>CM062818.1:1428884373-1430130623 GCA_031772625.1 Pinus tabuliformis
TTATAACCAACATGGTTATCGGGGGCCAGAGGAAGTGGGGAATCGACAAGAGACAGAGTAGCCTAGCTTGGTCCACTTTTCGCAACCACTCCTTAGGTAGGAGTGTTGTCACCGTCTCTTTGATAGTATGCTCCATCAATGCTTCCGTCACCAGGTGGGGAAATTTTACTATATCCGCAAGATCCCAATCTTCAAATTTCATTGCCGCCACACAGCCAACCATTGAGTTTTCTAGCGGGACTTCTTTTGGTAGAGCTGGGGTAGTGATGACAGTGTCAACTTCATCTAGGTTTGCAAGTACTTTTTCCTTCCCCTTGCTTGGGGGCACATACTTGGGTCGTCATATAGGCTATATAGGATCCTCCTCAGGGTCGACTTCTTCGACATATGTGTGAGAGTTTTTGGCTTCTGTATCGCTATCAATGGTAACAGATTTACCTTTTTCCTCCATTATGAACTTGCCAAAGTGCATGTGTCGCGGCAAACTTCGTACTGATTCTGGGATCTGAGGGTCCTTCGTGGTCCTCGGTGTTCGAGGTGATTTCAAGAGCTTGGCTGTTTGTAGCAACGCTTGCTGCTGGTTATCGGTGGTAGGATTGTGTGCTTTGCGGATTGCTTCCTAGTAGTGCTTCGACAATGCCTTAAACCATAGACTTTATTCGAATTGCTCATCACACATAGTGCACTTACTCCTAACCCATGGCGGCTTTCTGGCGGGATGGTAAGATGTGGTGGTGTGATCCTTACTATGATTATATAAGATTCAAAATTTAAGATTGGTTGCTTGCCCTTGCGGTAGCTCATCAATGCGATTTCGGTGGTTATTCTTCTGCCTCAATTGCCCGTCACCTGCTCCATGGTGCTTTAAATTGGTCATCATCTCTTGAACAATACTTGCAATGGTCACTTTCCACCTTTCCTTCACGGCCGTAAAACCCCAGGATCGTAATTACGGTTTTTGTGTGTATGGTGAGGTCATATCGTGCAACTTCGCAGTAGCCTGGTTTATAGTCTCGCACCGTCTTTCAACTACGGGGAGAGTTAGGACTAGACCTCCTACGGATAGTCAGGTCAGTGAACCCCTCATGTGGATCTTCCGTTTCCCGACTAGCCTGGGCTATGAGCAACTTTTGCGTCCCCTTGATTTTGCTAACGGGTTGCGGTGTGTGTGGTCTCGTCCTTTCAAGTGCCAGCGCAACCATGCTAGTGGGGTTGCTGCTTGTGGCAAGGTAGGAGAGCTAGACTTGCCTGGTTCCTTCGTTCGCTCCTTACCGTGACCGATGTAGGTGGCTTCTATCTGCAATTTGGTAATATCTTTATCTAGCTTCACACTTTGTGTGCAGAGTCTGGCCCTCTTTTCTTCTAACTTACCTAGCTACACCTTACCGCGCCAAATGGCTGCCCAGAGCTCCTAAATTCTATCGTGGATAGTTTCACTGCTAAGGCGAGCTGTATCCAAGAGACTTCCCTGTCTAGTCGTGCGAACCTTCGTTCCACGTAGATCTGGTTGGGTTGATGGTCGCCTAGGATGCATTTGGACCCTTCATCGTTGATGGCTGACTGTTCTTCCAATGTGTACCTGGAACTGCTTCCTAGGTCTTAGCTTCCATGGCCCCCCCTGGTACACGCAACTTGTTTTCCGACCCATCATGTTGTTCCTGTGTTGTGTCCATCATGCCGTGCTAGACGACCTGCCCTTCGTTGGTGGTGGCGCTCTCTACTGGCTGTTGTCTCTCCTCGGTGGTTACGTGTCGTAGTGACCAAATCATATTGTAGTTAAGCATCATAACTTTCTGCAAGCGGTTCTGCCATCGTTCAATGTCCTCCTCGGAATCCATTGTGCATGTGCTATCGCATTCCCACGAAGTTCTTCCACCATCGAGGGGATGCACTTGATCCTAATCTTGTGATGTTATCTGATACATACAATCTAGCTCATCGTCACTATCCTCATCATGCACGAGTTTGGTGTAGCATTCTCCTTTCGCTGGGTCCAACAGAACTACTACTCGCAGTGACTTCTTTTTGAACGTCATTTTCTTCCTCTTTAAGTTAATAATCTCCTTCATGTTCATTTCCCGACCAATTACGAGCAATGCAGGGTAAGGATTACTGTCATCAACAATCTTTATAACTTCAAAATTGGTCGGCGTACTTACACTGTCGATATCCACAGTCACTCCTTGCAGTCGACCCATTGGTAAGATCTTTTCTTTATTAGCCATTCGTAACTGAATCAGGGGCCATTGCAATGCAGGCTTGCCCATGCGCTCCCATGTCTGTTTAGGTAATATGTTCACATCCGATCCTAAGTCCAAGATGACCTGATCCATTTCATGTTCACCGATTGGTGCTATCAATCTCATTTCCCATCTAGTGCACAGAGCATGTCTTCCTATTTTTCGGACTACCTGTGGTTCACTAGATTGGTGCACCTAGTGATCAGTTCTTGCAATCCTTGAATAGCCATTATCACGTAGTAATTTCATGCAGGTTTCGAGAAAGGTCGTAATCATGGAGGGGTCCAACCCTGACTCCACTTAATCCCTTCTACCCAAGGTATAAAATTCCGCGCTACCCCATTGAGCTTCCCTCAAGATCATCCTTCCTTGTTCCAGCTCAGAGTTGTGTGCCTTTGTAGGTGTATCGTACCCCTTACATTCTTCTTGCAGATGACCTCCTATAGTTGCGCCACTTCTTAGTACCATATTTATACAAGGGTCCTCTTCGCAAGGCTTTTCTCACATCATCTGAATATTTTGGGTTGGTGGAGGTTGGAGTGCTCCCTTTTTGTGTAGTTGGGAAATTAAGGTAGGAGAGTCTACCATTTCATGGTCAAATTGTCCACAGAAGGGGCACAAAGTTCTGGTCAGGTTAGTGGAGTCGTGAGCATAGTGCCCTGGTCTACCACAATTATAACAGATTAATGGTCCACGGCACCACCTAGGCCCCATTCCTCTTCCTCAGCCACATCCTTGAAATCCTCCCTGTGCTTCAGTGTGCATTCGGTAAGCTGGGGTTCTTTCTATCATTAAGTCATAACTTCGACACGTTCACTCATCACGTCGCAGTGATCGACAGAAGTTACAATACAACTATTGCGGGATCTGGGTATACTTTTGTAGTAGGCGGTAGTTATCTATTGTGTGTTTCCCACCCACTTGATAGATCGCGCACCAGAGCACAGGTGTGGCACTTGGTCCTACTTGTACCTCTACTTTTAATGGCATTGAGCCTCCCCACACCAGATATTTCATGAAGACAGGGCAATGGTCCTTGTTGTGCACTTGGTTCTTGCATTTAACACCTCCCACCTCCATACGTACCTCTGGTAGGGATACCCTTTCTTGCTTCAAGCTCTATAGTTCTAAATTCAGATTTTGAAGTTGCACGTGGATTTGTTGAATTCCCAACTTTGGGTCTGGTATTGGGGTCTCATGTATCCTCATTGTCGTCTCTAGTGCCTCAGCTTGGGTTGAGATCTTTTATTGTGACAGGGCCGTCCTCAGGTGTGGTGTTAATGACACCACAAACCACGCACAGCGCTGCTCATTTGTCGGTTTCATGTTGGCCTCGCGGATAGTAATTTTCAACCTTTGATCCAAATCCCATGGAGTTTCTCCAGACATTATTACAATCTCTTTGAACCCAATAACCGACTGGGCCACTGACTTTGGGTGCCTGAATTCCTTATTTAGTGCCTCCTGGATTGCGGTAATGCCTTCAGTTGGATGATCACTTGAATACTTCATGTACCAAGTCAGTGCATAGTCCTAAAACAAACTAACTAGGGTAGCTTTCTTGATGTTATCATCTGTGATACCCTAAGCGTCCCATATAGATTTGATCACAAACCAGAATCGTCCTAGTTCCTCATTCCCTATACCTTTAAATATCGAAAGCTTAACTGAACTCGTCATTCCGATCTTTGAGGTTGTTGGAGTTGGGGGTGGGGTTGGTGTTGGAGTGGATGGATTTGATGTAGGTGAAGCAGGTGGTGGCATGGACGGAAATTGCATCAGGGGGAAGTGCTCTATGATCAATCAAACTGCACTTCCTGGTGAAAACCTCGTGAGTTTTTCCTCACTTTCCTGGGAAATGGATGCTAACAGACTGTTCTCTACTCTTCCCATTCCATGGTAACCTTTTCCACTTCATGTTACTCCAGACATTAAGCAACACGCATAATCTGTTTTTCACATAACAACATCTTGATCCACATATTCAATGATTTGATATACCTACCTTGCGGTCCTTGAAGGAATCGCCTTTCTGCCTCGCTATAGCTCACGGTGGTATCTATCGAAAATTCGGTGATAAATCCTCTTATTACCCGATCCAACCAATGGTCTACTATGCACATGATCGTATCCTCGGTGGCTTCTAGCCGGCGCACCATTTCCGGGGTCCACACAATAGGCTGGTCCAATCTGCACCTTCCCACACTATTAGCTAGCCTTGTGATCCACTCGTACAACTCTATCGAGAATGATGCAAAGAAGATCTCATGAATGTCTGTGAATATATACCGGTCCAGCCAATCTTCTTCCGATATTTGTGGTTTTTTGTTTTCTTGAACTACAAACTCATGGAATTTCAGATCCCACCACTCTTCAATCTTTTCTTTATAGTGTTCCAGTGTTCTGACATCAGACACCCCTTAGGCAGATCCCAGTCCTGGAAACGAAACCATTTGGTGACTTATATGGGCTTGATCCAGGTTCGGAAGAATTATTTAGCCAAGCAAATCCCATAGCTACCGGCCCTTTTGGCAATAGCCCTCGAAGTGCGGATTGAGGTCTCACTCGAGGTAGTAGGGGAGGGTGCTAGAACCAGGTTCTTGCACCCTTGGGATGTCTAGATGTGGTTAGAGAGGTTCGCGCGAAGTCCTGTAGCTTCACGCTGCGCTAGATCTGCACATATCTAGATAATCTCAGCTTTCTCTTACCGCGCTAATTACAGATCTAATTTATTCGATTAAGTATTATGGCCTAGATCTACTTAAAAAGGTCTATAAGCAAACATTTATTTATTTCATTTAGTTCACATATTAAGATTAAACCCGATTCAAAATTACTTAATAAGCATATGCGCGCAGATAAAAACAGTTTCATTAACCATAAAAGAACATAGTTGTAATAGTTTGGAATTAACACATAATTCACAGGAAACTTATCTTTATTTCCACTTATCACCCGCACTCAGCTGCAGGGGTCTGTGCACACAACTATGGACTCTTCCAGGCCTCTGTGCACACAGCTGCAGAGCCTCTATCCTCTACCCCAAACCCTTGACTCAAAGTTACAGATTCTCTCAGAATGCACTTTTCAGACACCCATTGCATTTCAGATCTCCAAAATCCTACCCCAAAACTTAGCTACTCTACCCATAGAGCCTCACTCTATTTATACCTTTCCATGGACTACGATCCCTAGGTGGGCTGACTCAACCTACATTTCTTTACATTATTTTTGGGTGGACTACCCTTTTGACCTTGACTTATTACAAATCACGCTCCGCGAATCTCGTGGAGTCTTTACCCTGCTATTACCCAAAATTTCAGGCTTCGGGCTCCATACCCATTGTGCGGGGCTTCCGCTACCCAACAATACCTATACACCTTCTCATAGGCAGCTTGAAGCACTTGTTACCTTTTCATCAAGAACCTCTTTACCTTTTTCTAGATATAGCTTTTCTTTCCTGCATCTGAAATGATCCTCAAGAATGATCTACTCATCACACCTTGTCAAGGAGGTTAGAAACATCCATATAATCAAATACATATGTGGGAAGTATACGAAATAAATATAACCATCAGATCCATAGGTCTAAACAAAAGTAAGAGGCATCGTAAGTTAAGAAATACATATCTTCAATGAGAGGTGATCCTCTCCCTCTTGAACCAATCTTCAAGAGCTATCAATGTCCATGGTCCATATACCAATGTTTCGTTCAATTATCCAACCACATCTACTAGGGATTATCCCATCTAGGGCTTCATTAAAGGACTTGTCATCATCAGGGTGATCTCCATGGATTTTCTTCAGCCCAGCTCTAATACCATGTTAATTTTTCATAGGGCTACATTGTTCTTTGCTTTGATAATTGCATTTCTTCATTAATACATTAAGTTCACCCCATATCATCACTACATTATTTAGATATAGAACATTGTTCATCATCATACGCAATTATATAGAAATAAAAATAGCATCATCGTCAATGTAGTGGAACATAAAAGAACAATAGAAGAAAATGATACACACATAGGGACACCAGGATTGGTCCGAGACCACGGAAAAACCCACTATGGGGAAAACCCTTGCAAATTTTATTCTTCTTAGTTCATCATCAAATGAGTCAGCAAAATAGAGTACAATGATCCATTAGTTTATATATGAAAAAAAAAAAACTATGATATCCATGAAACAAATCTAATCATGTTTATAATCACAACCCTCATTCTGAGGAATGTAGTGTGTTGTCATTGACTGTAGTCAATTGTTGGATAATGTTGTCACTCTACTGAACACTATTGAACACTGAGTGGAACATTTGGAATATTGAAATATAATCGTGGAGTCATGGACACTGGGAGGAGGAGTTGTGCGAGCGATCTATAGCAGTCCTAGATGCTTTCTATAGAACTAGAAGACTGTGTTTGGAACAAATCTCGACGCTCTGAGGTGAACTAGATGAGGGTGTCTAGGGTCAAACATACTCAGATCTACCTCAAACTGTCGACACTCTCATAAGGCTTATGTGTGAGTTTCTGGGCTGCTCAAAAACCGAAAACTCTCATAATGCTTCTGTGTGAGCGTCCATGGTATCCCAGATGCTCTCAAGACCATATTGTGTGTGCGCCTAGGGACAAAACTGAGTAGAGGAAACCCTAGCCTCCCAGATGCTCCCAAAACACTCTGTGTCAGCATCCCAAGCTCTGTGTTCATTGTCAAGACTAGTGTGTGCCAGCATCCAAGGACAAAAATGGCTAGTTTTGTGCCAACATCTAGGAATCATAATACCTTAGATCAATGCGAGCTTCACCCTTGCGATTTCAGACCCTAGCTTGAACTTTCCTTCATGAGACCTATGAGAACCAAGATAATAAGAGAAGAGAAGATGGCTTGATCAATATGTCCAAATGAGCTTGAGATCTCTTATGTTTATAGGCTTTAATGAGGGTCCACTTGGGGTTGAGGCTAACCTACCCAATTTAAGATGTGCTTAGGGATGACCTAACACAATATACATGAGTAAATAAATAAATTCAAAAATCAACTTTCGTTTATTCAAACCAAGTGATCTCTAGGTTGATTTTGGTCCTCTTGAAAAGAGGAATCTAATGAAATAATTATCTCGATCATCTAAATTGTCTAAGGTGTAATTTGATTTCAATTGCAAAAAATAACGATAGGAGCACAAAAAGAATTTAGAAACAATGTTGCACAGGAACATTCGCTATATGCTAACTACAACAAGTGTGAATTTTAACAAGATAAAATAAAATATTTAGGACATGTGATATAAGGATGGAATAGCGGTGGATCCAGAAAGGTAAAATCCATTATCAACTGGACAACCCGTAAGGATGTGACATATGTTATATCATTCATGGGTATCACATAATATTATCGCAAATTCATAGTGGTGTTTTCTAAATTGGCTTACCCAATGACCTCTCTGTAGATGAAAGGGGATAAATTTGAGTTGACTCAAAAATGTCAAGACATATTTGGACAATTAAATAATTTACTTATTGTTGCACTTGTGCTAAAAATATTAGATCTTGATAAAGACTTTGTAAGGTGTATTGATTCTTGTTTGGAAGGTTTGGGAGGATTGCTCATGCAAGAAAATTATGTGGTGGCTTATTAATCTTACAAATTAAAGGGTCGTGAAATAAATTATGTAGTTTATGACCTTGAATTAGCTATAACGATTCACACATTTAAGATGTGGAGTGATCGAGACTTATGCAGGAACTCAACAAAATATATAAATACCCACCTACATAGAGATGCAATAGAAATAAAACTTCATTTCATTAATATCAAACTTAAATAGATTATATACAAAAATAAAAATGAGCTAGCTTGGGCGATGGTAGCTTATCTGTAAGAAGAGATGTGGTTGCTACACACCTCTAAATTGTGTTAAAATGAAGCTCAAAGGACCATTTATTATTGAGAAACAATGGAAAATCCTAAACATCCAAAAACCTAACCTTAGGAGATGAAGCGCCAAAACTATGGGCTCTGTTTGGGTAAATTGGTACATCATCTTCCCAGGGTTGTAATTTTGTCATACGATCTTTGCTTTTCTATCATAAAACCTCATTTCAAATATCTCGAAGAGAAGGCTAAAAACAATTTGGCAAGCCAATTTGGGACTTTTTTGGTCTCTCCGTTTTCGGAAGTTAAGGACTCGAAAACAACCAAAAATAGTAAACTATGCTACAATTAAGGAAATTGAAAAACTAAATGAGATAGTGTTGGGGGTCCTAGTGGAATAGGTAGATGGACACCAATATCCACCTAGATTAGTCTTCCCTCCTTAGGAATCAATGCTCCCCATTGCATTGAGTGCCTCAATGAGATGGGGGAAACTCCTGCTAAACTTGGTCCCTCATGAGCCACTTTCTTTGGTGCTTGAGTTGGCTAGATTTGACAAACCGATACAATTGGATCTTCTACTAACGAGTGTTCTTGATCTGTGTGTCCATGATCCAATCATTTGTGGCTTGTTCCAAGTAGTCTGGGTTTAACTTTGTTGGTGTGAGTTGTTCTGCAATGTTTGATGTTTCCAATAATGGTGCAAAGAATGGTCGAAGGTGGTCCAGACTGAACATTGGTTGCAAGACAAGGAATGGTGGGATGTTGAGCTCAAAAGTATTGTCCCTTATAGCCTTAGTGATGGTGTAAGGCCCATATCAGAGCGTGTGAAGTTTGTGTCGGGGACCAACGAGGCGGATGTGTTAAATGTGCTCAATCAAGTTGTTAGCCCTATTATCTTCAGAATGGACATGAGCTGAATCTGCCTAGGTAACTGCAAATGGTATGGCCACATCAGTAGGACATAGTGGCTGGAATTCCAACCCCACCTAAAAGGGGTTGTGGCCAGTTGAACTATGGAGATCTCTATTGTAGCTATCATGAACATGGGCGAGGATTTCATCACATGTGCGTGGATGCTTTGAGTTGTACATACGCAAAATGTGTAAGATCATCCTGTTGACGAACTCTATTTGGCCATTAGTTTGGGGGTGGAAAGTTGTGGACTTAGTGAGCTTGGTATCCAACATCGACTAAAGACGATGAAAATGTACTTAGGAAGCTATGGTCCCGATCTAAGATAATGGATTGTGGGATCCAAAAATGTACCCAAAGTCCTTCAAAGAGGAGCTTAGTAGTGGCTTCTACCATGATACTCTTCTTGCAGGCCACCAGAATGGCCATCTTAAAGAATATCTTGATGGCCACAAAAGCATAGTCATTTCCATGCTTAGTAGAAGGAAGGCCACCATGTAACCTATGGAGATGGATTCCCAAGGTTGACTATGAGTAGGAAGAGGAGTATATAGGCCTTGCTTCTTGATGGTCATTTTGGCAATGGCGTAGGCAGTGTATTATATGATGTACTTCCCAACATCTTGTCGAAGGTTCAGCTAATAAAATATTTCTGTAATAATGCCACTATTTTCTCTACCCTGAAATGTCCAACGACTCGACTGTAGTTCACCTCGCAAATAATCTTGGCATGCTCACTTGAAGGAACTTTCTTACCTTCTAGGAGTGTCTGGTATGTGCTACCGAATTTTGGATCACTCTTGTGAAGATGTAGCCACCCTGCAATCTCATGCCCACAAGAGTCGAGCACAGTGGTCTGCCTCACGAATGATGGTCGGCTAAGGCAATTTGCAACATTGTTGGTGATCCCATTCTTGTACTTAATGTTCAAATGGAACTATTGTAGGTATGTGGACCATTTATGATGGTGATCATTTTGGAACTTCCCTTATGTCTGTATGAACTGTAGGGGTCGGTGGTTTGTCTGGATGACCATTTCGTTCCCCATAATGTAATGCTTCCATTGTCAGCAGGCCTACATAATGGAATAAATCTCTTTGTCATAGGTGGGATACTTTCAGACTGTGTCTAAAAGTGTCTTGTTGTAATATGTGACTGGATGCTCTTGTTGAGTAAGAACCGCACCAATAGCATAGTCATAGGCATCTATCTCGATCTCAAATGGTTGTTGTAGGTATGGTAATGTGAGGACTGGTGAAGAGTAGAGGTGATGCTTAAACTCAGAAAATGCATTCTATTGGGATTTAGAACAATAGAACTTTTCTTTCACTTCACCCTTAGTGACTTCACTTAAAGGCCAGGTGATATGAGAGAACCCCAACACGAACCTGTGATAGAAATTGGTAAGACCTAGAAAGTTGCGGAGCTCTATTAGAGTGGTTGGGGTTGGAAAATCCCGAATGAATTGTATCTTGGATGGGTCCATATGCACACCCTTCTCATTAATGATGTGCCCTAGATATTGAGCCTGGGGCATACCAAAAGTTCATCTCTCAAAATTGGCACACAACTTGTGTTGTCGCATGGTTTTAAGGAACTGTCAAATATGGTGGGCATGTTATTTCCAACTCTGGTTAAATAGCAAGATGTCATCTAAATACACAACCACGAATGCATAGGTGAACAATCACAATATTTCATCCATCAATCTCTTGAAGGTTTCGGGGTCATTGATCAACGTGAAAGTAATGACCAACCATTCGAAAAGGTACTCCTTTGATTTTAAGGTAGTCTTCCACACATTGGAGGGTTCTGTCAGCTGGATAAATCATTCTTGCAGACAAGACCGATCTCCCTAGTATCAACTGATATCTAGCAACAAGAAGAACAAGCAAATCTACCTTTCTCTAAATATATTGCGATTTATAAATAAAAACCAAGAGGTGTCTTTAGGCCCTACCTTAAGTCCAACGCTAGTTTGTGGTAGCCACGCTTCAACCGTCCGAATGAGTTTCCTTTTTAGAACCTGCAAACACAAACACGCACACATCAAATAACACCTTCATAACCAATATAATAAATCATATTCATCATGGTGATCAAGGAATCCATGAAATAAACCATAGAAGACAGCTTATTGAGAAAAATAAACTTGATTGCATTAACTTTGAACAAAAAAGAACTTTACAACCTTTGGTGCCTTGATATTGTACAAGCTCCTCCCAGGGTCCAAGCAAGAATCTCCTCTACTTTGACAAGCCTCAGACTCTTCCCAATAAGATCAAAAGGTATGTAATCTCTCCTCTCAAGATCAATTAGGAAGTCTAAATTCCAACAGCATTTACCCTAAAAAATATTCAGCTTTTAACCTCCTCAGTAACCAGCCCAATGCCTCATTTTATAGTGCAGAGGAAGGAAGTTACAGGTCCACCTATGAAGGGATAGAGTCCTCCTTCAAAGGGATAAGCTCCTCACATCAAGGGGTTAGCTCCTTTAGGTATGGGATACATGAACCTGAAAGGAGCGAACTTGCCACCTCAAGATTCCCTCTAGAAGCTTCTAGAAATAACCCAAAGTGAGTTTTTAAGAATATACTTGCACCTTTTTGACTGTTACAGGGGTCCGCACCCACTACACAGAAACAAAGCGAGTAGCTCCGCAGGGGACATGACCAGTAGCTGTGGGACCGCAGGTAATGCTAAGAGAAAGTGCGGAACCAGAGTTTTAGAGATTTTTAAGGGCTTTCTCTCATTTTTCAAGGCTTGAAATGAAGAGTTGAGGTTTAAGACTTGCATAGGAGGAAAGTATGAGTGGTGATAGACTCACACTGACTGCAGAATGTCATGGTGAAAGTATTTTGTGTAACAGATTTCCCCCTAAAGTGCGAAGTCTATAATAGATGAGGATAGTATTTGTCATCTATGAAGAGTGAAGTACTTTATCATTTCGAGGATCATCCTGTGGAGAGCCTGGTTGGACCCTGTAAAAACATTCGATACAAATATATATATGTGATCATATCATTGCTGAGGTAGGCATTCCCATACTCAGACCAAAACTGACTAGAAAACTAACTAATCTGCTCTGATATAGGAATGATCTTGTAATACATCACAAGTATAGACATATGCAGACACAATATGGGTGCAGCCATCTGTTTATGAACAGTCCACTATATAATGAATAACAAAATTCCTTGCAGCCAGGATGGTGGAAACTAGATCCAGGGTCTTGATTTCTACTTCTCGAAATAGTACGATTCTATCCATGTGAATGAATGTGTCGAAGTCGAACATGGTAGAAACCACTTGATTACCAGTCAATGATGTAAACTGTTAACAAGTGTGAGAGAAACCACCAGTAATGTAAATGGCTCTCAAAGTATTTAGTACAATCCATGAAATGTGAATAGATGAGTTGATGTCGAACATGTCACGAAATCCTTTGATCGAAGGTCAATGATGCAACCTATTTTCGAAGGCAAGAAACCTGCCACTGAGGCATGCAGATTCCAAGGTACTAATGATTTCTAGATCATCTTTCTAGATAATGAGCTGAAGTCGATAGAAAGCGATCTGTCATAGGCAAGCCCACAACATGAATTCATAGATCAAGTTTGAAGAAATATGTTTGCAAGGACTAACTCAGGGATGGTCAAGATGGATGACAGATATTTTGCAGATGAATGGTTTATTTGAACTGACCTCTTGAACACATAATGACACTGAAAATGATTTGGTGACAATTGACCCAAAGCTAATACCTGGAAACGGGCTGAAGACTTTCAATATGGTTTAATTAAATGTTAGGCAAAGGATTTCCCAACCCAGGTGAACAAAAAGTGTCATGTTCAAGAGTGGTTGAATGCTTTTCTTAGACACAAAGTATAACAAACAGGTTCATTTTTCTCTCTTTTCCCCCACCATTTTTGGCAAGTACCTCTTTGTTTTTTACAAGCTTGAGGAGGATAACATTTGCTTGATTATAAGCTCATCCTTCGGATGAGTCCAACTTAGTTTAAAATTCGAACCCTAAGAAGGAGTGGTCTGTTCCTGTTTGAAATTGAACAGGTCCTTTAGTATTAAATTTTAACGAGTCCAGTATAGGAGAAACTCGACATTTTTCAATTTTAGGGAGTCAGAAGAAAAACTTAAGAAAACTCCTTGGTTGTCCTTTTTCATAAATTTGTGTCTCCCAAGCCCAAAAAAGTATAAAATAATACTTGAGAGAACCACTTGACCATTACGATCAAGGAGTACTTTTCATAATTAGTGTCTTCGATCCGAAAAAGTAAAAAAGTGATCAAGGAAACGTCGTTTTATAACCAATATCGAACTTGAAATGACAAAAAGCCCCGCAATATTTTCATGTTTATACGGTCAGAAAAGAGCTGTAAGTGGACCATCCTTTTAATTCCATTTTAACGAGCTTGAAAATTAAAACTTGGCAATCCTTTCATATTTTACGAGTCAGAAAAGAGCTTAAAGAGGACTCTAATGTTTTTTGTTGAAAGCGATCAATTTCTCCTAAAAAATCCAATATTCTGCAAAAAAAATCAAACATTACTCATACCTGTTTAAAATAAAAATGCATCAAAAAGTTACCTCTTTAAAGTGAAAAATAAAAAAATTAAAAATTCATTTATTCAAAAAGCTTATAAAAAGGGCTTTTGTAAATTCATTTTTACCGTTTGACTTCAGAGTAAGAAAAGAGAGCTTTTGGGTTAGAAGCTTCCTGTGAAGATTGCGGAAAATCCGTCCATTGGAATCGAAAACCGTCACCTCCGGGTAATCCACATCACTTTAATCTTGCATTTGAACCATTTGAATTTTGTTTTTAAGCTTCCATTTTGATTTTTTAAAGAAAAATTAGTTTAAAAGACCGCTCGTGGGGGTCCGCAGTTGCAACGTGCAAAACCTGCGAACCCCAACTTTTTCCTACAGAGGAAAGAGCTAGGGGCCCGCACCTACTGTTTGGGTAGAGTGCGGACCTATGCACTGTCCCTAATTGGAGAGTGTGGACCCCGCGACATAGGTTTTACAACTTCAATTTTTTGAATTTCCACCCAAAAACTTTGAATTAAAATGTTCTAATCTGACCTTTTTTACAATGTAGGATATACACAATACTCATTTGGTGGGAACGGGAGCATGAAGATGTGGACCTTGCTGCAATTAATCATCAGCCCTCAATAGATGCATTGAGGGCATGCGAGCTATTTAAATTTTGGGCCATACCTGGCATGAGGGCCCAAGTAGACTTTTTGCAGTGGCTGGTAGACAGATGGAATATATAGGACCAATGTTTCATTATTGGTGCCCACCAGCTCAAAATGGAGCTAGAGGAAATTTACTTCTTGACTAGTTTTCTTAAGGGAGGTGAACGATTATCTCTATTCGGGACTAGGCCAGGTGGCCAGTCTGTCGATAGTCTCTGACTAGAGTTTTGTAATGACCAAACAAGGGACAAAGGGATTGATATCAAAACTATTTCCCATCCTGAACTCAAAGTGATTGCATTTACTGTCACCAGACTTTGTAGAAGCATAGCAATGCATGTAGCTACCAGATCGCAAATGCGAATGATGGTAGACTGTTATCGAGGCACCATCTTCAACTGGTGAGAAGCTGTGTTGGCGAATGTAAAAGGCCAACTGACTAGAGCAAAGAACGGACAACTAAAGAACTTTGGATATGGTTTCTTATTTGTGAGCTTTGGTCTAGAAAAGGTCCCAATGTTGGTCCCACAACATCTTTCCATTGGAGCTAGACTTCCCCGAGAGCCCAAGCTGATGCGTTGGGTTGCAGTTATGGCTCGTCATCCTGAGGAGGGTTCAGAGGTTTTTAGATTTCATCCTGAGTATTTTTGTTGGTTGGAGAACCAAATTTTCACGATTCAAGATTTTCCTTATGCTGGGATGGATTATCGTGGTGACCCAGACATGACTCTTCCACCAGGAGAGCAGTGGGATGACTCAGGTAAAATCATTCTCAACATTTTCTTAGTTTTAATTTTTTGTTTTGTTTTTAAATCGTCCAAAACTGATAGTAAAAAGTTTCAAATGCAGATGTGGGTCCAAGGGGACCAGCCACTCTCTGGCCCTAGGAGAGGAGACACCCAGCTGCAGCAGTACCAGCCCCACGGGACGAATCTATAGAGACCCTGACAGAGTTGGAAAACCATATAGAGTGTTTGACAGCAGATATTCTAGAGACTAGCATAGATGACATTCCTCTTAGGTTACAACGCTATGTGATTGGGGTCCCAGGACCTTTCAAGAGGTTCCTTTGTAGGGTGGCCCGAGCAGTGGTTTCTTATCGTGATCATCACTAGTGATAGGATGATCGCTTTTGTAGACTTGATATGACATTTTTGCATTTTGTATTATCATTTTTTCCAATCATAAGGCATTTTTCAACCTATGATCGAAGACAATGTATATTTGACACACTTCTATGCTATGCTATATCACTATTACTGGCTATCTTGTAAAACATGTTATGGAATGTTTTTAAATTTACTATTTGATTATTGCAAATGTCTACCTAACATTCGAGAAGTAATTGCATCTGCTAATGCATTTAAATATCTTGGAATATGCTGATATTCAATGTAGTCAAATTCACGTTCCAAGAGACGAGCTCTCAAAAATAATCTTAACAACACTGGATTTCTAATGGCATAAACTCTATTAAGCTGCAATAGAACGAGTTCAGAATCTAACCTCACAATCAAACTCTGAATCCAAAATGAGATGGATTTAGATAATAACTCAATCACTGCACTATACTCTGCAATGTTTTTCATTGTTTGACTGAGGCTTACCCCATGCATAGATACCAACTCATCAAAGGGCGAATAGATAACCCAAGCTGCGGAAGAAATGTTCTGTGTATTACGACAAGCACCATCAGCGAAACCAACGTATGTTTGAAAAGACGTTGACATCTGCAATATCAAGAGAAAAATCAAGATAAGCAGGAGTAATGATAAAACACTCTTTAAACTAAGCACACTTTTCTAATCTAAAACACACCAGCTAGAAAGAAAACTAATCTAACTAAAATCTCCACACCTAGATTTAAGCATAATATCTCTTTAGATAAAGACCATTTCTGGGTTTACCCAAAGAGACACCGTCAAAATCTACCAATTCATAGGACCCTTTCACCAGTTTTCACTTAACAATAAAAGGACCATGCCACATAGGTACAAATTTTCCAGCGCCTAGCTTATCGTTTGCTTGATCGTATAGTAAGACTAGATATCCTTCTGAAAAATTATGAGGTGTAGCATTTCGATCATACTGAGCTTTAATTCGTTTGGCGTGAGTTTCGATTGCTAGTGCAGCATCACATCGATTCTCATCTAGCTGAGCTAAGTACAATAAACGTTTCTCCTCCTCAGAAGTGGCTAGAAGTAATTCTATGGCTATTTGCAATGACAGGATTTCACATTCAATGGGTAACACAACTTCCAAACCGTAAACCAGTTGGAAAGGAGTGAAAGCAGTTGATGTTTTTACTGAGGTTCGATATGCCCAAAGCACTGAAAATAACATGTTATGCCAATTCGACCTATGAATACCAATGATTTGTCGGATCGTAATGACTAGAACTTTGTTGATGGCTTCAACCAGACCATTAGTCTGCGGGTAATATGGAGTAGAATTATCGTGACACAAGCCAAGTTGATCTGTTAGTTCAGTCATCATAATGTTTCGAAAATGATGCCCATGATCAGTGATAATCGCTTGTGGAACAAAGAATCTAGTAATTATATGATTGAAAATGAAAATTGCAACAGTTTTTCCATCTTCCGAAAATGTAGGCATCACCTCGGCCCACTTGGTAAAATAATCTACCGCAAGGATGAAATATGCATGCCCCCCAGCTGAGTGAGGGTTACATGTAATAAAGTCGATACCCCACTTTGCCAAAGGACCGACGGCAATTATAGGGTGGAGAGGAGCAGGTGGAGCATGCATCTTTCGATCAAAAATTTGACAATTGCAACATTTTTGGACCGCGTAAATACAATCTTTAAACAAAGACGGCCAGAAATAGCCAGCATGTAATATCTTTTGGGTTGTGGCATACCCAGACATATGACCGCCACATGCTCTAGAGTGACAGTCATTTAAAACATTTTCAGCTTCTTCATGAGTTAAACAACGTTGGAAAACAGAATCCGCCCCACGACGATAAAGCGTATCTGCAATGATTTTATATTATTGGGATTGGAAACGTATTTTCTGTCGCTGAGATCGTGAAATTTCAGGCTGAAAAGATTGGGTTTAGAGATAAACTATGATATCTCCATACCATGGATCAAGAGTGCTGATAAGAAACAAGGATTCGTCCGCAATGGGCTCTTCCACCACAGTTTCAGCATCAGCACGCGGGAAGTCACACATCAACTCTGTAAAAACTAAAGATTTCTTTGACTTGGACTTTTCAAATTCCAAGTCAAATTCTTGCAGGATGACAATCCATTTGGAATACTTGCCCCCTAGCAATTATTTGGTCAAAATATAGATCATAGGGTTACAGTCAGAAATTACGGTAGTTTTGTGTAATAAGATGTAATGACGAAATCTTTTGACAGCTTGAACAGCTGCTAAGGCCAATTTCTCCACATGTGAATATTTTAACTCAGTCGGATTCAAAGTTCGACTAAGATAGTAAATCACATGTTCACTATTGAATTTATCTTCCTGAACTAACACCATCTTGATGGTGGAATGGGAAGCGACGAGATACAAGAAGTAATCCTGGTTGTAGTTGGGAGGATGCAATAACCGTGCATGGGTCAACGTGTGTTTAAGTGCATCAAAAGATTTGTCAACTATCTCATCCCAAAAGAATGGAGTATTCTTTTTCAAAAACCTGGTAAAACCCTTTGTTATCTTCGTGTAGTTAGGAATGAATTGACGTAAAGAGTTTGCTTTCCCTTGCAACCTTTGGAGTTGGTGAAGAGTCGAAGGAGGAGGCAATTTGACAATAGCTTCAACCTTCAAGGGATCGACACGAATGCCAGCTTTCGAAACAACAAATCCCAGTAAACGACCCGTTTCGATACAGAAAACACATTTTTGTGCATTCAGCCTAATTCGATAATGCCTACATCTCATAAATATTGCTCGTAAATGAGTGAGATGATCGGCTCTATGTAATGAATGGGCAGGTAAATCATCGAGATAAGATTGCACAATGTGCTTGATGTCATGAAACATGTAAGACATAGCTCTTTCAAAAGTTGCTCCAGCGTTTTTCAACCCAAAAGGTAATTCGCAATAAGCAAATGTCCCCCATGGACAAATAAAAGCCGTTTTCGGTTGATCAGCAGGTAGAATGTTGATTTGATTGTAACCGGAAAAACCATCCATAAAGGAGAACATTTCACTGTCGGCACAATCGTCAATGATTTGATCGATATAGGGAGTTGGGTAATTATCTTTGGGACAAGCTCGATTAATATCCCTATAATCGATACATATTCTTATCGTTTCTTGATTTTTATTAACAGGAACAAAATTTGATACCCAATCCATTAAGGGAATTGGATAAATGAAACCTGCTTTAAGTAATTTTTCAACTTCTGCTTTAATAGCAGCAGATTTTTGTGGGTGGATCTGACGCAAATGTTGCCGGACGAGTTTAGCATCTGGGTAAGTTTTGATTTCATGAACAACAATTGCTGGATCAATTCTTGGCATTTCTTCATATGACCAGGCAAACATGTCGCGCAATTCTTGAAATAGGGCCTTATAAGTTTGGAGTTCATTTTCCATACAGGAGGAACTTATATGAATGTTTTCAACAATTCCAGGTTTAACTGAAATGTCAATAGGAACCGTTCGAGAAATATTTCCCAAATTTAACTTAGAATTAGGATTTTGCAATGGATTCTGTGGTTCTTTGACATAATCAGTAGTAAAAATAGATGAAAAATCATTCTCAAAGTGATCAAGCTCAGGTAAGAACGAAGATCGATGATGAAGATCTTCCCATGGTAAGTCATCAACATATAAAATTTCACGAATCTGCTCATCAGTATGAACAAGCTCGGAAAAAGTTGTTGAATCTGAGTTTGATGTTGAAAGTGATTCTCCATGGACCACATTCATTAGATCAATTTCGGTTGAACAAGGGTCGGAAAATGGCTGTATAGCCTGATATGCAATTTCATAGGGACTCAAAGGCATTGCATCACCAAATGAATCCACCTCAGATTCGGAAGGTATGATCCAAGGATCATCATAAACAATAGTGCTTGATGAAATCATGTGAATGGTTGCAGTAGAGGGTGATACGTTAGGAGAAGGAATGGAAAAAGTTCCTAGTAAACCAGAATCTTTAACTAATACTACTCCAACATCCTTGTAGGGGATAGTTGTTTTACCGACATGTTGTATACTTTCAAAAGAGGCTAGGTCGGATGAAAAACATGTCAGCTGATCTATAGTTATGATCTTTCCATTATGAGGAAACTTTATAAGCCGAAAGATCGATGAAACAACAGTAGTCATAGCATAAGACCAACTGCGACCCAAGAGAAGGTTGTAATCTAGAGGGGCATCAACCACTTCCACATCTAGATTGACAGTTTTGCCTTCAACCCCTATAGCTAAATCCTGTAGAATGCCAAAAGGATGGAACCCATGGCTATCAAAAGCCTTTAGAATCGTCAGGGATTGATTGAGTGTAGGAGAACCAAGCGATCTCCAACACTGAATCGACATAATACACGTAGAAGCTCCCTCATCAATCACAGTCCTAAAGCAAGGTATGTTTTTGACTAACACTGGAATCTAGAAAGCTAGTTGATGAGGAAGGTGAGGTGTACTATTTTCTAAATCTAAGATTATAAGGTTCAAGTCCTGAATACCAACAACTCCTATATCCGACAATACCAATTTACGTTGTGCTGGGCATGATTGCAGCACCTCCAAAGCCGACATTGCTGAAGGAGAAATAGCTAAGTCTTCAACAATGTTATAGTTCTGAGCAGCTCTCACATGCAGATTGAAAGCTGACTTCTGAAGTATACGTTTAGCAGGCGGCTTGATTACTAAGTCTGGGTTAGGTCTCTCGATCTGTAGCGGATCAGAACTAGGAGTTGAAGTTGATGGGTTTGAATTAGAAGATTATGCTTCCTTACCACCAACAGGACTTTTACTACCATAATATTGTGATCGCATCACAATTCTATGAGACATCATCATTATGGGTTCTTCTGAGGCATTTGAGGAAGAACCAATCATCTTACTATTTTGACTAGGGAAAGGATCCTTCAAGACAGTAGGCGTTTGAGAACCTTTGACGATTTTCGCAACCTCAACGCGATGAGGGCAGTCTCTTGTAAAATTCTCTTCGTCATAAATGAGACAAGGATAGCGAGGTTTACGTTTCTCGTCGGTAGATTCAGTTTTATCTAATTTCTCTTTCCAATTTTGTTTATTTTTCTTCTTCCCCTTCTTTTTACTGCCGGATTTTGATTTGGCCGTATATGATTCTACGACATGAATATCGGCAGGAATTTCAGCGGAAGAGTCTCCTATCGGGGAATCTGGTAAAATTATGATAGGAGAAGAATTCTTTGAAGATTTCTTCTTACTTTTGGTGTTAACTAAACCAATCATACTGTCAGTGGCATGAGACCCTGAAGGAGCTGCAGTTATTTGATTTTGTTTCAAAAGTTTGGGGATTTTTTCGTGTAAAGTATCCGACTGCGTATAAACGAGGTCAAGGTATTGAGCTTGAGCAATTACTTTCTCTTCAGTAACAACTCCTGCCTTAGCTACATCCTCAGTGATTTTAGGTAATAATTATTTAACAAACCATTCTGCTAAGATTTGATCTGGAATAAAAACTTTCACTAAACGTCGTCAACATCGCCATTCATGAATGTGATCTGAAATATAAGTGGATGTTGATTGTTTTAATGAAGTTAATAATTCCGTGCCATTGTCATATCTGACAAGCAACTGAAAATGAGTTAAGAATGAAGTAGCTAGCTAACTAAAGTTATAAAAAGAGGCTCGCGGTAACTCAATGTATCACTTGGCCGCAAGACCAATCATAGTGCATTGAGAAAGACGTAAACGAATTGAATCATCTATAATGGAGTTAGATGCACACCAGAAGTGGTAATCCATCACATGGTTTGACGGATCCTCTCTTGATTTACCTTCAAACTTTGGGATATCATTGGGCAACTTGTTCGGCATTGGTGGCCAAAACAGAAGATAATTAATTGGATCATTCGTAAGGCACGACAAATCAGGCAAGTCCAAAGTTGCAATGAACGGTAACTGATGGTTAGGGTCTCGAAAACCCTGGGTCATAAGACCAGCCCCAGGAGGAGGATATCTTGGATAACTTGGAATTGGAATTGCATTTGGGATATTATATCCTCCCGGAAAACTAAGATTAACTGAACCGTACTGGGGTTGTTGAGATTGCTGATAAGTATATCCAGGGTATGGTTGATATTGGTAAACTGGGCTCTGAAAAACAGGACTGAATTGGTACTGTCCCTGGTACGATTGATAAGTAAATTGAGGTTGACTTGTGACAACCGTACTTGGACCAGGTTGTCCTACAAGCATCTGAACCAAAGTTTGAATTGTAGGTCCAGACTGAGGTAAAGATGCTTGAGGAGTTGATGCAGGAATAGTAGAAACCAGAGCTGCTGATACTTTAGAAGTAGGTGGGGTAGATTGAACAGAAGCTGCAGTAGTTGCAACAGTTGTTTGAGGCGGAGTTTGAGGCAAACTAGGCCCAGATTGATGAGCTACATCAGGTGCAGAAGTTTGAATAGTAGGCTGGATAGGTTGCTGGGTTGAACAAAAAACCAAAGGTTGTCCAGATTGAGATGACTGCACATTAGGTTGCAAGATCTGTTGAGATTGAGATGGATCCCACACCATGTTCATTTCGGGGTATTGACCCATAGTAGGTTGAACATATTGAGAACCGTAACCAGGTTGAGCGTAGGGCTGATAATTCAAAGGTACATTTCCAGCTCCTTGTACAAATGATTGACCAGAAGGTGGTTGGTAACCTTGGGTTGGGTACTGACCTTGGTTGATAACGTTGAGGCACGTACTGAAACTGGGGTTGACCTTGAGGTATATATTGATACTGGGGTTGACCTTGAGGTATATATTGACTCTGGGGTTGACCTTGAGGAATGTATTGTCCCGAAGGAATGTACTGTCCTTGAGGTTTCCCCCAGGAGGTAATTGAGTACCTTGAGGTTTCCCCCCAAGGCGGTAATTAAGTACCTTGAGGTTGCCCCCCAGGTGGTAACTAACTACCTTGAGGTTTCGGATTTGGAATGGTACTTGACATCATAAGAATGTCTTCTACACTCAACTGTTTATTTTCGTTATTACCAGTTGATAGCCCATGTTCAATGGGTTGAGGAGATGCTCCTGAAAAAGTACCAGTGAGTGACTGATACCCAGAAGGAACAGAAGGACCGCGATACAAAAAATTTTCCGGTGATTGGGAAAACATGGATGACTGTCTCGACATATTCAAAGGAGGATAATAACCTCTAGGTGTTGGATGAAAAGGAACTCGAGGTGGTGAAAAACTAAGACCCAGATTTTATAAAAAGTTGTTCAATGAAAGATACCAAGCATCCCTCCTAAGTGGACTGTAGAAAATTGATTCACGCTCCCTAAGTTCTAAAGTTGGTTGATTTTTAGGGATAGTTATACCTTCTTCTGGACTAACAAGTTCTTCAATAGAAATAAGTCCAGAGGGAAGATTTTGGGTAATGATCCTTCCTACCCTAGGTGAACCAAGACCACTAGAAGTTGGAGAATCAAATCCTGAGGATGGAGTAGCAGCAAGTTCAGTTTCAGGCTCAGAAATTTTAGGTTCTTCAGCTAATTCACTAGTAGAAGAAACACTACCAGTAACTTCGAAAAATTAAATTGGTTCGGAAATATACTCTGTTGCTTGAACTTGATAATCAGGATGAACAACTAAAGAAGATTTTCTTTCTTCCGGTGACCCAACTCTACTGTCACTAGGAGTTACAAGAGCTTATAGCCCTTCAAGCTGGCTCGGTGAATACTTGGGAGGTTGCCCATGAAGTCTGTGGGATTGTCTCGGTAATTCAACCACGATTAAATATTTAATTACTTCACATGCAAACAAAGAAAAATCTCAATAAAACCACCTAAAGTCTCTAGAGAACCAAACAATTTGAATCACACACCTAAAAATCCAGGAGTTCAAACTACACACAAATAGTAACTTTCTGTACCGAAAACACTAGTTGGTGATGAAATCCAACGTTGCAGAATTCAATACAGAAAGGGCGGTTGGAACAGTTACCCCGACAACCTGCTTAATGAAACAAATTGGCACAAGTTTCTTCACTAAACCGTCTCGAGTTAAGAGAACCCCCCAGAGAGTCCAAGAGAGTCTAGTCGATGTCTGCTCCAGGTACAGTGGGATCTTCCCTCCACCGTCACCTTAGGAAAGGATCCTATAGGTTATGGTCACTATGGATATCAACAGAAACAAATATACCTGGGGGAATAGTTTGTGATCCGATACACACGCAAGGGCAGAGTAACAAAGCTCAATCCCCTTGAAGGCTCCTTGACATAATCCAAGGTTTACCAACAAGTGACCCCAGGCTCCTTGACAATGGTCAATCTGAGGTTTACCGTTTTTAATATGTGTATATTTTCTATCATTCCCATTGAAGAAGGATTGATTACCCCACTAGTTCAGATATGATCTCGTGCTTGACTCCTTTAAGAGGAGATTCCCAGAGCATAGATGTAACAATTGGGATTTATCTCCTACCGCAATATATAGCTACTTGTTTGTTTTAACTATCTTGGAGAGTTAATTACTCCCTACACAAAGATACTAGCCTAAGCTATGTTGGTGATAAAGAGCCCTAGAAATAAAAATATTGCTAGATAAATTTTACTTTAAGCGTTATTTTTATGGTTGTTTCTTAAGTCAAAAGGTATGGAGATGAAACTTTATGGTGTGAAGACTTGACTCCAAAACACTAAAAATGCACCTAAGATGATAAACAATTCTTTTTCTTCAATGAATTTCTAGCTAAAGAAAGAGTTGAGAATGCACTTCTTTGAAAAACAAATCTTTCTTCAACATATAAATTAAAAGAAAAACTTTTTGGTCTTTTTCAATAAACTCAAAACGAGACTTCTAATTATGCTCACAAAAAATATCCCTTTCTTTTCAACATTCAAAAACTACAAAAAACAATTTCTTTCAAAAGAGATTTTAAAATTTCTAGAAAACACTCAAAACTATGAAAAATCTAATCTTGAGATCTACAAATTTCTAAAAACCTAGTTGAAGTAAAAGCTTAAATTTTTTTTTGAGAACATTTTACTTATTTATTCAGCAAACTAAGGAATAATTCGTTCATAATAATGAATTAATCAAAAAACACCCAGCTATGTTTTCCTTTTAAAAATGAAATTCAAAACTTTCAAACAAGTTCTTTCAAAGCTTTGCAAAGAGAAAACGAGACCTATTCCTCACCAAAGGCAGATTTCACAAATCAGTCAGACTCATTAAGAATACCAACAAAAACCAGGGTAATATGAGGTTTCTTAGGCTTCTGATCTCTGAGTTACTACAAAGACCAAGCGAAAATAAAACCAGGCACGCAAAACCTCTAGAAAATCACCTAAAACCAAAATGCTAATGGAACTCACTCACAAGAAGTTTTTGACAAGACACATGCAGATCTGGGTAGAGGCTAAAAAACGTAAACAAATCCTAAGTTTAACTGGATGAAAATATTTTAGGTTTTTCAAAAATTTGACAGGGTCCGTAGGCTTCCGGTATAACCAGATGCAATACCGCTCTGTGTAGTAAAGCAATAGTGCGGAGATGTCTGCACTGTGTTACAAACACAACGTGCGGTCCTCTTTCAAAAGTGTGAAAAACAAAAAAAAATTCAGAATCTAAAAAACTACCCAATCCCACATACATCAAGCAAAAACTAGAAACATAGAAAAAGTTTCTCAAGTCAAAGTAAAAGTAAAGGCAAAAAACCAAAATTCAAGTCCCCAGTATGGTCGCCATTTTGTCGGCTGGATAAATTGTTCTTGCGGACAAGACCGATCTCCCTAGTATCAACTGATATCTAGTGACAAGTAGAACAAGCAAATCTACCTTTCTCTAAATATATTGCGATTTATAAATAAAAACCAAGAGGTGTCTTTAGACCCTACCTTAATTCCAACGCTAGTTTGTGGCAGCCATGCTTCGACCATCCGAATGAGTTTCCTTTTTAGAACCTGCAAACACAAATAAGCACACATCAAATAACACCTGCATAGCCAATATAATAAATCATATTCATCATGGTGATCAAGGAATCCATGAAATAAACCATAGAAGACAACTTATTGAGAAAAATAAACTTGATTGTATATACTTTGAACAAAGAAGAACTTTACAACCTTTGGTGCCTTGATGTTGTACAAGCTCCTCCCAGGGTCCAAGCAAAAATATCCTATACTTTGACAAGCCTCGCACTCTTCCCAATAAGATGAAAAGGTATGTAATCTCTCCTCTCAAGCTCAATTAGGCAGTCTTAATTCCAACAACACTTACCCTAAAAAATATTCAACTTTTAACCTCCTTAGTAACCAGACCAATGCCTCATTTTATAGTGCAGAGGAAGGAAGTTACAGGTCCACCTATGAAGGGATAGAGTCCTCCTTCAAAGGGATAAGCTCCTTGCATCAAGGGGTTAGCTCCTTTAGGTATGGGATGCATGAACCTGAAAGGAGCGAACTTGCCACCTCAAGATTCCCTCTAGAAGCTTCCAGAAATAACCCAAAGTGAGTTTTTAAGAATATACTTGTGCCTTTTTGACTTTTACAGGGGTCCGTACCCATTACACAGAAACAGAGTGGGAAGGTCCGCAGGGGACATGACTAGTAGGTGCGGGACCACAGGTAATGCTAAGAGAAAGTGTGGAACTAGAGTTTTAGAGATTTTTAAGGGCTTTCTCTCATTTTTCAAGGCTTGACATGAAGAGCTGAGTTTTAAGACTTGCATAGGAGGAAAGTATGAGTGGTGATACAGTCACACTGACTGCAGAATGTCATGGTGACGATATTTTGTGTAACAAGTTTGATAGGCACCTGGTGATAATTGAACTTCAAGTCAATATTGCTAAAATATTTGGCTCCCTTGAGATGATCCAGAAGGTCATCAATCCATGCCTAATAGTCAATACAAAGTCTCCAGGTGTCATCCTTCTTTTGTACCAATATAATCGGGCTCCCACAAGGTGATGCTTGGCCTAATCTGCCCTTTCTACAACATCTCCTAAACTTTCCTCTTGATCTCATCATTCACTTAAATAGAGCGTCGATAGATTAGTCAGTTGGGTAATGGTGCACCCAGGGTCAGATCAATGGAATTCTTGTCTTAACAATGCATACATACCCCTATAGGTGAGGCAAAAATGACCCTGTACTCCTCCATGACCTTGTCCATCTTTTGATGTTGTGTGGAGGAGCCATGTCTAGAAGCCGTGGCCACAACATTCTTCTTGCCTTGAGGGTGAACCATAAGGAAAACAAATTTCCATGTCTAGGAAATGATCTTACTACACTGCTTTGCAGTTATCAAAGAGATGGCAGTAGGCAAGGCTACCTTTTTCATGTACAACTTATGGCCCAAAGTAATAATCACGGAGCGAGGTCTAGACTCATATACAACATGTTGCTTCCACAAGTATGGTTGTCCTATTAAATCATCACAAACATCAAGAGGAGAAACATCACACAGTATCTCATCCATGAAGGGCTTGATGATGTAGGGAAGGCGACATTGTTTGCTGATGCAGAGATCTCATCCTTGGTGAAGCCATCTAATGGTGTATAGATGTAGATGTGTTGTAATCGGTAGCCCTAACCGCTTCATGACCTCTGCTGAAATTATATTCTTTTGGCTCCCACTATCAACAATGAACTGCAACGGAGAACCCTTCACCCACATTTTTGAGTGGAAGATGTTTTCCCCCTCCTCTGGATATTCAGGATCATTCTTATGGATCCTAGTGCTGGCCACAGTGGCACTTGGCTCCATGTCAATGGTATGCTTCCCTTTGTCATTCCCCTTGTTAGGTTCCGACTCAGAGTCAGAACATGTGTCTAATTCGGAAGCCTTCAACTTGGTCACCAGTGACTACTTGTCCCTGCACTCACTCGTGTTGTGAGTGGAGCTCTTATGGAACTCACACCATTTTCTCGTGTCCTTTGTCTTTGTAGTGTTTTTTTTTTATTGCAACTTCGGTGGGTTGTCCTCGGTCACCTCGCCTTGGTTTTTTCCTTCACTCTGTGGTTTGGGGGTGCCTTTTCCTTGCTTCGGATTCACATATCCAAAGTCTTGCTTCTTTTGTTTAGACTTTTTCTCAATCTTGACAACGTATTGGTATGTCGTGCTAAGTAAGGAAATTTCGAGGAACTCCATCTCATCCTGGATATACTTGTGTATAAAATTGTGGTACTTGAGTACCAAATGTCAGTCAGAATCCTTGATACCTAACTTCATGCAAATGTTATGGAAACCATTTGTAAACTCTAGTACATATTGGTCCCTTCTCTACCGTAGCGTGGTCCACTTTATTTATTTATATTCATAGCTCCCGATAGGGTAATATTGTTCCTTCATGTCATCTCAGAAATAATTCCAAGTGGGTGCGGTTGAAAACAATGAGGATTCCCTATCATCCTTTTGTTCACATTAGGTTTCCCATTAGTCCTTGACATGGGCGGCTTTGAGAAGTGAAAAGGTAATTTTTTCCTGATTGGAAAAGTCGTGAACTGAAAAATACCCTTCCAATATATTTAATCATTTATTTGCAGCGTCTACATCTATTTGGCCCTCAAATATGGGAATATCAAAGTTAAATTGTACCTTAAAAGGAGTGGCACTACCAGAGTGGCTGCTGGATGAAGATGTGTCACCTGTGGGTATCCGTCGAAGGATATGGAAAGAGTTATCCATCATCACATTCCTATGTCACTCAAGTAGTATTTTGAAAGGATCACCTAGCCCCTCATCTTTATTTTCTTTTGCCATGGGAGGCCATCGGGTTTTCCAAGGCTAGTCTTGAAAAGGTTCCACCAGATCAAGCCCTAACTCCTTATACCCTGACCTTGTTGGGGACATGCAAAGAAAAACAAAGAAAGAGCAGACCACTCTGATACCATTGATTTAGAATTAGGGAGAAACAAAACAAAATATAGAAATGCACATACACACGGTGATGCAGCAGAAACAAAACCTCATTTCATTAATTTCAAAGAACTGAAATATGCTTACATAGAGAAATAAAACTGATCCAACTCGGGCGATGATAGCTTATATATGAGAATATATGTGGTGGTTACATGTCTCTGAACTATGTTACAATGAGGCCCAAAGGCCTATTTATTATTGAAAAACAATGGAAAACCATAAACATCCAAAAACCTAACCCTAGGAGATGAAGTGCCAAAATTGTGTGCCCCATTTGGGTAAATTGGTACATCAACTTCCCGGGGTCATAACTTTGTCATACGATCTCTGTTTTTCTATCATAATACCTCGCTTCGAAGATCTCAAAGAGAAGGTCGAAAGAAAACTAGCAAGCTAATTCAAGACATTTTAGGTCTCTCCATTTTCCCTAAGAACATCGTTTAGGGCCTCAAAACGGCTCCATAATTTCAGGACCCGAAAAATTGCCAAAAATAGTAGACTATGGTACAATTAAGGAAATAGAAAAACTAAAAGTGAGTGTGTTGGGGGTCCCAATGGAATAGTCAGGTGGCCAATATGCACCTCGATCATGGAGGAACTATTTAATTGGTAATATATTTACATTAATTACTCATCATTTGATTTTAAAATATTTTTCAGTCAATCTAACATGAATGTTAGGCAAGATAGATGAATGGCCTTCATAAGTGAATATTGCTTTGACGTTAGGCATATAAAAGGGAATGAAAACAAAGTGGCAGACGAAATTAGTTGAATTTTGAAGTAGATTTGTTAGGTAATAGTAAGTAGTGCTGAAACAAATTTTATAGAATAGTTTATACATAAGAAGAGTTTAGCATTACATCAATTCCTACAATGAGTGAACAAAACTTACATTTGTGTGTCAGGGCTACATATATTATCCATTTTCACATGTTAGGAATTGACTACAATAATTAGTGGAAGTTATTCCCAACAATATCACAACAAGTTTTCAAGGAAATACGATGCAGGAGATTACCTTTCGAAGTAAATAACATCAAAACATATAGACCAAGCAAAGGTTCCATTGGAGCAATGAAAAGGGAATTTTTTTTGTTTTATTCTCAAGCAAAGGAAAATAAATATAATTTCTCAATGAGAACTTACAAGAAATCCCAATCTCTGGAAGATATTTTACATTTCCTAAAAAAAGTTTATTTTTGTAGCTACAATCATCTACATCAGCCGCTACAGAAGTTATCCATGGACTAAACTATACTCTTGTTTTGGGTTATGGACCACCATTTCTCTAGCTTGTGCTACAAAAACTACTGCTTTGATAATGGAAATAAGGGAAGCATCAAAATGATTGAGAAATGTAGCACTTTGACCACTTAAAGGTGGAATATTTCACCCAAAGGAAAGGCACAAAATGTCCACACCATCTTTAATACCCTGTAAACAAGGCATGGAAATATTTTACATTTGTGTTAAGATTTTGTCCATTTGCTCCAAAATTTAGCGCACCTCTTGCCTGACCATCAAGACCACTACTATATTGTTTATGCACTTTAATTTCAATTAAAGACCAGCAAGAAGCATCAAAATTTATCAACAATAGGCACCACATCTTCAACAAAACATACAAAATTTCATACACAAGGCCTTATAGACAATAATATTACATGATGCCAAGGAAGATATCATATAATAGTGAAATAAACCAAAACAACAATGAAACCACATTATTCAAGTCAAATCTCCATAGTTTTATTGGCTAACAATGAAGCTAAAATGAGCAATCTTAACAATTTACCTGGATTTTTATTGGAGCCTCACTAAGAATGAGCATCCATTCGACTTTCCTTCCTCAATTCATATCCATGCATCCTCACTGGAACTCTATAATTCCTTGTTGTTGTTGTAGTTGTATGACTGATTATGGAGAAAACAAACCAAACTAAATAAGTCATGGCACATTAAAACTAGAAATCCATCTTCAAACCTTCAATGTAAAAAATTATTTGTATTCTAATTCCACTACAAATGGGTTTTTTCCTACTCTTTGAAGGGATTTTTACAAAATAAAATAAGTTATAATATTTCAAAGCAATTGGCTACCAATTTGACTGTAGTAGCAATTATTAAATAATGGCCATACACTACCAAATAAAACAAATTATTTTCTATGTAGCATAAACAACATCATAAGCACAGTTAAATGGTCTCGTTGCAATCACAGTGGCCACAAATAGTTGAGCACCAACAATCTTCCCATTCCAGAAATTTTGATTAGCATTAAGGTCAACCTCACATTTTCTTGAGTAACCGAGAACATGTCCATAATGTGGAGAATTTTGAATTGAAAAGCTTGGATGCTAAGGGTATATCCATGTACCAATAATACCAATCAAAATCCCTTCCCCTACTCTTTCTTTGTAACAATATCGAGTTAAAAACGATTGTAATAAAGTTAATAAAGGAAAAATAAGACCAAGGTTATGGGACATGTATTCCAAACTGGATGTTGGGTAGAACATCCTAGTGTGGGTGTTCATTTAGCTATTATGGCAAGGGGAAATTGGAAAACGAAAAGGAAAAGGCTTTGAAAAGGAAAAGAGGCATTAATTAGCATTTTGTTTATGAAAATAAAGGAAAATAGGAGAAAAGGAAGGTGAAAGGTCATAGGTTGCATGTGAGGAGGAGAAAGAAGGAAAATAATGGAAATTGAAGAAAATAGAGGCCTCATTGATAAAAAGGCTTATGAGGATCAGTTCACAACCTTTTTGTGTGTTCAGTTGTGGAGCTCTCTCTCTCTATTCTTTATCTCCCATACTCTTGCACACTTAGAGTGTTCTTGGAGCACTATAACATTGGAGAACGGAAAACAAAGGAAGGGACAGAATGAAAAGGAAAGTAAGGATCAAGCAAGGAAGAGGTTGGATCAAGAAGATATAGTCGTATTAATTGTAGGTATTGAGTTTCATGTATGCTTTACTTTCTATTTTTGGCATGCATTGTACATGCATGTGTGTACTTCATTCTCTTGCTGTCATTTTCATTGATTTTTCCAGGTGTGATAGTGGTTTCATCCTTGCCTTGGCATTTCTGTATATCCATGATGTGATGGGGTTCTCTTTTTTGGTTGAGCTACATTGTCAAATGGTTTCAAAACTAAGTTGGGTGGTATCAGGAAAATTCCCAAAGGCCTAGGAATCCCTTGACCGGTAGTGGTGGGATACACAGTAAATCCTGAGGGTGGAGATGGGAAAATTCCTCACGGTCTAGGTGGAGAGATCTGGAGGCATCCATGCTTGTTAAGGCTTAGTGATCCTATTGGCTTGAGGGGGTGTGACCCAGGTTCAATGTTAATTGGCCTAACAAATCCCCACACTAATGGCCCTTTCGGCATCAGCCCGTGGAGCACAGACCGAAGTCTCGACCGATGCAGTATGGGGGAATGTTGGAACCAATTTTATGCACCCTGAGATGGTTGTGATGTTGTTTGATTCCTTCTATCCCTGCCTTTGTGCAAGTTGCTTCTTTCTAGGGCTTGGAAGACAAACCCTCTATTTTGGCCTTTAATACCTTTGCGAAAGTATACGAATGACCTTCATGCAGCCCTAGCCTACTGCTTAGGTACTTTCATGCTGCTAGAGTAGCGTGTCGTACTAGTCCCCCAATTAATCTAAGTGACTTGCTTATCATATCAAACAATTATAGTTAACACCACGTAACCAGATATTTGTAAATGTGTTCAATTAGTTAATGTAATTGCAGTTTTCCACGCATCATATAAGCAAAATAAAGGAAATTCATAGATAAAATATCTAGACACATCAAAAGAACAAAGACAAAGAAATTGCAGAATATCTCTCTTTATTAATATCTCCCAAGTGTTTACAGACTCTGTCCACCCTACGCACATAGTTGTAGGGGTCCGTGCACATAGTTATGGACTTCTACCCTAGGCCTCTGCGAACTCAGCTATAGAGCCTCTACCTATGCTACGACCTAAGACTTAGACTTCTTGCTCCAAAGCTATGACTCTCTTACATGATTTTCCATTCTGTGTCTCTAAAACTACTTAGAGCTTAGCTCTTTTTATACAATCCCAAGGTTCGCGGACCATTGGTAGAACTCTTACCACCGACTTTACTTTACAAAAATAAGGGTGGACTACACTTTATGACACATAAAACCTTCATGCTCCATGACCACAAAATACAGAGTCTTTAGAATTATATTACAAAAGTTGACTTAAACATGGGCTTTTAGCCCAAAAACTTCCCTTGGGGGATCCCGCTCCCGATAGGCCCCCATCACAAACATCATGACTTGCCCTCGAGTCACTCGATAGGTACAAAGATCTTTGTGTGAAGCCCTCCCAGATTGACCTGGATGACTGCAAGCTCGGCCGTGCACTAAGCTGCTGCCTGCTTCGCATCTTCAACTGTCTTCTTGGTTACTGCTCTTGCACTGTTAGCCTGAAGCATTTGTTGCCTCACTTGTAGAGTTGCAAGCTCGCCTTCGATATTTCCTGTGACTGCGTAAGCTTCCTCCAGCCATGGCTTTAGTCATGCCTTCAGCACAACTTCCTATGCAGCATTGCGTGCACCTATTCCTTCAACTGCTTGGCTAACCTCTGTTTCAGCGTGATGGTTCACGTTGTGCCCTTAACTTCGTCTTAGCATTGTTCTAGCTCATGCGCTTCCATCTCTAACCTTCGGATGTTTGGTTCCTCCTACAAGTTGGTCAGGACCTAAAATGATTTCTTGAACAACTATGCGCAGTCTACTACTACACTCTCCACCATCGCGATTGCTTTTGTGACAGCGACCGCCCACTGTTCCTTTACCTTTGGTGGTGTTGAACATTGGGCCCTCAACTAGAGCTCTGTAATGTGCAGGTTCATCTCCAACTGAACCCGTGTCATCTCTGTCTGAGTGTCATGCACCCCTATGGCCAATTTCTGGATGCGGACCTCGACTGGCTCCTCCTCTAGAATAACCAACTCTGGGACCATTCCGCATGCCTCCTCAACAACCTGCATGATCTTCTTACTCTGATTGATTGCCTCGGTCTTAGTGGCGATGGCAACCATTCTCTGTAGGGCCATCTGTTCATTGTTAATATGTTGTTTGCTAATTACCTGGAGGGCGTGGTGCTCACGGCCCTCAGATCTGTAATTACTCCATCCTGCAAGAGGTGGAGTGCTTCACATAGAAGCGCTATTAGGTTCAGTCCAACTCCCTTCAAGGTACTGACAATGGGCCTTTCAGCCTCATTTTCCATGGTCAGTGCTCCATGTTACACTAAAAAATGTCACCATGACCGCTTACAGTTAGTATGGCTCAAATCAACAGTCATGCTACCCTCTTAGGCAAGTCTTATGCCTCTGCTATCCATCTCAAACTCAAAGAAGAGAGAAAGTCTTGTAAAAATGTGTTTATCTCTGGGGTCGCAGGTTCTCTCAAGCCTTACCTGCGGGGACGCTCACAATGTTCACAAAAACTGCGTCTTTGGACGCTCTGTATGTCAAAGGACAGGTGCGTCCTTCTGTAAAAGGCAAAATGCGCAAGTTTCATCTTAAAAAAGTTACTTGTGGTTACTTCTAGAACTTTCTAGAGGTCGGTTTGATGAAATGGATGCGCCTCCAGTTGGTTCATGTATCCCTATTAAGGAGGAACTTATCCCATCAATAAGGGAGCTATCCCACCCAAAGAGGGGGATTATCCCATTGATGGTGGACCTGAATAACCTCTTTACAGCACTATAAATAAAGACCTTGGGCCAGAAGGAGGGGAGGTTGGAGCTATACATTTTCTTTGGGTAAATGTTGCAGGAATTAGGACTCCCATTTAGAACCTTGTGAGGAGAGATTGTCTTTGCTTGATTCTACTTGGAAGTGGGTGAGCTTTGTCAAAGTAGAGGAAAACCCTTGATGGACCCTGGGAGGAACTTGCACAACACCAAGGCCAGGTTGTAAGAGTTTCTTTGTTTCGTTATTAATACAAACTGGTTTATTTTTCTCAATAGCTTGTGTTAATGAGTTATTTCATGTGTTCCTTGGTCTGCATGTTGGATATATGTTTTATTATATGAAATGCAAGTGCTTGGTAATTGTTTGATTGTTTGTGGTTGCAGGAATTGATGTGAAGGAGGAGCTCATCCGGATCAGCAAGGACGGACTACAACAACAACGTTTTGGAATAAGGTAAGCCTAAACACTTGTAGTTTTCATGTTTTAAAAGGTGTATTTAGAGAAAGATTACTCCATTTTGTCTTGTTTGTCGCTAGAGAGTTTAGACTCCTAGGGAGATCAGTTGTGTCCGCACAAACGAATTTTTCCGCCACGAAAAATTGGCGACTCCACTGGGGAATCCATTAATGAGAGAGTCTTTTCCTTTGTGTGAACTTTGCTCTGAGAAAATCATTTTTATTTTCTGGTTTTTGACTGTGAGAATTAGTATTTGGGTGGCTTAGCTTTAGATTTAGTTAGACTTGGTTTTTCTTAACTTTTCCCGAAGGACGCACCCTCTGAGTACTGCACAGTGCGTCTTTGGACGCGCTATTGCCGTCTGCACAGAGCGGGCCCGCGCCTGTGATAACGGGTTGCCTGCGTCTTCCTGTAAAATTTAGGAAAATTCCATTTTTTGCTTTAATTGCTTTTAGATTTTGATTTTTCTTAGTGTTTTCTGCCCAGATCCTTTAGTACCCTGTCAAAAATTTTCACCTGAACTTGTTTTGTGAGCTTTGAGTGTTTTAGTGGATTTCAACGAAGTTTAGACCTAGGGTTTGATTTTTAGATAGGTCCTGTAGTGACTTTGACGGTAGAAAGTTGTCCAGCCTTAGATCTCTCTGGTTTGTCAGCCTTCTTAGAAGTCGGGCCTGTCGTAAAGTCTCCTTGTGTGAGAAGCTTGCCATTTAAGTTGTTTTGGGTCAAATTTCGAATTACTTGTTTATAAAGTGTTGATTTCCATTTTACAAAAGAACAAAAAGATTAGAGTTTTGTTTTGACTAGTTTTTGGTTCTGCAATAAGCTAGTCCTTGATTTGATTGTGATCAAGTAAAACACCTTGGAATAATCATTGTTGGTTTTAGCCTCGTTAAGATTGCTTAGAGTAAATTTACCTTTTAGTTTGCTTGTGAGTGAATTTTCGTAGTTTTTAATAGTTGTTAAGATTGATTTTTGTTACCTTAGATTTATTTGCTTTATTAAAAGAAAAATACAAAAACATCTTCTTTAAAAGTCTTGTTTCAAGTAGCTTTTTGTTTTTTGAAAGAGAAAAAGAGTTTTTTCGTGCATGTAAAGAGCGGTCATGTTTTTATGCTTGGAAAAGACAAACGAATTGTTTCTTTGATTGTTTTCAATTAAGAAGTTGCTTTTATAAAGATTGCATTCTCTCAACTTTTTAGTTAAGCAATTCATCGAAAAAGTAAAGTAGTGGGTAAATCATCCTAGGTGCATTTTGTAGTGGTTTTGAGTCGAGTCAACACACCACTGGTTTCACTTCCATCACCTTTTGACTTAAGAAACAACCTTAAAAGTAACGCTTAAATTAAAATCAATCTAGTAATCTTTATTTTTCTAGGGCTCTGAAACACCAACATAACTTAGGCTAGGGTCTTGGAGTAGGTGAGTACTTAACTCTCCAAGACTACAAAACCAAACAGATAGTTTATCTTGAGTAGAATAAATCCAATTGTTTCAGTTGCACTCTGGGAAAGCTCCTCTTAAAGGAGAAGCACGAGCTCGTGTCCGAACCAGTGAGGGGATCATTCCTCCCTCATTGGGAACGACGCCAGACAGTACGTATTACAAACGATAAACCTCGGATTAACCATTGTCGAGGAGCCAGGGGTCACTTATCGGTAAACCTTGGATTATTGTCAAGGAGTCGGTAAGGGGATTGAGCTTGTTACTCTGCCCTTGCGTGCTGTCGGAGTTTAGACTGTTCCCCCAGGTGTAATTGTTGTGATTGGTAACTTTAGTGACCATAATCTTTAGGGTTCTACCGAGGTGACGGTGGAGGGAAGGTCCCACTGTACCTGGAGCAGACGTCGGTTATACTCACTTGGATTTTCTGGGGGGTTCACTTCACTTCGATACGGTTAAAGTGGAGGAACTTGTGCCGGTCTATTCATTAAGCAGGTTGCCGGGGTAACTGTTCCACCCGCCATTTCTGTACTGAATCCTGCGAGGTTGGGCCTAATCACCAACTAGCGCTTTTGGTCCGGAAGACTACTGTTTGTGTTTGGTTTGACGCTCTAGATTATTTAGGCGTGTGCTTCAAATTTGTTTGCTTCTTAGAAGACTTTAGGTGGTTTGATTTGAAATTTTTTACTTTGTTTTCGTGTGTTGTAGTTAAAAATCTTTAATTGTGGCGGAATTACCGAGACAGTCCCGTAGACTTCGGGGCCAGTCTCCTGAAGTTGTTTCTGTGGCCGAATTGTTGAGAAGATCCCGCAGACTTAGGGGGTCACCTCCTCGAGACGACCCGGGTAATCTAGAAGGTTTAAAGGTCCTTGTAACTCCTCCTAGTGACAGTAGAGTAGGTTCACCTGAAGAAGGAGAATCTTCCTTGGTAGTCCATCCAGATTACCAAAGTTTAGAAACAGGTTACAATCCCGAAACTGTTACAGTTTCCGAGCTTGCTGGTAGTTTTTCATCTGCCAGTGAAACAGGCGAAGAACCTGAAATTTCCGAACCTGTTACTCCAACTTCTAGTGTCCCTAATTCACCGAGAATAGAAAGAATTATCACCGAAAATCTTCCCTCTGGTTTGATTGCTATAGAAGAACTTGCTCCAGAAGAGGATATAGGTGTCTCTTACCTTGAAGGTCAACTTACTATTGATCTAAGGGAGCGTGAATCCATCTTTTACAGTCCTCCTAGAAGTACTCCTTGGTACCTTGCATTAACCAACTTTTTGGACAACTCAGTAGGTTTTTCTACACCTCGTACTCCTTTTCCACCTGGAGGTATTTATACTCCTGTAAATATGTCTGGTCAGTCGTCCGTGTTTACTCAAAGTCCTGAATCTTTTTTACACGACGGTCCTTCTGTTCCCACTGGGTATCAGTCACTTTCTGGTACCTTTGCGGGGGCATCTCCTCAACCCGTTGATCATGGGTTATTTGCTGGAAACAGTGGTAATGTACCATTGGGTGTAGGAGACATTTACATGATGTCAGGTTCAGTTCCCGTTTCCCAACCTCAAGGTGGCCAATTACCGCCTGGGGGGCAACCGCAGTTAATGCCTGGGGGGCAACCTCAAGGTACAAAAATCGTGTCTGGGGGGCAACCTCAAAGTCAGTATGTACCTATGGTGCAATACGTGCCTCAAGGTCAACCTCAGCCTCAATATGTACCCCAAGGTCAACCTCAGTATCAATATCAACCTCAAGGATGGCAACCCCAAGGGTGGCAACCTCAAGGGTATCAACCCCAAGGTTATCAACCTCAAGGGTACCAACCTCAAGGTCAAGGTCAACCCCAGTATCAGTATTTACCTCAAGGTTATCAACCTCAAGGTCAATACTCAGGTCAAGGTTATCAACCGCCTCAAGGTCAGTCATATGTTCCAAGTATGGGAACTGCACCTTACAATTATCAATCCTACCCTCAATTTGGTTATGGATCTCAGTATCCTCAACCTGTTACGGGTCAATACCCTGGAATGTTAGTGTGGGATCCATCACAGGGTCAACAGGTGTTACAGCCAAGTGTACAGATGCTTCCTCAAGCTGGACAACCCGTAGTTTCTGGTCCAACCCAGCAACCGCAACCTGTCCAGCCCAATGTTCAAACTTCTGTAACTTCGGTAGTTACTCAGCCGTCAATTGCACCTAGTACTCCATCTCAAACGGCTGCTGCAACTACCGCTACATCTACCATACTTACTTCTGGAGTATCGACGGCTCCAGTTTCTACTGTCCCTGTTACCACGCCTCAGACATCTTTACCGTTGTCTGGATCTACGATTCAAACCACGGTCCAGATGCCTGTAGGTCAGCCTGGTATAAGTACGGTTGTCACTACTCAACCTCAATTTGTTCAACCTCCGTACCAGGGACAGTACCAACATGGGCAAGCTGTCCAACAACCGGTTTACCAGTATCAACCGTATCCTGGGTACACTTATCAACAACCTCAACAACCCCAGTACGGTCCGGTTAATCCTGGTTTTCCAGGAGGATATAATATCCCAAATGCGACTCCTGTTCCTAGTTATCCTGGATATCCTCCTCCTGGGGCTGGTATTGTGACCCAGAGTTTTAGAGATCCTAACCGGCAGTTACCGTTTATCGCAACTTTGGATTTACCCGACTTGACGCGCCTAACTAATGATCCAATTCAATATCTTCAGTTCTGGCCGCCAATGCCAAATAAGTTGCCCAGCGATATACCCAAGTTCGAAGGTAAGTCTGGAGAGGATCCGTCCAATCATGTGATGACTTACCACCTCTGGTGTGCTTCGAATTCTATCTCTGATGATTCCATCCGCTTACGTCTTTTTCAGCGTACACTCATTGGTCTCGCGGCCAAGTGGTACATTGAGTTGCCACGGGCCTCTTTTTACAACTTTAGCCAGTTAGCTACCTCGTTCTTAACTCACTTTCAGTTGCCGGTCAGATACGATAACGGCACGGAGTTATTAACTTCGCTAAAACAATCGACGTCCACGTACATTTCTGATCACATGCATGAGTGGAGACGTCGTAGGAGGTTAGTGAAAGTTTTTATTCCGGACCAAATCTTAGCTGAATGGTTTGTCAAATCATTATTACCGAAGATTACTGAAGATGTAGCTAAGGCCGGAGTAGTTACTGAGGAGCAAGTCATTGCTCAAGCGCAATACCTTGACTTAGTTTACACTCAGTCGGGTACGTTACACGAGAAGATTCCGGATCTTCCAAAGTCGAATCAAATCGCTGCTGCTCCTTCGGGATCTCATGCCGCTGATGGTATGATTGGTATCGTGACTACGAAGAGTAAGAAGAAGTCTTCCAAGGCCTCCAATACTCCAATAATCACTTTGCCTGATTCTCCGACAGGAGAGTCTTCTCCTCCTGAACTTACCGCCGACATTCACGCTGTAGAGTCATCTACGGCCAAATCAAAAAACGGTGGAAAGAAGAAAGGAAAGAAGAAGGCTAAAGCAGACAAGGCTCCAAAGGAGAAAACTGAAAAGTCGGAAACCAATGACGAAAAACGCAAACCTCGATATCCTTGTCTTATTTGTGAAGAGGATCATTTTACGAGAGATTGCCCTCATCGGGCCGAGGTTGTGAAAATAGTCAAAGGTTCTCCCACTCCTGCTGTGTTAAAGAATCCATTTCCGGAGCAGGAGAATAAGATGATAGGTTCTTCTTCGAATGCCAGTGAAGAACCCATTTTGATGATGTCTCATGTGAGGATTGCGACTCGATCGCAAGATTATGGTAGTAAGGCTCCTGTTGATGGTAAGGAAGCAGAATCTTCTCACTCTAATCCATCAACCTCAGCTCCTGGTTCCGATCCACTACAGATCGAAAAACCTAACCCAAACTTAGTGATTAAGCCGCCCGCCAAGGGTGTACTTCGAAGGTCTGCTTTCAATCCACATGCGAGAGCAGCCCAGAATTACAACATTGTTGAAGACTTAGCTGTTTCACCTTCAGCAATGTCGGCACTCGAAGTGCTGCAATCATGCCCAGCACAACGGAAATTGCTTTTGTCGGCTATCGGAGCTGTCGATGTTCAGGACCCGAACCTAATGATCTTTGATCTAGAAAATAGTACGCCACGTCTCCCCCATCAAATGGCTTTCCAAATTCCAGTGATAGTCAAAAACAGGCCTATTCATCGGACTGTGATTGATGAGGGAGCCTCAACGTGTATTATGTCGATTCAATGTTGGAGATCCCTTGGTTCTCCTCCGTTGAACCAATCCCCCACCATCCTTAAGGCCTTTGATGGCCGTGGGTTCCGTCCGTTTGGTATTTTACAAGAATTGCCTATAGGGGTAGAAGGTAAAACCGTTAGTCTAGATGTGGAAGTGGTTGATGCCCCTCTAGACTACAACCTTCTTTTGGGTCGAAGTTGGTCATATGCTATGACAGCGGTCGTTTCATCGGTCTTCAGAGTAATTAAGTTTCCATATAACGGTAAGATCGTGACTATTGATCAGCTGACATACTTTTCATCCGACCCAGCCTCTTCAGAGAGTATCCAGCATGTCGGTAAGACGACAATCCCTTATAGGGACGTTGGTGTAGGTTTAGTTAAGGATTCCGGTTTACTGGGAACTTTTCCTCTCCCTCCACTTAACGCAGACCCTTCATTTGCAACAATTCATATGATTACATCAGAAAACATTATTTATGACGATCCTTGGATTGTCCCATCTGACTCTGAGATAGACTCATTCGGTGATGTTATGCCTTTGAGTCCGTATGAAATTGCTTATGAAGCTGTCGTGTCTTTTACCGACTCGCATTCAACCGAAATCGACCAAATGAATGTGGTCAGTGAAGAATCACTTTTCACCTCAACCTTAGAACGGATAGCGTTTCCCGAAGTCGTGTCATCTGACGAACAACTTCGCGAAATCCTAAGTGTAGATGATCTACCATGGGAGGATCTCCATCACAGATCTTCGTTTTTACCTAAGGATGATGCATTTGAAAATGATTTTTCATCTATCTTTACCGCTGAATATGTCAAAGACGCTCAGGATCCAACGAAACATTCTGATTCAGAGTTGAATTTAGGGAATATTTCTCGTACTATTCCCATTGATATTTCAGTGAAGCCCGGAATCGAGGAAAACATTCATATAGGTGCCGCTTGTACAGAAGATGAAATCCAAACTTACAAGGCCCTATTCCAAGAATTCCGCGACGTGTTTGCCTGGTCTTACGAGGAAATGCCGGGAATTGATCCTGCCATTGTTGTTCATGAAATAAAGACCTACCCGGATGCTAAACCCGTCCGGCAACGGTTGCGTCAGATTCACCCTCGAAAAGCGGCTGCGATTAAAGCAGAAGTCGAAAAGCTGTTGAAAGCAGGTTTCATTTATCCGATCCCGTTAACGGATTGGGTATCGAATATTGTTCCGGTTAACAAGAAACAAGGAACAATAAGAATCTGTATCGACTATAGGGATATAAATCGAGCTTGTCCAAAAGACAACTATCCTACGCCTTATATCGATCAAATTATTGATGATTGTGCCGGAAGTGAACTGTTTTCCTTTATGGATGGTTTTTCAGGCTATAATCAAATCAATATTCTACCTGCCGATCAACCAAAAACGGCATTCATTTGTCCATGGGGGACATTTGCTTATTGCAAGTTACCTTTTGGGCTTAAGAATGCCGGGGCCACTTTTCAACGGGCGATGTCTTATGCATTTCATGACATCAAGCACATTGTGCAACCCTATCTCGATGATTTGCCTGCTCATTCTTTACATCGAGCTGATCACCTTGTCCACCTACGAGCAATCTTTATGAGGTGTAGGCATTATCGAATTCGGTTGAATCCCCACAAGTGTGTTTTCTGTATAGAAACAGGTCGATTGCTGGGATTTGTTGTTTCAAAAACCGGCATTCGCGTCGATCCCTCGAAGGTCGAAGCTATCATCAAATTGCCTCCTCCTTCGAGTTTGCGCCAACTCCAAAGTTTGCAAGGGAAAGCGAACTTTTTACGCCGATTCATCCCAAACTACGCCGAGGTCACTAAAGGTTTTACACGGTTGTTGAAACAGAACACACAATTCTTTTGGGACGAGATTGCCCAACAATCTTTTGATGCACTTAAACACGCGTTGACCCATGCACCGTTGTTGCATCCTCCCAACTACAACCAGGACTACTTCTTATACCTCGCAGCTTCGCATTCCACCATTGGAATGGTGTTAGTTCAAGAAGATGAATTTGGAGCGGAACATGTGATATATTATCTTAGTAGGACCTTAAATCCCACTGAGTTAAAATATTCGCATGTGGAGAAATTGGCCCTGGCAGCCGTTCAAGCTGTCCAGCGTTTCCGTCACTACATTCTTCTCCGCAAAACTACAGTTATTTCGGATTGCAACCCTATGATTTATATTTTGACAAAACAACTGCTAGGGGGCAAGTACTCTAAATGGATTGTCATCCTGCAAGAGTTCGACTTGGAGTTCGAGAAGTCCAAGTCTAAGAAATCCTTAGTTTTTGCGGAATTGATGTGTGATTTCCCGAGTGCTGACACAGAGACTGTGGCAGAGGAGTCCATTGCGGACGAATCTTTGTTTCTTATCAGTACTTTAGATCCGTGGTACGGGGATATAATCATCTATCTCCAAACCCAAACCTTTCGGCCTGAAGCTTCCAAGGAAGAACGTCGAAAAATTCGGTTTCAATCCCAGCAATACAAAATTATTGGAGATACACTTTATCGCCGGGGGGCAGACTTAGTTTTTCGACGTTGTTTAACTCACGAAGAGGCTGAGAGAGTTTTGAATGATTGTCACTCTGGAGCATGTGGCGGTCATATGTCTGGGTATGCCACAGCTCAGAAGGTGTTGCGCGCTGGCTATTTCTGGCCGTCTATGTTTAAAGATTGTATCATTGCCGTCAGGAAATGCCACAACTGTCAAGTGTTTGATCGCAAGATGCGCGCTCCACCTGCTCCTCTCCACCCTATAATTGCCGCTGGTCCATTCGCCAAATGGGGTATTGACTTTATTACTTGTAACCCTCACTCGGCCGGGGGGCATGCGTATATCATCCTCGCGGTTGATTATTTTACTAAATGGGCCGAGGCGATGCCTACATTCGACGCAAGCGGCAAGACAGCTGCAGTTTTCGTATTCAATCATATCATAACTAGGTTTGGTGTCCCACAAGCAATCATTACTGACCATGGGAGCCATTTTCGAAACGTCATGATGACTGAGCTTACAAGCCAGCTTGGTTTGCGCCACGATAGCTCTACTCCTTATTATCCGCAAGCCAACGGTTTGGTTGAGTCAATCAACAAAGTTCTAGTCATCATGATTCGACGGATCATTGGTATCCATCGAACGAATTGGCACAACATGTTATTTTCAGCGCTATGGGCATATCGAACTTCAGTGAAAAATTCAACAGGGTTCACTCCTTTCCAGCTAGTTTATGGCTTGGAAGCTGTGTTACCCATTGAATGCGAAATCCCATCACTTCAAATGGCTGTCGAATTACTTCCAGCTACTTCCGAAGAGGAGAAACGGTTATTATACTTGGCTAAATTAGATGAGACTCGACGTGACGCTACATTAGCTATCGAGACTCACGCGAAACGAATGAAAGCTCAGTATGATAAAAATGTAACCCCTCGAAGTTTTTCGGAAGGAGACCTAGTACTATTATATGATCAAGCTAACGATAAGCTAGGTGCCGGAAAATTCGTTCCCATGTGGCATGGGCCCTACATTGTAAAGCGAAAGCTAGCAAAAGGGGCTTATGAGCTAGTTGATTTTGATGGGGACTCTTTGGGTAAACCCAGAAATGGACTTTACCTAAAGAGGTATTATGCTTAAATGATGGGTATGGAGAAATTTTTAGATAGGTTAGATTTTCTTTCTAGCTAGCAAGTGTGTTAGTTTAGTCAGTGTGCTTAGCTTAGAAAGTGTGGTTTTTCGTCGTTATTCTGGCTTATCTTGGTTTTACTCTTGATATTGCAGATGTCAACGCCTCTCCAAACATACATTGGATTTGCTGATGGTGCTTGTCGTAGTACACGGAATATCTCTTCCGCAGCTTGGGTTATCTATTCGCCCTCTGACGAGTTAGTTTCTATGCATGGGGTAAGCCTCGGTCAAACAACGAACAACATTGCAGAATACAGTGCAGTGATTGAATTATTATCCGAATCTATTTCATTTGGAATTCGACGTTTGATAGTGAGGTTAGATTCTGAACTTGTTGTATTACAGCTTAATAGAGTTTATGCCATTAGAAATCCTGTGTTATTAAGGTTGTTTTTGAGAGTGCGTCTCTTGGAACGTGAATTTGATTACATTGAATATCAACATATTCCAAGGTCTTTGAATACATTAGCAGATGCAATTGCTTCTCGAATGTTGGACAGACATTTACAATAATCATGCAAGTAAATTTAAAAACATTTCATCACATATGTTAAACAGGATAAGCCGGTAATAGTGATATATATAGATAGAAGTGTGTCAAAAAGATATACATCGTCTTCGATCATAGGTTGAAAACACCTTATGATCGGCAAAATGATAGTACAAAAAGTCAAAATGTCACATGTGACTACAAAAGTGACTAGTCAATCACTGGTGGTGCTCTCTGTATGACACCACTGCGCGGGCTACCTTACGCAAAAATCTCCTAAACGGTCCAGGGACCGCGACTACGAAGCGCTGAAGCCGAATAGGAATGTCGTCCATAGTAGTCTCAGGTATATCTGCCGTGAGACGCTCTAGATCATGCTCCAACTCAGCTAGTACTTCTGCAGCCGCGTCCTGTGGGACCGGTACCGGTGCAGCTGGATGTAGTCTATCAAAAGGCCGGAGGTTGGCTGGACGCTGTGGACCAACATCTGCATTTTGAAAATTTTACTGTTAGTTTTGAGACGATATATATGAAAAATAAAAAAATACATAATTTGAAAACTTGTGAAAAATAAAGTACCTCTGTCATCCCATTGTTCTCCCTGTGGAAGAATCATGTCCGGATCATGTCGAAAGTCTACTCCGGCATACGGAAAGTCCTGTATCGAAAAAACCTGGTCCTCTAACCAGTGAAAGTAACTATCTGAGAATCGAACCACTGTCGCGCCCTCGTCAGGATGCCGGGCCATCACCGCAACCCATCGTATCAGCTTTGGCTCCCGAGGACCCAATGTATCAACAGTGAGTTGCTGAGGGATCAGCATTGGAACTCTCTCCAAGGCAAAGCTCACGACTAGAGGCCCATATCCAAAAGTCTTTAGTCGTCCATTCTTTGCCTTGGTCAGTTGGCTCTTCATATGAGCCGACACAGCTTCACACCAGTTGAAAATGGTGCCTTGGTAACAGTCAATTGCCATCCGCATTTGGGATCCGGAAGCAATGTGTAAAGCGGCCGCGCCGCAAATTCTGGTAACCGTGAACGCTATGACTTTGAGTTCACGCAGAGTGATGTGTTTTATCTCTATGCCTTTCGAATGGTGAGCCCCAGGTGTGCACCACTCGTCGCGGAGACTATCAAGGGATTGGCCACCCGGCCTAGTCCCCGCAAGACTGAGTTGCTCGCCTCTGTTCGGCAAGCCAGTGAGAAAGTATACATCCGAGGGCTCTATCTCGAGCTGGTGCCCTCCTATGTAAAAGCATTGTTCTTGAACGTTCCATCGCTCAACCAGCCATTCCAAGAATCTTACCTGGCCCCTCATGCCCCGTATGGTCCAATATTTGTATAATCCGCATGCTCTTAGGGCATCCAGGGAAGGTTGATGATTTATTGCAGCTTCATCATCGTCTACATGCTCTCTTTCTCTCCAATCTAACATGGTTAATGCCCTGCACATCAAAAACAGTCATTAGAAATTGATTTGGGAATTTTTTATGGTTTTTTGAGGAGGTTGGGGTTTTGAAATGCGCGTTTCACGGAAGACGCACCCCGACTTTGCAGCACAGGGCGTCCGGACGCGGATGCTCCGAAGACGGGCTGCGTCTTCCGACCGTTTTCCTATGTAGGAAAAAGTCGGGGGACGCTGGTCACCCGAAGGGCACCCGCGTCCGCCGAGAGGCGCATTCCAAAACCAAAACCCCCCCAAAAAATGAAACTAAGACCTAAAAATTAATTCTAAATGGATAGAAATGCAGAGTAGGATGTGTAAAATACCTGGATAAGACGGTGTTCAGTTCCGACGGTCAGATTTTCCGCAGCAGCCACGGGAAGTTTCTTGTCAAAAGCTCCTTTTTCAACCTCAACAGTGAAACGGTAAAAATGACATGGTAAAAAGTCTTTTTATAGGTTTTTTGGATGAATTAGTTCATTTTTTACCATGAAAAGATGTTTTTCGATGTATTTTTGCCTATTTTAAACAGGTATGAGTAATGTGTTGCTTTTGTGCAGGACAAAGGGATTTCAAAGGAAATTGTCATTTTTCACAAACAAAAATATCAGAGTCATCTTTTAAGCCCTTTTTTGACTCCTAAAACATGAAAAGATCGCCGAGCGTTTCTTTTACACTCATTAAAACGGAATTAAAAGACGGTCCCCTTTTAGCTCTTTTCTGACCGCAAAATCAGGAAAAGATTGCCGGGTTTTTGTCGTTTCAAACTCGATAAGGAAATAAAACGACGTGTCCTTGATCGCTTTTTACTTTTCAGGTCAACGACACTATTATGAAAGTACTCCTTGGTCGCAAGATCAAGCGGTTCCCCCAGGTATTATTTTATACTTTTTCGGGCTTGAGGGACACAAATGTACGAAAAAGTTCAACGTGGAGTCTCCTTTAGTTTTTTCAGACTCTCTAAAATTGAAAAACGCCGAGTTTCTCCTATACTGGGCTCGTTAAACTTTTACAGTAGAGGACCTGTTCAATTACAAACAGGAACGAACCACTCCTTCCTAGGGTTCGAATTTAAACTAGGTTGGACTCGTCCGAAGGATGAGCTTACAATCAAGCATATGTTATCCTCCTCAAGCTTGTTAAAAATAAAGAGGTACTTGCCAGAAATGGTGGGGGAAAAGAGAGAAAAATGAACCTATTTTTCACCTTTTGTCTCAAAAGAAACTTTATTACCACTCTTGAACACGACACTTTTTCATTCACCTGGGTTGGGAAATCTTTTACCTCACAATTGACCAAACCACTTTAAAAGTCTTTAGCCGGGTTTCGGGAATCACTTTGAGTTATTCGTCACCAAGCCATCTGTTGTGTCGTTATGTGTTCAAGAGGTCTGCGAGCAAAACTTTCATCTGCAAAATACTTGTCATCCATTTGACCATCCCTGAGTCAGTCCTCATAGCAACATTTCTTCAACTTGAACAATGATTTCGTGTTGTGGGCTTGCCTGCAACGGGTCGCTTTCTATCGACATCGACACATTATCTAGAAAGATGACTTAGGAATCGACAGTACCTTGAAGTCTGCATGCATCAATGGCAGGTTTCTCGCCTTTGACGTCAGTTTACATCATTGACTTTCGATCAAAGGATTCCGTGAAGTGTTCGACATCAAAACATCTATGCACATTTCACGGGTTGTGCTTGGTACTTTGAGAACCATTGACATTACTGGTGGTCTCTCTCACGCTTGTTAACAGTTTACATCATTGACTGGTAATCAAGTGGTTTCTACCATGTTCGACATCAAATCATTTAATCACATGGCTAGAATCGTACCAATTCGGGAAGTAGAAGTGAAGACCCTGGATCTAGTTTCTACCATCCAGGCTGCGAGGAGTTTTGTATTCATTATCTATGTAGACTAATCATAAACAGATGGCTGCGTCCATACTGTGTCTACAAAAGTCTATAAAAATGATGTATTGCAAGATCATTCCTGTATCAGAGTAGTTAGTCCATTAGTTAAAGTTTTGAATCTGAGTATGGGAATGCCTACCTCAGTGATGATATAATCTTATACATGTATTTTGTGTTGAAAATTGCAGGTTCCAACCAGGTCATCCACAAGACAATCCTTGAAATGATAAAGCGCTTCACCCTTCCTAGAATTACAAACCCTAATCTATTCCAGGCTTCGCACTTTAGGGGGCAATCTGTTACACTAAAAAATGTCACCATGACCGCTTACAGTTAGTATGGCTCAAATCAACAGTCATGCTACCCTCTTAGGCAAGTCTTATGCCTCTGCTATCCATCTCAAACTCAAAGAAGAGAGAAAGTCTTGTAAAAATGTGTTTATCTCTGGGGTCGCAGGTTCTCTCAAGCCTTACCTGCGGGGACGCTCACAATGTTCACAAAAACTGCGTCTTTGGACGCTCTGTATGTCAAAGGACAGGTGCGTCCTTCTGTAAAAGGCAAAATGCGCAAGTTTCATCTTAAAAAAGTTACTTGTGGTTACTTCTAGAACTTTCTAGAGGTCGGTTTGATGAAATGGATGCGCCTCCAGTTGGTTCATGTATCCCTATTAAGGAGGAACTTATCCCATCAATAAGGGAGCTATCCCACCCAAAGAGGGGGATTATCCCATTGATGGTGGACCTGAATAACCTCTTTACAGCACTATAAATAAAGACCTTGGGCCAGAAGGAGGGGAGGTTGGAGCTATACATTTTCTTTGGGTAAATGCTGCAGGAATTAGGACTCCCATTTAGAACCTTGTGAGGAGAGATTGTCTTTGCTTGATTCTACTTGGAAGTGGGTGAGCTTTGTCAAAGTAGAGGAAAACCCTTGATGGACCCTGGGAGGAACTTGCACAACACCAAGGCCAGGTTGTAAGAGTTTCTTTGTTTCGTTATTAATACAAACTGGTTTATTTTTCTCAATAGCTTGTGTTAATGAGTTATTTCATGTGTTCCTTGGTCTGCATGTTGGATATATGTTTTATTATATGAAATGCAAGTGCTTGGTAATTGTTTGATTGTTTGTGGTTGCAGGAATTGATGTGAAGGAGGAGCTCATCCGGATCGGCAAGGACGGACTACAACAACAGCGTTTTGGAATAAGGTAAGCCTAAACACTTGTAGTTTTCATGTTTTAAAAGGTGTATTTAGAGAAAGATTACTCCATTTTGTCTTGTTTGTCGCTAGAGAGTTTAGACTCCTAGGGAGGTCAGTTGTGTCCGCACAAACGACTTTTTCCGCCACGACAGTCCATCTGGTAGCACTATCACACTAGAAGCTTTCATGTGCAGCATACCGATAGCCTCTGAAGTGTCGATGGCTAAGTTGGTAGAAATTGTACCAGCCTGTGATGCGCAGGTTTGTAACTCCTGCAATCTAGTTTGGATGACCCTTAGTATGATCTGTTGCTGGATTTCAAATTGCTGCAGGGCCTTCGCATTGACATCCCTGACTTTCTCATCGATGTCATATAAGTCACCCTCCATCAATGTGATAGGGTCCAGCAAGGTCTTGGTCACCTTGGATTTCTTTCTAGACCCTCCCTTCTCCATCTCCCTCGGGCACTTAATATGAGCTGATGTCTACTAAGGGTCTGCACCATGCTGCTCTATGTCCTCCTCTTTGGTCTCAGGTGAAGGCGACTGCACGTCTTTGTTAGAGCCTCGCTTTATGCCACCTGTCAATTTTCCTTCCTCCTTTCCTGCCTATTCTGCCTGGGCCTTCTCAGTGGCCTCCTTTTTCCTCTTTTCGACCATCTGAGCCATCTTCAGCTTAGCCTCCTCCTTCTTCTGTGCAACAGACTTGCTTCCACCCACCGCCAAGTCCATGGTAGTGCGCCACTCCACTGGCCATTTATCAAGCACCACATCAATGGCATCATTTGTGGCCAGATATAGAAAATCATACCATGTCTACATAGGGTCATTCCATGCCCTGATTGATATTCGATGGAAATAAACTTTAAAATTAGAATAGCTCTGCAGGTTAGCATATACCGTGGGCAAAAATTGCGGCTTACGATTGAAGGCCATTCTAATATTCATTTCCATCAAGATCTAGAATATCTTTCTATCCCAAAGTCGCTCATCATCCTTGGTTATCCATAGTGAAGCATACTTCGCTACTTCAGGAAGGTATGGCATGACCGAAGGGAACTGGCTCTCCTCTAGTAGCTCCCACGCTACTAGCACAATTGACAGTAAGAGCCATGCGTAGTTGAATGTCTTACTTTTCTCTTGCACTTCACAACAATTCAACAGGAACTCTCCGAGAAGGTAGTCCAACCAGTTAAACTGGACTCCTTCTGTTCACTACTGTGCGAGTACAATGACATGTGTCGGCACCTCGTCAGTGCAACACTTTTGCATCACCTTCCCTGAAAGAATATGTGTTGCTACCTTCACAGCGGGGTCGTAGATGCTGGAGATAGCATACCCGCGTGACTTCTTCACCAACTTGAATTTCTCCTTCATTAACTCTATGAGAGCCTGCTTGCCACCAACGATGATAGATGAATTTTCGCTTGTATATGGTAGGCTCATTATGTGATGAATCAACATATCTGTGATGGGTATCGGCTCCTCCAACCACAAACATCCATCATGCACCAAGCATAGCAGCTACTTGATGACCAAAACTATCACGGGGGTGCACTTATAGTGCAGCACCCAGAGCAGGTTCAACAATCCTGCCTTCTCTACTGCCTTGAACCTCCTCCATTTCTCCAAGGTGGTCATTCCCATATTTGTGTCTATGATGTGGCACATTAGTTGGTAAGTCACCAAGTGTGGGAACTTCCTATGGTCTGCCAAGTCTTAGTCTTCAAGCTTCAGTATTGGCACTCAGGCCAAGCGCAGACTGTCGAAAGTAATTTCATCCAGTAGCAGAGGGGTTTACAGGGGAGTCTTACTCTCATCAATATCCTTTTGGACCTTGGACTTAGGCTTGCATGGAGGGACATACTATGGCAACCATGTAATGGGGTCTGCACCCTGGGTTTCAACCTCCTCCGATGCAATGCCCACATCCTCATTGTCAATTGGGATGTCTTCGATGTCCTCCTCCTCTGCCTCTAATTTTATAGCCTTTCCTTTTTCCTGTGTAGTGGGCTTTGGTGGGTTTCATCTTGGTAAGGCGTGCACCAATATGCCAAGTTGTTTGCTCTTCTTGTCCCTCACGGTTTCCTTGGTTGGGGTTGGCTTCGGTCTCGGTGTTCTTAGGTATTTAGGGACCTTTGCCAATACTTTAGGAACCATTAGGGAAGCTTCTTTGGCCTCCATATCAATTTCTTGCACATTCTCCTCAGCTACCACTTCCTCGGTGTCCATAGCTTCTGCATGGGTCGACATCACACTATTCACTAGTTCCTGTGTCTCCTTTTACAATTGTTTAAATGCCAAACTCGCTATCAGATCTTGAAAGAATTCATATTCATGTGCACCTAAGAATGCAACAATTCAATTCTCAAAATGAAAAGTGTTTTTCGCTCGGCAGCTACTTGTAATTTATAGGGCATTTCGAATTCAAATCCAACCACTCCCCCCAAAATCAGTTCATTAACGCTGGATTGGCAACAGATTTTCAAGGATCTAAGCCATAGATTTCATCTTGAATGTCGATTGCCCACTCCATTTGGCCTCACTTCTATCATATTTTCATGAACACTGACTTTAACAATCACTTTCGATCGACCTGCACGATTTCTCCTTGGGTAGCACAACTCCCTCTGCGCTGACGCGGACCCAGTGACACTTCCTTGCTTCACACCATTCGCCAATCATGCAACTCCCCATCCCAGGCAGTGTATTTTATAGTCCAGCGCCTCCTTTCAGCTACCTTGAGCACTAAGACTATGCTACCTTCATTTAGTTACATGGCCAGACCGTCGGTGTATGGTTTCAAGAGACTGCCATTCACCCCTCCTAGGAAGGGTTCTCCATTCAATTCGACAAGTTGTACCACTCCTCCATCGGTAATCTCGTTAGAGACTAAGGCCCTAACTAATGCATCTTGAAGTTCCCTAGAAATTTATCAAACTTACTATCATATAGAAAAACTAGGTCATTTACCTTAAATGAGCACAGCTTAATGTGTCGATCATGCCATGACTTTTCGCGTTAATATTGGACTTGTTGGTGAAATCCTGCTAAAAATATTTCTTCCTCCAATTCATCCAACTATGAGAGCCTCTCCTCTGGGGCTCCGCGATTCATCATACCTGTGAGCGGTGCTATGTACAGGCTAGGCACAATATACTCCATAGGCATTACCGCTTCAACACCATAGACAAGCCTAAAAGGGGTTTGTCCACTCAACTTCTTGAATGTCGTTCGATAAGCCCACAATACTATAGGTATGCATAGATCCCAATCACTTTGCTAAGCATTACAAACCTTGGTTAGCATGTTTTTTACCACTTTGTTGAATGCTTCCACTGTCCCGTTAGCTTGTGGGTGATAAAGCATACTCTTCTGGTGGTATACCTAAAATTCCTCCGTCAGCGTACTGATCATCTCATTTAGGAAGTGGGTACCACAATCACTCATCAAGATCTTCAGACAACCGAATCGCATCAGTACATGCTCAAATAGGAACTTCGTGGAAGTTGCGCCCATGTAATCCTTCACTGGCTACACTTCTTCCCAACGAGTCAAATACTCCATTACGGTGATAATGTACCTTGCTCCCATCTTTCCTTGTGGATGAATGGGTCCTGCAAAATCTATCACCCACTTCTTGAAGGGTTACAACATCATTTGTTGATTCAAAGGCATCTCATCCCTCTATGATCATCTACGAGTCCTTTAACACCCATCACATGCCTTGAAATATGCTTTTAAGTCTTAATGGAGGGTTGGCCACCATAACCCTGCATGCAGAATCTTTTTCACGGTTGATCTTCCTGGATAATGTCCTTCCGCGGTGCCCCCGTGAGCATCTGCAAGGATGCTGCTTCTTTCGAACTCAGGTACATACCGTCACAATATATTATTAGTCCCCATCTTGTATAGATGCCTAGCAATGACAGATAAATCTGCCACACGCACCACTAATTCATTTTTTTGCTGGACAGTGTATCCTTCCAGTGTAGTTCTTGTTGTTAGGAAATGTATTATATATTCAAAATGACCATCGACGACACGCACTGCAAATATAAATCCTTCTTCCAAGTTAGTAGGTTCCTCCCCTATTTCGATGCGTGATAGATTGTCTAGTCTCGCGTTTAATTGTCCAAGCTTCACAACCACTTCAAAATCATACTCCTAGAACAATAAGAGCCACCTACAGATTCTACCCCCCAACAAAGGCTTATTGACTAGGTATTTCAGCATGGAGTGATCCATATACATCTTAAAATGATCTCCCAGCAATTAGTGCCTATACTTCTAGAGTGCATACACCATAGCTAGCCCTTCATGCATAGTAGTGGAATAATTGTTCTATGCTTTGGATACTCTTCAGCTTACGAAAGTGATAGGATGGTCCAAGCCTTCTCTGCTAGCATGTGTTAGTACTTCACCCAGCACTATACATGACACGTCAACATGCACATGAAAATCCTTCTTCCAGTCTGGGAAGACTAGAATCAGCATGGTGACCATCTTTTCTTTTAATATATCCAAGATCTTCTTACAATCATCGTTCCAGTAGAATGTGACATCCTTCATTAGCAATTTCTCCATAGGCATGGTGATCTGGGCATAGCCTTTGATAAACTTGTTGTAGTATCCCATATGTCCCAGGGTAGCGCGTAGCTGCTTCACACTCCTTAGCACTTCCAAGTTCAATATCACCTCTATCTTCATGGGGTCTACCATCAGTCCTTGTCTGCAAACCACATGTCCCAACAGATTCCCAAAAGGAACACAAAACAAACACTTCTTGAGATTGAGCACAATCTGGTATCTTTGACAGGTATCCAATATCAAGCGTAAGCTTGCTACATGGCCTTTAACTAGCCCAAACACAATCTAGTCATAAAAATATACCTCCAAGAACTTATGAATAAATTCCTTGAAGATGGAAAAAACTACAAGCGAGAATATCACAGGTGCATTCTTCAACCCAAACGGCATCACAATGTACTAAAAGTAACCCCATTCAGTCACAAAGGTTGTCTTGCTCTTGTCCTTCGATGCGATTTTGATTTTCTGATACGCAAAGGACCCATCAGTGAAGGAATATGCTTCCTGGCCACCTACATTGTCCAACACTTCATCATTGAATGGAGTCAGGAAAGGATCATGTACACAAGCCTCATTCAGCTTCCTGAGATCCACACATATCCTTATTTCATCCTTCTGCTTCTCTTCCCATACCACCATTGGACTTACCCAGTTAGATTCTTCGACATGCTCAATGATGCCTACCACAAGATTCTTGTCTAGCTCTAAGAGGACCTTCTCCTTATATTTCAGATTAAGACAGTAAGAACTTTGCTTAATTGGCTTCGTGTCGACCTTTAACGTGATCTTGATCATTCCTAGGTCCCCGATTATCCCTTTCAGATATGTAAACTTGGTAGGGAATAAATCATCGTATCCACATTGCAATTCAATGACCTTATCTACCGTCACATCATCCCAGTAATCTCTAATCTTCGTGAATGTGGGTTCAGCCTTAGTACCAATGTTTACTTGTTTTGTTTTCAATGGCACAGTTATACCAGGGTCCTCAATCTGGGGCCCTTCAACCTCATGGTGACCTTCTGTTTCTGGAATGTTAATCTTTCACGGATCCTCGTCCTGTTCTTCAACAATTACATTATAACACTCTAGTGCGTGACTTAGCTGAGTGGCCCATTCTGACTAAATCAGGTCTAAAGGATCTTGCGGTATCCTAAAGATTGCTACTTTCACCTCTTGTAGCACTTCATCAATACTATCAAACCTGTCCTCAAAAATGAATGTCAACATGAACCATTCACATAGGATATCCCATTCGCTTGTCCCATGGTGGAGCTTAGTTTTTATATACTAGTTCATTGGGACAATATCTAGGGTGTGACAGAACAAGTGCACCCATTTAGGTTGGGGATTTTCTCCATAAGCCTGAGTCCATTTGGCCAAATGCATGCATGGATCATCCTGCCCATCATACTTGTCTGTCATTTTCATTTTAGGCTTCCCAAATCATGTTCTCATCATCCTCCTACATTCATGCTAATCATCAAAGCTTCTGTTATATGTACCCCACCATCTTGTGGGCATAGCATGTAGTGCCTAGTCTAATGCCTAGACGCATTGATTTTTTGGTACCTCCCTTTCAAATGCATCCAAAAAGATATCTACCTCATTCAGACCATCATAAGTAGGTAGATTTCTTACCTCTCATGACACACAGCGCAACGATCAGGCCATCATGTTGCAATTCAACGTAGTTACTTCATGTCATCGATTTTTCCAACGTTCTATTTCTTCATCAGAGTTCGAAGTTTAAGAACTATCACGATCCCATGTAATCCATCCATCCGTGGTGGGGTTCACCCAATCATGGTCTCGCATTTTTATCTTATAGATACAGTCCAGATTGTCATCACTCTCATAATTGCAAACTAGTTCAGTATAGCGCGATCCTTCAGCAGGATCGAGGGGTACTATTACGCATAGCGTTTTCTTCTCAAAGATCATATTTTGCTTCTTTAGATTGATTACCCTATTCATATCAGTAGCCCGGTCAATTCCTAGGAGCGTAGGATAGGGATTACTGTCATCCACTATCTCTATCACTTCAAAATCATCCAGTGTGCTCGCTCCCTCAATATCCATGGTCATCCCTTGCAGCCGCCCCATGGGGATGATCTTTTGCTGATTCACCATCCTTAGCTGAATCAGATACCATTGCAGTGCAGGTCTCCCCATTTGTTCCTAAGTCTACTTCAGTAGAATGTTCGTGTCTAACCCTAGGTCCAAAATAACCTGATCTATTTCATACTCTCCTATCTACGCGGTCAGTCTCATCTCCCATCCCGTCCTTTTTTTATGCTTGCCAATCTTACATACTACGCGTGGCTCACCCAGTGTGGTTCCAACACATCTATTGATGAGCTCTTGTAACCCTTTCACAACCTTATTATCATGCAGTAACTTCATACAGGTCTCCAGGAAAGTTGTGAGCATAGAGGGGTCCATCTCCTTCTCAGGCTTATCCTTGCTTCCTAAGGTGGAGGCCTCAGTGAAGCTCTTCTTAGCTTCCATGAAGATTTTGCGTGTGCGTTCCAAATCAAACTCAACCTCCTTTGCCAGAGCTTTGCAAACCCATGTACTATATTTTGGCTATTTCCCCTTGTCATCTCCCGTCGTGATTCCACTTCTGAGCATTATATTTACATTTGGATCCTCTTTGCGTAGCTCAGACCTCATCATCTATAGGTTCTGACTTGGCAGAGGAGGTAATGCCCCTTTGTCACGTATCCTAGCTATCAGCATAGGACAGTCTTTAGGTTCATGATTAAACAACGTGCAATACTTTCAAAATGGATGTATTGGATTAGTGCAATCATGGGCATAGTGTCTTGGTCCTCCTCAATTGTAGAAATCAACTGTCCTCGACCTCTTTCAGGTCTTCCTCCACATCGTTCTCGTTTTCACCCCTGAAATCCTATCCACGCCATCCTTATGCTCTAGTCAAGGTGTAGTGTTTCGGCCTGAACCATATAGGCAGGAGTTCTATCCATCATCAATTCATAGCTCCTGCAACTACACTCATAATGTCCTATCGACCTACAAAAGTTGCAGAATAGTTGTTGTGGTGCTTGTACAAACTTTTGTAGAAAGTGATAGTTATCTGTGGCATTTTTTCTAGATACCTAACATATATCACACCATAATGCAAGCCTCGCGCTAGGTCCTACTTGAGCTTTTGGCCTTAAAGGTATCGGTCCTCCTCTTGCAACATAGTTTGCAAAGATCGGGCAATGGTCTTTATCATGACCCTGACTCTTGCATTTCAAGCACCATACCTCCTCGTGCTCCTATGGTCGAACCATCCTATCCTACTTTAGACATTGCATCTCAAGGCCTAGATTCTTCAGATGTGCATGGATCTGTTGAACTCCTAGATTTGGATCTTGCATCGGAGTTTCATGTAGTCTCATGGAAATCTCCAAGGCCTCCACTTGAGTGGCTATCTTCTGCTGCAACATCGCACTCCCTAAGTGTGGTAGTAGCAAAGCCACAAACCACTCACAATGTTGTCCATCTATCAAATTCAAGTTGGCTATGCAAACTGTACACTTCAACCTCTGATCTAGTTCCCAGGGCATCTTTCCTAGTTGCATCGTGATTTCTTTGAATCCCACAATTGACTGTGCCTCAGATTTAGGCCTACTGAATTCTCTATCAAGTGCTACCTGGATGTCTACCACTCCAACATCTAGATTATCATTAGATTACTTAATATACCAAGTTAGCGTGCGACCTTGTAGAGCACTAACCAATGTCGCCTTATTTATATGATCATCTATAACATCTTGAGCTTCCCATACAACCCTTACAATGAACTAGAATTGGTCCGAGTCCTCATTTCCTCCTTTGAACAAAGGGAGCTTCACTATATTTTCCATACCGAACTGCGGTTGTTGGCTTGTTGGGGCCTAACCCAGGTTCAGAGGTGATTTAGCCGAACAAATCTTGGTATTACTAGCCCTTTCGACAACGGTCCGCACAGTGCAGACTGAGGTCTCACCCAAAGTAGTATGGGAGGGTGCTAGAACTAGGTTTTTGCACCCTAGAGATGGGAGGGTGCTAGAACTAGGTTTTCGCACCCTAGAGATGTATGATGAGTTCAAGTGGTCCGCGGTTTGACCTTGCACGCATGTCACTACGTGCACTTTCTCGTATCTCATAGCTTGGGATGCTGCCTTTGTGCAGCCCCACTCGGGGGTTGAAGACTGTTATTACCCAAGTCCTTACTGATATTCCAATGTTAGTTCGTTATCTTAGTCTACTTGCATGCTTTAAGTTATACTTAACAATATAAACCATTCCTACAGGTGGGCGCAGTAAATAAACAATATATTTGCAATTTATATCAAACATGCAATAACACAAGAAAAGATACATAGAACTAAGATAAAACTTCTCTTTATTATTTTCTTCTTCGGTTACAGACTCGACTCCGCCCTACGCACTCAGCTGCATGGGTCTGTGCACTTAGCGGTGAACTACTAGGTCTCTGTGCACTTAGCTGCAGAGCCTTCTCCTACCCTATGCCCAAGACACCCTTAGACACTTAGACTCTTGCTCTTCGCTTCTACTTCGCTCTCCTTAGTTATGTTTTACACTTAGAGCCTTGCTCTATTTATACAATCCCATGGTCCGCGGGCCATGGGTAGGCCGACATTACATTACAAAACTAGGGCGGACAACCCTGTGACTCTGTCATACATTTTGTGCTCCATGCCTGCAATTCATGGAGTTTTTACAATAATATCTGGTCAAAACTTGGGCTTTGAGCCCCAAAACATGTCTTGGGGGGATTCCATGCCCAACAAGCCCCCAACACAAACATCGTGACTCGATGTCAAGTCACACAGTTAGTGCAGTGATCTTGGCAATGAGTCCCTCCAACTATTCTCGAACTATGCTGAGGTCCACAGTGCACTGAGCCACTGCTTGCTGGATCTACTGTTTCGAGGCTTCTGTATCTGAACTGATTCCATACATCTGTACCGGTATTTTCTCATATGTTTATAGTCCCGCACTTTTGTCTAACTCCTTGGAGCACGAAAACTGTGCTTCTGCTGGCTAGTCAAATAGCCAGTGCACCCATGTAGGGCTTCAAGCAGCTACCATTTACTTTTCCTTGGAAGGGTTCTCCATTTAGTTTGACTAGCTAGACTGCGCCTCCATCTATGACCTCCTTAACCACGTATGGTCCCAGCCAATGCATTCTAAACTTTCCCAAGAATTTTTCAAACATACTATCACACAACAACACTAAATCATTTACCTTGAAGGTGCACAACTTAATATGGCAGTCATGCCAGGCCTTTTCAAGCTGCTTTTGTACTTGCTGATGAAAATCAGCCAAGAACAGTTCCTCCTCATGTTCTTCCAGTTGTGTGAGCCTTTCCTCCAGAGCTTCGCCGTTCGTCATCCCTGTGAGTGCTACTATGCGCAAACTAGGTATGATATATTCCATCGGCATGACAACTTCCACACCATAAAGTAGCCAGAAAGGTGTTTGTCCCATTAGTTTCTTGCATCTTTTCCTATAAGACCATAGCACTGCAGGTACGCGCAGGTCCCAATCGCTTCGCTACACATTGCACACTTTGGTTGGCGCAATCTCCAATATTTTGTTGAATTTTTTTACTATCCCATTAGCTTGTGTGTGATATGGTGTACTTTTCTGATGATACACCTAGAATTCTTCTGTGACCGTGCTGATGGTTTCGTTTAGGAAATGTGTATTGTGATCACTCATTAACATTTTCGGATAGCCAAATAAGGTCAACACGTTTTCAAACAAAAACTTCACAGCTGTAGTGGTTGTGTAGTCTTTGATCGGCCGTGCTTCCGCCCATTGTGTCAAGTACTCCATCAAGGTGATGATGTAGCACGCGCCCATTTTTCCCTAAGGTTTGATAGGTCCCACAAAGTTGATTGCCCATTTCTCGAATGAATGTAGCATCATTTGTGGATTTAATGGCATCTCATCCCTCCACAATGGTTTCTAGTCGTTTGACATATATCGTAGGCCTTATAGTGTTCTTTTGAATCCTGGTGAAGGGTTGGCCACCACAACCCTTCACAAAGAATCTTTTGTGCGGTTGCTCATCCTGCATAGTGTAATCTTGCAATGCCCCCATGTGCTTCCGCAAGGATCTAACTTCATTCAAATTCAGGTACGTACCTTCGCAATATCTCATCATTTCCCATTTTATATAGGTGCCCCACGATGACAAAAAAGTCCACTGCGTGCACCACCAATTCCTTCTTCTGTTGGATGGAGTATTCCTTTGGCGTGGTCCCTGCTATCAGAAAGTGGATTATATCTTCAAAGTGTCCATCCGCAATGTGCACATCAAAGGGTTGTGCATCAGGTAATCCTTCCTCAAAACTAGTAGGCTCCTCGCCTATCTCAATACGTGACAAGTGATCGATCCTGCGTTCAAGTGTACAGGTTTTACCACAACCTCAAAGTCATATTCTTGGAACAATAAGAGCCACCTACATATGTGCCCCCCCAACATAGGCTTATTGACCAAGTACTTTAGCATGGAATGGTCTGTATACATCTTGAAATGTCCTCCTAGCAGATAGTGTCGGTATTTTTGGAGTGCGTACACCATCGCTAACCCTTTGCGCTCAGTTGTGGAATAGTTCTTCTCGGCTTTGGACAATCTATGACTTGCAAATGCAATAGGGTGATCCAAGCCCTCTCCACCCTCTTGTGTGATCACTACTCCCAATGCGATACACGATGCATCAACATGGACATGAGACTTCGCGTCCCATTTTGGGAAGACCAGGATTGGAGCAGAGGTTGATTTCCGCTTTAGGACATCCAGGCTCTTCATGTAATCATCATTCCAGAAAAATGTGACATCCTTTTTCAATACTTTCTCCATCAGCGTGATGATTTGGGCATAGCTTTTGATGAACTTTCTGTAGTACCTTGTGTGTCCCAAGGTAGCGCGCAACTGTTTAACACTTCGCGATACTTCCAAATTTAGAATCATTGCAATCTTCACGGGGTCCACCATCAGTCCCTGTTTGCAGATCACATGTCCCAACAGGTTCCCAAAGGGAATGAGGAATGTGCACTTCTTAAGGTTCAGCACAATCTGGTGTCATTGGAAAGTATCTAGCATCAAGCGTAAGCTTGCTACGTGGTGCTTAACCAATCCAAAGACAAACCAATCATCTAAAGAGACCTCCAGGAACTTGTGGATGTATTCTTTGAATGCAACAACAATGATGCGTGAAAAGATGGTTGGCATGTTCTTCAACCCAAACAACATAACTGTGTATTGAAAGCAATCCCATTCCGTTGTGAAGGTTGTCTTTCTCGTATCTCCAGGCATGATTTTGATCTGGTGGTACCTTGAGATCCCATCCGTGAACGAGTATGATTCTTGTCGGCCGATGTTTTCCAATACTTCATCTGTGAACAGTGTTGAGAATGGGTTGTGTACACAGGCGTCATTCAGCTTCCTGAGGTCCATGCATATTCTTATTTCACCCTTCTTCTTTTTCTCCTGCACTACCATAGGGCTTAACCAGTCAGATTCTTCCACCACCTCAATAATTCTAGCTGCAAGCATTTTCTCTATTTCTACGTGAAACTTTTCCTTATAATTCGGATTCAAGTGGTAAGGCCTCTGCTTGACTGGCTTCGTGTAAGGTTTTAGGGTGATCTTCATCATCCTTAAGTTGCCAACGATTCGTTGTAAATCCGTAATTTTGGTTGGGAATAAGTCTTGGTACCCACGGAGTAACTCAGTGACCTTATCCGTTGTGGCATCATCTCAATAATCACTGAGTGTTGCATACTTTGGCTTAGCCTCCATCCCAATGTTTACCTGCTTCATTTTTAGCAGCGCAGTGATGTCAGGATCTTCAATCAATGGTCCTCAAACTTCACGACAACCTTCAATTTTTGGAATGTTAATTTTCCATGGATCCTCATCATCCTCCTTAATATTTACATTGTAACACTCTAGCGCACAGCTCAGTTGGGTCACCCATTCTGGCTGAAGCACTTCCATTGGCTCTTGGGGTATTTTGAAGATAGTTGTTTTTACTACTTGTAGCACATCATCAACAGTATCCCATGAATGATCTTCAAATGTGAAGGTTAACAAGAATCCTTTGCGCAAGATATCCCATTCACTCATGCCATGGCGGAGCTCCATCTCAGTATACCAATTCATGGGTATGATATCCAGGGTATGACAGAACAGATGCAACCACTCAAGTTGGGGTTCTTCCACGTAGACCTTGGTCCATTTCGTGAGTTGTGCACGTGGATCATCCCATCCATCATACTTGTCTGTTAGCTACATCTGCAGTTTCCCAAATCGTAGGTGCATCATCCTTCTGCATCCCTACCAGTCCTCAAAATTCTGCTGGTGCGTACCCCACCACCTTGTGGGTGTAGCACGCATTACCCATTTCAGAGCATCAAAGTGCTACTATTCTAGCACTTCTCTCTCAAACTTGTTCAGGAAATCATCCACCGCTATCAACCCATCACACATAGCCAGATCTCTTACCTCTGTTGTCATGCAATGTAGTGACCTTATCATCATGTTGCAGTTAAGCATGGTTACCTCGTGTAAATGGTTCTACCACCATTCTATTTCTTCATCCGAGTCTGAGGTACAGGAGATTTCGCACTCCCACAAAATCTCGCCATCAGTTGTAGGATTCACCCAATCCTGTTCTCGAGCGGTTATCTTGTAGATACAGTCTATGTTCGCTCTCGTCATTGCACACTGGCTCTATGTAGCATGATCCTTCCGTAGGGTCTAAATGTACCACTATGTGTAGTGAATTTTTCTCAAAAATCATCTTGCGCTTCTTTAGATTTATCACTCCATTCATGTCTGGCCCAATCTATTCTTAGTAGCGTGGGATATGGATTTCTGTCATCAACAATCTCTATCACTCCGAAATTGGCAAGTGTGCTGGCACTTTCGATATCTACCGTTATTCCCTGCAATCTTCCCATTGGTAGGATCTTTTTCTGGTTTGCCATTCGCAATTGAATAGGAGACCATTGCAACATGGGCTAGCCCATGCACTCCCATGTCTGATTTCGTAGGACGTTCGCGTCTGATCCTAGATCCAAAATCACTTGATCCATTTCATATTCTCTGATTTGCATAGTAAATCTCATCTCCGTTCCTGTTCACGTTGTGTGTTTCCTGAGCTTCCGGACTATGCGCGGTTCCCCTGATCCAGCACATCTAGTGATGAGTTCTTACAACCCCTTCACTACTTTGCTGTCACTTAGTAGCTTCATGCATGTCTCCAGAAAGGTAATGAGCATTGATGGGTCCATCTTCGGTTCTCGTTTGTCTTTACTACCTGAAGTGGAGGCCTCCATGATGCTCTTCTTAGCTTCCATGAATGTCTCCTTCGCATGATCCAAATCAAACTCTAGTTCCTTTGTTGGAGCCTTGTGAACCCAGGAACTCTCTTTAGGCTACTTGCCCTTGTCATCTCCTGTCGTGATACCACTTCGAAGCACAATGTTTACACTCAGGTCTTCCTCATGTGGCTCAGACCTCATCATTTATAAGTTTTGAGTCGGGGGAGGCTAGAGTCTTCCTTTATCGTGCAACCTAACTATCAGTGTGGGACAGTCCTCCATCTCATGATCAAACTGGGTACAATATAAACATGATGCTCTCTTCGGATTTGCATAATAGCGGGTGTAATGCCCTAGCCCTCTGCAATTGTAACAAATCAATTGTTTGCGATCCCTTCCTGGTCCCATTCCACCTCGACCTCGTCTGCGCCCCTAAAATCCAGTGCGTGCCATCCTTGCATTTTGATCAAGGGCTCATGCTTCGGTCTAAACTCTGTAGGTAGGAGTCTGATCCATCATCAGTTCATAACTTCTACAGGTGCACTCATCATGGCCTACTCACCTGCATAAATTACAAAACAACTGTTGGGATGTCTGTGTATACTTCTGTAGTAGGTGGTAGTTATCTGTAGCATGATTCCCTCCTATATAGAAAATCATGCACCATAATGCAGGTGCCATGCTCAGTCTTGCTTGTGCCTCTGGTCTCAATGGCATCGACCCTCCTCCTGCCAGGTAGTTCTCGAAGACTAGAGAATCGTCCTTGTCATGTCCTTATCCTTTGCACTTTATGCACCATACCTCCTCGCACACTTTTGGGTGGGCTATCCTATCTTGTTTCAAGCTGTGCATCTCCAGACACAAGTTCTTCAATTGTAGTTGGATCTGTTGGAATCCTAGGTTAGGATCTTGTATTGGGGTCTCATGTAGTCTCATTGTGATTTCCAACGCTTTGGCCTGAGCAGATAACTTCTGTTGTGATAGCGTAGTACTTAGATGTGGCATTAATGACGCTATGAACCATGTGCAGTGCTACCCAGCCATTAAGGTCATATTGCTTTGACGAATCATACCCTTTAGTCTCTGATCCAGCTCCCAAGGGGTCTTGCCTAGAAGCAACATGATTTCCTTAAACCTGATAATCGACTGTGTTTCCAATTTTAGCCTACTAAATTCCTTGTTTAGCGCATCTTGGATATCCATGATTCCTACATTTGGATTGTCATTGGAATGCTTAATGTACCATGTCAGTGCGCAATCCTGCAAGGTGCTGATCAGCGTTGCTTTCTTTATTTTTTCATCCATGGCCCCTTGTGCTTCCCATATAGCCTTCACCACCAACCAAAATTGGTCTGGATCTTCATTCCCTACTCCTTTGAACACCGGAAACTTTATTGTGCTCACCATATTAAACTGTGGTGGTGGTGGAAGTGGTGTGGGTAGAGATGGGGGTGAAGATGGTGAAACTGGTGGTGGTGTAGGTGGGGATGGTATGCGCGGAATTCGCTACCTTATCAGACTGATCGCACTTCTGGCTAAAACTTTCATGAGCTCTTCCTCACTTTCTCATCGAGGTGAAATCAAGGGGCTCGTTTCTATCTCTACACTACCTTCATTTCTATAGATCCTTCCACTTTGCGTAGCCCCCGCTTTTCACATAGTAGCATCTTAATCCAGGTGTTCAAATATTTAACGTACTTACCTCGCGGTCCTTTAAGGAAGTTTCGTTCTACCTCGCTGTAGCTGACTGAAGTGTCTACTGTGAACTCAATGATAAACCCTCCTATAATTCGATCGAGCCAATGGTCCACATCGTGCACGATCTTAGCTTCTAATGCTTCTAGTTTGAGCACCAACTCTGGAGTCCACACAATAGGTTTGTTGAGCCTACACCTTCCTTGGTTGTCTGCTAATTTTGTGATCCACTCGTAGAACTCATAGGGGAAGCATGCAAAGAAAATTTTGTGGATTTTCGTTTATAAGTAGTGCTCTAACCACTCTTCCTTTGATACTTGTGGATTCCTATTTTTTGCACCGCGAACTCGTGAATCTTTTTGTCCAGCCACTCTTCAATTTCTTTCTTTCTCGAATTCCAGTGACACGACATCAGACATCTCTTATGTAGATCTCAATCCTGGCAATGGAACCATTTGTTGGCTTGTTGGGGCCTGACCTAGGTTCAGAGGTGATTTAGCCAAACAAATCCCAGTACTACTAGCCCTTTCGACAACAGTCCGCGGAGCGCGGACTGAGATCTCACTCAAAGTAGTATGAGAGGGTGCTAGAACCAGGTTTCTGTACCCTGGAGATGTCTGATGAGTTCAAGTGGTCTGCGGTTCGACCCTACGTGCACGTCACTACGCACTTTCCCATACCTCATAGCCTAGGATGATGCCTTTGCGTAGCCCTACTCGGGGGCCAAATGTTATTATTACACAAGTCCTTACTGATATTCCAATGTTAGTTGATTATCTTAGTCAACTTGCATGCTTTAAGTTATACTTAACAATATAAACCATTCCTATAGGTTCACGCAGTAAATAAAAAATAAATTTTCAATTTATATCAAACATGCAATAACCCAAGAAAAGATACACAGAATTAAGATAAAACTTCTCTTTATTATTTTCTTCCTCGATTACAGACCTGACTCTGCCCTGTGCACTCAACTGCAGGGATCTACGCACTCAGCTACGGACTACTACGCTTCTGCACACTCAACTGCAGAGCCTTCTCCTACCCTACGCCCAATATACCCTTAGACACTTAGAATCTTGCTCTTTGCTTCTACTTCGTTCTCCTTAGTTATGTTTTACACTTAGAGCCTTGCTCTATTTATACAATCCCATTGTTCGCGGACCATGGGTAGGCCGAAATTACATTACAAAACTAGGGCGGGCAACCCTATGACTCTATCATACATTTTTCGCTCCGTGCCTGCAATCCCTGGAGTCTTTACAACGATATCGACTCAAAACTTGGGCTTTGAGCCCCAAAAAAATGCCTTGAGGGGATTCCATGCCCAACAACGGTGGAGGTGGAGGTGGTACAAGTGAAGTTGGAGGTGATGGTGGTGAAGTTGGAGGTGGTATTCGCAGGAATCCTTGTCTTATTAACTGAATAGCACTTCGTGGGGAAATATTTGCTTTCTCTTCCTCATCACCTCGCAGAGGAGAAATAAATGGACTTACTCCGGACTCTTTTTTCCTTCGTTCCTATAAGTTTTTCCACTTCGCGTAGTTCCAAACATCAAGGTAGCTGCATAACACGTTTTTGGCACAATAGCATTTTAATCCAAGTATTCAAATATTTTACGTACTTACCTCACAATCCTTTGAAAAAGAATCACTCTACCTTACTGTAGCTAATTGAGGTGTCGAACACAAATTTAGTCACAAATCCTCCTATGACGCGATCGATCGAATGATCGACAGCGCGGGCAATCTTGTCCTTAGATGCTTCCAATTTCTGTATTAGGGTCCACACAATAGGACCGTCAAGTTTCCACCTTCCTTGGCTATCTACTAACTTCGCGTTCCACTCATATAGCTCAATAGGGAAGGAGCAGAAAAAGATCTTGTGGATCTCTGTATACAGGTATTTGTCCAACCACTTTTCACTTGTTAGTCGCGGGTTCCTGTTCTCCTGCGCCACAAATTGGTTGATCTTTCTATCCAACAAGTCTACAAGCTCCTTCTTAGTTGGATTCCAGTCATATGACATCACACATCTCTTATGCAGATTCTGGTCCCGACAACAAAACCATTTGTTAGCTTGAGAGGGCCTGACCTAGGTTTAGCGTTAATTAGCCAAACAAATCCCTACACTACTGGCCCTTTCAGAATTAGCCCGCGGAGCGTAGACAAAAGTGTCACCCAAAGCAGCATGGGGAGATGCTAGAACCAAGTTTCTGCACCCTGAGATAGTTGTGATGTCATTTGATTCCTTCTATCCTTACCTTCGTGTGGGTTGCTTCTTTCTAGGTCTTGCAAGATGAACCCTCTATTCTGGCCTTCAATACCTTCACAAAAATATACGATCGACCTTCGCGCAACCCTATCCTATTGCTCAGGCACTTTCACGCTGCTAGAGCAATGTTCCGTACAAGTTCCCAAATTAATATAAGTGACATGCTTATCTTATCAAATAGTTATAGTTAACATCGCGTAACCAAATATTCGTAAATGCGTTCAATTCATTAATGTAATTGTGATTTTCTGCACATCATATAAGCACAATAAAGGAAATTCCTATATTAAATATCCAGATGCATCAACAGAACAAAGACAAAGAAATTGCAGAATATCTCTCTTTACTAATATCTCTCAAGTGTTTACAGTCTCTGTCCACCCTACGCACACAACTGTAGGGGTCCATGCACTCAGCTGTGTACTTCTACCCTAGGCCTCTATGCACTCAGCCGCAGAGCCTCTACCTACGCTATGACCTAAGACTTAGAATTCTTGCTCCAAAGCTATGACTCTCTTACATGATCTGCCATTCTATGTCTCTAAAACTACTTAGGGCTTAGCTCCTTTTATACAATCCCATGGTCCGCGGACCATGGGTAAAACTCTTACAGTCGACTTTAGTTTACAAAAATAAGGGCAGACTACCCTTTATGACACATTACAGCTTCGTGCTCTATGACCAAAAAATGTGGAGTCGTTAGAATTATATAACAAAAGTTGACTTAAACATGGGATTTTAGCCCCAAAACTACCCTTGGGGGATCCTGCTCCCAACAGATCCCTTGACCGGTATATGGTGTGATTGTGGTAAAGCTTGTAATGTATGCTTATTGTTTGGGCATAGGAGACCTTGAATGGTAATGGCAAGATACACGGTAAAGCCTCATGGTATAGATGCGGGTTTTGAGCCTAGGAATCCCTTGACCATTGATGGCGACATACACGGCAAAGCTTGAGGCAGCCCTAGTTGGTTTTGTGGTGAGTCCCACATTCATGCTTGGAATATGGAATGAGGGTGATTGGCTTAAAGAAATATTTGGTTCAGCCAAATCTATAGTCGAGTGGTATGTGGAAGTCCTTGACTCAGTTGGATTTTGCATATGTTAATAAGAGCTCTTTCCTCTTGTATTTTATGTGTAAATGTGTTCGTTTTTATGTCTCTTTAATGCATGTTCTATCATTGTTATTTTTCTCATTATGTGTTGGTTATAAGCATGGTTTTATAACACATCTTAGTCATGGTATCATCATGTTTTGATTTCTAAATGAATGAATAATGAATATATGACCTAATAGATGATAATGCCATTATTATGAGAGGGCATCAGACCGTCTTGACAATTCTCAAATAAGTATGAGGTCCTTATGTTCCTATGTGTTTTTATGACCTACAAATTACATGTTCATGATGTGTTTGACGAAATTTCTATCATGGTTAGGATGAGTCAGGATAGGTCATTTTTCAAGTTTTTCATTAGAGGCCTTGTTTTATTATTATTAATAATCCCTGAGAGTTTCATCTAGTTCTAGTCAAAAGTCCTGAGTCGTAGCCCTCAAAAAGTGGCTCAAAATTTGGGATCACTCGCACATAACTTTCTAGAAAAGTTTGTAGTCACTAGGTGGCCTTGATATGGGAGTGACTGGAGGGTTTAGTCACACATAGGGCTTTTCATGGGAGCGATTGGGGGTCTAGCTTAGTTAAAAGGAAGGTTAACTCAAGGATTAGACACCTAGAGTGGTTGGCTAGCCCCTAGGGTTCTTGTAGCTCTTGAAGAAGGTCAGTTCAGTTTGTTTTTGTCAATTCCACTTCCTTAAGGAGATATAGGAGGTTGGGTCATATCATAGTAACTCTTCATCACATAGTTACTTCGATGGTCGGTAACCTTGGGTAGTGTGGGAGGAGGGTATTATAGATTGGTATCAGAGTATGGTTCAAACCTTAGACTGGATGGGCGTAGTGTGTTTATCATGCATGCATATGGGTTGTATATGTACTTGTTATGAATGCATGTTGGTGGTCATTGTTACAGTTGTGTTTTCATGTGCAAGTTGATGGTGTTTTTTCTGGAATGTGGTAATCATGAGTGCATGTCAGTGTTTATATGTTGTTATCACGGTTATTGTTGTCATGCATGAGTTCATGGTATGTGGTTGGTATGGTCATGCATGGTAACTAGATAATGGTTTCAATGATGATGATATATTTTCACGATTATGATTATACATGTATCTTGCTAATCTGGTTGATCTTGCAGATGAGATATCCTCCCATGAACTAAGCTAAGGTATGTTGATTATGTTTATATTTTGGTTTAATTGACATGATATACTTGCACAAAGAAGATCAAAGATGACTAGAAATATGGTAGGCTACAATTCACATGACTCTCCCTATATATTAGATGAGAAACATGGTGATGAGCACTCTCTTGGCATAGTAGATACATTGAGGAGTTTGAAGGCATATATAAGAAGTTACAAAGAGGATAATGACAAAATCATTCAGGAACAGGAGAAACAAGAAGAGGTTAATGCAGTCACCTTTTATATGTTTTCAGACTTTCAGAGACAGGGACCACTTAGCATCATTCATGCATAAGACAATAGGACTAACGAGGCATATGAAAATAGGTATCATGGTGGGAACATGTTAGATAGAGATGACACAATCAGAGATGGTAGGTTCTTGGATATGCCGGATATGAGAGGTGATAGACATAGGTTCTATTTTATTTCTGAGTTCGAAAAGTACCATAGTCATCATCACGATCATCCTTATAGGAGGAGTGGCAAGGGATATTTTCCATATGAGTTAAAGAAATTTAAGCTACCTATCTTTGATGGGGATTTGAAGAAGATGGAAGATGTATAGGAATAGTTTCTTCGGATGAATAAGTTCTTTGAGATGCATGATTACACAAATAACATGAAGGCTAGAATATCTTCAACTTCAAAGGGAAAGAAAACATTTGGTGGGAAGATGTGAAGTGGGTCAGAAACATCAGGATACAAGAGTTGAGTTGGCATGAATTCAAGAGACTCTTCAGGAAGAATTATTTATCAGAGAGAAACTATGACAGTAGGTCCAAGGGGTTCAATGAGCTAAATATGGGATAAATGATAGATGAGGAGTATATGACTAAGTTCTTGGAGTTGTTTAGGTATGTACCATATTGTGGAGTACTGAAGAAGATATGTTTTTATTGATTATTTTGTCATCTTTTCTTTAGAACTTGTAACCTCTTTGCATCATGAACTAGGTAGATAATAAGAAATCATGAAAAAATATATAGGATTTATACACAACACGAGAACACTAATAATTGCTATTTATTATGCAGGAAAAGGGAAAAACGAAAGATTTCCATTCCAAAGAAAAAGACAGGGCCAAGTTAACTGCTGTCCCTTTGGCAGGGAACCATATGCAAACAAGGCGATCTAAATTAAAACATATCAGTCAAGGAAAGGAAAAGGAGATATCGACTCGGCGCAAGAAAACAAATGGATAACTGGGAATTAATAGTTTGGCGAATCCCTCAGGATCCTTTGATCTTGAGGGATCACTGCCTTAACTATTTTTGCATCCTTGATATCTCCGCTTTAGCTGTTATAAAAAGGGCAGCAGTGCTAACCTGGGTGATGATCTTCTATTATTTCTTCTATGTAACTTTTCTCTGTATTTGAAACTTTGATCATTGACTCTCGTTGAGAAGTGATTCGCTGTAACTCTGTTTTAATGCTTTAATATAAATCTGGTTGCTGTTATGTCTTTGATCCTGCAGCAATTTCAAGCAGTGTGTCCCTGGAGGCTAAGGGCCCGGCCTTGGTGGAACACTTGCTCCTATATCATTATCTTTAGTTCGTGTGTGGTTTTCATTATCATCTTTGTTCGGTAATCTGATGTGTTATTTTACATCACGACTCTGTTATATTTTATTCATGTTCGACTGAGTAATATCGTTCTCTATAACAGGAATGTCGGATTGTTCATTCTGACTCTCTAACGCATTGTTGTTCCTTTAATCATTAATATAACATTGCTAGTCTTTACAGAATGCTATTGCTATTCAATTATAGAGTACCCGTGTTGTAACAATCATAAATTGGTATTATTGTATTCATCTATAGATTACATTTAATTGCGATTGCTGATTCAACTAATATTGTTGTTCCATTACGAATTACAATCGTTATTCTTTATAACTAAGATTGATATTTGTAGTACTGAAATCAGATTACTGTTTTTCTCAATACTAAGGTGTGTCGTGTATGTTATTTATCTTAGTTTATCATGCATTTACATTTGGTTCCGAGTGTTGTTCTATATTTCATTACTAATCAATTGCCATTCTATTTCCGTGTGTTGTTCGATTTATTCCTAGAGTAAAGATTGCTATCTAATTTATGTAGGATACGATTGCTGCACTTATTCCTATAGATTAAAGTATTGATGTTTATAAGAATCAGTTGTTGTTACATTTTCTAGTTGCTGTTCCATTTCCTAGTTACTGTTCCATTTCTTGTTATTTGCATTTTCATTTCTTTGGTGTGCAGAACGATCTGAAACTGTAGTGGGCGTTGACATTTGTTGTCTAGTTCCTAGATTGATGATCTGTTCCTTGATTATCTTTAATTACATCAATTTACAGAGGGATGAGTTACTATTGCTGGACCCTTGACTGATAAACCGCTTAGTTTTCTGAATGCATGATTTAGGCTTTAAAGTGCTTTGCTGTAACTAGATCTTGTTTTAATCATCCATTTACTCTTATATTCTGAGCACTATACTACTAGCATTACTCTGGAAAATGACAACCTCAAACTAAGTACACTCTTTGAAATAACAAATCATTCCTAGATTGACAAGTTAATGTGAGGTAATTAGAGGTGAAAGAGACCCTTTTTACATCTCGACATTTTGGCGTCGTTGTCGGGGAAGAGTGTAGCCATTTGTCTCTTTTCAGAGTGGTGTAAGACACTGTTAGGAAAGGATTGGGTTTTAAAAATGGAAGGTAAGAACCTTCATGTGGAGTATGTAATAGCCCTGCTCCCCTACCCACTTTCCTGCAGATTTGTTGCTATTCTGTTTGGGTAGAACCTAGCAGTTGATTTGTGTACATGACTAAGCAGAAAAAGCTGAAAAGAACCCTAAACCTCTACCCAAGCTTGATAAAAGGTAAGGGGATGGTGACCCTTGGCCGATCGACCTTTATAGACGAAATCCTTAAGAAAGAAGAATCTCAGCCTTCAGTAGGACCTAGAGAAGTTACTTCTAGACAGCCTACTAATTCCCTTCAGGCCACAGGATCACCATCTGTAGCCTTTGCTTAGGTGCATAGTCAAACCGAAGAGCAAGATTTTCAATAAATTGAAAATTGTAGCCCAAAATCATTACAAGAAGGGAACCTTAGCAACCTCTGTGAAGGAAGAGGAGAAACCGGAGAGACTGAAGAACCAAGATCTCCCCTTGGGGTAATTCAGCCATTAAGCAGTCCAGATAAGGGAAGTGCTGCAAAAATCATTTATAACGAAATTCAAGAACCTGAATCCCCCCAGACGTTAGGCACTCTCATTATCCTAGATAAAGGAAGTGTTTTCAAGACCATTCCCGTTAGAGCCATTCCCCCTCGACAACCTAGGAATACCCTCCTAGATATCCCAGAAGGTTATTGGCATATATTTGACCAAATGGCCCAAAACCAGCCAAACACCCAAACCTCTACACTACAATACCCCATTGTGGATATTGCAGCTAATGCACCTATGAAAGAAATTCCTCTTCAGCACATCCCTACATTCCATGGCCTTACATCAGAAGATCCGGATGCATTCCTATTTGAATTTGATGTGCTGTGTAGAGGATATGACTATACCACTGATCCCCAGAAACTGAAATTATTTCCCTCTACATTAAAAGGGGCTACTTTAAGATGGTTTATGGGATTGGGTGGTGGTGTTATAAATAACTGGGATCAAATGAAAGAATCTTTTATAAAAAAATATCAGGACTATTACATGTCTAGAAAGTTAAAAGATGAAATATTTCAAATGGTAGCTAGACCAAATGAAACATTAGAAGATTATGTTGAACGTTTCCAGTATAATCTTCAAAGATCTCCTTATGCATCATTACCCTTACCTGATAATGTGTTAAAAACAACATTAATTAGGGGAACGAAGGAACAATGGACTGAAACACTGAACATTATGGGAAAAGGAGATATTTATCAGGAAAATTTTACTGACATTGTTAATCTATGTATCAGGAGCTCGAGAGGCAGCACAAGACTAAAACCAGCAGAACATGATTGGTTTGTAAAAGATAATAGAATTTCAGCAGAAGGATTAACTCGTGCAAAAATTGGAAATTTATTAGAAAATTTTAAAACCGACATATCGGGGACACTGACAACACAACTTGATATTATGTAGGCCAAACAAAAGCAAGCGGAGGCAGAACAGAATTTGGCAATCTTCTGTCCCCGATGCAGAAAGAAACATAGCCATAAGGAGTGTCCATTAGATGCAGTCCAAGTTTGCGCCATTTGTACAAAAGACCATTCTACAGAGAGCTGCCCCTCACTTCCTGGATTGAAAGCAGTATACAAGGAAGTAGAAGAAGAACCAGAACCAGTGTATCTACTCAATCAACGCCATCAATGGTAGGCACAACAATCAGGTATGTTTTTAGACCCAGTTTCTTCTTTTCAGCCTCCATAATATCATGCTCAACAATATAATACAATGTAGCAAAATCAACCTCCCTTCTCGAATTAGTCACAACAATCATTTCCTTCATCATCTCCATGGCCAAATCAAGCAAACCAACCCAATTGGCCAAGTTTTCCCTATACCCCACTATATTGGCAAAACAACGTATATCCAGCACAATGGACCCCTCCTACGTCACAGAGTCAAGCTTGGCAGACAAACTGGCAAAGACCGATGAATCAGCCAGTAGGAACCATCTCGCTCCCTCAACCTACATTGCCAGCCTTACAACAAAACCCCTAGTCTAATTTAAGACTGCAACTCCCAGCCCAACCCAACCCTAATCTGAATAACAGACCAGTCCAATCTATTGAAATAGTGGAAACACTAGAAATAGGAACCGATCTAAGGGAGTGTAATGACCTTCAATTAAGATCTAGGCGTATCATCGAAGCAGAGGGAGATAAAACAACTCAAGTTGAAAATCAGTTACTTGTAGAACAACTGCTACAAGAAGAGGACATGACTAGAAAAAAAATTCATGACCGAAAAACCACATCCTCTCCCCCATTCCCAGAGTGATTAATTATACCTCTACCTATACAACACCCTAATTTTGATATTCTAGGAGAATTAAAAAATTTGTACATAAAAATCCCATTCCTCCAAGCCATTCAAGACATCCCCATATATGCAAGGACTATCAAATAATTATCTATAAAGAAACCAAGGAGAAAAATAACAAATAACCAAAAAGTCTAAGTAGTTGGCACTCTATCCGACTTATTATCAGGAAAGAAACACCTGTTAAATACGAAGACCCAGGAAATCCAATAGTAACTGTACAAATCTATGGTCAAACCTTCTCAAATGCCTTAGTTGATCTAGGAGCTGCAATTAATATCTTAACAACTACCACTTGCCAAAAACTGGGCATTACATCAGTAGAACCGACCTCTACATTACTATAACTGGCTGACCGATCTATGGTTAGGTTAGAAGGCACACTACATGATGTCATGGTATCCGTTGACTCCTGGGAGTATCCGGCCAATTTTATGATAATAAACCCCAAAAACCGACTTGATGGACATCCATTGATTTTAGGCAGACCTTGGCTTGCAACTGCCGATGCTTATATTGGCTGCCGACAAGGAAATATGACCATAACTAGAGGGGAAAATATCAAGAACCTAGCTTTATATCCTCTAGTGCAGCCAAGTGTCACAATAATAAAAACTAACAAGCATCCTATATCATACTTCACCGAAAATATTAGATCTCCATTAACTATAGAAGAGGCCCTTGATTTCAAATACCAAACAGAAGATGATGCCATTAATAATTTTATTAGCCAAGCTGAACCCAGATCCCACATACAATTTCACATGATAGATGCAGCATTTGATAATGAATTAGAAGAAGATCCTCTTAAAGATACAAATGATCAAAAAATACCTACTACCTCTGTTTCAAATAGTAAAATTGTAGAAATTGAGCCAGGAAAGACTTTAAACATTAATGTCAACCTGACTTCCGAGCAAGAAAAGAAGCTCATCCAACTACTGAGGAAATATAAAGGAGCATTTGCATGGCACTACCCTGATATGAAAGGAATTGATCCCCAGTTATGTACACATCACATTCACATAGAAAGGGATGTGAGACCTGTTCGCAAACCACAAAGGAGACTTAATCCTCATCTAAAAGATGTTGTAAAAGCTGAACTTCAAAAAATTTTAGATGTCAACTTCATCTACCCTATCTCCGATAGTAAATGGGTCTCTCCACTTGTTGTGGTACCAAAGAAGAATGGAAAGTGGAGGATTTGTGTAGATTATAGAGAGTTAAATAAAGCAACACAAAAAGACCACTTTCCCCTTCCATTCATTGACCAAGTATTAGACACTTTGGTAGGGAAGAAATTCTTTTATTTCTTAGACGGCTTCAGTGGATACAATCAGATTTAGATTGCCCCTGAAGACCAAGACAAAACCACTTTTACTTGTCCTTGGGGAACATTTGCCTATAGAGTTCTACCTTTTGGCTTATGCAATGCTCCTGCCACATTTCAAAGGGCTATCCTCAGCATCTTTTCAGACTTAATAAATGAAGGGCTCAAAGTATACATGGATGACTTTACACCATACGAAGATGATTTTGACCCAGCATTGGACACACTGGAAAAAGTCCTGCAGCGCTACATTGCCACCAGGCTTTGTTTGAGCCATGAAAAATGCTATATGATGATGACTGAAGGACTTATTATAGGCCATTATATCTCAACAGCTGGCATACAGGTAGACCCAGCCAAAATTCAAATAATTTTGCTAATTCCTACTCCTACCACTCAAACAGAGGTATGCAGTTTTCTTGGATTTTTCAGTTATTATAGAAGGTTTATAGAACATTTTTCACATATTGCTGCACCTCTATATGCAATGACAGGTAATGTTGACTTTCTTTGGACAGAAAAATGTGACCGTGCTTTTTAGGATTTGAAGAAGCTTATGTCCACATCCCCAGTCCTTCAAGGACCAAATTGTGACCTGCCATTCCAAATTTCATCAGATGCCCCAGATACAGCTATTGGAGCAGTCCTTCGGTAGGAAGAAGATAAAAATCATATGGAATTTATTATATTAGCAATAATTTATCCCTTGCTGAATTGAATTATACTGTTACTAAAAAGGAATTTCTAGCTATAATACATGCTGTCAATAAGTTTAGGCATTACATTACTGGATATCCTGTTATCTTGTATACAGATCACTCTACCATAAAATATTTAGCAAATAAACCAATCACAAATAGTAGAATAACTAGATGGCTGATTTTATTGCAGGAATTTGATATTACAATGAAGGATAGATCTGGAAAAGAAAATCCTGTAGCTAACTTTCTCTCATGAATTCCAAAACCACTGGATGCAACAGCAGTTGAAGATCAATTTCCAGATGAGCATTTGCTTGTTGTCATTGTTAAAAAACACTAGTATACTGATGTTGTGAATTACTTCGCAGTAGGTAAATTACCAAAACATCTGACCCTCAATGAACGAAAACAGATTGTCCAGCGAAGTGCTCGATTTTCTTGGATTTGGGGCTACCTGTTCCATACAGAGGTAGATATGCACATCAGGAGATGTGTCTGTGAGGATGAAATTTTTGACATTTTGAAATCTTGTCATGACAAACCATGTGGCGGACATTTCTTCGATCGCAGAACTGGACATAAGGTCCTACAAACAGGGTATTATTGGCCCACGACATTCAAAGATGCAAAAAGTTCGTTCAAGCCTGTGACAGTTGCCAGAGAGCAGGATGCCCTGGCTAGTCCGACGAAATGCCCCTGAACCCACAACTAGTTATTGAACCATTCGAGCGATGGGCCCTCGATTTCGTTGGATCAATTAACCCATCCTCGAACTAGAAAACATATATTTTGCTAGCAATAGAATATGTCACCAAATGAGTTGAAGCAGAGGCATTGCCGAGAGCTACAAAGGATTCTGTCATACAGTTCCTATTTCACATATTCGTGCGATATGGGCTTCCAAGAGACATAATTACAGATGCTGGACCACAGTTTGCTGGTAACAAGATTGCTGCAACACTTAAAAACTATCATATCCAGCACAAAATCACCACTCCATACCACCCACAGGCAAATGGTCAAGTAGAAAGAAAAAATAAAATAATAGAAGCAATCTTAACAAAAACCATTGCGTCACATAGACGCGATTGGGCTGCAAGACTACTAGAAGCCTTGTGGGCCTACAAGAAAACATGGAGAAGCACTACCGGCTATTCACCATACCAATCGGTGTTTGGAAAGCAACCCATTTTTCCCATAGAATTCGAAATCCAAACACTACAAATAGCACAAGAAGTCGGCCTAGATATAAACGAGGCACAGATTAATAGATTACAACAGATCAATGAGCTGGATGAAATCAGGCTCTCTACCCTCCAACATACTGCATTGATCCAATAGCAGTGAGATAAATGGCATGACGCTCTCATTAAAAATAAAGTCTTCTGCGAGGGAGATTGGGCGCTCTTATACGATTCTAGGTTTCAAGATTTTCCCGGGAAGCTTCAGACTCACTGGCTGGGGCCATATGAAATCCAGAAGGTACATGATAATGGCACCCTTACTCTAGTCACTATTGACGGATCTGGATCTACCTTTAAAGTAAATGGCCACCAAGTTTGATTATACCGCAAATCACTTACTCGATAATCCTTCTACCAGCAACTCCGTGAAGATTCCGATATGCAAGTTTTACAGGAGGAAGATAAATCTTCCTCACCTGTGATTCATTAAGTGATTCACTTGTTTTTACATTTTGTACATAATTTCTTTGTTTTGTTAAATCATTCTCTGTACATATTTTTGTATTTCGACTTTGCTGTTCCTTTTCGAAGCAGCAACAATTCCATAATTTTTGCAGTTCCTTTCTTTTTCAAAAGAACAACACTTGCATTTTTTTTCTGCTGTTCCTTTTTCAGAGGAAACAACACTGTCATTTTTTGTTGTTCCTTTTTTGAAGGGACAACATTTGTGTGCACTTTTGTTGTTTCTGCTATTCCTTTTCCAAAGGGACAACATTTTTGTTTTGCTGTTCCTTTTTCAAAGGAACGACACCTTTTGTTTCAGCCGTTCCTTTTCCAAGGGAACGACACTTTTGATTTTTGTTTTTCCTTTTCCAAAGGAACAACATTTGAGTTTTCTGCTATTCCTTTTCCAAAGGAACAACACTTTTCATTTTTGTTGCTCCTTTTCCAAAGGAACGACATTTGCATTTTTTATGTTCCTTTTCCAAAGGAACGACACTTTTAGCATTTGCATTTTTGTTGTTCCTTTTCCAAAGGAACAACACTTTTGGTTTTTGCTGTTCCTTTTCCAAACGAACGACATTTGCATTTTCTGCTGTTTCTTTTTCAAAGGAACATCACTTGTAGTTTTTTGCTCTTCCTTTTTTCAAATGACAACATTCTCGTATTCTTGTTACTTATGCTTGTTCTCCTTGCTGTTGCAATTTAAAGATACCTGTCGTTCCTCCTGTTTCAAGTCTTTTGGAGCAAAGCTATATGCTTATGCAATGGATACAAATCTAGAGCATACTGAAATCAACAAACTATATAAAATCGCTATTTTTACAAGAAATTGCTATGAATTGATGGGAGGAAAGAGGAAAGGAAAAAATTATCCATCACTTTTGTTGTCATTATCCTACTAATACTGATATGATTGGTTATCTTTATCATGCTGGTTCTTTTCAAATTCCCATAATCTTATTTGATCATTATTAAGGAATAAGAACAAAGAGTATATATTTTTCTATTGGGATGTTAAGAATTCTTCCACCATTCCCACTCTTAAGGAGTGTTGAACCACCCTTTGTGTATAAATAGGAAAGTACTTTAGAAAAGAAGGGAGAAAAAATGTTTATATGACTTGTTTATATGAGTTGTCAAATGCAGGATAGGGGGTCTCATCAAGAGCTAGCCTACCATGATCATAAGGAAGAAGTGAAGTGGCATTCCCACTATGGCCACCACACCAGGGATATGATCCAAGAGGCACATCAGAAAAACAAAGAGCCCTTGGAACAGGAGGTCTCATTACGAGCCGGCCTGCCCACCTTTCACTCCTTCCTGGTGAATGGCATTATGGTTTAACTGGTTACCAAGCCAGCATAATGACCTCCATTTTGACATGGCACAACACTTCCTAAGCATACACAAAGGATCATGGTTCCATGGGTGAAACAAACAACTCTGTCAAGGTTATGGACACCTGTCGGCAGCAGAGCTCTGTTAATGGTATTGAAGTCACATTCTTTATACACCAATAGCAATCATTAACACCCTTCTCTATCTTATACCTTTGTAATCCGTCAAATAATATTATGTATATCACTTCCCCGAACCATTAAACACATGAAAAATCTATCATAACCAATCATGATGGAAAAGTCGATAATGACCGCATTAGACTGGTTGTGCACGTCAGCTGTCCTATCCTCCCAACCTCGCATCATATCACAACATTCTCTTATTTGTTAAGAGATCCTATTATACGCCTCGATTTTGACAACCTGCTCCTTTTGTAAACATGGCATGTTCGCATACGTTGTTCCTTTATGACTCTGTACCATGGCAGATCGACACGCTACTCCCTCATTTGACGGCTGAGGACGGCCTATCACATTGCAGGGGGGAGGTTGACCTCATAATTTGCTGGCATACATGTCAGACTATTATTCGAAATTTTTTTACTTGGGAATAGAAAGGCTTAACGGTATCTCATTTTTCAATTTGCATGCTTTGTTGGTCCTAAGCTATTTTTGTATTATACTCTGCAGCAATTAGTAATATTTGAATGAGCCTTGCTGTTTCATTATTTTCTCTGTGTTTATAATAGTTTGAACAGCCTGCTATTCCATTGCCATCTCTGCATTTTTATAGTGATCTAAAGCATGGGAGGAAGGTCAATTCGAAGAGAACCACAGGTATTGAGAGTCTCTGATGCTGCACGTGAAATGCTGGCAAGGGCAGGATGGTTAGTCTATCTTAATCGTTTACAGGATTCCAACGAGACCGAAGCAATAGAATTCTTGTAGAACTTGCAAGAATATCACTCCACAGTAAGCGAAAGACACATAGAAATCACCGATGACATAATTGCAGAAGTCTCGGGACTGCCAGCCACTAGACCTGTGTGGACTCTAAGGAAAGAGAGACTGCGAAAGATTATAAAAATCTTCCGAGATGAAGGCCAGAACCTGAGAGTCAAAGGAAGGGAATTCTACCAGTAGCATTAGGAGGGCCGTGGGTAGAATTGGCGAAAGTCATCCAGAGCTACATCACCTGTGAAGGTAGGAAAGATGTGGTAAGACCACGACACCTTAAACTCTTAGCCGTATTAAAACAAAAATGCTCTGTGAACTTACCTACATTTTTAAATTCATTACTTCATGATGTTGCCTAAAGCATGAAAAAGTCACAACATGTAGAATCGGTAGTAAGTCACCATGGGCTGATATGGCTGATAGTTAGCCACAGTCTTGCTCAGCAACAGAGCAGCTAGGAAGAGCTAATTGCCATAATAGATGGGGGACTGACTCTGCCAGCCCCGAAACGCAAACATGCTACCAGTACACCAGATAGACCATCGAAACAGAGAAAATCAGTTAGATTGGCACGGATTAGAGGGAGGTTGGAAAATCTCCAAAGGAATACCAGCCAACCTATGGAGATAGATGATTCCAGGGACGAGAAACCCCTGCAATTGGAAGGAGGAGAGAATGAGAAAGAATTGGAAGGAAATGAGGAAGAAGAAACAGAGGAAGAGATCGAGCAGCCTGGGCAAGCAGAGGTGGAGACAAAACAACACGAAGAAAGCCCATTGCAAAATCCATTGCAAGAGGACGAATTGGCCCAAATTCTGGCCAATATGGGCGAATATTCCCAACCTCTCAGCCTGCTAGGCCTCCATATTGAATAAGAATCAAAGGAGCATTCTGCTTAGGACAAAAAGGCACCCGAAGAATTGCACGATGAGGAAGAAAACGAAGAGAATCATTCTGTTCATGATGTAAGTATGACAGGAGAGAAAAGTGATGAAGATACAGAAGAGGAACAATCTATTCCCAGCCAGAGTGAACCAGAAGAATTTCATGGAGAAGAAGGAGTGGAAAAAGGAGTTACCCAAGAAATAATAGAGCTAGCTAGGGTTTCTACTCCTGAGCAACCCAAACAGAACAACGAAGGAGAACCCCAAGAAGAAAACCAGGGAATTGGCCAAGATAACAGTCCAGGACCGAGTAAACAGACAACTCTTCCTTCTAAGAAAATAGATGAAATTAGAAGATTACGAAAAGAACAACAAAGATTACTGAATGTGATATCTCGACTTCGACAACAAATAAAGGTTTTGAAAATGAGAAAGAGAGTAAAAAAGGACTTCGGGGGTAAGACATGCAACCACTCTGGCAAGACCCCTCAAGAAAAATGTGAGGACTCAAGTCCAGCCTATCATTCAAAACCAAAAGGAACAACATTCAGCTATTACCCATGTTGAAGTACAAACAAATGATATGTCGGCCTATGACAAAGAAGTTCAGACAGAGGCACAACCATCTAAAGAATTACGAACGATGAACACAAGACAATGCAATAAGAAGATTCAAGTGAATCTTCTGCTTACCACTACCATGTGGGACAATGATCCGAGGACAGTAACCCTATGAGAGGGTTTGGTACAAGCTTAGCAAGCAGTAGAAAAACTCACAGAACAAACAGTTTCTTGAGAAAAGTATGAAGAATTACAACAACAGCTAAGGAATGTCAATTTATCCGAAAGCTAGGCATTTGAAGGATGGAGAAAGGAAGAAGAAAAATTTGCAAAGGTAACTCATAGGTTAGATGTAGTTATCAAGCAGATGGATACCTTATGCTCTTTGTACACTGACATCCTAGCATGTAGAGCCCCTCCTAAGAATTATGCCTTGTTTTTAATGGAACGATATTCACATTTGAAAATTAAGGCTGTAAAAGCAGGACCCCCTATACAAATTAATACTATTAATGATTTTATAAATTGTTGTAAGCACTGTGGAGTAAAGGCTCAAAGACTATTGTGTGAATTCTATCTGCATAACCTTATGTTAGATCAAGAGATAGAGTAGAACCTTGGCCCTTTCGTTGGGGATATCGAATTACAGGCATTTATTTCATTTGGGGTTAATCAAATTAAATGTCTTAGAGCCTATAATGCCTTCCAAAGACAAGAAAACGGATTAGATTTATGGGTAAGATCTGAGCCTAGAAATCTAGTGTAGTTATGGAGGAAACATAGGAATCTCATGAGGACTCCAGGCATGATTGAAGCATTAGGACCCATTCATACAACAATCAATCAGCAAGGAATAGAATACTTTTTCACTATTAAAGACCTTGCCATTGATGCTGCTAAATTTTGATATCAGATTTCTAATCCGAATATTCAACTCAGGGAACCATTTAATTATGAGAACTTTAAATTAACTGCCAATCGCTTGAACCTCTATGGCGAAATTATCTTGAGGGCAGGGCCATCTTGGTTAGGATATAGGTTTCAGAGTCCGATTATTTGGCACCCTGCACCTAGATACCAAGCCCTATATGAGATGCCTGAGGATCAGACATGCCATCCTTTTGAACACCTAGTTAGGCATCATGGTTGTAGACCACCACATGAGATCCCATCTCCAACCTACTCTCTCACTACCTTACATTTCAACTACAATGTTTTCATGAGGGCATGAAAAAGGGTAAGCAGGGGGGTGTGTGGAGTACTGAAGAAGGTATGTTTTTATTGATTATTTTGTCATCTTTTCTTTAGAACTCATAACCTCTTTGCATCATGAACTAGGTAGATAATAAGAAATCATGACAAAATCTATAGGATTTATACGCAACACGAAAACACTAATAATTGCTATTTCTTATGCAGGAAAAGGGAAAAACAAAAGATTGCCATTCCAAAGAAAAAGACAGGGCCAAGTTAACTGTTGTCCCTTTGGCGGGGAACCATATGCAAACAAGGCAATCTAAATTAAAACATATCAGGCAAGGAAATGAAAAGGAGATATGGACTCGGTGCAAGAAAACAAATGGATAATTGGGAATTAACAGTTTGGAGAATCCCTCAGGATCCTTTGATCTTGAGGGATCACTGCCTTAACTATTTTTACATCCTTGATATCTCCGCTTTAGCTGTTATAAAAAGGGGCATCACTGCTAGCCCGGGCGATGATCTGCTCTTATTTTTTCTATGTAACTTTTCTCTATATTTGAAACTTTGATCATCGACTCTCGCTGAGAAGTGATTCACTGTAACTCTATTTTAATGCTTTAATATAAATTTGGTTGTTGTTCTGTCTTTGATCCTGGAGTAATTTCAAGCAGTGTGTCCCTAGAGGCTAAGGGCCCAACCCTGGTGGAACACTTGCTCCTATATCATTATCTTTAGTTCGTGCGTGGTTTTCATTATCACCTTTGTTCGGTAATCTGATGTGTTTTGTTATTTTACATCATGACTCTGTTATATTTGATTCATGTTCGACTAAGTAATGTCGTTCTCTGTGACAGGAATGTCGGATCGTTCATTCTGAATCTCTAATGCATTATTGTTCCTTTAATCATTAATATAACATTGCCGGTCTTTACAGAATGCTATTATTGTTCAATTACAGAGCACCCGTGTTGTAACAGTCATAAATTGGTATTACTGTATTCATCTATAGATTACATTTAATTGCGATTGTTGATCCAACTGATATGTTGTTCCATTACAAATTACAATCGTTATTCTTTATAACTAAGATTGATATTTGTAGTACCAAAATCAGATTACTCTTTTTCTCAATACTAAGGTGTGACGTGTGTGTTATTTATCCTAGTTTATTGTGCATTTAAATTTGGTTCCAAGTGTTGTTCTATATTTCATTACTAATCAATTGCCGTTCTAATTCCATGTGCTGTCTGATTTATTCCTAGAGTAAATATTGTTATCTGATTTCTGTAGGATATGATTGCTGCACTTCTTCCTGTAGATTAAAGTGTTGTTGTTTATAAGAATCAATTGTTGTTACATTTTCTAGTTGATGTTCCATTTCTTAGTTGCTATTCCATTTCCTAGTTGTTGTTCCATTTCCTATTATTTGCATTCTCATTGCTTTGGTGTGCAGAACGATCTGAAACTGTAGTGGGCATTGACATTTGTTGTCTAGTTCCCAGATTGATGATTTTTTCCTTGATTATCTTTAATTACATCAGTTTAGAGAGGGATGAGTTACTGTTACTAGACCCTTGACTGATAAACCACTTAGTTTTTCAAATTCATTATTTAGGCTTTAAAGTGCTTTGTTGTAAGTAGACCTTGTTTTAAGCATCAGTTTACTCTTGTATTCTGAGAACTATACTACTAGCATTACTCTGGCAAATGACAGCCTCAAACTGAGTACACTCTTTGAAATAACAAATCTTTCATGGATTGACAAGTTAATGTGGGGTAATTAGAGGTGAAAAAGACCCTTTTTATGGCTCGAAACACATATATTAAGGATGAGAAGGCCAAATTTCAAAGATTTTTCAGTGGATTACCATTGGCATTTAAAGATCAGATTGAGTATGATGAGCCTCGGTTACTTGAAGAAGTCAGCAGGAAGTTGAACCGTTGTTATTATTTATCGAAGCATAATACATAATCTCTGCAAGGTTGGAAAGGGAAAGACAAGACTAAAGGTAAATGACATTTGAAGTGAACAAGACCCCGAGATGCAGGTGAGAAACAGAATGATGTTCCTTACAAGAATTTTAATGTAGTTGGATAGGGACATGGGTCACAGCCTGGAGGGTAGTAGAATAGAGGTGATGGTAAGGTACAATTTGACTGTTGGATATGTGGCAAGGAGCATCTCAAGAGGGATTGTCTACATATCAAGGTGGTAGGCTTCAGATTTACAGTGCACAGGAAGCGCAAAAAGTTGGGGATGCTGGGTAGAGAATTCCAAGGATCTATGCAGCATTAGATAATAGGCAGGTAGATCACAAGGCATCTATTATCGAGATGGGTGGTAATCTTTGTGATCAAGTTGTTTCTATTTTGATTGACCCTGGATCTAATTATAGTTATGTTAATCTTGACTTGGTGGATAAGTGTGGTTTGAATAAAGAAGTACATGCAAAATCTTGGTTTGTTTAGTTGGCTATAGGTACAAAGAAAAGAGTTCATCATTGTGTAAGAGTTTGTGCATTTTAGTTGAATAGTATTCCTACATCAACACACTTGAATGTAAGTCTTCCATTGGGATCATACAATATGATTTTGGGTATGGACTAGTTGTATCTTCATAGAACTAAGGTGGATTGTTATGAGAAAGATATTGAGTGCTTAGATGACAATGGAGAACAAAGAAGATTTTAGGGTAGGAAGAAAGAAAGATGAGTCATAATGGTTACAACTATGTAGAAAAGCATAGTAGCAGAAAAGGGTGTGTGTTATTCGCAGTGCATATTTCTAGCGATAAAGGTCAGTATGTTGAGGATGTGGAGGTCTTGAATAGGTATCCATTTTTACAATAGTTTTAGGATGTATTTCCAGTTGAGATATCAGAGTTACTTAATCATAGAGAAGTGAAATTTTCTATTGAGTTGATTTTGGAAGTGACACCAACATCGAAGGCACTGTACAAGATAAGCACTCCAGAGCTAGTAGAATTGAAGTTACAATTGAAGGAAATGTTTGACAAGGGATACATTCAGCCAAGTGTATCATCGTGGGATGCACATGTATTGTTTGTGAAGAAGAAGGATGGTACTTTCAGGTTGTGAATTAATTACAAGCAATTGAATAAGGTGACGATCAAGAATAGGTATTTGTTGATGAGGATTGATGACCTATTTGATCAGTTGAAGGAAGAAACAATGTTCTTGAAGATGGATTTGAGATTAGGATACCATCAGGTACAAAACAAAGAGGATGGTATCTATAAGTTTGATTTCCAAATGAGGTATGGGAATTATGATTTTGTTGTAGTTCCATTTGGTTTGACTATTGCTCTAGCTATTTTCATGTGCATGATGAATAACATATTATGTCCTTACTTAGACAACTTTGTGATAGTATTCATTCATGAAATCCTAATATATTATAATAATGACAAAGAGCATGCAAAACATTTAGCCCTAGTGCTAATATTATTGAGATAGCATCAGTTGTATGCCAAACTTAGCAAACTTAGTTTCTTTTAGATAGAGGTATGTTACTTGGGGCATGTTGTTTCCAAGGAAGACATAGTAGTGGATCTAGAAAAGATGAAGGATATCATGGAATGGGAAACTCCTAATAATGTGGATGAGGTAAGGTCATTTATGTGGTTAGCAGGGTACTACAGGAGGCTCATTAGGAACTTCTCATCGATCACATCTCCTGTCACATCATTACAACAAAAAGGGAGGAAATGTGAATGGACAGAGGAATGTACAACAAGTTTTGAGCAGTTGAAATAGTTGTTGACAAACGGCCCAGTTATAAAGATCACAGATCTAGATAAAGAGTTTGTGGTGTGTACAAATCCTTATTAAATAGGACTTGGTGGAGTCCTCATGCAAGAGGGGTAGGTGGTATGTTATGAATGAAGGAAAATAAGTGAGCATGAATAGAACTATGTGAAACTTAATCTTGAGTTGGAAATGATCATCCATGCATTCAATATGTGGAGGCACTATCTTCTTGGTAGAAGGTTTGTATTTATAAGTGATCATAGTCGATTGAGGTACTTGTTTGACCAAATGAATTTGAATGCTTGGCAAGCTAGGTTGGGTATGATTAGTGAGTTTGACTTTGAGATCAAGTATGTTAGGGTCCTATAATTATATGATTCATAATTTTGAATTGGTTGTGGTTAGTCTTGTAATATTGTACATACTTTTTCTTTCTGCAAAATGTTTTCCATATTAAAATTTAAAAAATGTAAAGAGGGTATGTCCTAAAAGAAATATCAAAGGACAAAAAGAATAAGAAAAGATCAAAAAAGTGAAAAAATATGAACCCCAAACAAAAACAGATCATGAAAGTGTGTAAGTCTAAGTGCCACTACTTTTTACTTTACTATGCTAGTTTAAATGTACCCAATAAAGTGAAGAACAAATGTTAGGGTAAGTAAAGGGTAGGTACAAGAAAGGGTGTATAAGTACAAGTTTGTTAAAGCAAAAGCACATTTATCATTCTTAATCCTATCTTTCATTGTGCAGGAGTAGTTATGAAAGTGAGAAGATGTTCACAAGCTGATCTAATTAACTTCCCCTCATTTCATTTCACCTCCAATTACATGCTAATTTCCCCATTATCCCATCATTTCCTGTTAAGAGTATACCATTTTCCCTTTATTTTAACCCTTACCCCTGGGTTTCACACATTTCCCTAGCAAAGTACCCTCCAAAGGTCATCTCCTGACCCAAAACCCCTCTTCGCTAGTGTGAAACCCATTCCCCTTTGAAAAAATCACCTTCCCCCTCATTAATTTCCATATTTTTCCTTAAAAAAACCCATAAAACCCTTTATCCTAAGTTTTATTCCCCCTTCCACATTATTTAATTAACTCCCCAAAATTCACATGTTTCCCAAGTAAACCCTTTCAACCCACCACCCTGGTGCAGTTAACGAACCCCGCCGCATTCAACCCTTTTCCCGCTTTATTAAACCCACTTATATTGAACCCCTCCTTATTCATTAATTAATTACAGTTAAGTGTAATTAATTCCCCCCACGCCCCACAAATCTCCACCCTTATTCCTTCCCTGCATTTCCACCACGTGACAGCTATTAGATCTTGCACTCCCAGATTTGACGGTGCGCATCCATATCACACAAACTCCCTCTCCGACCTTTACCCGCCCGAGAGCATTCGAAATTCATGGTTTTGCTCCGTCCCCTTTTGGTTATGTGTTAGCTTTAGGTGAACTTGCATGCTCTCAAGTAAATACCACCTGACTTTCAAAAGCCTTGCAATGGCCCCTGAAACTACCTCCCCACCAAAAGCCGAAACCACCAACTATTCATTATGAATTCTGAGAAATTCCAACCGTTTCCGGTTAAAAAGCCAAAGACGCTCATTTTCACTCTTTTCACTCATTCACTCTGTGAAATATTCCTAAGCCTTCATGCAGACCACTGATTACCTCCTGAACACACTTCAGACGCTCAATTTAGCCATCCAGTGCACAACTAAAGCCATAGTGCCCTCTGCAGCTACCATTGAAACCAGTTTGCAGCCTATACCACCATTTCCAAGTATTTTGACAAAAAACCAGAACAACCATATCTATCTGAAAGCATACAGTGAATTCAAACATTAATTAATTAAATTTAGTTAATCTTTCCCTTAAATTGAGAGTATTTCCCCCCTGAATAACTAAACCCCTCTGTTCTGACCCACAAATTACCCTTTCACTCCACCAGAGTTGTTAAAGCTTCACTTCCATAACCTGTATAAGCATAATTCCCACATTTTATCCTAAAGATGGCTGCCTAGACCTCTCTGGATGTCAGACCTGTGTCAACCCTTCACCTGGACATTGACCATCTGGCCCTAGCAGACAAGGATTTATGAATAAAAGACACTGAAACTCTAGCCCACCTTTTGAAGCTCCACTGTAAGAGTAAGGAAATATTTCTAAACCATGCAGATGACATCCACCTTTGGGAATCCAATTTACCCAAATACCTATTCCCATAATTTCACCCATTCCCTGATATTGTACATTTTTGTCATGCCTATTATATCCCTAGCCAAAGGGCTATTGTTTCCCCAAAACAAGAGTTGTTATTCACCATTACACCTGAGTCAATCAACCAAATGCTACAAATCCAATCTAGCCCTAATCAGACCCCTCTATCCATTGGAAACCTATTGGACTTATACATCACATTAGACCAAGTGAAAATCAAGCAAATCTTCCAGAATTTCATCATTGAAGACTGCCATACTCCTACAGATACCCCACCCTATGCTACCACCATTTTCTTAGAGACTAGCAGACGCATAAACACCATGGTCTTATGCACCATAGGATACACATCAGATGAGCATGTGGATGAGTTCATCCTAGCCTTCCTATCTATTATCACTCCAGGCAAGCCTCCTGCTATCATATATGATTATGCTTAGTTCATTGTAGACATAATGCATGAACAATTCACCAGACTTCCCACTGAAAGAGTTTTCAAATACTCTTCAGTGTTGTTTTATATGTTTTTGTATTACCAGATGAATAAGTTCCCTGTGAGCATCTAGAAGTTGGACACTAGGGGAAAGGAGAGATCAGTGGTCTACTGGACACCCTTAGTCCAGAAGTTTTCCACGACATTCACCTACAAATACTTCATAGATTCCTTTGTATACCTTGTTATGAACATGCTGACTTCTAATACTCAGCCTAGAATTAGCCAAGACATCAAGAGAGTGCTACAATTGGAAAAGAACAACAAGGTGGGAGATTGGTACCTCTAGCAGAACCACACTGAGATCAGAGTTTATGGCTACTAGTTAGCCCCTTATAAATTGCCAAAATACCTCCCTATGAGGATATTTTCCCTTGAATATTTTATACAAATCATCAATTCTGATGAGGTCCACTTCCTATCTGCTAGGAAGAAAACCCAGTTCAAGGTAGAAAACCAATTGGGCTCATTCATTTGCAATAATAGAGAGGTTGGACGAGAGGCCGATTGGTTACTATAGCAGATGAAATTCAGAAACAACTTCATATGGTAGTATGACCCTCATGGGGTCATAAACAAGTTGAGACTTAAGGTCAAATTGGCACCTTACATCCACCACCCAAGACCTGACATTGAACAGTTTTCCAACCAATCTCAGTGGGTGGAGAATACATTTATTGAGATGGAAAACACAGTTGTGGATGTTTAGAACACAATGATTGATTTAGAAAAGCAATTTGATCATAATTATTTCTTATAGGTTCTAGAACTAGGAGAACCAATGAATGTTCATCCTGTGTTACAGACCCCAGCCAATGAGGAGAAGAATCCTAAGAGGAACAGGGAGGAGGCATCCAGCTCTACCATGGACACTATAGATGAGCTGTTTGAGCTAAGAAAAAGGCCCAAGTTGAATCCTATGTCTAAATAGGAGGAGAACATTACATTAGAGGAAATAATTGACATTGAGACATTGGGGTAGAGACGTAAAGAAGCAACTGCATGGGGAGAAACATAATAGCCATCAACCTCCAACACACAAATGATAGAGACACAACAGAGTGCGGAGGTTTCTTCCTTTGTGAGGCCAGCTGACAGGGAAAAGGATATCAAAGACAGATTCAGAGAGATAAAGATGAGGAATGAGAAGTTGAAGGCAGAAACATATGCCCAATACTTCAAGCATACTCCACCAAGCCAAAGTAGATTGATGTTAGCCTTTGACATCAAAGCAGGTAAAATGCAGGTGTCATTTTTGCAGCCCACTTTATAGTGACCAAAGACCTCGAAAGACTACAAGAATACTAATTTTGAGGTGTTAGCAAGGGATGTTCATCCCATTGATCAGATAGAGTTCCATAAGCAAGCTGGAGAAATGATTTACTCCACCCTCACAAGAAAGGCCATGGATTCCTATAAAGTGGAAGATTCATTGGATAATGTGACAACCGAGTACAAATTGGAGTAGGCCTCCTCACAGGCCAAAGCCAATAGAATAAAGTCCGTGGAGGACTTGGCCATTGAATCGGGTGATGACTCAAGTGATATTAAGGCCACAAAGAAATTAATCAAAAAGAAGAATGAGGACATAGCAGCCCTCAAGAAATGGTTGAATTTGCCTCATTTACAGCACCCAAAGACAAAGGAGGTCCTGGAAATACAGAACAATCATGAAGAGATAATGGACCTAGTGCTCCAACTGAATGATCAGTTAAAGGAGATGGAGAAAGAGTTGGAAAACTTGATGCAGCTTAAATGAGATAGTTCTAATGATGGTCCTGCAACTATCATCCCAACAGTTACCACTGTTGTACCTTCTACTTTGGTAGCGTCCTTAGCTCCCACTACTCCAATGGCCACTACACTACCGGCATCTACACCAAGTACATCAGTAATAAAATCGATAACAATAGGCTCCACAGGTGATAAAGCAAATAGGTTGGTCAAAGCAATCGAAGAAATGTCCATTTAGACCACTGAGATGAACAGACTTAAGGAGAAAGTCACTTGCTAGGCCCCTATAATACTAGTAATTCCCCCATTACTATTGTCATTGTATCCCTTATTGTTATTATTGTGCCCCTATTGTCCCCATATAGTTATTAGTATGCCCCTTATAAACCCAATATTGTTATTTTTGTGCCCTTATGTTATTAATGTTATGTCTACTTTATTACATTCTGACCTCTTAGACTCCTATATATAGAAGGGAGGTTTAGTCATTTGTATCATCCAAGAATTGTTCATTTGTGTAATGTAAAGGAGATTTCCCCCTCGAAGAGGCTGAATTATAAGGCGTTGATCTATCTTTTCTATCTTTTTGTGAGCTAGTTTCCTAACATTTGGTATCAGAGCTTTGGATTCTAGAGTTTCATTGCTCCAAATAGGTCATCATGGCATTTTTTCTATAACTTTTTTCTGTGATGTTTCAAAAGCTAAAATAAAAGCCATTTGGGCCGAAATCATTCTGAACTTGGGGTCTGAATTTCAGAGCTTCTCTCACTATATTCCCAGAGATATGACCCGAAGAAGTTGGCGTTTTTGCATACTCTTGAATTACATTCCAAACAGGTGACCTGGGGAAAATCGTCATAACTTTTTTTTTGAGCATCAGATTGAAATTTCGTAAGAAGTTTTAGAAATAGGACAGCCTGTAGTTTTTTGAGGATCAGTTTCAGGCTAAGGTTGAAAAAGTGACACGTGGCATATCGTACAATTTAGCTCTACTTAACTATTCTATAATTAGGACACCATGGGAGATTTGGCATAACTCTTCCTTGGAGAATCCAATCTTGATCAGACTTATGGAGTTAGAAAGAGGACACAAAGGGCTACCACAGGACAAGATTTTAGATATTTGAGATCCGCAATTACATAGATACAACAGATTCAATATCGAGCTCTTACAAAGTGAAAAAAAGGGTTTGTAGTTTTTTTGAATTTTCCATAAGATTGGTTTGAAAAATTAGTTTGAAGGAATTCAAAGGGAACAATGAAGAATTATTAACATTAATTAATTCCCCAAAAAATGAAAATGGAAACATCTAGTAAGCAACCTGAAATCTCGAGTATGACTCATGAAGAAGAGGAAGAAATGCAACATGATATATCAAAATTACAAGACCAAGTACAACAAATTTCACTCTCACTAAAGGTAAATGAAGCCAAGATGAATGGTGTGGAAGCTAATATGAATGGCATGCAAGTTAATATAGATGGCATGGAAGCTAATATTGATGGTTTAAAGAAAGGCGTAGAAGCTAAGATGAATGGCATGGATGATAAGATGGAAGAATTGAGGATAAATTTGAATAAGTTACTACAAGATATGGTCACTAATGGTGAAAGGGTAAAGAAAACTCATGATGAGAAAAAACAAAATGTTAATCATGATTTCATAGACTCTAATGCTGGATTGAAGACCCACCATGTTCCAAAAATCAATATGAGGAAGTTTGAAGGCAAGGATCCCGGAACATAGATACTACAAATGGAACAATTTTTCGATCTCCATAATGTGAAAAACACACAAAAGGTACGTATTGCAACTTTATATTTCGAACCAATTCAGTTTATGGTATCGATGGCTTTGCTCTCATAAACAAATTGTCACTTGGGCAATTTCTATGGAAGAAATGATAGCACATTATGAGGATACAAAAAGAATTACCTTTTTTAGCCAATTCATAAATATCAAACAAAAGGGTTGAATGATGGAGCACATTGGGGACTTCCAAAAATTGAACATAAGGGTAAATGATATTCTAGAGTAGAATAGGATTGATGTGTTCATAGGGACTTTAAAGGATAATATCCAGCATGAGGTTCGTCTTTGGGAACCTGATTCATTGGAGAATGCATTCAGGTTAGCAAGAGAAATGGAAAGAAAAATTATGGCAACGAGAAAGCCTACCACTCACAACTATAAAGATGGAAGTGTTTTTGCCCATAGCCTTTCGCAACCTACAAGGTTGACACCACAACAATTGGAAGAAAAAAGAGCAAAAGGGCTTTGTTACAGTTGTGATAGCAAATACACTAAAGGCCATAAGTGTGCTAAGAAGAAATTAATCTACATAGATTGTGAAGAGGACGAAGAAAAGGAACAAAAAATGTCAAAAGAAGAGGATATACTCCTAGAGCAAACCCTAGATAAAGAAGAAATGAATCCAACCATATCTTGTAATGCATTGGCTAGAATTACCAATCAAACTATGAAGATAGAAGAACATATCAAGAAGAAAAAGGTAATAGTCTTGATTGATTCAGGAAGTACCCATAATTTTATTCATTGTAAGATAGCAAAGGAATTGAATTGTTTCCTATATCCAGCACCAGAGTGTCAAGTGATGATTGTAAGTGGAGGAACCATAAATTTCTCTAGAAAGTGCCATAATATCAAGCTATCCATGGGAGAATATGTATTGAATAGCCCAATGATTTCCATTCCAATGGGTGGTGCTGATGTTGTACTAGGAGTCCAATGGCTACAATCCTTGGGTACAATAGCTTTCGATTTTCAAGAACTTTTCATGAAATTTTGTGCGGAAGGAAAGGAAGTTGAATAAAGGGGTATTGTAGAGAAACCAAGAAAGACAATCAGCTCTAATGGTACGACAAAGATTCTAAAGAAGGAACAATGAGGTGTAATTGCACAATTATGTTTGCTAGAGGTTCCCACATCGAAATCATCTATTTCTCCAGAAATCCAAAGAATCTTGGACAATCATTCCAAGGTATTTGAAACTCCCAAAGGTCTCCTACCTATTCGTGATCATGATCATGCTATGCATTTTATTCCAGGAAGTGTTCCTCCAAACATCAGGTCGTATAGATATCCCTATGTCTAAAAGAGTGAAATTGAACGTATGGTTGCAGAAATGCTAGAGGCTGGTATAATTCAACCTAGTCAAAGTTCTTTCTCTGCTCAAATAGTATTGGTGCACGAGAAGGATGGATCATGACACATTTGTCCGGATTATAGGGAGCTCAAAAAGCTCACTATTAAAGATAAATTTCCCATTCCTGTCATTTATGAATTATTGGATGAGTTGCATGGATCAATTTACTTCACCAAGTTGGATCTTCGTTCAAGATATCATCAAATCAAAATGAAGACTAAAGACATTCCGAAAACAAAATTTAGAACTCATGAGGCTCATTATGAATTTTTGGTCATGCCTTTTGGCATTACCAATGCACCTTCTCCGGATTATACGGAGCTCAAAAAGCTCACTATTAAAGATAAATTTCCCATTCTTGTCATTTATGAATTATTTGATGAATTGCATGGATCAATTTACTTCACCAAGTTGGATCTTCATTCAGGATATCATGAAATTAGAATGAAGACTAAAGACATTCTGAAAACAACATTTAGAACTCATGAGGGTCATTATGAATTTTTGGTCATGCCTTTTGGTCTTACCAATGCACCTTCTACATTTCAAGGTTTGATGAATTTCATTTTCAAACCTTTCCTTAGAAAATTTGTGTTAGTATATTTTGATGATATAATAATCTATAGCAAGTCTTGGAAGGATCATATTGAACATGTTGACAGGGTGCTCAAACTATTGAAGGAGAAACAATTATATGCAAAAAGCTCCAAATGTTTCTTTGGAGTACAAGAGGTGGAATATCTAGGTCAGATTGTATCTCATGAAGGTGTTAAGGTAGACCCTAGCAAAATTAAAGCCATTAAGGAATGGAAAATCCCCGCATCCATAAAGCATCTGTGAGGATTTCTCGGGTTGATAGGGTATTATCGCAAGTTGGTTAAGAATTATGGGAGAATAGCAGCACCTCTAACAACATTATTGAAGAAGATGCATTTTCATGGACTCTAGAAGCAACAAAGGCCTTCGAACATCTTAAAGAGGAAATGTGCCAAGCACTGGTCTTAGCTATGCCGGACTTCAAAAAAACCTTTACTGTGGAACATGATGGTTCAGGAAATGGAATTGGTGTTGTTTTAATGCAAGATAAAAGACCCATTGTTTTCAAAAGTCATCTAATGAAGGGAATGTATTTACACAAAGCTATTTATGAGAAGGAAATGTTGGCAATACTACATGCACTTAAGAAATGGCGACCCTACCTAATGGGAAGACACTTCAAGGTAAAAACAAACAATGATAGTCGTAAATACTTTTTAGAACAAAGATTATCCTCTAAAAAACAACAAGAATGGGTCACAAAGATGTTGGGTTATGACTTTGAAATCATCTACAAAAAGGGGAAGAAAAATGTTGTGGTAGATGCACTCTCAATAAAGGATGAGGATGTGGAAGCATTCTTGTGCATCATTTCTATTATTCAACCAGATTGGATAAACAAAGCAAGGGAGGAATTTAAGAATGATGAATAAGTGTGGGCACTCATTTGAAAGATACAAAAAGATCCCAATACATCTGATACATTCAGCTGGAAAAATGATTTGTTATGGTACAAAGATCGCTTATACCTGTTATCACCCCAAGAAACTCACCTAGGTTGTAACTCAGTGATGCTCAGGAACATTAAAAATTCAACTATTATGGTTGGATAAGATGATGGATAAATGAAGAAATGCTGCACATTTAAGCCAGATAACCACTCCTACTATGATTTACCCCAGACATGGGTGAAGACCCCCAAACTACAAGGCTTTCAACTACCAACTACTCACAGTTTAAGGTAAAGGTGATGATGGAGAAGACTAATTACACCAGCAGATGCACAGGACCCTGTGATGGCCAGCTGCAACCAGTTATAAGATCTGCAAAACTATTGTTTAATATACAGACAGGATGACAGCTCCCTGATATTAAAACAACAACAATCTGCAAGAAATTCTAATGAACTATTAAATTATAATACAGAGGTGGGATGACAGCCCCTCTGATATCAAACATTCACAGCACATCAAATAAATGCAAGCAGACACAGCCTAGAGCAAGAAAGAGAAGTGGAAAGTGAGCAGGTGACAGCAAAAGAAGCTTGTATTAGTTGAAAATCAAGACCAGAAGCTGCAGGTCTCATAGTATTTACAGTCTCCAGAAGTTAAAGGCAACAACAAAGCTCTCATTCATCAAAACACTCATCAATCCATTACATCTCTGTTCTGGGTATATATGGTGTTTCATTACAAAATATCTCTGCTAACCTACACGTGGAGGGATCATAATGGATCACCAACCGCTCTAACTGCCTGGTATGGGTTTCTGCTATAGCGTGACTGTGTCAGTAAACAAAATTGATCTTCTCTGATATTTTGTTGTCCTTCTCTAGCAGCTGGAGCATTAACTGAAAGACGCCCCATAACTGATAAATGCAGTGATCTGCTCGAGGCTGTCCTTTTCAATCTTCGGCCATTCTGTTAGCTAAATGCGGTTGCTGGAGAATCATTGAGCCGGGTGTAGGTAGCTGGCTGTCATTTTCCTTCGATGACAGTGGACAGTCGGGAGTGGTACAGACAATCATGGCAGAGGCGTGCATAACTTCTCTATCGGTTTGCCTTTCGGGTCGCAACGCACATGATATCCGGCCAATCCTCTGTTTGAAAATACATTGAAAATTCTGCAAAACACGAGAAATTTGCCTTTGGCGGACTCGAAATCATATATATTTTGCTTCCCAGATCCCATCGGGTCCGGGCTTCATCACTATAGGTGCTCGCCAAGGTTTCCTTTGTATTTCCTTTATACAATAAAAACACACAAGGTACATTGAAAATGGCCCCCACGTGGACTTGAAATATTATGAGAAATCATTCATAAACCATCAGGTCCGACCCATCGAATCGGAGGCATGTCATATGTAAAGGCCCTGCCCATTGTTATCACCAATAGCGATACGCCGATAGTGATATCGGCGATCGCTCATCGCAAACATAAAAGCCCCAATTTCTTTGATATTGCCGATGTGATATTGTTGTGGACCCGAAAATCTATCAAAAAGGATTAATACCGCCGTCGGGTCCAGCCCATTGGGTCGCAAACATAAAAGGCCCATTTTCCATTGGAAGTGTCGATAGCGATACGCCGATGTGATATCGGCGATCGCTCATCAGTGATGCATCATGTCTCTACCTCTGCCTCCCCCGACTTGCGATATGCCGATGTGATCTGGACCGTTGATCGGCCAGATCCAATGGATGATATGATTTCGGACCCTTAAGCCTGCAACTTTGGTTTTTTCATGATTTTAGCGCATTTGTGCCTCCTGATAGAGTATTTCCGCCTTCCCAAGGGCTTTCCTCTTGTGATAGTTTTTATCGATGAAGGCCTTAAGAGGATTTTGAAGGCTTTTGGGGCACTTTGTATCCATTTTTGGGCATCCTTCTGTGCGCAAACAACCCGATTGGGACTGCATTTGATCCTCAAATGTTGGATTATGTAGCAGAGCTAACACTGGCTCCTTCTGGGGATGACATCCTCCCTGTGAGGTCTCAAGAACCTGCAGACCAATTTCTTCAAACAAAAACAACTATAAACATATTTGCCTAGTGTCCATTGGGCATGGAGTCACCTAAGCATACAATAGGAAACTGTAAAAGAAATTAATTACAAACATTAAAGCTTGAAAACATAAACTTCAAAATTTGCCCATTTGCAGGGCAACCAAAACTGTTTCTCCTGCTCTCAGCCCGATTCATCATAGATCAACAGGACTGGATTGATTTGATCCTATACCTCAAACAACTTAGGACATTTAAGCTCATCAGGTAGACAGGGATCAAATATCATTTCCCCTCTGTGTATTTTCCTCCTTGGATGTTCTTTAGAGGAGCATTTGTACACTTGCTGATAACCATGCATGCTGTGTATCTATTTTTATCTTCTGTGGCCTGCAAAATAAATATGAACGCTGCATCATTGCTTTCTTGTGCACATGACACAGAGATAATTTCTGCTCCTAAATCTTCCTCTGAACACTCTTCATCCAAGGAGGAAACCCATGACTGCGCATCCTCTCCTTCTGTCTTCTGATATGCTGCCACTTCAATCTGCGTGGGGGCCAACTGGGCAGGCATGAGAATATCAAGACTGATTTGATCGGTATCAGCCTTGGACTTTGAATCACGGCCTGCTTCAGTGTTCAGGGGGCAACTTTGAGGGATTGTCACTGGATCAGACAAAGAAACAAAAGATGATGGAGAGGCTTCCTCTCCCCTTTCAATCACTGGGCCGGGGATAATAGCAGGCCGCAAAATTTGCAGATCCTCATAGCCATTAGAAGAAGGGCTGGCTTCGGGCTCTTCGAGGACGGTGGGGCCTGCTGCTGGCTGCCTCTGCTGATCAGCTTGTTGTTCTGCAGGTACAACAAACTGGTGAGCAGTGCCTCTGGATAATGCTTCTTCATAGGCAGCTCTGGTTAGGAAAGGAGCACCTTCCCAACCATGGACCTCATCCTCCTCGGGATATACTTCCTCCATGACTATACTCTGACAAAGGGTCTTCACCCTTTGATCTTCATTTGCAGCGCTGTTTTTCTGCGAAATCTGCAAGTGCTCCACCCCTGAATACTGCTCAACTCTTAACCTGGAAACTTCAAAGGCCAATAGCTCTATCATCCTGGCCATTTCGTCGATCTTATGATCTGAGGATGATGAGAGCCCATCCCTCTGCAAGTTCCCAAACTTAGTATAATCATAGAGCAGATCTTCTTTGTCCCCCCAGTGCTTAAGGAACACATCACCTAAGGTCTCGATGTCTGCAATAGACCTAGGGGGTAAATTTCCAAACCAATTTGTAGCCTCCCCATCTAGGATTTGTACAAAAACCCTCATCAACACATCATCGTCATTGATATTCAAGTCAACAACATAGCTGTAAAATGACTCAAGGTGCTCTTCAGCTGTTACTCCTTCTGTACCAGTAAACTTAGGCATGTATTTCTGATAATCTCCTATAGGCATGGCATTCAACGGGACAGGCAAGACCAAGGGTTCATACCTAGCGGCAATGATTCTTTCCATCCTTGTAAGAGCTCACTGGCTTGCCATGACTAAGGAAAATAAAAGGCTACTGGTAGACTGAGTCGAATGTATCAATGAGAAGGATAGCAGAGACAGAGGAAAATGATGAACAACATGGAATGCTTTTATGGACAGAGATCCGAAGGGAAATGAATAAATAGGAGCTGTATGAATCTCTGAAGGTGAACTTCACTAACAGAGACACATAAATTTTTTTTAAGGCTTACCTGATCCTGATGCTCCCATCCGCAAAGCTTTTTCTGCTTATCGATCCTGTCAGGATCACGCACTGTCTAGCTAGTGATTTCTGAAGATTTCTTCGAGCATGCTTCACGAACTAGACCAGAAATTCAATGTGGAGTCGCCAAAGGATGGCCTTCCTCCAGTGGAGTCACCAGACAGAAGATTACAACCAATACTGTGTTCAAACCTTTTCTATCATCAAAGCTTGAAGCTGTGTCGTCTCCCAGGGAAGCTGAGCTTCGATTCTCCTCTCCCCGGCAACGGTGCCATTTAATGTTATCACCCCAAGAAACTCACCTAGGTTGTAACTCAGTGATGCTCAGGAACATTAAAAATTCAACTATTATGGTTGGATAAGATGATGGATAAATGAAGAAATGCTGCACATTTAAGCCAGATAACCACTCCTACTATGATTTACCCTAGACATGGGTGAAGACCCCCAAACTACAAGGCTTTCAACTACCAACTACTCACAGTTTAAGGTAAAGGTGATGATGGAGAAGACTAATTACACCAGCAGATGCACAGGACCCTGTGATGGCTAGCTGCAACCAGTTATAAGATCTGCAAAACTATTGTTTAATATACAGACAGGATGACAGCTCCCTGATATTAAAACAACAACAATCTGCAAGCAATTCTAATGAACTATTAAATTATAATACAGAGGTGGGATGATAGCCCCTCTGATATCAAACATTCACAGCACATCAAATAAATGCAAGCAGACACAGCCTAGAGCAAGAAAGAGAAGTGGAAAGTGAGCAGGTGACAGCAAAAGAAGCTTGTATTAGTTGAAATTCAAGACCAAAAGCTGCAGGTCTCATAGTATTTACAGTCTCCAGAAGTTAAAGGCAACAACAAACTCTCATTCATCAAAACACTCATCAATCCATTACATCTCTGTTCTGGGTATATATGGTGTTTCATTACAAAATATCTCTGCTAACCTACGCGTGGAGGGATCATAATGGATCACCAACCGCTCTAACTACTTGGTATGAGTTTCTGCTATAGCGTGACTGTGTCAGTAAACAAAATTGATCTTCTCTAATATTCGGTTGTCCTTCTTTGGCAGCTGGAGCATTAACTGAAAGACGCCCCATAACTGATAAATGAAGTGATCTGCTCGAGGCTGTCCTTTTCAATCTTCAGCCATTCTGTTAGTTAAATGCGGTTGCTGGAGAATCATTGAGCCAGGTGTAGGTAGCTCGCTGTCATTTTCCTTTGGCGGCAGTGGACAGTCGGGAGTGGTACAGGCAATCATGGTAGAGGCGTGCATAACTTCTCTATCAGTTTGCCTTTCAGGTCGCAACACACATGATATTTGGCCAATCCTCTGTTTGAAAATACATCGAAAAATGCTGCAAAACAAGGGAAATTTGCCTTTGGCGGACTCGAAATCATATATATTTTACTTCCCGGATCCCATCGGGTTTGCGCTCCATCGCTATCGGCGGTCGCCAAGGTTTCCTTTGTATTTCCTTTATACAATAAAAACACACAAGGTACATTGAAAATGGCCCCCACGCAGACTTGAAATATTATGAAAAATCATTCATAAACCATCGGGTTCGACCCATCGGATCGGAGGCATGTCATACATAAAGGCCCCGCCCATTGTTATCGCCGATAGCGATATCGGTGATCGCTCATCGCAAACATAAAAGCCTCAATTTCTTTGATATTGCCGATGTGATATTGCTGTGGACCCGAAAATCTATCAAAAAGGATTAATACCACCGTCGGGTCCGGCCCATCGGGTCGCAAACATAAAAGGCCCATGCTCCATTGGAAGTGCCAATAGCGATACACCAATGCGATATCGGCGATCACTCATCGGCGATGCATCATGTCTCTGCCTCTGCCTCCCCCGACTTGTGATATGTCGACGCGATCTGGACCGTTGATCGGCCAGATCCAATGGCTGATATGATTTCGGACCCTTAAGCCTGCAACTTTGGTTTTTTCATGATTTTAGTGCATTTGTGCCTCCCAATAGAGTATTTCTGCCTTCCCAAGGGCTTTCCTCTTGTGATAGTTTTGATCGTTGAAGGCCTTAAGAGGATTTTGAAGGCTTTTGGGGCACTTTGTATCCATTTTTGGGCATCCTTCTGTTCGCAAACAACCCGATTGGGACTGCATTTGATCCTCAAATGTTGGATTATGTAGCAGAGCTAACAATACCTATGTAAGAATTCCCAAATCAAACAAAATATTCTTATGGAATTGCACACTTCTCCCTTAGGAGGGCACTCAGGATTTTTAAAAACTTACCACAAGGTTAAGAAAGAATTTTTTTGGGATGGGCTTAAACCGGATATTCAAAAGTTTGTGGTAGAATTTGTGGTTTGCCAGAAAAATAAAGTTGAAACAATTAAGACCCCAAGTCTATTACAACCTTTATCCATTCCAAGCCAACTTTGGGAGGAGGTTTCAATGGATTTTATCATAGGTTTACCCAAGTCTAAAGGAAAGAGTGTCATCATGGTGGTAGTTGACAGACTTACCAAGTATGCACACTTTTGTGCATTATCACATCCATTTGAAGCTAGTACAGTTTCTACTACATTTATGGAAACAATTCAAAAGCTACATGGAAACCCAAAGATTATTGTAAGTGACAGAGATCCCATTTTCACTGGAAATTTTTGGACAGAATTATTTCCTTGTCTTGGTACTCAGTTAGCTCATAGCTCATCTTATCATCCTCAATATGATGGGCAAACTGAGATAGTAAACAAATGTTTGGAAGGATATCTTCGTTGCTTTGTATCTGATAAACAGACACAATGGGTCAAATGGTTGCCTCTAGCTGAATGGTGGTATAACACTTCCCTCCATATTGAAGAAAAAATGACCCCATTTATGGCACTTTATGGATATCATCCACCATCCATCACATCATATTTAAGAGAAAATTCTAAGGTTCAAGCAGTGGAACATCACATCGAGCATCAACAACAAGTTCTGCAACTCTTAAAGGATAACCTCACGTTGGCAGAATAGAATGAAACAACAGGCAGATCAACATCACATCGAAAGAGGTTTTGATGTAGGTGACTGGGTATTCCTACGGCTACAACCATATAAAAAAATTTCCCTCAAGCAAGCTAAGAAGGATGATAAATTATCACGTATTATGGTCCATACAAGGTGTTGCAAAAGGTTGGTACTATGGCATACAAATTGGAGCTTCCGACAGCTTCCCGAGTGCACCCAGTTTTCCATGTTTCATGTTTAAAGAAGGTCATAGGTGAAAAGCTCCCTGCTCAAACAATATTGGCAAAACTTGACGAGGAAGGAAAAATCATATTGGAACCGAAGCAGTCACAGAAACAAGAACTCGATAGCTATGAAATCGATCAACTTCAGAGTATCTCATCAAGTGGAAGAACTTATCCACTAAATATTCCGCATGGGAGGATGATAATTTTATACAGAAGCATTCACAACTACTTAAGCGTTGAGTACAATGATTTTCGGAAGGAGAGGGGCATGTTAGGCCCCTAAAATACTAGTGATTCCCCCATTACTATTGTCATAGTATCCCTTATTGTTATTATTGTGCCCCTATTTTCCCCATAATTTTATTAGTATGCCCCATAGAAACCCACTATTGTTATTTTTGTGCCCTTATGTTATTACTGTTATGTCGGCTTGATTACATTGTGAACCCCTAGACTCCTATATATAGAAGGGAGGTTTAATCATTTGTATCATCCAAGAATTGTTCATTTGTGTAATGTAAAGGAGGTTTCCCCCTCGAAGAGGCTGAATTCTAAGGCGTTGATCTATTTTTTCTATTCTTTTGTGAGCTAGTTTCCTAACATCACCAGCCTCAAAACAGATTACAAATTGGCCCAAATCATGCACAAAGAAGAATAAAAAAAGGCTACAAGGATGACTGAAAGAATCAAAATGCTGAAGAAGGAACTGACACTCAATGAACCTCTAGGTCAGGCTAAGGAACAACTATGGGCCAATATCATTGACTCTGTCAATTATATTTGGCCATCCATCCAGGTCATTTTTGAAAAAATTGATTTGATAAAGAAGGTTACAGAAGCCATTCAGAGGGCTAAAGCAGAACTTGGAGATATGTCAGAGGAAGCTACAAGAATCATCCACTTCCTCAACTCCAAGAACAAGTATGAGCTGCAAGAATTAGAGATACTTGATAGGACCGGTATAATTTTGGAAGTTAAAAAGGCCCTCACGAAGAGGAATTTGATGTCAAACTTGGAGGATAAGTGTCAAACAATGCAACTGGCCATTGACAGGCTCATGGTTAAGTTTGAACTTTTGAGGAAAAAAGGATTACCAAATCCCTAAGTTATAAATGATAAGATAATGACACAGGAGGATTGCAATAAGAAGATCAAGGAAGCGGCTAGGGATCAGATATTGACTTCATCCATGAAGGGCATACCAACAGGATAAGTATTGTATCAAACATTTGAGAATTTGTTTTACCTCCAACATGAGGTAAAACACATTTTTATTAATAAGCCAACTTTTTCCAAGTATATAGAGGCAGATGAGATATACAGAAAAATGCTCAATATCCAATTTCTAGATGCTGATACATGGGAAAAACTCAATGATTTACTGTACGAATACACAGTGAAAATATGAAATGTAGAGTAAAAAGTTAAAAGTCACAGTAAAAGGTATTGAGAGGACAACGAGGTTAAAGAGTATTAGATGAAAGTGTATAAGATGAAAGGTCATAAGCAAATATGACATCCAACGTGAAGACCAAACAACCAAGAAACTTAGAGGGAAAAAGATCAAAGACTATAATACAATAGAACCTAAATAATAGGGACAATAAACAGCAGTTCAATAGCTGTCTCTATCTTCTTGCATGAAGATATTTCCTTTTCCTAGATTAGTTCTCAATGTAGTTTGAGATATTTTGTAAATTCTTTTCGTATAAATACTTCATAGTTCAAATTATTGAGAGCTGATTTATATACATTTGTAGAGGTATTTTGATCTTAAACCTAAGGGTGATTGTACCAATTTTCAAGTCAACAGACTAGAGCAAGTAATAAAAAGATTGCACTACATGATTCATGAGATGAGTTATTTCAGTGAAGTATCTTCTCTGTCTGATTTTGTTGCTTTCTTATGTTTTTCATAAACTTAAATGTTATTCAAATTTGAATGAATTAAATGGAAATATAACTCAGAAGTTGTTTAAGTACACTCTGTTTTGCATAGTTAGTCATTTATACATTTTCCTCTGATATCTGGATTTGAGAACCGTTAATTTCTCTCCCATCCCGATTGGCCTCTTTCATTATCTTCATAATCTAGCCTAAGGAACCCTTAATTTCTCCCTGCATCCGATTAGAAACCATTTCACTATCTAGCGTTTGAGATCAGTAATAACTCACCTATCTTGCCCTGTAGACACTATTTTTAAAGCTTAATCCAATCCAATATTTCTAACATTGAACCCCATAGCCCAATGGTAAGATAAAACCTTCGTTCATCTAAGTAAGTGATCCTACCACCCAAATTCAAATCAAAAACCCCATCACAATCATAACTAGCCTAAAATCAATTAACTAAAGCAAAGTTAAATCATAAAGAGAGAGACCTCTCTGAGATTAGGAAGGCTAGATCCTGATCTCCAAAGTTGGTTTGTGGTTACCTCTATCATTTCTTTTTCTGAACAACTTACAAGAAATTTTGGAGTGATAACATCATTGGTGACCATACTAGGGACTTCGACCCTCAGTCTTATAAAACTTTAAGGAAACCTTAAATTTAATATTAAGCCCCTTAAGGTCATTTTCGAAAGTTGTTCTTGAAAAGTTTCATAAAAAACAGTTAAAAAAGTTAAAATTATGGCTCCCAAAAAGACTCATTATACCAAGGAAAATCCAAATCTAGACCCTGCTACCATAGTTGATGACCCAAATAGAACTTTAAGAAAACCTAAAAAGGTAGAAACTTAGTAAAGTAGTAGCTAGTTAGTCAAAGCAAATTAACTCCCTCAGGAGTTGTCAACTTTAGAAGAAATCCCTTTTGATTTTTCATTTGACCTCTCATTATTTAGAACTGAATCTAAGAATGCCATCCATGAAACAATGTTAGATCCTAGTTTATTCAATTCATTGAATCAAAAAGGGTGATTATTCATCCAGATTTAGATAATAAAAAAATTGGAGACTTTTGACAAGTTAGAAGCTTTGACCTCTACATTGATAAGCCATATAGATGATGCTTACCTTTAACAATCTGTTGAACTAGTTGCCCTCACTACTGTTGTTGCTGAAATTTCTGCACAATCTTCACTCGCTGTAAATACACCTTCTTTTACCACAACCTCACCAATAGTATCCACCATAGTCCATTCCCCTAAACCATTAATTCATCAACCATCCTCATCCTCATCATCATCTAGTTCATCTCCATCAAGTTCAAGCCCTTCCTCAAGCACCACTTCTTTACCCCCTAGTCAAACTAGAATCTCAACCATGGCAGACTGATATGCACCTCTAGTTTTACCTGCCCAACTCCATGCCATGCCCCAAGATTATCAAAGAAAAATCTTTTTGTTTGATGCTATTGGTTAGTACACTGCCCAACAGCATGTGAACAAGATGACTGACTATTTTGAGTTGCATGAGATAGATGAATTAGATGTCCAAATGAGGTTGTTTGCCAAAACATTAACTGGGGATGTTAAGAAATGGTTCAAAGATTTACCTGCCCATCATATTGCAGACCTACCTAATTTTCATATATTATTCATTGATAGATGGGAGAGAAAGAAAAACCCTCTGCAAATACCTTTTGAATATGACAACATTAGAAGAGCCCCTAATGAGTTAGTCTGGGATTATTGTACTAGGTTCAATAATATCTACAATGCAATCCAAACCAATATTAAGCCTCCACCTGACCTAGAACTAATTAAATTCCCTGATGGTTTTGATAATGACATGTCATACCAATTAAGGTAAAGAAACCCTGAAACATTGGAACAAATGCAAAGCAATGTTGTTAGTGTAGAGGCCAAGTTATTAGCAAGAAAGCCAGAATGAGAAATGAAAAGAGAGTTGTAATTAAAGAGGAAACTTCCACTTCTAATGGAAAGATAGATAGTTTAACCAAGACTGTAGAGACAATAATGGATAGATTAGAAAACATGGAAAGGAAAACTCAATGGGAGAATCAACAACCACCCCCAATAAGAAACCCATACTTTAGGAAGAACCATAACACTGGAAAGAATGCTATACCATATCAAAAAATTAGGCCCCCCTTCCAGGAGAACTATGTTGAGGGTTCATAGAGCCAAGAAGGAGAGGATGGAACCTAGATAAACTTACTAGGAATAAAAAACAAAGATGTTGTTTTTCTTACTCAAGAAGAACAGGAGTTGTACATGTTGCAACAGTTGCAGTTAGAATCTAGTGAATCCTTTGACTTTAAACAAGGATATGAGTAAACTATATATGAGGTACACAAAAAATATAGCTTAAGAAGTAAAAAGAACAATGAAGCTCCCATTAAGAGATCAATCCAGACCCAGACTAAGAAAATAATAGAAGCTCCTGTTACCAAAGTCTTACAAATCCTCCCTAGGGGAACACCGGGACTTCTACCCCAAAAATTGTAGATATAACCTCCACTGGAACTCAAACTGAAACACAGATTGAAATGCCTAGTGTTGAGAAACAAGATAAAAACATGCAAACTACATTTTTTCAAGAATATCTCATCCAAAAAAACAAATCTCAACTCCCTTTCAACATCAAAAGTGAAATAGAAAAACTAAAGATCTCATTTCCTTTGACTGAATTAGTAAAAAATGAACCCTATAGATCACAGATAACTAAAACTTTAAATATAGGAGAGGGAGAAGATACTGTCAATTTGAATGATGTTCAACTTGAATTATTGTTTGGCCCTGAGGTGAATGGTACTCATCAGCAAGGGGGAATCCCTCCTTTCTACATTATCCTAAACATTCATGACAAAATATTACATAATGCTATGTTAGACTTAGGGGCGTCCCATAATTTGATGCCAAATGTAATCATGGAGAGACTGAACTTAGACATCACCAAACCATATAAGGACTTGTTTTCCTTTGACACTAGAAAAGTTAAATGGCTTGGTTTGATCAAGGATTTATGTGTAACTCTAGTCCAATGCCCAGCAAAAAGTATTGTAATGGACATAGTAGTTGCAAACATCCCACCCAAATATGGAATGTTGTTATCTCGCTCATGGGGAGAAAAATTGCAATGGTACTTGTAGTTAGATATGTCTAATGCCACCATATTTATTTTTGGCCAACAAAGGAAATTATATAGAGAGACCTTGATGAAATACATGGTGAGTAGTGCTGAAAAACCACAAAACTTTCCCATATACTCCATACATTCTGATATGGAATCTTTCATCTTGTACAATTCAGAACATGACAATAATCAAATCACAACTGAAGAACTGAAATACAAAACAGCTGATAGTGAGAACATTTTTCATGAGTCCCTATGGCATCTAGATTTTGATGGATCTATGAATAGGTTAGGGGTTGGTGCAAGAGTGTTGATCCATAATATGGAGAATAATCATTTTGAGGGACATGCATTCAGGTTGAACTTCAAGTGTACAAACAACATGGCAGAGTATGAAGCTTTGATCTTAGGCTTACAAATGGTTAGAAAACTTGGAGCCAAGAGAGTTTGTTAAAATTGGCAACCAGGGCAAAACTTCATGTGGGTCATCTTATTCATGGCTAATAATATTTTTATTAGATTCCTCTCATCGAGAGGTGTAGGATTGATATAAAGATCATCCAATTCCGATAAGTATTCATGGAGATATGAATTTATTTGATTATGGAATTATTATCAAGCCGACCTACAACTCATGTAGGCTCAGAAGCCCAACAGTCGCATCTATTCACCCACCAACGTTGTGTATAAATATAAGAGGACTTTTCCTCATTTGGACTGACTCATCTCATCACATCTCTCTCTCTCTACTGCGCAGATATGAGTCTCTTCTCTACTGCGCTGAAATGGGTCTCTCTCTCTCACACATGTGAAGCCGGAAGCTGTTGAATTTGAAGCTGCAACTGCAGAAGTAAATATTGACTTGCGTGGCCTAGAATATCTCCTCTTTGGAACTATGCTGTAGGTTCATCTGAACCTCCTTTGAAAGCCGCAACTTTTGGTGGTGGAATGAAGTCAATTCGACGAACGGTTTGCAAGATATCGACTGCCCTAGTTTGAAGCCGGAAACTGCTGAAACTGAAGCTACAACTACAGAAATAAAGATTGACTTGCGTGGCCTAGAAGATATCCTCATCTGAACTGCGAACCTCCTCTGGAAGCCGAAACTTTTTGTGGTGGAATGAAGTCAATCCGACTGTCGGTTTGTGAGATATGGTCTGCCCTAGTTTGATAATGAAGCCACTAATGCTAATGCTACTGATCTAGGGTTTGCTACTGCTGATATGAATCAGATTTATTGTACTATTTCTCTCTGCTGAATTATTGAAGATAAAAGAAGATTTGATCAAAGGGTTTTCCCACACATTGTGGGGTTTGTCCCTGGCTAGCTGCCACATCTTGTGTCTCTTGTCTTGGCTTGTTTTCTGTTGATCGTTTAATGTTCTATCTGCACTTTACTTTATGTACATGTGATTGCTAATCGGTGGAATATAATAAGAAAAAGAAGTAAACTGTTATAAGCATATAACATACCATAACTTAACATGGTATCGGAGCTGACATGAAGACAAATCCTGAGCAAGAGCAAGAGCAATCATTGAAGAGAAGATTGGCAAGGCTATCCTAAAAGACTATGGGGTCCTCAACACTCTTTCCTGTTGAAGACAAGCTCCGTGAGAAAGTTGACTATCACAGATGGAGGATGTCTATCGGTCTAACCCTTGAGAATCAAGGAGTGTTGGATCATGTGAGAGGCAATATTGTTGAGCCTCCATCAAATGCATCCGCTGCTGCCTGGAACAAATGAAAAAATGGAGAATTCAAAACAATAGAAGATCATCCGGGACTCTATCGACAAGCGCTTGGTGGCCTACATCTCTGATCTAGACACCTCCAAGGAAATCTACGATAGACTGGTGAGTTTATTTAAAGTTAATGATGCAAATCAAGTTTTGTTTCTTAGAAATAAGTTGAGGGAAATCAAGAAGGGTAAAGATGAAAGTATGAAAGCATACTTCTTAAGAATCACCGAGATCAATAATGATCTCCTATTTGTTGGGGAAACTATTACTGACAGAGAAATGGCACTCACAACTCTTGGAGGATTTCCATTTGAATGGTATGTGTTAAGGACTACTCTTTTGAACTATAATGTAATTCCTAGTTTCGAGGAATTAATGGCTAGATGCATTCAAGAAGAAACAAGGGAAGAAGTGCAAGAAATGCCCATGCCTAAAGGTCCTCCTGCTGCCTTTTCTTCTCATGCAAAGAAAAGAAATAATTTCGAGACTAAATCAAAAGGAAAGGCTGGACCTAAGGCTAGAAGAAAATGACAATGTTACATTTGCGATAAAGCAAGTCACTATGTATGAGATCATGAGCATCATGATGAATGAGATCATGGACATAAAGGGAAACATGATATCATGGACATATAGGATAGCATGATGATGATGCACACTAGTTTGAGCAGCGTTATGATGGATAAAATCATGGACATGGGCAGCATGATGATAATCATGATTAGAGAAGCATGGTACAGTATGCATTGGTGCAACTCGAAATCCCTCTGATGGCAATCAAAGGAATGAAAAATTCAACAACAAAGGTAAGAGGAGAGCTGGGAATCAAGGAAGTGGACAAGCATTCAAGAAGGCTAGAAATTCTAGGATGTATTAAATGCACGTGACCTCAAAAGGAACCTAGTGTCCATCTTGGCAATGGAAGACAGAGGCTACAAGGTAACCTTCAGCAATGGCAATGTATGTATATGGAAAAATAATGTTAAATATGCCTTTACTCTTGGGTTTATTGTTGATTCATTATATCAGGTCGATAGAAGTCCGCTAGGTGTCATGTCTTGTGACACAACTCTTTAGTCCGAACTTTGGCATCGGAGGTTTGCCCACCTTCATTACAAATCTCTACCCAATGTAAGACAGATGGTAACAGGGATGCCCGAATTCCAAGTAGAGAAAGAAGGTGTATGTCCGGGATGTGCCAAAGGAAAGCTCAAAAGGGGACCATTCCCCTCAAGCCAAAGCAAGACCTCCGATATATTACAATTGGTTTACTCAGGCATACCTGAGGTTGGCATTAAGAGGGAGACTACTACACCACATACTCCTGAGCAGAATGGTGTGGTGGGAAGGAAGAACCACACGATGATGGAAGCTGTCCGGGCCATGCTACATGATCAAAGACTTCCAAAGTTTCTATGGGCTGAAGCTGCAAACACTGCCGTATATGTACAAAATCGATGCCCTCATCAAGCATTGGGTTCCAAGACTCCTGAAGAAAAATTCACCGGTAAGAAACCTGATGTTTCTCATTTTAAAATTTTTGGAAGCCCTGTATACTTTCGTGTGCCGAAAGAGAAAAGAAATAAATTGGGAGCATCTGGAAAGATGGGAATTTTCGTGGGCTATGGTGAAAATACTAAAGGCTATAGAATCTATGTAGCCGGTCAAAGGGAAGTCATAATTATTCATGATGTCACCTTTTACGAAGATATGGCTCTCAGCAAGGTGATCAATCTGCTGACTTTGAGTAGCACTCAAGAAGCCGACACCAGGGAACCGAAAGAAAATGATGATGAATCAATGCCTGATGTAGAAGAACCCATGGATCCGATTGATCCTCATCCACATGAGCCTTCCTCTTCTAGGAAGAGGCCTTCATGGCTTAGGGGGATACTTGATGATGCTGAAGGACATGCTGCACCCTAAGGAACCTTCCATCAAAGTAAGAAACTTAACAGGTATCAGGGATACCTGACCATCATGAGCACGATCATACAAAATGAGCCTTCGTCATTCTCAGATGCCGTCAAGCATCAAGTATGGAAGGATGCTATGACCGAAGAATATGAGTCTATCATAAAGAATGATGTTTGGGAAGTACTTCCCAGACCCCAGGACAAGACTGTTGTTACTTCCAAATGGCTTTACAAGATAAAGCATGCAGCAGATGGAAGCACGGAAAAGTATAAGGCTCGTTTTGTTTCTCAAGGATTCTCCCAAAAGGAAGGTATAGACTATGATGAGATATTTTCACCTGTTGCCAGATATACGACCATCCGCTCGATCATAGCCCTTATCGCTTCAAAAGGATGGAACCTACATCAGATGGATGTCAAGACCGCGTTCTTGCATGGTTCGATCAAAGAAGAGGTCTACGTGGAGCAACCCGAAGGATTTGAGATTTATGATCGAAAATCTCATGTATGATGGTTGAAGAAAGCTCTCTATGGGCTGAAGCAAGCACCCCGAGCATGGTATGAGAGGATTGATAGCTACTTGGTGAAGCTGGGATTCACTAGGAGTGAAGCTGGGATTCACTAGGAGTGAAGCTAATCCTAACCTTTACTTTAAGGTTGAAGATGACAAGCCTCTCATACTGGTGTTGTATGTGGATGACCTCTTTCTAACAGGTACAGACCCTCTCATTCACAAATTTAAGAGGGAGCTGGCCTCTGAATTTGAAATGAAAGACCTAGGACTGAGGCACTACTTCCTAGGACTTGAAGTGTGGCAAAAGTCAGGAGAAATTTTCCTATCTCAAGGAAAATATGTGGTGAAGATATTGGAAAGATTCAGAATGGTGGATTGCAAGCCTGTAACTACTCCGATGGAGCTTGACTTCAAGAAGTTAAGCCGTAGTGCTGCTGGACCTATTTTACGAAATGCTACCGAGTATCGGCAACTCGTCGGAGCGTTAATGTTCTTAGTGAACTCCCGTCCAGATATATGCTTTGCAGTCAACACGTTGAGCCAGCATATGGTTGAACCCCACCACATACACTGGATTGGTGCCAAGAATCTACTGAGATATCTTCGTGGCACTATCACTTATGGGTTAAGATACATTGCCAGAGATGTGAGACTATTTGGATTCACAGATGCTGACTGGGCAGGCAATGTGGAGGACCGTAAGAGCACTTCCGGGTGTTGTTTTTCCTTGGGATCTGCTTCGATATCCTGGATGAGCAGGAAGCAGAAGTCGGTGGATTCGAGCACTGCCGAAGCAGGATATATTGTTGCTAGCATAACCTCGGGTGAGGCAGTCTGGTTGCGAAAGCTCTTTAGTGAGCTGTTTGGATTTACATTGGATACCACTGTGATTCTCTGTAACAACCAGAGGTGGGATTCGATTATTGAGGAATCCCATAATTGCTCCAGTAGATAGACATCATCTGGGATATGGTAAGTCGATGAGCAAGGAAGCTCCATCACATTAAGATGATGTACAGGTTGATACACCTTGTCAAAACCCTGGGGAAAGATCTAATCTATGATTTTCCCAAACAACTTGGAGTCGGCAAGAAACCCTTGTACAAGGGTCCTGCTTGCTGCATACATTGAGCTCTGGGAGCTCTAAGGGCTTGTGGTTATTACTGGAGCAACATACGACCACAGGGTGACTCACCCTCCCCTGGTGGTGCGCACTGGAACAAGATGATTCGCTCTCTTGTGGGACAAGATGATTCGCTCTCTTGTGGAACAGGATGATTCGCTCTCCTGTGTAGCAGGATGATTAGTTCTCCTGTGAGGCCTGGATTGATGTGTTCTCCATGGTGATTGTAGCAGGATTGATGTGTTCTCCTGTGAGGCCTGGATTGATGTGTTCTCCACGGCGATTGTAGCAGGATTGATGTGTTCTCCTGTGAGGCCTGGATTGATGTGTTCTCCATGGAAATTGTAGCAGGATTGATGTGTTCTCCTGTGAGGATAGGATTGATTAGTTCTCCTGTTGAGGCATCCTACCCATGCAGTCTGGGACTCATGGGAAGTACCTCTCATCTGATCAATGAGCAGGGAAATGAAGTTAGGGACCATAGTAGTACTGATGGACGCATCGTTGTAACTACCGTATTCCCTACGCTAGGATGACCTCCATTGATCTGGGATGAATGATACTGGTCTGGGACCAGTGGTAGGAGTTGTACCATACTATGACGCTAACTTTGGGTCGGTTGAGACTGGTCTGGGATCAGTGGTACATACTCTGAGACTGACTTTGAGTCAGTGGAGGATGATATTGGTCTGGGACCATTGGAGTTGTACTCACTATGACGCTGACTTTGGGTTGGTTGAGACTGATCTGGGACCAGTGGTACATACTCTGAGACTGACTTTGAGTTAGTATGATACATCCTCGATCATTTCTTCTTCTTCATAATTCGGACAAAAGCAGAGTAGAACAAAACAATGCAAGAGCAGAGCTGAACAGAATAAAACAGTACAGATCAGTGCAGGGCAGAAAAAGACAAAGAAGAACAGGAAAAATAGAGCAGAGCAGGGCAAGGGTCAGGCTGTACAAGGAAGTGCATTTGATGGATGAATAGTAATGACCGATAGACAGATTGCAGATGAAGTTCTCCATGGTTGAGAGGGAGTGTTAAAATTGGAAACCAGGGAAAAACTTCATGTGGGTCATCTTATTCATGGCTAATAATATTTTTATTAGATTCCTCTCATCAAGAGGTGTAGGATTGATATAAAGATCATCCAATTCCAATAAGTATTCATGGAGATATGAATTTATTTTGATTATGGAATTATTATCAAGCCAACCTACAACTCATGTAGGCCCAGAAGCCCAACAGTCGCATCTATTCACCCACCAACGTTGTGTATAAATATAAGAGGACTTTTCTTCATTTGGACTCACTCATCTCATCACATCTCTCTCTCTCTACTGCGTAGATATGAGTCTCTTCTCTACTGCGCTGAAATGGGTCTCTCTCTCTCACACATGTGAAGCCGGAAGCTGTTGAATTTGAAGCTGCAACTGCAGAAGTAAATATTGACTTGCGTGGCCTAGAAGATCTCCTCTTTGGAACTACACTGTAGGTTCATCTGAACCTCCTTTGAAAGCCGCAACTTTTGGTGGTGGAATGAAGTCAATCCGACGAACGGTTTGCAAGATATCGACTGCCTAGTTTGAAGCCGGAAACTGCTGAAACTGAAGCTGCAACTGCAGAAATAAAGATTGACTTGCGTGGCCTAGAAGATCTCCTCATTTGAACTGCGATGTATGTTCATCTGAACCTCCTATGGAAGCTGAAACTTTTGGTGGTGGAATGAAGTCAATGCAACTGTCGGTTTGTGAGATATGGTCTACCCTAGTTTGATAATGAAGCCGCTAATGCTAATGCTACTGATCTAGGGTTTGCTACTGCTGATATTAATCATATTTATTTTACTATTTCTCTCTGCTGAATTATTGAAGATAAAAGAAGATTTGATCAAAGGGTTTTCCCACACATTGTGGGGTTTGTCCCTGGCTAGCTGCCACATCTTGTGTCTCTTGTCTTGGCTTGTTTTCTGTCAATCGTTTAATGTTCTATCTGCACTTTACTTTATGTACATGTGATTGCTAATCGGTGGAATATAATAATAAAAAGAAGTAAACTGTTATAAGCATGGAACATACCATAACTTAACAGAGTTTCTATACTTGGAGACTCAGAACTGATTATTAAATAATATAATGGTGAATGCTCTGTAAACAATCCTAGACGTAGTCAATATAGGGAGACTATCCTAGATTAGATTGAAGACCTCCTAGAAACAAACTTTTCTGCCATTCCTAGAAAACAAAATATGCAAGCCCATAGTCTTGCCACTTTTGCTAGTACATGCAAATTTCCCTTTCAACCCAACCATCAATACACTACAGAAGTGAGACATAGGCCTGTTATACCAGACAACTTGAAGTATTGGTAGATTTTCTCCCAGGATTCTCAGATTTATAACTTCATGAATGCTGAAGGTGAGTTTCAGAATTGTAAAATAGATACAAATTGTAAAGTAGAAAATAACATAGATAGTGACATAGATAGTGTAAATATTTTAGATATAAGTAAACCCACTAAATTAACTAAAGTAGAAATAGATAGCTTAGAAAATGTAGAGATAGAAGAGATAATGAATGATGATTCTGAAATTTTGAACTTTAAAAATAATTTCTTGCCTAAGGGATTAACCCCATTAGAAGATTTGTTTTACTCGAACGATGTATCTAGAAAACTGAAAATGGAACCTTTAAGAGCAGAATAGAAGAATGTAACATAGGAACTGAGGAAAAACTAAAACTCATTAAAATATCAAAAGCCCTACCTCCAAAGGAAAATGTTAAATACATAAAGATGTTTAAATAATTCCAAGATGTTTTTGCCTGGAGTTATGAAGACTTGAAGTCTTGTGACACCAGCATAATTCAACACAAAATACCTCTCAAAGAAGATCATAAACCTTTCAAACAGAAGCTTAGGAGAATTAATCTAGTTCTTATGCCATCTATTGAGAAAGAAGTTAAAAGAATGTATGATGTCCAAATCATAGCTCCCATTAGATATTCAGATTGGATTTAAAACTTAGTCTCTACTAGGAAAAAGACAGTAGTAGGCTCATCCAAAATTTCACTACTTGAGGGATTTTCTAGATATAATCAGATCTTAGTTCAACCAGAGGACCAAGCCAAAACTACATTTACTACTCCTTGGGGTACCTTCATGTATTTGAAGATGCCTTTTGGATTAATGAATGCAGGAGCAACATTTCAAAGAGCTATGGATATAGCTTTTTCCAAGGAGATCCATGACTTCCTAGTGGTATACCAAGATGACATCACTGTTTTTTCTAAATCTGATAATGAACACCTAGATCACTTGAGAAGAGTTTTCATCAAATGTAGAAAATTTGGGATTTCTTTAAATCCCAAAAAGACACTCTTTGGTTTAGAAGAGGGTAAGCTGTTGGGACATATAATATCCAAAGATGGAATTAGAATAGATCCTGCTAGAATAGAGGCCATTTTGACCATTGCCCATCCTAGAAACATTAAAGAGTTATAGTCATTTTTAGGCAAGATAAATTTTCTTAGGAGATTCATTTCAAATTTAGCAGAATTGATTAGAGAACTAAATAACATGTTAAGAAAGGACTCAACACTTAAATGGATAGTGGAGGCCAAACAGTCCTTTGAAGCCATCAAGGAAGCCTTAACCAAAACTCCAATCCTTATAAGTCCTGATTTTCATAAAGACTTTATAATTTTTTCTTTTGCTTTAGAACACACCATTGCAGCAGTCTTGTTGCAAAAGAATGACCAAGGATATGAATAACCAATTGCATTTTCCAGTAAATCCTTAAGGGATGCCACACTCAAATACAATATTATGGAAAAACAGGAATTAGCTTTAGTAAAGGCTATCAAATATTTCAGAGTCTATATTCTATATTCTCACATCATTACTTATATTACAAACTTAGTAGTTAAGGACATTTTGACACAAAATGGGCGTGAAGGAAAAAGAGGTAAATGCATTGCCACTATATTGGAATATGACATAAAAATAACACCTACTAAACTTATCAAAGGGCAAGGTTTAGCCAAACTGATGGCTGAATCAAACTGTCAGGCCCTAGATATAAATTTCACTTGTTCCCTTGATGATCAGGTAGATATGGCGACTCCACAGATCAGTGAACCTTTTACATATTCACCTTGGTATGGAAATATCATATTTGTATTACTAAACTTACAAGCTCCTCCTGGTTTGACAAGAACTAAAGCTAGATTTTTGAAAATGAAGTCATTAAAGTATTGTATCATAGATAATGCTTTGTTTTGGAAATACATTAGTGTTATTCTTTTGAACTGTTTACTGAAACGTGAATTTGATAAAATTATGCAAGAATTGCATGCAGAGGATTGTGGACGACACTTGTATTGGAAAACTATTGCTGACAAAATTTTGAGGGTTGGTTTCTACTGGCCCACTCCTTTTGCAAATGTTAAAAAACATGTGACCGCCTGTCATAAGTGCCAGATATTTGAGGGAAAAAGAAAGCTTTTACCTTTACCTCTCAAACCAGTCTCCATATAAATGCGATTTCAACAATAGGGGTCAGACTTCATTGGAGAAATACAACCAGCCTCCTCAGCCCCGCATAAGTGGATTTTGACAACCACTGATTATTTTACCAAATGGATAGAAGCCATCCCTTCTAGACAAGCCATAGAAACTATCGTTATCTCCTTCCTAGAAAATAATATCCTGTCAAGATTTTGATGCCCCCAAGAGCTCATTACTGATAATGCGGCTGCCTTTAAACCCAAGAAAATTATAGACTTCTATAACAAATACCACATCACCCTTGGGCACTCCACTACCTATTACCCTCAAGGTAATGAACTTGCAAAATCCTCTAACAAAAGACTGGTCAATATCATTAATAAATTATTGGAAGAAACCAAAAAGACATGTAACAAAAAGTTGTTCAATGCCTTATGGGTAGATAGACTAACTACCAAGAAGTCCATTGGCACATCTCCCAATTAGTTAGTATATGGGATGGATGTTTTTTTTCCATATTCTTTGGGAGTTCCAGTGATGAAGATGATGCAGGAGTTATAGGTAGAACCAAATGATATCCAGAGAAGGATAAATTAGACCATACACTTGCAACAAACCAAAGAAGAAGTATATGTAAAATCACAGGTAATCCAGGACAAAATCAAAAAGATATTTGATAAAAAACCAAAGCTGATGATTTTTACATAGGTGATAAATTTCTTAAGTCGGATTCATGAAGAGAAGACAAAGGCAAACATGGAAAATTTGACTTCTTATGGCAAGGGCCTTATGTCATTTATGGTTACAGGGGTAACAATGCAATTTCTTGAGAGAGATAGATGGATCAGATCTACCAGGAGGACCTGTCAATGGTAGAATGTTGAAGCATTACATATCCACTGATTAACCATAGTTCACTTTACTCATTGTACATAACATTGCAGAGTGTAGATTGGATTGGATGGTGATCTTTTGAAGTTGAAGCCCGACAAGAAGGCCTTGAGCTTTGAAGCTTTCACCATCATAAGTATCAATAAAACAAAATCACAGAAGGACAATTTACAAGGTAACTACAGTCACAATTCAAAGGCTGCTGATCTTTAGAGTTCTTGACATTTCACTAGGAAATGCCATACCCATGTGGAGCCACCTTTAGGGTCCTATAATTATAGGATTCATAATTTTGAATTGGTTATGGTTAGTCTTGTAATATTGTAAATACTTTTTCTTTCTGCATAATGTTTTCCATATTAAAAATTAAAAAATGTAAAGAGGGTACGTCCTAAAAGAAATATCAAAGGACAAAAAGAATAAGAAAAGATAAAAAAAATGAAAAAATATGAACTTGTTGAAGCCCCGAAAATCGGGTCTACAACAAGGGGGATACCTGCCTGGTCCAGACCTTGGTTGGCAACTCCTTATCCATTTGGTATAGTGGGTCCAACTGGGGATATGGGACTAGTTTCCTAATCTATGAGTGTGTGTGTGTAGAATTTGATGTTCCTGGTCTAACAGTTCCTAATTAAGATATTCTAATTCTAATTGTAATTTAATGCTATGCTATTGTAATCTAATAAGCAGCAACATCTAAGTCTATACTAACCTGGGATGTAATTCTTCTATTATGCGATCTAAAAAGATTTCAAATAACAACTGGTAATAAAGTTCATTCATCTATTATAAGAAAGGAAATCAATAAGGATGAACCACTTCGCATAAAAAGTTAGACGAAACAGTTGTGAAAAACATATTGCATAATGAGCTATTCATACATTAAGCATAAATAAATAGCTATCACCGTACAAAAGTGCCAAATGATAACTCAGGCATTCATGCAATAATACATAAACAACTAAAAACTGTATATCACATTAACATATAAGCAGAAGTGGTCAGAGATAAAAGTACCATTTATGACTAGTCCTACTCATAAGCTTCAAGCGACAATGATTTATCTCTCCTTGCTCTAACATCCACTAAGAGTACAGAAGTGCAACATCAGTAGCAGACATCAAATGAAAACATCAACAAATCTTGATCCATTCATTCACCAAAACCTCCTCTGAGGGTGCAAAATTGCATGTTCTGAGGACAAGTTTTTGATAAATTTCTGGACCCTTCTCTAAATGCATGAGAAGGGTTTAAATACTACTAACTAAATAACTTAATTACATAGATTCAGGATACGGTTTAAATGACCGTCCTTTTTCTAAGCAAAAATAAAACAAAACTATTTCTAAAAATTAAATCTAATATCTAACTATTTCTACATTTGCTCCTTAATGTTGCAAGCATTCAGTATTTGCCTGGGTAGAGTCGGCTGACTATCTTCCGCTTTTGGTTGAGCTAAGCAAACAGAATTCGTAAGAGCTGGTACCATCTTCTCAGCAAAGTCGATGACATACTTGAGATTCATCCTCTGACTAGGTGGATTTACTGCGTATGCCCAGTAATAATCTTAGTTCACTTGGTTAACCCTTTGGATTGCTTCTGCCTTTTCTTTAGCTTTCTATTTCTAGTTTGTTTTTTACCGTTGCTTTCTTGCACTTCTCGGGCTTACAGGTGATTGAGCAGTTAGAGGCTTTCCTTCTCGAACAATTTTCTCAGCGATGCGCGATTAGCGCTAGGCACTAATCGCGCATCGAAAACTGCCTCCGTTCTTTGATCCAGGCTTCTCTGATGCATTTTTCTCCTTTTGCGCCTCTTCATCTTTATCGGTTATAAAGCTTCAAAATTTGTAAGAATAATGACCTTGTGAGCTCTTGACCCTGAGCATTAAACTGCCTGTTGATATCAGCATCGTCCAATACTCATTCAACCATGGCTGTATATGAAAGATCTGTAATGGATGGCCCGGTAGCATTCTGTGAATCTGCGGCTCTCTTGCATGCGGTATCTATTTATGAGGGCGTCTTTTCTCTATCTTTGAACATTGGAGCTTTACCCTTTTTCCTCGTAGCTTCCTGCACATTGCTTTGTGTAACTTTTGTTTTTCGTTCTTGTAGTTCACGAGTGAGGGGAGAGTAATGATAATAAATAACGACAGGAAAGCTTTAAATGCTATGGATATGCAAAAACATGCCACCTGACGTGAACTGGCTCTTCGAACAACACAAAACCATATTTTATTAACAACTGGCATATAATACATTAATTATCATTAAAGCACGTAACTAGTTCTTAGTTTATGGAAAACTTTTTCTTGAATATTGAGCCAGGAAAATTTGCGATGGAATGTTTCTGCTCTGCATTGCAGTATCACATTTCTTTGTATCGCATTACCGCAATTTCATCATCTATTGCAAGGTTTCTTGATCGCGCTATCGCAATTTTGCAAATCACAGTATCGCAAGATCGCAGTATCGCTGAATCGTTAAATCGTTATGTGTCTTTTATGCAATTTTGCGAGATGTAATATGCAATATCGCATATCGGTGTTTTCGCATATCAGCGTTTCTTAAGGTTTTCTAACGTGACCTTTTCTTAATGCATGCGATGCGATGGAGTTTGCATCGCGATCTCGCATTTTACCATTTTGACTCATAAGAAAATACCCTATCATTCTTTGCGCGATGTGATGTTTCTTAAGAAGTAACATATATGAGTTGATTTTGTGAAGTTTTTGACTAAGGGTCCCCACTTACATAGTCTTATTGCTAATACTAAATAAGGAGGGGGGTTGTTGGTGGCCACAACAATTGGCGATTCACTTGGAAGAACCAGTTATCTCTGTTTTTCTATTGAATTTCTAAACTTCCAAAACAGAAAATTTTTCAGAAAATTAAACTTTATTCTGGAAAGATAAAGTACATTATGCTCTAACCTGTCAATGATATTTTATTTCAACTACTTTCCACTTTGATTATTTGCTTCCTCAGGCTAGTCCTTGTATTTACATCAATCATTACTTGGTCTTGTCAAGATAAAACAAAGTCTTCTCTGTAAACCAGTTTTAAATATGTTCATTTGTCGTAGGTAGAGCCTCTGCTGCCAGCAGGCGTTTATAGCCTCGACAGGGTTACCTATTACCCAGCAATGATCCTGTATCCTACTTAAGGCAGCCTACAACTTTCAAAGAAAAATCCATATCGACATTTATTGCTTTGATTTTCTTTTTTTTTTACTCTTAAAGAACAATGTCTTGGTTTGGTAGCCAAATTATGACACAGTCATTCACTTGATTTATAACTCTGCTGAACAAGCTGGCTCGTGATGAGACCCCTTGTCTTTTGATTGCAACAATCTTGAGTCATTGCCCTGTTGTGGTGTACAGTATTGACAAAGTCAGCAAGTTATAATATCTGCGATTATGATAAGCTGGCTCGTGATGAGACCTCTTATTCTTCAAGATAAAGTGTATCCTTGGGTTGTTCCTCTAAAAGTTGTGATTTCCTTAGCAAGGAGGAAGTCATTGTTTCCTTAAGATAGCTCTAGACGACAATAATAGAGTTTTTGGAAACAACTGTTCTACAGAGAATCTTTATTTTGTTATTGATACCTTTCATTGTACTGAGATAAAACAATTTCTCCACTAAAGGTTGTTTTCATCAAACTTTTTGAAGTTGAAACTAGTATCATATCTGGGCTAGAGTCTTTAACTGTATCTATCAATAATAAAGATTAGTTTTCCAAAAGATTTTCTATTTATACAAGAGAAAATTTCAAAATCTGAAAGAGAATTGGTCTCTTTTTCATAAATGCCTAATGTAACTACTCACAACTGGTTTTATTATGAAAAGGAAAATCACTATTCTACAAAAAATAGAAGAATTATCTTCTATGGAAAATATTTCTTGAGAATTTGTCTGTTAACAGGCAAAGAGTCTCTTTTACCTGCTAAATCTTGTAACACAAACGTTGATGGACCTATGACTTCTACAATTTGAAAAGGACCAAGTGACATTCTTTGAAATTTTGTATGTTTGCCTTTCTCTTCATGAGCCTTGTCCCACTTTAAAACTAAATCTCCCATCTGAAAATCTTTTCTGGTCATTATGTTTGAATCAAAAGAGGATTTTACTAGTGCTTGATGATGAGCATGCACTTTCCTAGCCTGTTCTCGTTGTTCTTCTAATTTGATTATTTCGATTTGTCTCAGCTGTAAGGAGGAAGTGGGTACTTCATCAATGTATTGAACTAGAGACAAAGAGGGAATTGATAAATGAGTCAGAAGAACCACTTCTTTCCCATAAACTAAATTAAGGGAGAAGTCCAGTAGTTTGGCAGACCTGACATTTCCTCACGTAACTGTGCGAGTCTTTAAATAACGTGGGCCAGTAATATCCTGCGTGCAAGATTTTATGTGCATTAGCATATCCAGCATAATGTCCGCCTGCTGGCCCGTCGTGGAGTTCCTGCAAAACTTTTTCAGCTTCAGATTTCTCAAGACACGTAAGAAGAACAGAATCATAATTTATTCTAAAAAGAATATCATTTATGAGCTGATATTGTTTGGCTTTCAACCTTAGAGCTCTTTTCTTAGTATGATCGAGGTGTGAAGGAGCATACCCATTCTTAAGATAATAAATGATATCAACGTATAATGACTCTGCATCGTTTAGGCTTACCTCACACATTTGTACCTCTGCAGATGGAATTTCAGAAATTTGCGACGCTCCAGCCAGCGTTTTGAAAAATCCTTGACCTCTTAGAATGTTTGCTGGTTTAATCTCAATGTCATATTCCTGTAAGGCAGTAACCCAATTGGCCCTTTTCTCACCCACATCCTTCTGTACTAGAAGATTCCTTATCGCTGGAAACAATACTACAATTTTAGTATGGGTTTTGAGTAAGAAAGGTCTGAAGTATTTGACCGCTTTGAAAACAGTATAAGCCTGTTTCTCCACGTCTAAATAATTTAATTCAGCACCCTGTAAATTTGAACTGAAAAACGCAATTGGGGCTTCCACTTTTTCTTAATTTTCTTGAGTGAGAATCGTAGCATATGACCTATCTGAGGAAAATGTATATAAACTAAAAGGCTCTGAAAAATTCGGAGTTGCTAACGATGGAGCATTAATAATAGCTTGTTTGATCAGGTTGAACGCTTCGTGTTCATCTTAGCCCCATTTAAAATTTGAGTTCTTTTTAATCATGGCTTGCAAAGGAGAGACGATTCATGAAAAATATGGAACGAATCTCTTTACAAAGTTGATCTGACCAAGGAAAGATTGCATGCCTTTTTTGTTATGAGGTAGGGATATTTCAGAAATTTCTTTGATTCTGTCGGAATCGATGTGAATACCGAATTTTGACACTATGAATCCTAGAAGTTTCCCTTCACTTAATGCGAAAAAATATTTCTTTGGATTAAGTGAAATTCCATACCTTAAACACCATTGGAAGATTTGTTTCAAGTCTTTAAGATGGTCGCTTCGTTTCTTTGAATACACTGTTATATCATCCGAATAAATTACTACAGATTTATTGACTAAACCTTTGAATGTGATGTCCATGGCTCTCTGGAATGTGGCGCCAGCATTAATCAAACCAAATGGCGTCTTTCGATATGCATATGTGCCACATTTAGTTCTAAATGTGGTTTTCAATTGATCATCAGGATGTACCAACACTTGATTATATCCTAAAAATCCGTCCAAGAATGACATTAATTCTGAGCCCGCCACTGCCTGCAATATCTGTTCCATAGGTGGTAAAGGAAAATTATCTTTTTGGCAGGCCTTATTAAGGTTTCGAAAGTCAATGCAGATCCTAATATCTCCGTTTTTCTTTCTAACAGGTACCATATCGGAGACCCATTTGGAATGTCTGACGAGAAAGATTATTCTGGATTTCAATAACTTATTAAGCTCAGTTTTTATCTAATTTTCGAAATTGGGATGGATCTTTCTCAGCTTTTGTTGGACAGGTTTTTCATTATTGATCATGGGAATAGTATGTTGGATGATGGAAGTGTCGTATGTTTTCAGTTCATCATAATTCCAGGCAAAAACATTTTTATATTGTCTCAAAAGATGAATATACGCTAGTTTTTCTTCAGGGGCTAGGCCAAGACCTAGATTAATGTTTTGTGGTTTGGCATCGGTTCCTAGGTTTACTAATTCGTATTTCAAGGTTGAACTTTGGAGTTTTGAATTGGTAGACCTTTTAAACCGATCCTTCAAATCATACAAGTCTTCTAACTTTACTACCGACTTAGGTATAGCATTGTTAGTGCTATCTTGTTGCAATTGTCGATCGTGTTGATCTTCGTCAATTATTTGATTGGAGTAGGATCCTTCAGATGTGAGGAAATTTACAATATCAGGATCATCATTGAATACTCTCCAATTTGTGATGTTATCAAGAATGGATGGTCTAAAGATTAATTCTATTGAGAATCTATCTGGACTAAAATCTTCTGAAGGAATAAGCTTAGAAGCTACGTTAGCCAAAAGGTTTGCACTTGCGTCTTGGAGTCTGGCAATTGAAGAGATATTAAATGCTATGAAATGCTCAGTCAAATCTTGTACTAAGGATTGATAATGTTTTAAATGACCTGATAAGCAATGTATAGTGTTACGTACCTGTTTAACCACAATCTCAGAGTCTCCACAAACTTGAAGATACTTGACGTCTAACCTGATTGCTTTGTACAACCCTTGGACGAAAGCCTCATATTCTGCTGTATTTTTGGTGCAATCGAATTCGAGTCTGCATGTTAGCATGATTTTATCTCCTTCTGGACTAATCAGAACGCATCCTACTCCTGCTCCTTCGTTAGATTTAGAACCATCAAAAAATAATTTCCAAAACAAAGATTTATTTACAGGACTATCTAAAAAATTGATACATTTCGATCTATCAGTTCGAGAAAATTTTTCGACTTGGGACAAAACAGAGTGTTCTAAATAGGGTGATGCATGAGCATTGAAATTGCCGAGGAAAGAATCTACCGAGTAATTGCCAATAATGCTACTGTTGTATGCTACTGGTTCATTTTCCCCCTCTAGCTCTGTTACTATGTATTTTTGGTGTAGTTCTCGTTCAACTTTTATTTGATTTGGTTTACTGTTGTAGGGCAGCCACATGTGTGACCAGTCAGTTACGAAGTACCCATCAAGTTTTTCTGACCAATCCCTGCTAAGAATTAAGCCATAGAATTCTGGAATATTAGCAACTAGAATTTCAATAACTTGACATACCTTTGGGTTGGATGACAGCCTTATGGTTACTTGATTTAGCTCGCCAATCACTTCGACTTGAGATCGATCTAGTTGAACTATGCGCACAGTGGATTTCTGCGGCTGAACGTTTAGCTTGGCACATATGGACTTTGGTAAAATGTTGGATGAAGCGCCAGAATCTACCAAACAATTGTGCACATTTTTATTGAAAATTCCATAAGTAAGGAGAAACGGGGGAGTATGATATCTCGATCTTCCTCCAATTAGAGCGATGTCATTTGGATCAATCTTATTGATCGCGTTAGTTGGAGGTCTTCCCATGTTATGAGAAGCTTGAGAAAGTACAGCAGCAGGCAAAGGTGCAACTGGCATGGCATGTAATTCTTTCATCATTATCTTCTGTTGATGCTTTAACTTGCTCAGTTCGTAAAGGGTGATGTTGGCCCTAGTCTTTTTCATATCTTCTATAATATTGTACTCCATTTCATCCGACACGATCAGTGTTTTAGATGGAGTTGATTCATCTATTTGGACTGGGCTGGTTTGAGTCGCTTTTGATGTCATTTTCTTTGTTGCGACTTTATCCTTTATTGCAGAGCTTGCGCTCTTTGGCTTAGGGATAGTTTGGGGAGGATCAAGCTGATTTTTGCTTCGTGTGCTAACTAGGAATACTTCTTGATCTTCTTCTTGTGGGAGGATGAAATCCCACCTTCCTTGTAATTCCACAACCTCTTCTTCATCAGTTTTCCCTTCAGTGGCGATTTCCTCTTCCTCTTCTTCGGATTTAGCATTTGAAATAGCATTGGGTGGCTTTGAATCCATTGAAGGGCCTCTTTTAAAAGCTCTGTAGGGATTTTTTGAAGAAGTTTCTGCTACTTGCTTTTTGATGTCGACCATTTCATTGGACATGGTCTTTAGAACTTTCTGCAATCCTTCCAAATCGAATGGATTTTTTGCTTGTTTCCTCTTGGAGTCTTCCTTGAAGGTCACTTTCTTGGATTTACGTTCCTCTATTGCGGATTTCTTTTCCAGGGCTATTATACATTTCTCTACTGCTATTTCTTCTTTCATGTTTTCGACTAAGGTTGTTTTATTAGCCCTGTCCACGAAGATTGCTATGTTTGATGGTAGAGCGGTGATATACCATTCACTTCGTACTTCTTCGCTGGGCTGGGAAGCAGTAGGAATTTTGTTTAGGATTTTATTGAAACGTAAATTGAAATCTTTGATAGGCTCTCTAGATTTGGCCCTAAGGTTGGCTAGGTCATTAATTAACGTTGCCATAGACCTGTCATCACCAAACTTGGTCAATAATTTCTCCTGGAAGATAGCCCAACTAGTGATAGATCTGGAGGGTAATGAAAAATACCATGATCCGATTGTTCCTTGCAGAGTATAAGGAAAGAGTCGAACGGCAACATCTTCATTAGTAACCACATTGAGATTAATGGATAGCATAAAGTTGTTTATGTGCTCTTCTGCTAGCATGCCTACCTCGGGATTAAATTTAGACAACCATTTCTCAGGATGGGCCAGTATTTGACTCAAGGGTGCAGGCATTAAGACTACCCAAGGGTTATTCCATGGAGACTGGGCCATTGTTGTACTAATAATAGTGGAAAGTGCAGAAGATGATCCCTGTGGCTGGGAGGATGAGGATACTACGATTGTAGATGACTGAGGAAGAGTTGTGGGGGTTCCAGTGGATGGATGGACGATGATCTGAAGTGGCAGAGTGGATGGTTGACTTCGCGGTGAAGAAGTTTAGATGGATGATGTTGACGAAAGAGTCTCACTGTCGGACTCTTTAGGTGATTTCCTTGCTATTTTCCTAGTGGGAAGAGGTAATTCGGTTGGCTGAACAACAAATTTTTCACTCTTTAGCCTAGTCAGGGGATGAGAAGGGTTATAATGCGAAGTCACGCTGCCTTGAGATTTATCAGACCTTTGAGGAGAAATGGAAAATCGCTGAAGTTTGTGAATCAGAGATTCGACTTCAGGAAGTTCAACTTTAGATTGTTCTAAAATGTCAGGGTTTGTAACAGCGGTTGATACTCGAGCGACTTCTAACTCTGGATTTAAGTCTAATGGAGAAGTTGGGGGAGATGGTGACGGCGATTTACTCTCAGAATGGTATTCAGATTTAGATTTACTTGCCATTCATAGTTCAGGCCCTCCTTCTAGCGCCAAATATGTTGAAGACCCGAAAATTGGGTCTAGAACAAGGGGAATACCTGCCCGGTCGGGACCTTGGTTGGCATCTCCTTATCCATTTGGTATAGCAGGTCTGACTGGGGATATGGGACCAGTTTCCGAATCGATGAGTGTGTGTGTGTAGAATTTGATGTTCCTGGTCTAACAGTTCCTAATTAAGATATTCTAATTCTAATTGTAATTTAATGCTATGCTATTGTAATCTAATAAGCAGCAACATCTAAGTCTATACTAACCCGGGATGTAATTCTTCTATTATGCGATCTAAAAAGATTTCAAATAACAACTAGTAATAAAGATCATTCAGCTATTATAAGAAAGGAAATCAATAAGGATGAACCACTTCGCATAAAAAGTTAGACAAAATAGTTGTGAAAAACATATCGCATAATGAGCTATTCATACATTAAGCATAAATAAATATCTATCACCGTACAAAAGTGCCAAATGATAACTCAGGCATTCATGCAATAAACATAAACAACTAAAAATTGTATATCACTTTAACATATAAGTAGAAATGGAGATAAAAGTACCATTTATGACTAGTCCTACTCATAAGCTTCAAACGACAATGATTTATCTCTCCTTTATCTAACATCCACTAAGAGTACAGAAGTGAAACATCAGTAGCAGACATCAAATGCAAACATCAACAAATCTTGATCCATTCATTCACCAAAACCTCCTCTGAGGGTGCAAAAGTGCATGTTCTGAGGACAAGTTTTTGATAAATTTCTGGACCCTTCTCTAAATGCATGAGAAGGGTTTAAATACTACTAACTAAATAACTTAATTACACAGATTCAGGATACAGTTTAAATGACTGCCCTTTTTCTAAGCAAAAATAAAACAAAACTATTTCTAAAAATTAAATCTAATATCTAACTATTTCTGCATTTGCTCCTTAATGTTGCAAGCATTCAACATTTGCCTGGGTAGAGTCGGCTGACTGTCTTCCGCTTTTGGTTGAGCTAAGAAAACATAATTGATAAGAGCTGGCACCATATTCTCAGCAAAGTCGATGATATACTTGAGATTCATCCTCTGACTAGGTGGATTTACTGCGTATGCCCAGTAATAATCTCAGTTCACTTGGTTAACCCTTTGGATTGCTTCTGCCTTTTCTTTAGCTTTCTATTTCCAGTTTGTTTTTTATCGTTGCTTTCTTGCACTTCTCAGGCTTACAGGTGACTGAGCAGTTAAAGGCTTTCCTTCTCGAACAATTTTCTCAGCGATGCGCGATTAGCGCTAGGTGCTAATCGTGCATCGGAAACTGCGTCCGTTCTTTGATCCGGGCTTCTTTGATGCATTTTTCTTCTTTTGCGCCTCTTCATCTTTATCGAGTATAAAGCTTCAAAATTTGTAAAAATAATGACCTTGTGAGTTCCTGACCCTGAGCATTAAACTGCCTGTTGATATTAGCATTGTCCAGTACTCATTCAACCATGGCTATATATGAAAGAACTGTAATGGATGCCCAGCAACATTCTGTGAATCTGCGGTTCTGTTGCATGCGGTATCTGTTTATGAGGGCGTCTTTTCTCTGTCTTTGAACATTTGAGCTTTACCATTTTTCCTTGTAGCTTCCTACACATTGCTTTGTGTAACTTTTGTTTTTCATTCCTACAATTCACGAGTGAGGGGAGAGTAATGATAATAAATAACGACAGGAAAGCTTTAAATGCTACGGATATGCAAAAACACGCCACCTGACGTGAACTGGCTCTTCGAACAACACAAAACCATATTTTATTAACAACTGGCATATAATACATTAATTATCATTAAAGCGCGTAACCAGTTCTTAGTTTATGGAAAACTTTTTCTTGAATATTGAGCCAGGAAAATCTGCGATGGAATGTTTCTGCGATCTGCATCGCAGTATCGCATTTCGCTGTATCGCATTACCGCAATTTCATCATCTATCACAAGGTTGCTTGATCACGCTATCACAAGATCGCAGATCGCAGTATCGCAAGATCGTAGATCGCTTAATCGTTAAATCGTTATGTGTCTTTTATGCAATTTTGTGAGATGCGATATGCGATATCGCATATCGGCGTTTTCGCATATCAGCGTTTCTTAAGGTTTTCTAATGTGAGCTTTTCTTAATGCAGGTGATACGATGGAGTTCGCATCGCAATCTCGCATTTTACCATTTTGACTCATAAGAAAATACCCTATCATTCTTTGCACGATGCGATGTTTCTTAAGGAGTAACATATATGAGTTGATTTTTTGAATTTTTTGACTAAGGGTCCCCACTTACATAGTCTTATTGCTAATACTAAATAAGGAGGGGGGTTGTTGGTGGCCACAATAGAACCCCAAACAAAAACAGATCATGAAAGTGTGCAAGTCTAAGCGCCACTACTTTTTACTATACTGTGCAAAATAATGGTTGTGTGCAGCTTGTCATAAATGCCACAATCCATGATAATCAAATAGTTTAATCTTGACTAGTTAATGCTTTAAATTTCATGTTTATAGATAGAGAATAAAGATCTAGCCAAACTGTTTAATCTTGGCATATCAGTAGTTAGGTAGAGAAATAAAATGTGCTCAATAGCTTAATCTGAGCCATTGGAAGATATAAGGTTAGAATTACATAGTTTTCTTTTCAAAAGAAAAAGGAAAGAAAGGGTCTCCTAGTTTAAATGCACCTAATAAAGTGAAGAAAAAATGGTAGGGTAAGTAAAGGGTAGTTACAAGAAAGGTTGTAGAAGTACAAGGTTGTTAAATAAAAAGCACATTTATCATGCTTACTCCTATGTTTCAATGTGCAGGAGAAGTTATGAAAGTGAGAAGATGTTCACAAGCTGATTTAATTAACTTCCCCTCATTTAATTTCACCCCCCATTAGACAATTGGTAATTTCCCCATTATCCCATCATTTTCTATTAAGAGTATACCCTTTTCCCTTCATCTTGACCCTTACCCTTGGGTTTCACACATTTCCCTAGCAAATTACCCTCCAAAGATAATTTCCCAACCCAATACCCCTCTTCTCTAGTGTGAAACCCATTCCCCTTTGAAAAAATCACCTTCCCCCTTATTAATTTCCATATTTTTCCTTAAAAAAACCAATAAAACCCTTTATCCCAAGTTTTATTCCCCAACTTCGCATTATTTAATTAACTCCCCCAAATTCACATTTTTCCTGACAAAACCTTTTTAACCCACCACCCTGGTGCGGTTAACAAACCCCGCCGCATTCAACCCTGGTCCCGCTTTATTAAACCCACTTATATTTAACCCCTCCTTATTCATTAATTAATTACAGTTAAGTGTAATTAATCCCTCGGGCCCCACAAATCTCTGCCCTTATTCCCTCCATGCATTTCCACCATGCGAGATCCGTTAGATCTTGCACCCCTAGATCTGACAGCGTGCATCCATATTGCGCAAAATCCCTTTCCAACCATTACCCGCCCGAGAGCACGCAAAATTTTTGGTTTTGCTCGGGCCCCTTTCGGTTACGTGGCAGATTTAGGTGAACTCATGTGCTCTCAAGGAAATATCACCCGACTACCAAAAGTTGTGCAATGGCCCCTAAAACTCCCTCCTTTCCAAAAGCTGAAAGCACCCATTGTTCATTATGAATTCCATGCAAAATTCTAATCGTTGCCAATTAAAAATCCAAAGATGCTCATTTTCACCTTTTCACTCATTTGCTCTATGAAAGCTTCCTAAGCCTTCCTGCACTGCCCTAAGCCTCTGCAACTAAATTTGATCATTGATTACCTCCCGAACATGCTCCAGACACCCAATTCAGCCATCCAGTGCACAACTGAAGCCACAGTACCCTCTGCAGCTACCATTGAAACCAATTTGTAGCCTATACCACCATTTCCAGGTATTTTGACAAAAAACTAGAACGACCATCTCAATTTGAAAGTGTACAGTCAATTCAAACATTAATTAATTAAATTTAATTAATATTTCCCTTAAATTGAGAGTATTTCCCCCTTGAATACCCAAACCCCTCTTTTCTGACCTGCAAACTACCCTTTCACTCCACCAGAGTTGTCAAAGCTTCACTTCCACAACCTGTATAAGCCTAATTCCCACATTTTATCCTAAATATGGCTGCCCAAACCTCTCTGGATGTCAGACCTATGTCAACCCCTCACTTGGACATTGACCATCTGGCCCTAGCAGATAGGGATTTACAAATAAAATAGAGTACAACTGCAGACCACTTTCTAAAGCTCCACTGTTGGAGTAAGGTAAGATTTCTAAACAATGTAGATGACATCCACCTTTGGGATTCCAATTTACCCAAAAACCTATTCCTAGAAGTTCACCCATTCCCTAATATTGTACATTTTTGTCATTCCTATTATACCCTAGCCAAAGGGCTATTGTTGCCCCAAACCAAGAGTTGTTATTCACAATTACACCTAAGTCAATCAACCAAATGATACAAATCCAATATAGCCCTAATCAACCCCTCTATCCATTTGAAACCTATTCGACTTATACATCACATTAGACCAGGTGAAAATCAAGTAAATATTCCAAAATTTCATCATTGAAGACCCCCATACTCCTACAAATACATCATTGAAGACCCCCATACTCCTACAAATACCCCACCCTATGCTGCCACCATTTTATTAGAGACTGGAAGACACATAATCACCATGCTCTCATGCATCCTAGGATACACATCAGATGAGAACGTGGATGAGGTCATCCTGTCCTTCCTATCTATTTTCACTCCAAGCAAGCCTCCTGCTATCATGTATGATTATGCTCAGTTCATTGCAGATAGAAGGCATGAACAATTCACTAGATTGCCCACTGAAAGAGTTTTCAAATATTCTTCAGTGTTGTTTTATATGTTTTTGTATTGCCAGACAGATAAGTTCCCTATAAGCATCCAAAAGTTGGACACCAGAGGAAGGAGAGATCAGTGGTCTATGGGACACCCTTGGTCCAGATGTTTTCCATGGAATTCACCTACAAAGACTTCATAGATTCCTTTGTATACCTTGTTATGAACATGCCGACTTCTAATACTCAACCTAGGATCAGCCAACACATCAAGAAAGTACTACAATTGGCATAGAACAACAAGGTGGGAGACTAGTATCTCTACTAGAACCACACTGAGATTAGAGTTTATGGCTGCTAGTTAGCCCCTTATAAATTGCCAAAATACCTCCCTATGAGGATATTTTCCCTTGAATATTTCAAACAAATCATCAATTCTAATGAGGTCCACTTCCTATATGCTATAAAGAAAACCCAGTTCGAGGTGAAAAACTAATTGGGCCCATTCATTTGCAACAATAGGGAGGTTGGACTAGAGGCTGATAGGTTACTACTGTAGATGAAATTCAGAAACAACTTCATATGGAAGTATGACCCTCATGGGGTCATAAACAAGTTTAGACTTAAGGTCAAATTGGCACCTTACATCCACCACCCAAGACCTAACATTGAACATATTTCCAACCAATTTGAGTGGGTGGAGAATACATTGATTGATATGGACAACAAAATTGTGGATGTTGAGAACAAACTGATTGATTTCGAAAAGCAATTTGACCAAAATTATTTCCTACAGGTTCCAGAACTAGGAGAACCAATGAATGCTCATCTTGTGTTACAGACCCCAACCAATCACGAGAATAATCATAAGAGTAACATGGAGGATGCATCGAGATCTACCATGCACACTACAGATGAGCTGTTTGAGCTAAGAAAGAGGCCCAAGTTGAATCTTGTGTTTGAACAGGGGGAGAGCATTGCATGAAAGGAAATAACTGACATTGAGACAATGGGGCAAAGAAGTAAGGAAGGAACTACATCAGGGGAAACGCAACAACCATCAATCTCCAACGCACAAATGATAGAGAGACAACAAAGTGTTGAGTTTTCTTCCTTTGTCAAGCCAGCTTACAGGGAAAAGGATATCAAAGATAGATTTAAAGAGATAAAGAAGAGGAATGAGAAGTTCAAGACAAAAACATATGCCCAATAGTTCAAGCATACTCCACCAAACTAGAGAAGATTGCTGTCAGCCTTTGACATCAAAGCAGGGAAAATGTAGGTGCCATCTTTGTAGCCCATTGTACAACAACCAAAGACCTCAACAAACTACAAGAAGACTAATTTTGAGGTGTTATCTAGGGATGTTCATCCCATTGATCAGATAGACTTCCATAAGGAGGCCGGAGAAATGATTTATTCCACCCTCACAAGTAAGGGCATCGATGCCTATAAGATGCAAGATTCATTGGATAATGTGACAACCCAATACAAATTGGATAAGGCCTCCTCAGAGGCCAAAGGCAACAGATTAAAGTCCTTGGAGGACTTGTTCATTGAACTAGGTCGTGACCCAAGTGATATTAAGGCCACAGAGAAATTAATCAAAAGGAAGAATGAGGACATAGCAGCCCTCAAGAAACAGTTGAAGCTACCTCATAGACAGTACCCAAAGACAAAGGAGGTCATGGAAAGTCAAAAAAATCATGAGGAGATGATGGAACTAGTGCTGTAACTAAATGATCAGTTAAAGGAGATGGAGAAAGAGTTGGAAAGCTTGATGCAGCTTAAACAAGCTAGTTTGGATGATGCTCTTGCAACTGTCATTCCAACAGTTACCACTATTGTACCTTCTACTTTGGCAGCATCCTTAGCTCCCACTACTCTGATGGCCACTACACTACCAGCATCTACACCAACTACATCAGCAATAGGATCGACAGCAACAGGCTCCACAGGTGATGAAGCAAACAAGTTGGTCAAAGAAATGGAAGAAATATCCATTCAGATCACTGAGATGAATAGACTTAAGGAGAAAGTCACCAACCTGGAAACATATTACAAATTGGCCCAAATCATGCACAGAGAATAACAACAAAAGGCTACAAGGATGATTGAAATAATCAAAAGCTTGGAGAAGGATCTGACATTCAATAAACCTCTAGGTCAGGCTAAGGAACAACTATGGGCCAATATCATTCACTTTTTCAATGATATTTGGCCATCCATCCAGATCATTTTTGAAAAAATTGATTTGATAAAGCAAGCTACAGAATCCATTCAGAGGGATAAAGTAGAACTTGGAGATATGCTAGAGGAAGCTGTAAGAATAATCCACTTCCTCAACTCCAAGAACAAGTATGAGCTACAAGAATTAGAGAAACCTGACAGACCATGTACAATTTTGGATTTTAAAAAGGTCCTCACCAAGAGGAATTGATGTTGAACTTGGAGGATAAGTGTCAAAACATGCAATTGGCCATTGACAAGTTCATGGTTAAGTTCTTACTTTTGAGGAAAAAGGGATTACCAAATCCCTTATTTATAAATGATAAGCTAATGAAAAAGGAGGATTACAATAAGAAGATCAGGGAAGTTGCCAGAGAATAGGTAAACACTTCATCCATGAAAGGCATACCAATAGGCAAAGTATTGTATCAAACATTTGAGAATTTGTTTTAACTCTAGCATGAGGTAAAACACACTTTTATTAATAAGACAACTTTTTCCAAGTATACAGAGGAAGATGAGATATACAGAAAAATGCTCCATATCCAATTACCAGATGCTTAGACATTGGAAAAACTCAATGATTTACTATAGGAATAAACAATAAAAATATGAAATATACAGTAAAAAGTAAAAAGGCACAGTAATAGGGTATTGATAGGACAACAAGGTCAAAGAGTATCATATGAAAGTGTATCAGATGAAAGGTCATAAGTAAATATGACATCTACCATGAAGACTAAACAACCAAGTAGCTTAAAGGGCAAAAGAGAAAAGACTAAAAGACAACATAACCTAAATAATAGGGACAACAAACAACAATTCAATAGCTATCTCTATCTTCTTGCATGAAGATATTTCCTTTTCCTAGATTAGTTCTCAATGCAGTTTGAGATAATTTGTAAATTATTTTTGTATAAATACTTCATAGTTCAAAGTATTGAGTATGGATTTATATACATTTGTAGAGTTATTTTGATCTTAAACCTAAGGGTGATTGTACGAATTTTCAAGTCAACAGACTCGAGCAAGTAATAATAATATTGCACAACAGGATTCATGAGATGAGCTATTGCAGTGAAGTATCTTCTTTGTCTGATTTTGTTACTTTCTTATGTGTTTCATAAACTTAAATGTTATTCAAATTTGAATGAATTAACTGGAAATATAACTCATAACTTGTTTAAGTACACTATGTTTTGCACAGTTAATCATTTATATGTTTTCCTCTAATATCCAAATTTGAGAACCCTTAATTTCTCTCCTATCCCGATTGAAATCTTTCATTCTCTTCGTAATCCGGCCTAAGGAACCCATAATTTCTCCCTAGATCAGATTAGAAAACATTTCACTATCCAGCCTTCGAGATCTGTAATAACTCACCTATCTTGCGCTATAGACATTGTTTTTAAGGCTTGATCCAATCTAGTTTTTTTGACATTTGAGCCCATATCACAATGGTAAAGGAAAACGTCTGTTCATCTAAGTAAGTGATCCCAACACCCAAATTCAAATCAAAAACCCCAGCACAATCATAACTAGCCTAAAATCAATTAACTAAAACAAAGTTAAATCATAAAGAGAGAGTCCTCTCTGAGATTAAGAAGGCTAGATCCTGATCTCCAAAGTTGGTTTGTGGTTACCTCTATCATTTCTTTTTATGAACAACTTACAAGATATTTTGGAGTGATAACAAGGTACATCAAGGGTAAAGAGAGAAAGGTTGTAAATGCTTTTAGAAAAAGAGTGCAGGTGAAACATATAACACCTATGAGTTCTTATGGGACAAATTTATAGTATGAAATCTTATAGGAAGGAAAATAGGATGATAGGTATAGGGGGCTTTGATATAGGCTACAACAGGGTACATGTGATCAAGTTTCGGATTATTCTCTCACAATAGATGGTTTGGTTAGATTTAGGAATAAGATTTGTGTGCCAGAAAATAGCGAACTCATGATGCGTATCTTAAGGGAATTTCATGCTAAGCCTTATTCAAGTCATCCGAGATATAAAAAATATTCTAGTAACAGTGAAGAAGTTATACTATTGGCTGAATATGAATTAAGGAAGTGGTAGAGTTTGTGGCTAGATGTTTGTATTGTCAACATGTAAAAGAAGAGTGCAAGCATCTAGGTGGTATACTACAACTAATTCTGATTCCAGAGTGGAATGGTAGGTCATATCCATGGATTTCATCATAGGTTTGATGAGGACATCTAGACAACATGATTCTATCATGGTGGTATTTGACAGGTTAACTAAGGTAGCTCACTTCATACCAGTTCAGTCTACTTATTCAATGAGTGAGGTAGAACATGTATTCATCAGAGATATAGTGAGGTTGCATGGTGTTTTGAACAAGATTGTATCAGACATGGATGCTAATTTCGCTTCTAGGTTCTGGAAAGAGTTATTTGTAGGTTTGGATACAAATTTTTCCTTTAGAACAACTTATCAGCCATAGACAAATGGATATATAGAGAGGATCAAGAGGAAAATGAAGGATATGTTGAGGATGTATGTGTTGCATCAGCAGTGGAAGTGGGAAGAGTATCTTCGACTAGTTGAATTTTCTTACAACAACGAGTATCAGGAATTACAGAGGATGAGCTTGTTTGAGGCACTATATGGGCAAAGTTGTAATAATCATATTAGTTTGAGTGATTTAGTGAACAAGTTATGGATAGGGTTGGACATGTTGGGAGATAGGAAATGTGGGTTATCAAATAGAATCGAAAGGCAACATAGGACAAATAGAAAAGTTATGCATATCAACACATGATATTTAAGGAGTTTTAGGTTGGGGAACATGTGTACTTGCGCATAAAGCCAAAGATCTCCTTGAGGATTCGGTCACGTGTGAAGATATCACCTCATTATTTTGAACCTTCCCAGATCCTTGAGAGGATTAGACTAGTGGCCTATCAACATGCGCTCCCTCTAACAATGAAATTCCAAGATGTTTTTGATGTTTCATTGGTTAAAATATATGTAAAATATTTTGATCATGTTATTGATAATTTTGTATTGCAGGTGGAGCCAAAAGGAGAATTACATCTCGAACCTCAATGCATTTTGTAGAGAAACATTCTCATGCTCTGAAACTGATCAATTGAGTAGTTTAAAGTGCAAGGGAAGGACTTTGGACCCGATGAAGCTACATGGGAGATGGTTGATCAGATGTGAACTATGTATCCTTCCTTGTTTGGTGGTTGAGGCAAAAGAAGTTTTGATATATTTATATATGTATATGGATGTAAATACCACCATGAGCTGTGTTATAAATCTCAAATAAGAGGTATGGTTGTAATGTTATTATGTTTGTCATGATAGTTATGTTAGTTTTCTTTTAGTAGGTTGTTCATTGTTAAAAATGCAATGAGCTAAGTTATAAAGTTCCATGCGTAGTATTTTTTGGGTTTTTAGTGGTCTTTCTAGTTGTCGGCTTCATTGAACACCGAGGACAGTGTTCCCCTAAGGGGGAGGGATTTATAACAACCCCAGGTTAAAAATCCATGTAGCAAACTTAATAAAGGAAAAATAAGACCAAGGTTATGGGACAGGTATTCCAAGATGAATGTTGGGAAAAACATTTCAGTGTGGGCATTCAATTGGTTACTATGGCAAGGGGAAATTGGCAAAGGAAAAAGCAAAGGATTTGAAAAGGAGAAGAGGCATTACATGACATTTTATTTATAAAAATAAAGGAAAATAGGAGAAAATGAAGGTGAAAGGATATAGGTTTCACATGAGGAGAAAAACGAAGGAAAATAATGGAAATTGAAGAAAATGGAAGCCTCATTTATAAAAATGCTTATGAGGATCAATTCACAACCTTTCTGTCAGTTAAGTTTTGGAGCTCTCTCTCAATTATCTCTCTCATACTCTTGCACACATAGAGTAAGCTTGGAGGACTCTGGAATTGGATGAAGTAAAGAAAAGGAAGGGAAAGAGAGCAAAGGAAAGCAAGGATCAAGAAATGAAGAGGTTTGATCAAGTAGCTAAAACAAGATTACTTGTAGGTATCAAGTTGCATGTATGCTTTCCTTGCCATTTTTGGCATGCATGGTACGTGCATGCATATATTTGGTTCTCTTGTTGTCATTGGCATGGGTTTTGTTAGGTGTGATAGTGGTTTCATCCTTGCCTTCCAATTTTTGGATAGCCATATTCTGACAGGGTTCTTTTATTTGGTTGAGCTATATTTCTGGATGGTTTTGAAACTAAGTGGGGTGGTCTCAGGAAAATTCCCAAAGGCCTAGGAATTTGTTAATAGATAATGGAAGGATACATGATAAAGCCTGAGGGTGGAGATGGGAAAATTCCTCATGGTCTAGATGGAGAGATCTAAACACATGCATGCTTGTTAGGGCCTAGTGATCCCTTGACTAGTATATGGTGAGATTATGATATAGCCTCTAGTGTATGTTTATTATTTGGGTCCAAGAATCCCTTGACAAGTAGTGACAAGATAAATGGTAAATACTAGCGATATAGATGAGGGTTTCAGGAATATGAATCCCTTGAAAGGTAATGACAAGATACATGGTAAAGCATGAGGAAGCCCTGGTTCGTTTTGTGGTGAGTTCCATGTTCATTATTAGAATATGGAACGAGGGTGATTAGCTGAAAGAAACATTTCAGCCCAATATATGGTTGGATGCTACGTGGAAGTCCCTAACATGGTTGGATTTTGTATATGTTTATAAGAGATATTTCCTCTTGTATTATATGTGTAAATGTGATTGCTATTATGTGGCTTTAATGGCTATTCTATCATTGTTATTTTGTTGGTTATGTCTTGGTTATAAGCATGGTTTTATGATACATCTTAGTCATGGATCTCATCATGTTTTGATTACTAAATGAATGAATAATCAATTTATGACCTAATAAATTACCATGAAGCTATTATGATAGGGCATCAAACCTTCTCGATGATTCACATATAAGTATGAGGTCCCTATGTTCAAATGTGTTTTTATAACCTGTACATTACATGTTCATGATGTGTTTGACAAAATGTTTGTGATGGTTAGGATGAGTCAGGCTAGGTCCTTGTACAAGTTTTTCATTGGAGCCCTCTTTTTCTTGTTATTAATCATTTCTAATAGTGTCATCAATTTCTGAGTAGAGACCTGAGTCCTAGCCCTAAAAAAGTAACTTAAAATTCGGGGCCACTTGGACAAAACTCCCTAGAAATGTCTGTAGTCATTGGAAGGCCTTGACATGGAAGTGACTAGAGGGTTTCAGTCACATAGAGGGATTTTCATGGGAGAAAATGGAGGTTTATTTCAATTAAAATGAAATATAACTCAAGGGTTAGGGACCTGGAGTGGTTGGCTAGCCCCTATGGTTCTTGTAGCTCCCGAGGAAGGTTAGTTTGTTTTGGTTTTGTCGATTCCACTTCCTTAAGGTTATCTAGGAGGTTGAGTCATATCACAGTAATTCTTCATCACATATTTACCCTGGTGACTGGTAAGCTTGGGTAAGTGTGGAAGGATGGTGTTACATTCTTCCCCTCCTCCACTTGGCCACATTCCAAATGGAAGGCCCAAAAATTTTGGGGTATGAATTGTCAACATTTTTACTTTATAGTCTATTTGGACATGTTTTACTCCTATGGTTTTCCTCGATTTTTCTTCCTACAAAAAAAAACAATGAACCTATCTATCAAGATAAGTAAGCATGAGATCATTGAAAGCAAATCTTATCAAAGGTTCCATTCTTGCATGGCACAAACTAAAACATGTTCAACCATTGAGACAATGTTGAAAGGACATAGTAAAAATACCTTGTACCCATTCCATAGACATTTGCATAACAAACACATTTAGAGTATTATGGTAGATGTAAAGTTTCCTATAGCTACCAGGCTCTAGATGCTCCTCTAAAAGCATGTCATATTGCTTCTCTAAGTGTTGAGAATAAAATTTAACAACTTCACTATGTGCAAAAATGAATAAACAATGGCTCAAACATTGTAGAGTAGATCACTAAGCCATATGAACATGGCACTAAAAAGTTTCGACACAGAGATAAACACTTAAGTCTTAAACTTAATTCTATGGTAAAATTTCTCTTCACGTCAATTATATGTATTAAGAATCAAAGGAAATTTGAAAATATATATTTGGCTCAACCCAAACCCTGCTAAAACAAATTCTCATCTCTAAAGTGTACAATTATTTCAATATGTTACTTCTAGTTATTGCTAAGAAGGTGAAGCATATACCCAGTGGACTTGAGCAAGAAATGTTGTTGAAAATGTCGTTTCCTAATAACATGGACCTATATTTGAACTCTAAGATTCGTGAACTCGGATAAAATATCTTCTTTCTAGGTTACATCCATTAAGACCACAAAGGCCTATTGGAAAAAGAAAAAAAATAGTTGTGATTCTATCAATGATTCTCTAAACTCTAGGATTTATTTTCTTCGAATTCAACTTAAATCACTTCAAATATCCATTAGAGTTACAACTGGTAGACATAATAGTTACATGAATATACTCCTTTGGTTGTACTCCAACTCATATTTAGATTTAGAAATATTAGCTTAGGAATAACCATGGAACAAGAAACATTCACTCTAGATCAACATAAGCCTACATTTCCTTCAGGCGAAGTCTTGTTCAATGTGTTGAATATATCGCTTGATGGTATCCTCAATTTAAGTTTTTTGTAAGAACTGTTTACTAATAATAGATGACTAGAATTCCCTAATTGCTAGGCTAATTATCCTATTAGATTGTTGATTGCCGAATTAATAATTTTCAGTCAATACAACATGGCTAAACCCTTGGGTACATCTTGAGTCAAACTATTGTGTGATAAGCTCCCGAACAAAGGAAAATTCTTCAAACAAAGCATGATATCCGCATTTATTTTAGTATACAAATCAAAAAATAGAAATATAAATTATATCGAACAAAAATAGCCCCCATGAAGACCATTCATTTTGTAATCATTTCATGTCTAGAAGACAAGAAAATGATTAACACACTACAAACAAATTACCAAAAAATAAACATCACGGGCTTTACAAAGTAACATGCAACATACTAAAACATTCCCTAAGAAAATGATGTGACATGTAATAAAAGATACAAAATGCAAACTAAAGAGTAAACATTGCAACATAATTTTAATATTTCTCAGTGCTCATACAAGCAACATAGACATGAAAATGTAGATATCTTATCTTTTGTGACATTGCCTCTATATGTAGAAAAGATTTTTACTCCATACCTGCATTGATTACTTGTAGATATTTGGGGGTAGGAGGGGTTTGAGTGGGTAGGGATACCTTTGGGTTAGCTTGGGTCATGAGAAGACATTGATGGGTTTAGTGGTCCTAGCTCTGACAATGAAATCAAGCATAAAAAAAAAAATTGTGAAGAACTAGTTTGGGAGGTATTGGTTGCTAATCTTGATGAGAACAAATTCTTTGAAATCTTTAAATAGGTTGATCTTAAAAAAAAATTATGTTGTTAAGGGTGAAAACTATTCAACTTCCCTGGTAGATAAACCTTCCTAGCAGGGCGAAATCTATCTCTAGGGTCGACAGGAACTACATTGAGAACATATGGAAGTCCACCTAGATTGTGAAAACTAGCTAGGAAACATTTTCAACCAAGAAATCATGAATCCAATGATTGAAAACAATCATGGTATTATTATAGATCTGAGGGTTTTGAAACAATATTTATAGCACATGGATTAAGTCAGTGAACCAAAATAGGAAAAATCATTTTCTTAGTCTATGGATATGGGTGTAATGACAATGTTGTATCTTATGAAACCTCTCAAATCCAATTCCATATGATTATGTCAAGCGGCACACTCCCTACATGATATATAATGATAGGGCCTATCTTGAAAAAATTGTGTAAAATATCTACCCAGAATCTATATATTCAATATTAGGACGAAGGTCATTGATAATGAAATCATGCATTAAGAAAATTGATGTGGAAAACTAGTTGGGGCTATTCTAGTTGCTAATCTTGACTCACACAAATTATTTGAGCTCTTTAAATAGGTTGACCTTAAAACATAGTTTGTGTTATTGACAGTGAAAAATTGTTCAAGCTCCATGGCAAATAAACTTTCCTAGCAGGGTTGTATTTAACTCCAGGGTTGACAAGAACTGCGTTGAGAGGCTACAATAGTTTGCTTAGATTGTGCAGGCTAGTTGGGAAAATTTTCCAACGAACAAATCATGAATCCAATGGGAGAAAACCATCAAGGAATTATTATAGATCTAAGGAATATAGAACAAGATTTCTAGCACATGGGTTAAGTGAGTGAACCGAAATAGGAAAAATCCTTTTCTTAGGCTATGGATATGGGTGTAATGACAATGTTGTGGCTTATGAAAAATCTTGAATCAAATTACATATGATTATCTCAAGGGGAACTCTTCCTACATGATATCCAACAATGGGGCCTTCTTTCAACAAATTTTGTAAACTATCTACCGAGAATAAAAAAATTCAATATTAGGAGGAAGGTCATTACTTTGTGATAGACCTCTTGGAAAACAAATTCAAGGAATTTTCACTGCCATCTCTAGTCTACAGGCCATTGTAAAGCCCAAAATAATAATGGATCTTTCATGTGAGTCCATAATTCCTTCTTTATTAGAAAGGTTGAGGCTAGATAGTTTGACTAGGTCATAGTAAATGCAAAATGATTGCACAATAATACAACCATAACTTTTGTAATAACCCAAAGGATCGTGACCCTTCAAGCCATGGATCAATTTCTACTACAAAGGAATATTTTGGGTTTGAGACAATGTGAGACACTACTTGTTGGTTATTTTAAATACTATGGTAGAATAAAATTTGTCATGGAGCAGCCCCCTCCACTGCTTCACAATGTGTTTCCTAGAGTCTATGATTGAGTGGTCACTATTTAGTTTTAAAAGTTTTGACCATGCCATGCTTCCTATTTCCTTTATATATCAAGCCCGAGGCTTTGTGATTTTATTTGATTTCTTAACCTTTATAATGAGTAAAATAGGGAAAAACTAGTCTTTAAAACTATTTTTCTAAGTATGAGAAAGGAAAATGTGTGCCTTTCAATTTGAAGCAGGTAGAAAGGATCTCCTCCGGAAGGGGAATATATGAGGAGAAACCTATGAAGAAAGTGGTATATAGAATGGGAATCTTACTTAAATATATATTAAACATTCTTCAAGGCTAGCGGCAGAGTGGGAACCCAAATAGATAATAAGAGAATCTATAATGTATTCCTCATAGATCTAATCCCCTACAGCCCAAATAATGACTTGGGAGGTATTTTTACTAGGCTACATTGGAATCTGGTTCACATTTAATATGTTCCACCTATCCAATGGTATACATGGCTAAAAATGTGTGATGATGCACAAAACAAGCACAATAAATGGAGCATCAACACCATAAATGAAATATTCGAGAATGAATATCTAATCAAGGACTAGAAAAAATAAGTGGAATTAAGGTAGTACAACTTGAGGAATCCCATCAAGAAGGTATCCCACTAATATGAGAAAGATAAAGAAGCCATCCAAATAATTTTGGGAAAATCACTGCAAAGAAGTCAAGAAGGGATGGAAAAGGAAAGGAGAATGAAGAAATAGAGACAAAAAAAGTACATACATTGAAAATACAACATTGATTGAGAGAGAAAAATGAAATAAAAAGGCCCGAGGCAATAATAATGGAAATTTTTGCACCTGGTTCACAATTGTTTAAAAAGTATTGTGTTATGAAATTATTTATCATGGGTTTCAATACGCTGCCATCCAAGGTAGTAAAATCTTAAAGGCTATCAATCTAATCTCTAGAAACAAAATTAGTCCAAATATAAGAAGGCTATTTTTCTTACATTGCTTAAATATATAGTGAATAAATTAAAATCATGCCATTATAAAGATGGCTAGAATATCATGCATTAAATCTTTAAAGGCCACTTCCAAACCATAACAGGGGTATTTGGTTGTCACCACCCAGGTTTTGTAATAATTTTCTCGAATCGTTAATAAGGACATATTTTGGTTACCAAAATTAAACAAGTTGGTATCACTATTTATATCAAAGAAAATTACAAGGAAATGCAACTTTAGACTAGAAAAATGTAGATATAAATAAGATACAAATCATGTTTAAAATTTTAGAAGGTGGTTATGTGAAAGGAAAAGGAATGCATACTAGGCTTCATAGGACCTTCATGTCAGTACTTGGTTCAAAGGCCATAACACTATTGTTGTAGCTTTCTTTGGTTTTGGTAAGTTAGCATCAATCAGTCAAAAAAATGAAAATCATTCAAAAAAATGTTAAGTTAGGATATGGACAAAAAGAATATTGAATCAAAAAATGTTAGGAATATTTTGATGAACAAGTCCATATCAGATAAAATGTTAGAATAGGTGCCCTAAAAAAAAGGGAAGGAAAAAATAAAAAATGTTAGATTAGAGAGAAAAGAAAAAATAATAAATTCTGAAAGTGTTGCAAATACGAATGCTACTACTCTCGGCCAATGCTTATTTTTTCAAATAAAAAGGCATGTGCAGATTGTTTAAATTTCCACACTAGTCCATAGAATCCAATTGTACAGTTTAATCATGATTGGATTTGATTTTAATTGTTTGTCAATAGGTAACAAATAAAATTGGCTCAACAGTTTAATCTGAGCCAATGGAAGCAATAAGGGATAGAATTTTATTAGTCATTAAAAGAAAAATGTTGAGTTTCTAGTTTAAGTGCACTTGGGTAACTAAGATTTAAAAAATGTTAGGAGTTAAGAGTAGGTAGACAAATGAAATACAATTGGAGCATGAAAGGATTTTTATCCTAAGATATAACATTGGAAATATGTGCATATGGTGATGGGTTTTATTAACCATAAATTCTAAGTATCAATGTTATTTTGTAATTATCCAAACTTCATCTATTTATTCACAAATACCCCATACATGTCACATCTGACACAACTATTGGCCCCACCATCACTTCTGCCCCGTGTTGTTAAAACTCATTCATTTTATTTTTCATCCCACACACTCTCTTGAGATCTGATGACTTACATCGTTCTTCAGCCCTCATTCATCGTCCAAACTTTATTGGTAGAGAGGAGAGGGGGTCCGAACGGGGCAGTTTTAGAAACCTCCACCCAAAACTACTTTTCCTCCATCCTAGACTTTCGAGACTTAAAATGCCGAAACAACTTACTACCCTAAATTACTCCCCAACGCGTTTTTCAATTGACCATTCACCATCGCTCCTACGTAATCATCCATGTTTTCTCCCTGTCACTTCCTCTCTCCAATCAACTGCAACCTATCCATTATTCATTTAATTTTCCACTCCCGTGAATTTATCCTACATAGATCCATTTTAACAGTCTTATTGGATAATTAATGAGGATTTAGTTGTTCATCAAACAACCCCGCTCAATTTTATTCATTATAAGCCCTGTTACTTCACAAAAACTATTACACAGTACATTTCTAAAACTCAATTCATCACTGAAGATTTTGTGCTTGCAGCCTAAAAGACAAATTCATCATTCAATCGAATTTTCAATTATGTCCAGAACCAAGCCGACATCTAGGTCCACCTAATCCATTTTCAGTTATACAGTTTTTCTGTTATTACTATGTTTCAAACCAATTATTCCCATTTCCATTCAGTTCAGCCTCCAATTAACCTAACAAAATGCCTCCTAAGGGAAAGGAAATTGCAAAAATCCCAAATACCCTCTTTCATCCACAAGTTGACTTCCATAATACTCCCTTGGGCAATAGCGGCTATAAAATCATTGAGTCTTCCTCTCAATTTGATTTATATCAAATCTACTGCTGGATGGAGGACCAACTAGTTGATCAGATAGATGAAATAGGACTTTGGGACTCCCACCTTCCTCACTACAGTTTCCCACATATACAAAAAGCACCTGAATTTGTTAAGAAAGGCCATGAATCCTATGATCCCAGTCAAAGAGCTCTCATTTCACCTACAGGAGAAATCCTATGTTTCATCAATGCTCAATCTATTGAACAGATGTTGCACACCCCAACTATTGCACTAACCCATCCTTTTTCTCATCAAAGCCCAATAGAAGCCTATCAAAAGCTATATTTTACTAAAATTTCTCAAACTCTCGAACTTTTCCTAGCTGTAGATAGCTCTCTGCCTAAAAGAAACCCTCCCTATGATTCATCCATGTTCCCAGACAGAACAAAGCAAATTATCACTATTCTTTCTTATCTTCTTGGTTACAATTCTGATCAATATGTAAATGAAGCCATCCTAGGTTTCTTGTCTATCTTTTTCGTTGATGCCCAACCCACTATTCTCTATAACTTTAACCAATTTCTAGCTGAAGCCATCCATGAAAAATTTGTCCAGTACAATACTGAAGAAGCATGCGAGTATGCTTCAGTACTTATATATATTTTTATATATTTTCATGGAGACAAGTTTCCATTTACCTTGCAAAAGTTAGATGAAGAAGGAAATCAACAATTAGTGATATTTTTGACTTCTATGGGAATGAAGGAAAAAGGAAGAATTCACGTATAAACACTTCATAGAATTGTTTGTTCATCCAACTATTAATATTATGAGTAGCACTCTAGTACCAAGAATCAGTGAGGAAATTGTGAAACTATTGCAGAAGGTTGATCAAGCCACCACATGAGATTGGTATCTTTACCAAAACTATATAGAAATCAGAATCTATGGCTGTGAGATTCCACCCTACAAACTTTCTATGTACCTCCCTATCATAATTTTTGCATTGGAATATATTAGGTAGAGGTTAAATGCAAATGAAGTACATTTTGTAGCTGCAAAGAACAAATCACAATTTAAGCTAAAGGCTGAGGTTGATCCTTTCATCTGCAACACTAGAGTAGTGGGAGAAGAAGCAGATAGGTTATTAAAGGAAATGAGTTTTTCTCTCAGCTTGACTTGGTCTTATGACCCAATGGGTGTAATTTCAAAACTCAGGGTTGAAAATAAATTTACTGCATACCACCATATAGCCAGGTTTGAAATAGAGCAATACAAAAATCAGTTAGAATGGAAGGAGAACACCCTTCAAGAAGCTGAAGAACATGCAATCTCTACTTCCTATGTACAAACTCCACTTGCACAGGAAAAGATAGCTAAGCGAGGAAGGGAAGAATAGTCATCCCCTACAACTTAAGCATCAAGCAAGGGATTTAAAATTGTACATAGAAATAAGAGACCTATGATCTCTGTAAAGGTTAGTGCACCAAATGAGTGACAAAAAATAACATTTGATGGGCTTGGAGATACTTTTCTTGTTACATAGTTTGGTGGAAAGTCTACATAGTCCCCCACTCATTCCACTACTTCTCAGGAACAATAGGTGATTCAGACCAGTGGAACCAGTTAGAAGGACAAAGAAGATGATATCTTTCATGTATTCAGTGAAATTAAGGAGAAGAATGAGGAATTGAAGCTAAACACTTATACTCAATTCTGGAAACACACTTCGAGTTCCCAAGCTAGACTTCTTTCAGTCTTTGAATCTGAGAAGGGTAAGATGAAGATGGCTTTATTACAAGCTCAAATTCCATAGCCTAGGACTCTTGAAAATTATTTGAAGCAATCCTCCTTTGAATTTAATGTAAAGTATGTACATCCAATTGACCAAATTGAGCTACATAAACAGACTGACCAGATGATTTCTTCCACTCTAACTCATACCACCATGAGTTTTTAAAATTTGCGGGTCACCTTGGCGAATACACAGTCACAGCTCAAGTTGGAAAAATTTTCCTCACTGGCAAAGGACACCAATATCAAATCATTGGAAGATCTGGTGCTGAAGATGGGATATGATCCATGAAATATAAATGTTGCAGAAGAACTTGTCAAGAAGAAAAATGTTGAGCTATCAACATTAAGGAAATAGCTCAAACTGCCAGCTTCTGAGGACCTAATGGCCAAGGAGATTGACAAAAGTAGGACTTAGAAATCTGACATGATGAAGCTCATCATGCGACAAAAACTACAAATAAAATTGATGGAGAAGCAAATGGAAAAATTGGTCAAAGAGAAAGAGGAAGTTGTGAAAAGGGCTCAAATTCTAATGGATGTAGTTCCTCTTTCAACAGTCTTTATAACCAAAGTTTCTACTTTAGGCATAGCACAAACTACAGGTATAGCAAAAGGAGTTGAACAACTTGCAGAAGTTGTTTAGAACCTGTCCATTCAGACAACTGAAATTAATGAGTTGCAGGATGAATTGAAGGAATTAAAACATATGAAAGTAGTTGCAGACAATTCACACGCAGCCGAGTTGCAGAGGGAAAAAATTCAAATTGAAGTTTTGCAGAAAGAAATCAAAGAATCTTACCCTGGAAACAAACTAGGTTTGGAAAAGGATATTTTATAGGAGGAGCTTACTGAATCAGTCGAGGATATCTGGCCCTATATCAAAATAATATTTGATCAAAAACACTTTTTAGAGAAATCTCAGGAAGCTATTGAAACTATCTCCAAGGAAATTAAGGACATGCCTGAAGTTTCCATTAAGGTAATCAAGTTTTTAAATTCTAAAGACATCTATGAGCTTGAATAATTAGGTATAAATGACAGGACACCAAACATACTTGAAGTGAAGAAAATCATCACAAAGAAAAACCTTATTCTTCAGTTGGAGGAAAAATGCAACAAGGTTAATGTCATAGTTCAGATATTCTTCAGTAGGATAGAACCCTTGACCAGCAAGGGTTTTCCCTCTATGCTTGTGATAAATGAAAAATTAATGCCCATTAAAGATTATTTTGAAAAGCTTACAGAGGTGGGCCCCAATGCAGCTTCAGTTTCAAACATAAAAGGTACAACAACACTAAGCGTTGTGCTGAATGCACTCAAATATTCTTTTCTCATTCTAAATGAAATCATACATATATTTCCAGTAAAACCTACTTTTACTAAGTATACAGAAATGGATGAAGTTTACCAAAAAGTAACTAAGTTATCTATCCCTGATAAGAAATTTTGGGAACAGTTAATTGATTTACTTGACTGAAAAGAGGATCAAAAAACATCGAGTGTTTCCAGGAACAGGTCATCAATAGTTCAACATTTTGCAGTATTTCCAGGAATAGGTCATCAACACTTCAACAGGTTTCAGCGTTTCCATGAACAATCATCAACAGTTCAACACCAAAATAGTGACAGGTCGACTATCAGTTTATATTCCTGATGTTGTACTAATCTATTTTTGTAAATTTATTTGAGATGTTCTCTTGGCTCTAATATTGTATAAATAACTCCCTTCCATGAGTTATTAAAGGTTGCACCCTTGAAAGAAATATCTGTAAGCATTAAATGTACTTGGGTTTTTCTGACCCATTAATACAAAAGCAAAGGATTATGAGTTTTGATCCATACAGTTTTGTGTTCCCTGTAAGTTTTCAAAATTTATTTATTGTGTTATTTCTTCATATTCTTAAGTTTTACAAAGATAAACAGGTAGGAATAATTGTGTTTCAATTTACTCCTATAAGCTTCTGAAGTGACCACCTTTAAAGAGAATGAATTATATAAAATGTTTTTTTAATTAATTCCCTCTAAATCATAAAATCATCATCATCTTTTCTAATCTTAGGCATATTATAATAAACTTTCTAAACATTGTTTGAAAGTTTTCTTACTTATGATTATTTAATTTTCTATTTGAAAATTGTAATAGTCATATGATCTTTCAGTTTCTGCTCATCACTAAACAAGTTATATCATTGTGTGGATTTTAATAGCAGCCCTTTTAATTAAATATTAATACTATTCAAAAGGTTAGGTATGACTATTTTAAATCTATTTCATACATTAGTCCTCCAAAATTAAAACAAAACCCCCCAAAACAAATATCTTAGATGCCCTGGCATGATAGATGACCATTATCATCTCAGAGATACAACATCAATCTGGTGTCGTTACCGGGGACTCAAATTTCATTAAGTTTTCCTAGGTCAATGATAGAATTCCTATTCCTTTAAGGTGACTAAAGGTTTAGATAGGTCAAAATCCTTCACCTAGTGACTCCACTGTACTAAACTAGCACCTTTTAAGCACACTAGATCCCATTCTGAATCTGACACAGTTAGTCCTCTGTCAGATCCAGAAAGACTTGTGAGAAAGGCCAGTTCTAGAAGAAGACATCAACCATCTTCTTCTACTTCAGCCTTGCAATCTGAAGATATATTACAATTTTATCCCTATCATAACATTCCATCCAATCCAAAATACACTCACTTATCACCAAGGGTTGCTGAACTCTTAGATAGGGGAGTTGATTTCAAATCATCTTTCCTTATTCATTCACTTGAATCTCATCCAGAACCCCCACTTCCACTAGGATCACCTAAATCTGAGTTTGACCTGGGTGTTCATTTACCTGAATACAAACCTACAGACTTTATATCCCCCACTACTTATTCATTTCATTCTACTCCTGAACAACCTGAATCTTCTACTTCTAAACAACCTGAAGGTGTTGAAATGTGGAAACAAGAATATTCCAATTTTAATTTTTCCTTTAATTAAAATTCGAATTTAGTCTCACCAGTGACTTGAAAATTAATTAATTAATTCATCTTGAGTTAATTAGTTGGAGAAATTCAAGTTAGAAGTCTTTTTGAAGTCATGCAACAGTTATCCCTTAAATTAAGGAGATTATCCCTTAATTAAGGAGATAAGATTGAGTTATATTTGAGTTGTAATTAGTTAGCTTATTTTACTAAGCTAAGTCCAGTTAAATTTGTTCCAAACTATTTAAGGAACTAATTGTGAGTTATCAGTTAGTTGAGGCATGCATGCACTCAACTAGTGTACTCGAGATAACTGAAGATTCTCTCATCATTAACTCATGCATGTCTATTTTGAGAAAGATCTAGTTGAACTAAATGTCAAGGAAAATGTACTATCAGTTGAATTTGTTTTCCTATAAGGAAAAATCATGCATGTAGAAGGAATTCATTCCTTGAAGATTGCGTATTTCTGAGAGTGTGTTAGAGTAGTGTGTGAGATCAGTTTTACACTTGGTAACAGGAGGATCACCTAGGAGAAACTGTGCAAGGAAATAGGAGCTTGGAGGGTAGAGGAGAAGGCTTGTGAGATGATTTGAGTGCCTGTGAGCATCCAAAAGGACTGTAGTGAGAGCTGGCTAGATGTGAAAGCTAAGGCTTGGTGTAATTCTAAGATATTTGCACCTTGTATGATAATATAGATAGTGGGGTTTTTAGTTAAGGCTTTCCCCTGAGTATTATTACGTGTTTCATGTGCATTGATTCTTCTTCTGGTTATATGTGTTTACCTTGATCTTTATCAAATCTTTTAATCTTCCGCAAATTGATTCTAGAAGTAGATTAAAGTATTTTTCTTTAGCTATATTGCATTATCAGGTTAATCTACATTCAGAATTTCTACATGTTATCGGAGCCAAGTTTATCAGAGCAATGAATAGTATACAAAGAAGAGAATTCAAAGTTTGAAGTTTGAGGGTGCAGGTGCAAATCGAATTCATCTCATACTTCAAGGTTGGTCAATGGATTTCTATGGCTTGAGACTCAAGTATGCCTTGGAAGGAAAATCGAATTACATAGCATGGAAAGATCGCATGGAGGTTGTATTAGAAGACAACGGCTTGAAGGATTTCATTGATCAAGAAATCCAAAAGCCGGCTTCAACTAATGCACAAGAGTTGGTTGAGTGGAAGAAGTGTGTGGCGAGGGCGAGGTAGATCATCCTTGAGGGAGTTCGAGACCATAGTGTCTCGAGTCTCCATGGGAAGGATACTCCATATTCAATGTGGAAGACATTGAAGGAACTCTACTAGAACAGTAGCAACCAGATGAAATTGGTGCTCAAGGATAAGCTTCAAAGAATCAAGATGGAGAATTGCGATACTATTTCCACATATCTTAACAAGCTCACCACTTGCAGAGATGAACTTAGTAATGTGGGAATAACTACTGCTGATGATGATATGGTGAGATTCAATCTCCTTGGCCTTCCAAAGAGCTGGAATAGCTACCAGGACTCTATGAATGGAAGGGAGAAACTGTCAGATTGGGAATGACTGTGGTCAGATCTGATGCAGGAGGAGATCAGAAGAAGCAAATGAGATGGTTCTTCATCAAATAATGATGATGAAGAAAATCTGGCCTTAGCAAGTAAGGAAAGGAAAGGAAATGGGAAGGCTTCCCATTCCAAATTGAATTATTCTCATGGAGGGAAGAAGGGTGACAAGTCTAAAGTGAGATGCTTTAATTGTCACGAGATGGGACATTATGCGACTAATTACCCATCGAAGAAGTCCAAGAAGGGATCCACAAAAGGATCGGAAGGTGAGGCATTAGCCTCTCAATTCGAAATGGGCTTTACCCTCATCGCATGCATGGTGTCATCGATGGTGGGTTGTGTTTGGTATCTTGACAGTGGAGCCTCATTCCACATGACCGGTGATAAAAGTTTATTCAGTAACTTGGAGGAGAAAGACCTCAAGATGCACATAGAGATAGGTGATGATGGAAATTACAGTGTTTTAGGAGTGGGCATAGTTGCTTTTCAGAGGGAGCATGGAGCTCCTCTCACCTTTACAGACATGAATTATGTGCCTGGATTGATGAAGAACTTGGTTACAATGCTGTCTTTAGTAAAGGAAAGGTGTTCCTAAGACACATAGCCATGGGTCAGACCAAGAGGATATGGATTCGAGTGAAGAATCTCTATAAACTAGAGGTAGATGATTGTGCAACATTGAGTACGAAAGAAAAATTGGTGCAAAGGCAAGATATTGGCAAGTTTTGGCATAGGCGATTGGGCCATTTGCATCATGGGGCTTTGAAGATAATGCAGCAGATATCTACAGGACTTCCCAAAGGTAAACTTGAGCAAGTTGACACATGAAAATGTTGTACATTGGGAAAGTAAAAAAAAGCCTTCTTTTCATGATTAATACAGTCGAGCAGAGGCTATCTTAGAGTGAGCTCATACTGATTTGTGTGGACCATTATCGATGGCATCCACAGTGAAGCAAAGGTATTATGTGATTTTCATTGATGAATATTCTAGTAAATGTTGGATTTATTTCATGCAGAAGAAGGACCAAACCTTCAAAAAGTTTTGTGAGTTCAAAGATTTGGTAGAGAAAGAGTCAGGGAAGAAGATCAAGGCCTTAAGAAGTGACAATGATGGAGAATATGTCTCTTAAGAGTTTAAGGACTTCTGCACAATAGAGGAAATTAAATGACAATTGACGGTACCTCATAACCCACAACAAAATGTGTTATAGACATTTTTGGGTACTACAACCCCAAGCATGAAATGTCCATAAAACAAGGGCCCCTAAAAGTGTTGTTCTAACCCCTAAAGGAACAAGGTCAACTGATTACAGCTTCTCCCAGAAGTTCTCCATGAAAAACTGCTCAAAACTGGTCAAAACACGATCATTTCAGCTGCTCCATAGGCAAAGTGCGTTGCATCTCACCTAAATACACCGTGTGGGTGCGTTGCATTTCAAAAAGCCCTTCTATGGAGTGCGATGGGTGAGAAGTGACAAATGGCAGTGTCATTCTGCGAGGTGGAGAAGCATGGAATCTTCCAAAAACTTCTCCTGTGACACTTGCCTCTCTGAATTCGACCAAGGATGAGTAAGAGATCATCAATCTCCAAGTGGAAGCAAGAACTATCAGAGGGAAGACACTAATCAAATCACAAGCTGACTCATCTCCCTTACATATATCTATATATGGATCCCTCATCCCAGAGATCCAGAGGCTGGAATTTTGCATATTGTAAGGAATTGTTGTTGGTTTCTTGAGACAACATCAGATTGTTGGGTGATCTAAGCTTTGTATGAGGTGAAGAGGGGCTTCCTTGCTGAGAGGATGATGCTGGGTTAGAACAACTGGTTGTAACTCCCTTGGCTCTTTCTTGTTTATCAATAAAAGCTATTCAAGTTTTCCTCCATACTCTTGTGTCATTTATGTTTTCTGCATTTGTATGGTCAATTTACATTTGATCCTAGATTGTTTATGATTATAGACCCATGTTCTTGTATAGTGCTATGCTACTGTGATCTTACAGGTACTCTGTGAAGCTAGGCGTGCAAGGGAACAAGTAGCGAAAGACTATCAAGAGAGAGGAGAATCGAACTAGGAGATTAGCGCAAGACAGAGGTTGGTCTTATTTGTTCTTCTCTCATCTATATTTCATAAAGGAAAAATGAAAGTAGATTTATCTTGTTTGTTTCTAAGGTAGCTATCACACCTTAGTGGGATAAGCAGTTCTGTGTAGACACTTTTCGCTGTAACAAAATGGCGACTCCGCTGGGGACGAATTAGTTTGTTTGTTTATTTTCCTTGTTGTCTATTTTATAAACTTACAGACGGAGCCTGAAGTCGAGCTAGGTAGCTTTCGAACTGCATTTGCTATGAAAATGCAAAGTAGATAAATGCCGCTTCAGTCAATCTCTGAGATTTGTTTATAAATTAAACAACTGATTTACAAACTCTCTGATTGCCCCTTGTGGTAGCTATTAGATCCTCCTTAGATCTACCCTTGATTGTTGCATTACTGATTACCATTTGCTCAGCCAAAACCCATGAACTGAACTGCAAATTATGACCTGGAACCCAAGCAAAGTCTCGTCTCTGGCCCAATGCAAGTACTGTTCTATGAATCTGAAATTCAGCGCACTTCCCGAGCGTAGTAGGTGCGCTGCATTTCAAATTCCCTGTGTTACAGGTGCGCTGATCAGACTAAGCATTGTCTAGTTTTGGTTTCTGTGATTCATTCTTTCCAGTTCTATTCATGAATTTTGCTGCCTGTGATCAGTATATCTCTGTTTGAAACCCCTTTTCCTTGCTGTTATTCCACCTCCATTGTACAAAATAGCTGTAAATGTTTTTGTGTATTTGTTGAGTCATTTTCAGTTCTCCTTTGCAAAAAGTAACGTAATCATACTGTCGTCCTTTGACTTGAAAGTGTCGCAAGTGTTGTTTTCAGTCATAGGAAAGAGTTTGGTTGCTGTAGATAGTCGATTATCGTGTTACTATTGTATTTGGTCTGAATTTGTAATTTTTCTAGTGTCGAAAGCAAGTATTCATTTCCAAATCGTAAAGTGTTGTGATTGTCTCCATTTTTGATTTCGGAAAGAAACTTGTTGGTAATTGTCGCTTGAAAAGTAATTCAGATTTGTGCATTAGCTCTCTTTTTACCATTCACATACTAAGAAAGCCAAAAGAAAATACATGCATGTGCATTTGCATTTAGACTGTTTGATTGGTTTGATTTAGGACAGTGCATTTGGAGTGTGCTCTTTGCTCTTTGTGAAAGAATACTCTCTCTTTCCTTAGTAGCTAGGATTTTCATTGCACAAAGAGGATAAAAGACTATTTATCATCTTAGATTGCATTTTAGGAATTATACATCTACATCTCGCGGTGAACCTGAAAGGAAAATTTCATAAACAAGATCAACTATAAAATAAATTCAATGAATCTAACAACGATTTGGAACCTAACGCACAACATTTAGAAGTCTAGGCTAGAGATGTATTCCGGCGTCGTAAAGCCTGGTAACTGTTGTTCTCACTGATGGTTGGGTGATTCCTCCACTTTGAGACGATAAGTGCCAGTACGGACTTGTGCTCCCATGTACCGTCGAGTATATTTTGGGAGACCACAATAGGCTTAATCCTTTATCCATAAGAAGCTGTGTCTGCTACCCTATCGATCGCAATGCACTGAACACAACATTCAGGAAGATTGACTGCCGTACCGTAAAAAGAATTCTGCAGTTTTTCGATTGGTTTGGTAATCCCTCTACCTAGATTTCCAGATCAGTCCCTTTCGTTCCTTTTCAGACTCCTTAACGGAAAAGGTCCATCTGAGCACTTGTCACTTCAGGCTCATTAAAAATTGAAGGCGACTAGAGTCATCTTTTGTTTTTTCTCGACTCTTAAAAATTGAAAAAGCAATTTGTGTCAAAGCGTCTAAAATTCATCTAATTCGGAAACGTACTTCCCCTTTATTTTTAGTTGATCGAGTAATCCGCAAACATGGAAGAAAGTCAATTGAAACCCCGTCATTCGCGGAGGCTTACGAGTCAACCGTCTTTGTCTCCAGAATCGAAGCTAGTATGGACAAAGCGAACTCGTTTAACTGGTTCCAAATCTCCTGTTAAAATTAGAACAAGTGTTCCAAAAACATCAGAGATTCCGGTTACTCCAAACATTTATGGTATCCCTGCCTTTACAGACGAAGTTCAACAACCACAGAAGGACAGTGGTACTGATCCTAGTCTGAGGTTAAACACTTGTATCACTGAACCAGTTCCATCTATAGCTGGTTCGGAGAGTGTTGCTCCCGAAACATCTGTCGCTGCAGATTCCATACCTTCTTTGGCACCAGAAATATTCTATGGACCTGATGGTCTACCCCTTCCACCTGGTCTGATTGCTATAGAAGAGATTGTGGAAGATCCTCCATCTAGTACTCCATCGCAATTTGGAGTCGGGATCACTCTGTATCCTTCTTCATCAGAAGTTAGTCTACCACCAGCGGAAGCTCTTGTAGAATCGCTAGGTAATCTTTTGGATAGACTAGAAATGTCTGAACAACCGTCAACATCTAGGACTGTGTCGTTTGACACAGTGATGGCAGAACTCCCTGCTATCACTCCAACAATGTTCGCCGGTATACCATCTGTCCCAACTAGCTCTCAATTGCTAGAAGGAGCCCACTGAGGGGCCATTTCGATGGTATGGTATGTTCCTGTTTTTTCATCCGGAATAATATCCGGAAACTCTTATGTTGAGTCTCAACAAATTGATCCATTTGGAGGTCAATTTGGGCAGTCCGGCCCTCAAGGGAAAACCATTCCCTTAAGTACCAGATTACCACCGTATGGGGTCAGTATGCCCTTTCATTATCCCCTCCGGGAGGACAGCCATACGGGAGTTCACAACAAAATTCGGGTTATGCTGGAATTACGTCAAGCGGTTGGGTACCGATACTACCTCAACAACCAAGAGTTGTATATTCGATGCAACAATGCTTACCTATGTCAAGTATACCAACTACGCCAGCTATTGTGACGGTGTCGCAAGTTCAAGCGCTGCCTGTTGTATGCCAACCTCAGGTTTCTCAGGTTGTAATGCAACAACCCCTTGACCCTGCAACTCAACCACAATCGCCGACTGGTGGAATGACATAGGTTCAAACGGGTACAATTACCCCTCATCTTGGTCAAACAGTTAGTATCGGGCAACAACACATGGCTTCACAACCATGGCTAGTGCAATACCAACAACCGCAGTTCCAACAAGTATACCAAGGTTCTGAGCAACAAATCTTTGCAAATAGTGGGCAGCCGTATATTCAAAATGGTCAAAATCAACCATTTTACAATGGTCATGCCCACCAACCTTACCAGAGTTACCAGCATCAAATGCATTATGCTGGTATGCAAAGACCAACTGCTCAGGCAATCCCATCTTATCCTCGGTATGCTTCACCTAACCTAAATCAATAGTTACCCTTCGTGGCGAATTTAGAGTTACCTGATTTAAATCAGTTAACAAACGATCCAATCGCTTATGCCCCTTGGTGGCCAGCGATTCCACATAAACTTCCATCAGATATTCCTAAATTTAATGGAAATCCGGGTGAAGATCCGTCGAATCATGTGATGACCTTTCACCTGTGGTGTTCATCAAACACCCTAAATGATGATTCGATTAGGCTTCGCCTTTTTCAGAGGACGTTAACTAGTCCGGCAGCAAAATGGTATATTGAATTGCCTAGAGCTTCATTTGACAACTTCAGTACTCTAGCCACAACCTTTTTAACCCATTTTTAGTTACTGATAAGGTACGAAACAGGAACAGAACTTCTTACCAATTTCAAACAAACAATGGCCACTCACATATCCGATCATATACATGAGTGGCGACGTCGTCGTCGAATGATGAAAACATATGTTCCTGATCAGCTCTTAGCGGAATGGTTTATCAAGTCATTACTGCATTCCATCATGGAAGATGTGGAAAAAGGGGGAGTCGTCACCGAAGAGCAGGTTATCGCTCGTTGAACACCTTCGGTTGGAGACATTCTAACTTGAATTTCTCCAACTAATTAACTCAAGATGAATTAATTAATTATTTTTCAAGCAGCTGGCGAGACTAAATTTGAATTTTAATTCACAATTTTAATTCAAGGACAAATTAAAATTGGAATATTCTTGTTCCCACATTTCAACACTCCCTCTCAATAAGAAAGGGATTATATGCCACCTCGATCCTGTCTTTATGGAACTAGAGTTTACACTTTAACAATTCCTTTGTCAAAATGTGAGCACCTTACTCCTCTATCAAAATATATTGCAACAACATGATCCTCCTTGCTATACAGTTTCTGAGATGATGAAACTAGATGTCGATGTGCTTGGACCTATCATGAAATAAAAGATTCTTGGAGAGTTTGATACACCTTTGATTATCACAATAGATCATAGTTGGATCCATCCTGTAATCAAACAAACCAACTAGGATCTTCCACATCCTGATGGCCTCACATGCTACCTGACTTGTAGCCATGTATTCAGCCTTTGTCAAGTTGAGTGAAACTGACCTCTGTTTCCTACTGTACCAAGAAATCGCAACTGACCCAAGGTTTAAAATCCCTCCTGATTTGCTCTTCCGATCTGATGGACTCCCTACCCAATCTGCATCAGTGAAGCCCTGTAGCTTCACTCCCTCTGTTCATCTATACTATAGTCCATACTGACATGTGCCTCTCAGGTATCTCAATACATGATTTTCCACCTTCCAAAACATCTTGATACGATGAACCATTTATTGACTGCGCTGGTTCACCACATAGCACAAATTTGGTCATGTGTTCACTAAGTACATTAGTGAACCCACAAGCTGCCTATACATAGTAGCCTCTACTACTTCTCCTGAATTAGCATCCGCCTTCCTCCAATTACTTGCTAGAGGAGTCTACATGGCTTGCACTTCTCCATATGGAATCTCCTGAGTATATCGTTGGCATACTTGCCCTGAGGCACAAACAACTTCCCATCCTTCCGCCACACTTCAACACCAAGGAAGTAATGCATGAGACCCATTTCTTTCATCTCGAATTCTCTTGCAAGGTCCTCCTTGCAAGACATGATCAATTGATCATCACCTGTCATTATTAGATCATCAACATAAATTATAATGATCAGTGACTTACCTTTCACCATGATGTGGTATAGGTTTGCATCCGCTTCACTCTTTGTGAAGCCCAACCCGGTGAACTAGTTGTCTATTCTGGTGTACCAAACACGAGGTGCTTGCTTCAGCCTGTACAAAGATCTCTTGATCGGCACACATGCGACTCATGATCGAAGGTCTCAAAACCTTTTGTTTACTCTATGTACACCTCTTCCTCAATCTTGGCATTGAGGAATGTAGTCTTCACATCCATTTAATGGATCTTCCAACCCTTCTATGTTGATAGTGCCAACATTGATCTAATAGATGAGTACCTTGTGACAAGAGAAAAAATCTTGTCATAGTCAATCCCCTCGACCTGTGAAAAACCACGGGCAACAAATATTGCCTTATGCTTCTCCACACTACCATCAGTAGCTTTCTTTACCTTGTAAAGCCAACAAGAACTCACAACTGACTTGTTCTCTGGCCTTAGAACCACGTCCCAAACATTGTTATGAACTATGGAGTTATACTCCTCCACCATAGCATAAACCCAAATCGGCTACTGCAATACTTCCTCAAAGGAAGATGGCTTGGTCTTAACACATTCCCCAACAAGGGCCATGTATCTAGTGTACCTCTCAGGTGACCTCTGTCTGCACTAAGAAGATGGTTCTCCCACATTCTCTCTTGCATCCATCAACAATTTGTCAGCTTGTCTTGTACACTTCTGTCCATCTCTGGAAGACTCTGCTTGATTGGATGTCTCCACTCCTGGAACCTCTACATGCGGCTGCTTTGCATCAGCCTGAGGCTCCTCCTCCTTAGGAGCGAACAGTTCCTCCATAGCTTGTAGTTGGAGCTCCCTCTCAAGGGAAACTCGCATGGCTTTCTCCTCATCAAACTTGAGATCTCTGCAAACCACTATCCTCAACTGGTAGGCAGATACACCCAATAATTGTGGGGTGTATCAGTCTACCCAAAAAGTATCCCCGACTCTGCTGTCAGAAAAAGCTTCTTTTGTGTATCCTTTGTGACATGGCAATATACCGGTGAGCCAATGATCCTGAAGTGACCCACATCTGGTCTCTTACCGGAGAAAGCTTCCTTTGGTGTCTTCATCCCAAGTATGTGATGCGGCCTTCTATTCTACAAATAGACCACTGTGTTGCATGCCTTAGCCCACAAGTGAAGTGGTAGGCCTTGGTCATGCAACATCACTCGTGCTGCCCCTACAATAGTTATGTTCTTCCTCTCGGCCACCCCATTCTGTTACAGGGAAAAGTATCTACACAGAACTGCTTATCCCACTAAGGTGTGATAGCTACCTTAGAAACAAACAAGATAAAGCTACTTTTGTTTTTCCTTTATGAAATATAGATGAGAGAAGAACAAAGAAGACCAACCTCTGTCTTGCGCTAATCTCCTAGTTCGATTCTCCTCTCTCTTGATAGTGTTTTGCTACTTGTTCCCTTGCACGCCCAGCTTCACAGAGTACTTGTAAGATCACAGTAGCATAGCACTATACAATAACATGGATCTATAATCATAAACAATCTAGGATCAGATGTAAATTGACCATACAAATGCAGAAAACATAAATGACACAAGAGTATGGAGGAAAACTTGAATAGCTTTTATTGATAAACAAGAAAGAGCCAAGGGAGTTACAACCAGTTGTTCTAACCCAACATCATCCTCTCAGCAAGGAAGCCCCTCTTCACCTCATACAAAGCTTAGATCACCCAACAATCTGATGTTGTCTCAAGAAACCAACAGCAATTCCTTACAATATGCAAAATTCCAGCCTCTGGATCTCTGGGATGAGGGATCCATATATAGATATCTGTAAGGGAGATGAGTCAGCTTGTGATTTGATTAGTGTCTTCCCTCTGATACTTCTTGCTTCCACTTGGAGATTGATGATCTCTTACTCATCCTTGGTCGAATTTAGAGAGGCAAGTGTCATAGGAGAAGTTTCTAGAAGATTCCATGCCTCTCCACCTCGTGGAATGACACTGCCATTTGTCACTTCTCGTCCATCACACCCCATAGAAGGGATTTTTGAAATGCAACACACCCACACAGTGTATTTAGGTGAGATGCAACACACTTTGCATATGGAGCAGCTGAAATGATCATGTTTTGACTAGTTCTTAGCAATTTTTCTTGGAGAACTTCTGGGAGAAGTTGTAATCAGTTGACCTTGTTCCTTTAGGGGTTAGAACAACACTTTTAGGGACTTAGGAGCCCTTGGTTTATGGACATTTCATGCTTGGGGTTGTAGTGCCCAAAAATGTCTATAACAGTTGGCCACTAAAGCATGAGGTCGTTAATCTTTTGATGTCGGGTGAAATGCTTTATTATGAGGATCCGAAGTTCTTTCAAGCTGGGAGGAGACCTGTAATAAGATACAATACAATACATTATCTTCATAATATTTTCATGATCTAGCTGAGGCAGGCATTCCCATGCTCAGCTTTATAAATTCATTTTCATGTACATAGGACAGACAATCGTCTGAGTGTAGACTGATGATTCTGGTAGAGCCATCATCCCTTTGATTGGATGATTATCTGTGCAGCAATGATGTACATTTGATGTCTTTATTTCCCTGAATATATATCGCAGCCCGGATGGATGAAACTAGATCTAGGGTCTTCAATCTCATTCGATCTTCACTCGAAGTACAAGTCTATCCATGTGAGAGATGTTCTGGAGTCGAACATGGAAAGACATCGCCTGATTACCAGCCAATGATGTAAGTTGTTAACAGGCGCGAGAGGAATCACTGATAATGATAATGACCCTCAAGGTACTACAGTACAATTTACATGGTGTGAATAAAGGACTTGGCGTCGAACACCACGCAAAATCTTTCGGTCGAAGGCCATTGATGTAAAAATGTCACCGGAAGTGAGAAACTTGCCATTGAGGCATGCAAGCTTCAAAGTACTGAACGTGGTGTTCCTAGATCGACTTCTTGGATAATGAGTTGATGTCAACAAGAAGAGATCCGTCACAGGAGGGCCTTAATGAATCCCATATCAATGACACGGAATGGAGCAAATGATTTTAATGGAGGTGAAAACGATCTGATGACATATGGTTCAGGGTGGCAGTCATGAAAGAATGGAGTGTAAATGTATTGTAGCGGGTGAGACACAGGTGAATTCTCTGAATGACTTCTCTTGAACATATCGGCGACACTGACGTGATGGACCGGTAGCATTAACCCCAAATGTGGATGGTGTGATGGGAACATGGTGATGTGACCGGTGAATGAAACAACCCAACCCAACTTGGATGCGGAGTGAAAGTTTCATGTTCAAGAGCGACTTGCTACCAATAAAGTTTCTTCAAGTTTTCTTCCCAATTTTCCTCAGTCATTGCTGACCAGTACCTCTTTATTTTTGTTAAGCTTGAGGAGGATAACATATGCTTGTTCTATAATTTTCCCTTCGGGCAAACCCATCGCTATGTTTTAACGAGCCTAGCGATAGTGAAACTCGTTCTTGTCTGCTATGGACAAGTTTGTCGCTATTAAGTTTTAATGAGTTTAACGACAAAGATAACTCGGTCCTTTTCAATTTTAGAGAGTCTGAAAAGGAACGTAAAGGAAACTCCAAAATTCCTTTTTCGTCATCTAATCCCTTAAGTCCGAAAAAGTATAAAACAATACAGAAGGGATGAATTTTCGATACTTTTAACGAGCCGAACAAAACAAGCGCTCGATCTTTTTGTGTAATAATCCCTCAGGTCCAAAAATATTAAAATTTAGAGGAGGGATAGCACTTCCGGTCCCTTTAACGAGCTGGAGAGGCCAATGGCTCGGCAATATTTTCATATTTTACGAGTCAGTTGAAAAGAGCTTAAAGGAGACTCGTCTTTTGAGGAACGAGTGATAAAATTGGGTAGCAGCTGATTCCAGGTAAGGTTTAGAATTTTCCAATCATGGCAGTGTTACAAGGATGGCTAGTGAGATCACTCTTCGCAGCTGTTCCTCAAAAGGGGTAAAAAATCAAATGGAGGTGAATGATCGGCCAATACAGAGTGGAGGTGATGATGAGAACACGACCAAGGCTTTTAAAGGCTAAAGTACTACATTCACGATGGTTATTTACCGGGAAATAGTTCATTTTTTAATGAGCTTCAATGTGGGGGGAAAAATTTGCTCATGGCTTATGTTTATTTTTTAACGAGCTTGAACTATGCGCTAAAACTGCTCGATGCAACGGTCATTTCTTGATTTTACCATAAATAGCTTTTTTCTTTCAAAGATTGTACTGCATTTTCAATTGCTTCATTAAACTAGTTAGAAATGAACAATACATGTTTGAAAAATGAGTTAGAACGCTAATATTTTACTCGAATTACATAAAAAGTAATGTGAAAGTGCTTTTACCTCTCATTTTACCATTTCATTTGAACTTTGGTTTGTTGGAGCTTTGGAGGTGCTTTTCCCTCTTGATTTTCATCAGCTGATTTCAGGAGATTCTGTGGACGATTCTCGGCGTCGTCTGGACCAGGTAGGAGCTAAACTTGAGCTCTTTCATTTCATGCTTTCCATTTTGCATTCTGAGCTTGATTCTTGGTTTTTCTGAGCCTCTGGGGTTTGAAAAACTCACCCTGGCTTCAGAGCACCCCTTGTGTATCGAAAGGTGCATTGGATGTTGGCCTGTCTACTGGCCATCTGACATGCAATGCACCCAGAGCACTACTGTAGGTGCGATGGGCGCAAGGAAGGAATTTTATGCACAGTTTTTGATGGAAATTTTGCCTGTTTCTTACCAAAATCAGGATCTAACTCTTCTCTTGTTTTTTTTCAGAGATTTTTGGAGCAAGATGACTATTACATGGTGAGAACGTGAGCATGAAGAAGAGGACATGCTTGCTTTACATGATCTGGTTACAGTAAACGCACTGCAGAACTGTGGCTTGCTGAAGTTTTTCCGCATTTCTAGCATGAGACAACAAATCAACTTGCTGCAGTATTTGCTCGATGCTTGGGATCCTACCAACCAGGTGTTCCATATTAGGGGTAAATCCATCCCCTTGACTGTAGTGGACATATATTTCTTGACTGGCTTGTCGAGGTGGGGTGCCCCCATCTCTTTATTAGGTTCGGCTCGAGGAGGTGAATCTGTGAGAGATTATGTTAGTCGGTACTGTAGAGAGGGATCTCAGCTGAGTAAAGATGGCAAGATCATCATCCGTGATGTCACTAACATGTCCCTCAAGACTATTCTGTTCACTTTTGGTAGGATGGCTGGTGGTGCGGCTCTTCATGTAGCCAACCGATCTTATATGCAGTATGCCTTGGATTCGGGTCCTATGGAGTCCATTTCCAATGTAAAGGGGTAATCAGAATTGAAACAGATAGTGTCCAAAATGTAGGCACTCATATAAAACGGGGGTATTACCCAGGTAGTCCCAAACCTATTTTTCCTATAATCAAGTATTTGGTTGGCCATTTTATCAGACAAAATGATCGCCCAGTCCATGATATAAGAGTTAACTGTAGCCTCCATTAAAGGTACCATCTCTATAGAAAACCTGGCTGAATCATGGACTCCAAAGAGTCTACATATCATAGCACTAGCATAATAGTAAGGAGACGTTAATGATTTTACGGAGTACATACCTGATGATTCATGCTTGTGTTTGCTTGGGTAATGCCTCCACTGTCTGATAGGGTCTGACTCCATGGAATTTTCCTTGGCAAAGGCTTCCAAAAATGTTTTGTTGTACTACTTCTGTGGTTTAGGCAAATGATACATCTTTTTGATATCTTCCACTCTGAACGAACCAGACATCCTTCCATCAGTCGTAAATAATGTTCTATCTGTTATGTTGATTCTTTCAATAACCCATCTGACCAAGTCATTGTAGGGTAATACTTTGGCACGGGCTACTATTTTGTGAAGATAAGAGCTGGCCAACTCCTTAATAGTACTCTTTAACTTGTCAGTAGAATCTATTGTTCCCACTTCTTCCTCAATCTCTTCTGGATTCTCAGCTTCCACTAAATTGTATATAGTTTCCCATGAAGGCTTGCCCAGACCGAGGCAGGTAGTATCAGCTATCAAGACCTTTTTTACTGGTTCTTCTTTGGCTATGATGGCCTCCTTTGGTTTCTTTGATTTCTTCGTCATTTGTTATGGATTCATAAACTCAGGCTTGCTCTGCAAAAAGAAATAGAAGACCTTAACAGAGAAAAAATATGTTCAAAGCCAACACAAAATATAAAAGATTAATGGTAATTTAAGCATGATAAGCAATATGAACTCAAATATTACCATGGATGAAATCCTCGAAGGATTCAACCATAACTGCTCTATTAATGATTTTTGTAACTGCCAATCATGGTACTTAAATTCCATAATGGTATGTCGCATCCCTCATATTAGTAATAGTTCTTTTAAAGTGGATCTCATGAATTTCCCAATCAGCAATTAGCGAAAATTGTATATCACAGATTGGGGGCACAAATGTTATATTTTAGCTATTTACCTATATAGCTCCAATTGCGATAAATAATGAGTTGTCATAGGGAAGCAAGATAGTCTTTAGGAAAACAATGAATCATTTGTTTTTCATTTATAATTAATTTAAGCTTTAGACCCGAAAACATTTTCTTATCAATCATATTTCACTTTTTTATCAGAAAGCACTCCTTCCAATAATGAAATCGCATCGGTGGATTCCAAATGGTCATTCCTTATGTTTTTTTGTGATTTTTAGCAATGGTCAATTGTGGTCAAATTATCGCGTCGAGAGGTTTACATGGACCCTTGGAATGTTTCCTTGATAACTTGTGATTTGCGCTTTTCGATAGCGTTATCGCATCGACGATTGCCAATGGAAGCCTTAAGTCTATTTTTTAAACAAAGGGTGCGACACATTCCTTTATATTTGTTTTATGAGAAGGTCTTGTTTAATATTTAAATTGGATTAGACCTTTTCATAAAGATTTTCACGTGTTGTATGGATTTTGCAAAGTTTGCGGTTGTTATTGAATTATTTATTTTACCTAATTCTTAAGAAAGGGGACCCATTTCTTGTTAAAGTTTTGGATAAAAAATTTGAAATGGGGAGGGTTGTTGTATAACACAATAATTGGCAATTCTCTGAGAGAAACAGTTATCTCTGAGAAAGTAGTGCAATATCTATAACTTTCTTAATTTGGAAACCATTGAGGATAAAGAAAACAATCTAAGAATAGTTAAATAAAAATTAACTCTAAATATAATGACATTTTTTTGTAATTCCTTTTCCAATCTTAAAAATAAAAACAGATTGCCCTTATTCAAGCTTTGATTGGTTGGTATAGGTAAAGCAGGGGGCTTCTCTAACTTAGCTTTTAAGTTTACTCTGTTGTCACAGGTAGTGCCTCTACTGCTAGTAGACATTTATAGTCTCAACAGGGTTACCTTTTAACCATTTAATCATTCATTGTCCCATCCATCTAAGAGGATAATTTTTTAAAGATAAATTCAAAAAGATATGTACACATATATTTGTTTCTTTCTCTTTTTTTTTTTTGTTTTATATTCTTTCAATTTTTTTAAAAGATAAAAAGCCATTGTCCTAGTTTGGTGGCTAGCTTTTGACAATGCCATTCACTGGTTGTAATTGAACTAACAAGCTGGCTCATGATGAGACCCCTTGTCTTATGATTATAAGCCATTACCCTGTTTTGTTATGCAGTATTGGTAATGTTAGTTTAATTAGTTCCCTATGATCATGGAAAGCAGGCTCATGATGAGACCTCTTATCTTTTATATTAGACATATTTTAGAATTACACTCTGAAAAATCATAAACTTAGTGGATGGGGTGAATGAATTTTTCCTTAAGAGTTTATGGATGACAATTTTAGAGTTGTAGATACTAATTTTGGAAAATTCTTTAGTTTTTTACAAATAACCTTTCTCAACTTTTTAAAAATTGGAATGATTTACATTATTTTCAAGGCTTGTGAAGATTTTACAAATCTAAAAGAGGTTCTCAGAGTTTTATGTTTTATCTAACTTTCTAAAACTGCAGTCTTTTTTTTAAAGGTTTCCATCTATCGAAAGTAAGTATTTACAATATTTCCTTAAAGAGCTTTCCAATAGTAAAAGGTCAATGGAAGACTATTTTCAACCTTATTTTCTACAAATAAAAATTTAAAATAAAAAAAGTTGCATAATGAATATTTACAGGTAAGAAGGGGTTACCTCCTTAAGTAAAGAATTTCTTCAAGATAAGCCCATTGACAAGAAGAGAATCTCTCTTTCCTGATAGGTCTTGCAATATGAACATTGATGAGCCTATATTCTCAATGATTTGAAACGGTCCAAGCCACATATTTTGAAATTTAGTATGTTTGCCTTTGTCTTTGTGCACTTTGTCCCATTTCAAAATAAGATCACCGATTTGTAAAAAATTTGGGCTGGTAGAATTTGCATCAAAAGAAGATTTAATGACTTGTTGATGTTTTGCATGTGTGATTTTGGATTTTTCCCTTTCCTCTTCTAATTTAAGGATTTTATCATATCTTAATTGAATAGAAGACGAGGGATTTTCTTCAATAAATTGCACTAGGGCTAGAGATGGGAGTGCTAAGTTTGTTGGTATTACAACTTCTCTCCCATACACTATTTCAATGGAGAAGTACCTATTGAGGCATTCTGATTTACGTGGTCTACCCATAATGCAAATATCAAAGACTTGTGTCAATTCTTTTGATTTTGGTCAACAGTGCTCTTAATAATCGCAATAAGATTTTTATTGGTTGATTCTGCCAACCCATTACCTTGAGGGTAGTAGTTTGCAAAATACTTTAATTTAAATCCTCTCTTTAGAGAAAATTCAAGTATGGTATTTCTAGAAGAATAAGATATATTGTCAAAAATGAGGGCATTAGGTATGCCAAACCTGGTAATGATGAATTGATCAATGAATTCAATGATTGCATCAGAATTGGATACCTTCAAAGGAATTGCTTCTACCCACTTCATGAAGTAATCTGTGGCTATAAGGATGTATCTGTGCTGCTTGGAAGAATCTGGAACAATCTCTCCTATGATATCCAGTCCCCATTGTTCAAATGGTTGTTCAATGTTGATTGGTTGTAAAGGAAAGGTTGGTTTCATTTATCTTCCACTGGTAGTTTGGCATATTTTTCATTTCCTTACATAGTCATGGGCATATTTAAATAAAGTGGGCCAATAATATCCAGCATGTATTATCTTGTGAGCTGTTGTATCACCTCCAAAATTTCCACCTGCTGGACCATCATGTAATTCCTGCAACACCTTTTGTGCTTCAGTTTTTCAAGGCATCTTCACAAAATCAAATTATAACTCCTTCTAAACAACACATCATCAATGATTTCGAAGTGTTTTTCTTTTAATCTTAAGGCACGTTTGTTTTTGTAAGAGAGACTAGGAAGAGCATATCCATTTTTTAAATGAAAGACTAGATCTGCATATTGAGATTTAGAGTTCATGATACTTATCTCAATTACTTGAAGAGCATTATCTGAATCTTCATGTTCTGGAATGTTAGAAGCTCCTACTAATAACCTGCAAAAACCTTTACCTCTTACAATTTTCGTTGGTTTAATATCTAAATCATATTCTTGTAATGTTGTAACCCAGTTGGATCTCTTCTCTCCTACTTCCCTTTGGACTAGCAATTGCCTCACTACCAAGAACGAGACTATTACTATTATATGAGTCTTTAGGAGGAATGGCCTACAGTATTTAATATATTTAAACACAGTGAAAGATAATTTTTCTACTTCGGAATAATTAAGTTCAACACCTTGTAAATTAGAACTGAAGAAGGATATGGGTGCTTCAACTTGCTAATTATTGATCTGCATTAACACAGTTGCATAAGATGTTTCAGATGCTAAAGTATACAAAATAAAATGATTAGAAAAATTTGGAGTATTCAATGAAAGAGAATTAATGATTGTCGATTTGATTGAATCAAAGGCGCCCTTTTCGTTATGTCCCCATTTGAAAACTGAACTTTTCTTAATCATGGTCTGTAAAGGTAAAACAATATCCAACATGTATTATCTTGTGAGTTGTTGTATCACCTCCAAAATGTCCACCTGTTGGACCATCATGTAATTCCTGCAACACCTTTTGTGCTTCAGTTTTTCAAGGCATCTTAACAAAATCAAATTATAATTCCTTCTAAATAACACATCATCAATGATTTCGAAGTGTTTTTCATTTAATCTTAAGGCACGTTTGTTTTTGTAAGAGAGAGTAGGAGGAGCATATCCATTTTTTAAATAAAAGACTAGATCTACATATTGAGATTCAGAGTTCATGATACTTATCTCGATTACTTGAAGAGCATTCTCTGAATCTTCATGTTCTGGAATGTTAGAAGCTCCTGCTAATAACCTGCAAAAACCTTGCCCTCTTACAATTTTCGCTAGTTTAATATCTAAATCATATTCTTGTAATGTTGTAACCCAGTTGGGTCTCTTCTCTCCTACTTCCCTTTGGACTAGCAATTGTCTCACTACCAAGAATGGGATTATTACTGTTGTATGAGTTTTGAGGAGGAATGGCCTAAAGTGTTTAATATATTTAAACACAGCGAAATATTGTTTTTCTACTTCGGAATAATTAAGTTCAACACCTTGTAAATTATAACTGAAGAAGGATATGGGTGCTTCAACTTGCTGATCATTGATCTACGTTAACATAGATGCCGCCCGCAGCATACCCGCATTCTCTATACCGACCGCATACCCTAATTCTGCTCAATCCGCAACAGCCCCATATTCTGAGAGAGGCAGTGATTTATTTTATTCTCTCAACTAATGAAGTTTTCTGGGGAGGCTAGTGACAACTGACACATCTTCCCAGAGAGGCGGTTCAACTGACCTGCCAATTGAACTACCCTACACCTCGCGTCCCGATCAACTTATCACGGCCCCTGCACCAGCGTACCCAGCAGTCCCATTAGCAGCTCTATTACTTGATATTTACCCCTTACTACCCATTCTCAGCTCACGACCCGATCAACTTACAACTACCCGGGTTCATAGACACAACTGGTCTTCCATATTGAAAAACCCGGTAGTTATATAGCCAGCTACCCTGGTTCATATTGACGACTGGTCGTAATTCATTTAGCCTATTTCGGATGCTAAAGTATACAAAATAAAATGATTAAAAAAATTTGGAGTATTCATTGCAGGAACGTTAATGATTGCCTATTTGATTGAATCAAAGGCTTCCTTTTCTTTATGTCCCCATTTGAAAACTGAACTTTTCTTAATCATGGTCTGTAAAGGTAAAACAATATCCAACATGTATTATCTTGTGAGCTGTTGTATCACCTCCAAAATGTCCACCTGTTGGACCATCATGTAATTCCTGCAACACCTTTTGTGCTTTAGTTTTTCAAGGCATCTTAACAAAATCAAATTATAATTGCTTCTAAATAACACATCATCAATGATTTCGAAGTGTTTTTCTTTTAATCTTAAGGCACGTTTGTTTTTGTAAGAGAGACTAGGAGGAGCATATCCATTTTTTAAATAAAGGTCTAGATGTACATATTGAGATTCAAAGTTCATGATACTTATCTCGATTACTTGAAGAGCATTATCTGAATCTTCATGTTCTGTAATGTTAGAAGCTCCTGCTAATAACCTACAAAAACCTTGACCTCTTACAATTTTTTCTGGTTTAGTATCTAAATCATATTCTTGTAATGTTGTAACCCAGTTAGCTCTCTTCTCTCCTACTTCCCTTTGGACTAGCAATTGTCTCACTACGAAGAATGGGACTATTACTGTTGTATGAGTTTTGAGGAGGAATGGCCTAAAGTGTTTAATATATTTAAACACAGCGAAAGATTATTTTTCTACTTCAGAATAATTAAGTTCAACACCTTGTATATTAGAACTGAAGAAGGATATGGGTGCTTCAAATTGCTAATCATTGATCTGCATTAACACAGCTACATAAGATGTTTCGGATGCTAAATTATACAAAATAAAATGATTAGAAAAATTTGGAGTATTCAATGCAGGAGCGTTAATGATTGCCTATTTGATTAAATTGAGGGCTTCATTTTCATTATGTCCCCATTTGAAAATTTAACTTTTCTTAATCATGGTCTATAAAGGTAAACAATCTGTGAAAAATTAGGAAAAAATCTTTTTACAAAATTTATTTGACCTAAAAATGATTGCATTGATTTTTTATTGTGTGGCAGAGGAATATCAGAAATCTCCTTGATCCTTTCTGGATCAATGTAAATGCCATATTTAGATACAATAAACCCTAAGAGTTTACCTTCATCAAGAGTAAAGAATGATTTCTTGGGATTTAATGAAATCCCATACCTTTTACAATGTTCAAATATTTGTTTCAAATCATGTAGATGATTTTCTCTTTTCTTGGAGAAGACAGTTATGTCATCTAGGTAGACAACAACTGACCTATTAATCAAACCCTTGAATGCTATATCCATTGCTCTTTGGAAAGTAGCTCCAGCATTAATCAAACCGAAAGGCATTTTCTGGTAGGCATATGTTCCCCATTTGGTTTTGAATGTAGTCTTTAGTCTGTCATCTGGATGCACCAGTATTTGGTTATATCCAGAAAAACCATCTAGAAAAGACATTAATTCAAAACCAGCAACTAAATGAAGTGTTTGCTCCATTGTTGGTAATGGGAAATTATCTTTTTGGCATGCCTTATTGAGATTTTTGAAATCAATGCAAATCCTAATATCACCATTCTTCTTCCTAATAGATACCAAGTTAGAAACCCCTTTGACTGGGAAAATTATCTTAGCTTTCAAGATTTTATTCAACTCTGATTTGATCCGACTCTACAGATTCGGATGAATTTTTGTCAATTTTTGTTGCACAAGTTTCTCCTCAGAAATCATTGGAATTGTGTGTTGTATGATAGAAGTATCATACGTTTTTATATCGTCATAATTCCAAGCAAAAACATTTTTATATTTGTTCAACAATCTGATAAAAGAAAATATTTCATCTGAAGTGAGCCCTAATCCCAGATTAATGTTTTATGGTTTGTCCTCGGTGCCAAGATTTATTAATTTAAACCTCAAAGTAGAACTTTGAAGTTTTGAATTAGTGACTTGTTTAAACCTATCCTTAATATCATAAAGACCTTCAAGTTTGACCATAGATTTAGGTATGGAATTCTCATTTTGTCTTTGTTTTATTTGAAGATCATGATCATTCTCATCAATAATCTGGTCATAATGAGATTTCTCAGAAGTTAAGAAATTCAAAATTTCTTCGTCATGATTAAATACCTGTCAATTGGTGATATTGTTTGGAACAGATGGTCTAAAAATTAATTCGACTGAAAACCTATCAGGACTGTAATCCTCAGATGGAAGGATCTTAGAAGCAACATTAGTTAATAATTCAACAGCTGCATTCTGAGATATAGGAATAGGAGAAATATTAAATGCTAGAAAATGAGACATGAGGTCTTGAACAAAGGACTGATAATGCTTGAGATGTCCTGAAAGGAAATGGATAGTATTCCTTACATGTTTGATGACAATCTCAGAATCACCAAATACTTTTAGATATTGAATCTTCAGGCCTATTGCTTTATAAAGCCCTTGAATCAATGCCTCATATTCAACAATATTATTTGTACACTCAAATTCTAGTCTACATGATAGCATAGTTTTTTCCCCTTTAGGACTAACTAAAATACATCCTGCTCCTGCACCGTCATTGGATTTTGATCCATCAAAATATAAATACCAAAATACAGGCTTATCTACAGGTTTATTTACAATTTCTTCAGCAATAGTAACACACCTTGATGTATCTGTATAAGAAAAATTTTCTATCTGTGATGTGAAACTATTAACAGAAAAAGGTGATGATTGAGCATTAAAATTACCAAAGAATGATTCGGCTGAGTAATTTCTGAGAATGTTATTATTGAAAGCTATAGGTTGATTTTCCTGCTCAAACTCCGTTATAGTATGGGTCATGTGTTTCTCCTGATCGATTTTAATTTGATTTGGTTTCCCTTTATAGGGAAGCCACATATGAGACCAATCAGTAGAAATGTAACCATGGAGTTTCTCAGACCAATCCCTGCTTAAAATTAACCCATAAAACTCAAGGATGTTAGCAATAAATATATCGATTCTCTGGACTACTCTAAGATCAGCTGATAACCTAATGGTCACTGAATTAATTTCTCCTAAGACTTGAACCTTAGTTTGATCTAATTGAACAATATGTACTACAGATTTTTGGGGCTCAATGTTTAATTTTGAGCAAACCGAGGCTGGCATTATGTTTGATGAAGCCCCTGAATCTATTAAGTAGTTGTGCAAATTTCTATTGTAGATCTCATAGGTCAAGAGAAAAGGAGGAGTACGAGAATTAGATCTATCTCCAATCAAAATAGCATCAGTAGCATCTACTTTATTCTATGGTGGTTTACCTATTCCTTTAGCCGCCTTGGATAGTATAGAATTTGGAAGAGGAGAAGAAGGTACTGCATTTAACTCTTTGAGCAACAATTTCTGTTGATGTTTGAGCTTGCTAAGCTCAAATAAAGAAACATTCGTCCTAGTCTTCTTCATGTCTTCTATAATGTTGTAGTCCATAGAGTCAGAGACTACCAATGTCTTGGATGTTGAAGGTGGATTGTAAGATGATGGCTGATTTTTAGTTCGTAACACTAGAGATTTCTTCATGGGAGCCTTATCTTTGGCAGTAGGGCTTGAATTTTTCTTCTTTTGATTTAATTGAATAGGCTCTATAGGGATTTTACTTCTAGTATTTACTGGCAAAGCTTCTTATTCATTTTCAGTATCAGAATTAGGAAAAATTAAGTCCCACCCATGACATTCAACTATCTCATCTTCTTCTGTTTCCTTGGATGACAAGACTGTGTCTTGATCCTCATCATTATCTGGATCTAATTCTGCATTAGATATGGCATTAGGTGGTTTAGATTCAGCTCTTTTAAAATTCATAAATGGTTTTTTAGTGGAGGTTTCAGCTACCTTTTTCTTTATCTCTACCATTTCATTAGACATAGTCTTCAAAATTTTTTGCAAACCCTCCATATCGTATGGACATTTAGCTGCTTTCTTTTCCGAATCATCTTTAAAAGTAACTTTTTTGGACTTTCTTTCCTCGAGAGCGGTTTTCTTTTCTAAAGCAATAATACATTTCTCAATGGTGATCGCTTCTTTCATATTCTCTGCTAATGTGGGCTTTGCAGCTCTGTCAACAAAGATGGCTATATTCAAAGGTAAAGTAAAAATATACCATTCGGTTCGGACCTCTTCACTGGATTTAGATGTAGCGGGAATTTTATTTAAGAGCTTATTAAATCATGAGTTGAAATCTTTAGTGGGTTCTTTTGATTCAGTTTTAAGATTGGAGAGATCATTGATTAATGTCGTTGTGGACCTATCATCTCCGAACTTAGTCAAAAATTGTTCTTGGAAAGAATTCCAACTATTAGGGTGGGCCGATAATTGACTCAAGGGTGCAGGCATTGAGACTGCCCCTGGATTTGTCCATGACCTCGATTGTGGTTGATTATGTGCCATTGTCACACTAACAACGGAGGAAGGTGAGGGTGAATTTGTAAGTGATTGGGTATGGGATGTCAGATTACCTGTACCCTGTTGAACTATGATATGAAGTTGGGGAGTGGATGGCTGAATTTGTAATGGATTGGATGAAATGGATGATGATGATGAAAGAGTCTCACTGTCTAACTTCAATACCAAGCTTTTCACTCTGTAATCTTGTAAGAGGTTGAGAAGGAATGTATTGTGAAGTCACACTGCCTTGGGATAACTCAGACTTTTCTTGAGATATTCAAAACCCTTGAAGTTTGTGAATCAAAGTTTGTACTTCAGGGGGTTCAAGGGAAGACTTGTCTGATATGTTCAAGTTCTTAGTAGTGGATGTTGTCTTTTCAACTTCTCGCTTGGAAATTGGAGATTTAGAATGCGAGGGAGAAGTTGGAGGAGACGGTGAGGGAGATTTACTCTCAGAATGGGCTATGGATTTGGATTTTCTCACCATTCATAGTTCATGCCCTCCTTCTAGTGCCAAAAATCTTGAAGCCTCTAAAATCACTGCATCAACATCGGGGAAAACTACTCGGTCCAGAACTTAGTGCAGCGCCTTTTCCATTTGGTGTGGTGGCTCCGACTAGATATAATGGAACCAATTTCCCAGTGATGTATGAGTTGGTGGGTGATTTCTTTGTAATGTGTAATGAAGGTGATAAGTGTTTTACCTTACAATTCAAAGATATACAAATATAACTAATCTAACCTGGGTATCCTATTAACAATACGATTTTTTATTATTTCTATTGGACAAATAATCATAAAGATGGCTTATTTGTAAGATAGAGAGATGCATTCATATAATGATTACTTTGTTTAAGAAGTTAAACAAAGTAATTATAAAAACATTATCACATTCATCACAATATATATCACTGACATATATATCCAAATGATAACAATTCTAAAACCTTCAGAAATGATATGCTAAAGAATTGTTTGAAAACATACATATATCAATAATAGCAAGTTTTAAGAAATGCTCATTCACATAGAGTAATAAGACAAAAACAAAGATAATAGTATCGTATGCATTTGAATTCTCTCGATGTAAACAACACTTAGATTCTGCTTTCCTATTTGAGAAAACCTTCAAAAGATGCAAAAGTGTGAGTCTTGCAAAAGCTTCTTTCACAAAAATGTAGAACTTTGGTCTAGCTTTTGATAAAAAAATATTAGAAGTACAGAAGTGCAACTCCCAAGTCAAGTTTTAATACAAATTGAGGACCCTTTCTAAATACATGAAAGGGTGTTAAATAATAAAAATAAAAACTAACTATCAATAAAAATTGCTATGTGCTTTCTAACTGTAGATATGAAAATATGGCATTCATTATAAAAATAGCAGCACAATAACGATTAGACAAATTCACTGAATTGACTTATTTTCTTGTGATTGTAGCTGACAAATTGCAAGCATTGGTTGGATTTATGGAGGTTGACTCATCCTACAGTGTAGCTGGGTTGTATAGGTGGCATAGGAGAGTTCAGATATCATGCAGTTGATAGCGTCAGAAAGGAATTTCATGGCCATCTGCTGGCTATGTGGCTTGACTAGAAAAAACCAGAATGTTTCCAATGTCAAGTTTTGGATTTCTCCAATCTATTTTTCTCTGTTCACCAGCTCCTATTTCCAATGATGTTCCAGTGTCTTTGCTTTTGGGAGTTTACTTGGAGAGCAATCGGAGACCAAATTAGACATATGTAAATTGTTATTGACTAATTCGATCAAACCGTTCATTGCAGATCTACATCTAGAAGTTTCTCTTTTGGCTTTCATTAACTGGGACTACCATTCCGAAAACATGATTTCCTTGTGCGATTCTTGTATTTTTGGCAAGTTGGCAGCCATTCCTTCTATGGAATCTTGCCAAGACAGAAAATTTGTTATCTTTTCATCTTCTTTTTCTAATTCCAGTCTGGCATCCATTGCCTTCTCAATTAGTGATGCAAAGATATCGCATAATGGGTTGGCCAATGATTTGTTGTGGCAAATAATGTTCAACTATTTGGACAAGGCTTTGGTTATCTCCAAGGCTCCTTTTCTGAATTCACTTACCTATGGATATCCCCTGTACCTTTCTATTTCTTCTTGTATTTGTGCAATTTGATCTTCCTTTTCCTTATTTTCTTGGTCACTTATCATCTGAAGCCTGCTTAACTCTTGAGATAAGTCTTGTTGTTTATGGAGAGTTTGCTCATCAATCCTCTATTTTTCCAGTTTCAACTTCTCTCTTAGTCATGCATTTTGTTATCTCTGCTCTACTAGCTGTTGTTCAAACTGACTAAGCCTTTGTTGTCCTTCTGCCAATTCCGCCTCAAGTTGAATGATCCTTTGATCCTTTTCCATGATCAGTTCGCTGACCTCTGAGGCTTTATCCATTGTTGTCACTTGTAAGCTCCTACATATTGAGATAACTTTGTTAAATCCTCAGAGGGATTGACTTCTGCTTTCCATACCACATTCATCATTTCTGCCTGAGGAGTTAGAAGAGGACTTTGATCAATTTTCCTCTTTTTCCTTTGTCTTTTAACTACAGCCCTGTGCTTCAGACTATAGAATACATCTAGGGGTGGTATTTCTTCTGTTCTTAGTACAATCTCCTCTGTGGGATTTTCGGGGATGATTTCTATGTCCTGCTAAATCCTAGGTAGGCCACTTGTCCCTTCAATTGGAACACTAATAACTTTAGGCTTTTGTATTGTAGGCAATTTTGGTGTAGTGAGCTCTTGGGATTTATTCTGGTTTTTGATGATTAGGTCAAACTGCTCCCATTCCTTGATTAAAGTAGGATCAATATTGATATTCATATCAAGGGTCTCACTAGTTCCTTCCTTTATCTGCTCCCTTTCTGGGGTATTTCCCTTTCTAGGAGTCTTTTCCATAATTTTTCCTTCACAGTGGCCTTCTAGTTGTACCATAGAGGTAGTTTTTAAAAAGTCTAGAGGTAGTGTTTGCAATCGTTGTGTTCTAAACTTCAAAAATTCCTCTAATCCCTCTACTTTCAATTTGATTTTGGCCAATTGTTTCACTCGAGAAAATAACTCGACTGAAGCAAACAAGTCATCATAATTATCCTTCTCATGTTCAAACTTGGCAATTTTGACATGAGAAGTGAAATTGTAGGCAACATATTTTGGATCATACTGCCTCTTTGGGATGACTACTAAATTTAACAACTTAATGTTCTCAGCTTCCTTCTTTGCATGTTTGAAGTCGTGTATCACGAAAGTACCACATCTGTTTTTTGGACTCCTTTAGGTTCCTTGACATCCCTTCTACTGTTATCTGATATGCTATTTCTCTGGCAAATAACTTATCAGGGATGTATAAAGGAAGGACATGTGGGTCAATAGTGTTGCCAAAAATTCTGATGTAGGTGAACTTCTCTTCACCAAACCAACTACCTATTGATTTTAAGTCAACACTGGCTTCATCAGACAACCTAGGAGTGGGTCTATTGAATATAGCATAATGAACAGGCAGGATGAAACCATGATAGATTCTATAAAGATGATTTTTATAATGGGCTTTCCACAATTCCTTATGATAGATATGAATGGGGTTCGGGTCCTATGGAGTCCATTTCCAACCTAAAATGGGGTAATCAGAATTGAAACAAATAGTGTCCAAAATGTAGGCACTCATATAAAACGGGGGTATTACCCGGGTAGTCACAAACCTGTTTTTCCTATAATCAAGTATTTGGTTGGCCATTTTATCAGACAAAATGGTCGCCCAATCCATGATATAAGAGTTAACTGCAACCTCCATTAAAGGTACCATCTCTATAGAAAACCTGGCCGAATCATGGACTCCAAAGAGTCTGCATATCATAGCACCAGCATAACAGTAAGGAGATGCTAATGAGTCTACAGAGTACATACCTGATGATTCATGCTTGTGTTTGCTTGGGTAATGCCTCCACTGTCTGATAGGGTCCAATTCCAAGGCATTTTCCTTGGCGAAGGCTTCCAAAAATGCATTGTTGTACTGCTTCTGTGGTTCAGGAAAATGATACATATTTTTCATATCTTCCACTCTGAACGACCCGAACATCCTTTCATCAGCCGTAAAGAATGTTTTATCTATTATGTTGATACTTTCAATAACCCATCTGACCAAGTCATTGTAGGGTAATACTTTGGCATGGGTTGCTATTCTGTGAAGATAAGAGCTGGCCAACTCCTTAAGAGTACTCTTTGACTTGTCAGTGGAATCTATTGTTCCCATTTCTTCCTCAATCTCTTCCAGATCCTCAACTTCCAGTAAATTGTATATACTTTCCCATGAAGCCTTGCCCAGACTGAGGCAGGTAGTATTAGCTATCAAGACCTTTTTAACTGGTTCCTCTTTGGCTATGACGAGGGCCTTTGGTTTCTTTGATTTCTTTGTCATTTTTTATGGATTCATAAACTCAGGATTGCTCTGAGAAAAGAAACAGAAAACCTTAACAGAGAAAAAATATTTTCAAGTCCAACGTAGAATATAAAAGATTAATGGTAATTTAAGCATGATAAGCAATATGAACTCAAATATTACCACGTATGAAATCCTCAAAGAATTCAACCATAACTACTCTATTAATGATTTATGTAACTACCAATTGTGATACTTAAATGCCATAATGATATGTCGCATTTCTCATATTAGTAACAGTTCTTTTAAAGTGGATATCGTGACTTTCCTGATCAACGATTAGCGAAAATCACATATCACAGATCAGGGGCACAAAAGTTATATTTTAGCTGTTTACCTATATAGCTTCGATTGTGATAAATAGTGAATTGTCATAGGGAAGAGGGATAGTCTTTAGGAAATCAATGAATCATATGTTTTTAATTTATAATTGATTTAAGCTTTAGACCTGCAAACATTCATTTATCAATCATATTTCACTTTTTTATCAGAAAGCGCTCCTTCCAATAATGAAATCACATCCGCAGATTCCAAATGGTCATTTGTTATGTTTTTCATGATTTTTAGTGATGGCTGATTGTGATCAGATTATCGCATCCGGATTTTTACATGGACCCTTGGAATGTTTCCTTGATAACTTGCGATTTGCGCTTTTCGATATCATTATCGAATCGTCAATTGCCAGTGGAAGCCTTAAGTCTATTTTTTAAACAAAGGGTGTGACACATTCCTTTATATTTGTTTTCTGAGAAGGTCTTGTTCAATATTTAAATTCGATCGGACCTTTTCATAAATATTTTCATGTGTTGTATGGATTTTTCAAAGTTTACGATTGTTATTGAATTATTTATTTTACCCAATTCCTAAGAAAGGGGACCCATCTCTTGTTAAAGCTTTGGATAAAAAATTTGAAATGGGGAGGGTTGTTGTATAGCACAACACAACCTTGAAGAAATGAAACCGTAGTTCCATTATTAAAGTTAATATCCAACATCAAGCCCAATATGTAAACATGCCCAAAAATGAGCCCAATCTAAAAATAAAACCCCACAAACAATGAAGCTACACAACATATACATGAAATTTAATAAAGGGAAAAACACTGAAATTTAAGAAAGGGAATAACCCCAACTCAGTTCGTAGCTTACCTTATAACTCTTCTCTACACAGCATTTTACTTCATTTTGTAGATATTTCAAGCTCCACTAATCAAATACAAGTGTTTAATTGTGGTCCATCATAGGGTATGGCCATTGTGTCATCTTATGTAGGTATGCAAAGTACATGTGTGAAGCATTTTACATTGAGGTTTAGTTATAAAACTAGAAGAAAAATAAGATTACTTAGACAACTTCTTTAAAATAATAAAAAAATATAATAAAAAGTTAAGTCAAAAATTTAAGACAAAAGGATAATTTTAAGACGAAAGAACAATTTCGTCTTCAATAAATGTCTTAAAACCCCCTTTTGTGTAGTAGCGAAGAATGAAAAAGATTTAATCAATTGGGTAAATAAGGTCCCAAAAAGGAGAAATGAGATGCCTATACAACATTATTAATGGTCAAATGTGTTCATCTCAAAGATACAAAATATGAGCTGATATGGTGAAAAAAAATCCTAGTTTGGACCTTTACACTATGAATATAGGATACAGGGCCATGTTTGCTCCAAACACATTTTATGATATGCAATGGAAGTGGAAACCACCATGGAATATCAAATATCCTCTAAAATCTTGTATATTTATGTTGACTATTAGAGACAAAAAACTCACATGGGATACCCTTGAAATAATGAACATACATTGCATGGGTAGATTTCCCTTCTAGAAATAATATCTTTAAACTATCACTCACCTTACAATTACTTGCTCTTATGAAAGGTCTATGTGCACTTAAATGGTCCTTCTATATGGAACAAATAATTGTTGGCAAGGGGTTTTTGTAGAGGATTGTTTCACAAAATGGCTAAACAATATTCTCTAAAATAATTTAAATCCCTACCAATAATACTAGCCTTATGGGATATGGTCAACTAGGAATGTTGCAATTTTTGGAGGCTCATGTCTCCCTTTAAATGTGAAGTTAAAGCCAAATCTATTTTCTTTTGCCTCAAAAATGTATCCAATATGTATTCGCAAAGTATTTTATCACATGATTCCATTTCCAAAACTAACATTTGGGGTTTCTATGATGGAGCTAGCCAAGGCACCTTGCCTTGATGTTGGGCAAATGGCCTTCTAGTTTTCAATGCTTCCATTATATCAATTTTAAAGTAGGATTGAGAGGGGGTTCAACTAACTTCACTGAACTATTACCTATGAAAATTTTTCTAAAAACTTTTACATGCAAGAAATCTCAAACATTCAAATGTATGGGGATATTCTAGTGGCCACCAATTGAATAAAATTAATCTACAAAATGAATAAATTGGTACATAGTTCTATATATGATGAGGTAAAAAGATATATTTTTGTGTTTAATCAAATTTCCTTATGAATTTCTATAAACAACATAACTATGAAGCAAACTATTTATCAAAGGAAAGAGTCTAGTTGGAAGTTGGTTCATGTATATGAATTGAATCAAAGGATGGGACAGTGGTATAGGAATCCAAATTTCCATTTATTTTATTGAGGGAAAGTTCTTAGGTGTAGGTTTTCAACTTCCTGTCATATTTTTTAAATTCATCTTGTTGTTGTTGTAGGGTTCCATGCCTACAGAAGGTTTGTTTGGCCGTTTTTTAGCTATATTGCGAGAAGATCTTTGCATTTGTAGAATTCTGATGTAATTTTGGTTTAAATTAAACTTTGTAGCTCAAAGGCTTGTTATGTTTGGACTATGTGTGAGTGAAAAAGACACTCAGTTTTGAGATCTAGTGAATGGGGACTAAGGGATGAGTCTTTGCTTTTTCTCTTTTTCAAATGCATCTTACAAATCTATCATGTAATGCCAATGGCATCTCTAGAATGCATCTCTTCATATTGAATAGAATATATAACTCTTTTCAATTGTGATTGGAAGAAATTTTAAAAAAATGAAATGAAAATACCCATGGAGAAGTTTAGAATTGCCCCACAATAAATGTGAATTACTTCTGTACATGATTTTTTTTAATGTGAGATGCCATCTATAGCCTCTTTATTCATCGATTTTTGGTTCGAAGATATATTTTTTGGTTACAGATATACTGATGATGAGGATCCCAATATAGGAATTTTTTTTATGATATGTAGGTATGTGTCATGTCATGATATTTTTTACACTAGAGACCAGTTAGAGCCTCTTTGTTGATGCATTCTTGGTTGAAAGATGTATCTCTTAGTGACTGAATTTTTTATTTTTTTTCCAATTCTTTTCTAGTTCTAGATTTCTTCCCATTTTGGTATGTTGACTAGCTTAGTGACTAGTTTGCTTCTGATAGTGTTGTACAAAACACATTCACATGATCCTCTTTGGGACCAACAAAATACAATTTTGAACAAGAATATGCATGCACAATTGAAGGGGAGGTAATTCTCACAATGCTGTCAGAGAGTAATATTTAAGAAATGACAAAGACAACAACAAAAACATGTTGGATATGAGTGTGATTTGATGAAGATGTTATTAGAGTAAGAGCATTGAGGATGATCAAGAATGGTTCAAGAAAGAAACTGAAGAGAGTTAACCATGTTATAATAGGATGACAATGAGTGTTTCAGGTACCATAGTCAACAACATGGTTTTATGATTGTTGAGGATGAACAAAAATGATTTAGTAAAGAAACTAAAGAGAGTTAACTATGCGCTAATGGGACAAAAATATCAACAAGTGTCCCAAATCCCACATTCAACAAGATGGCTTTCCCATCAAAAAATTGTTTTCTACAATGCATATGTGAAAAACAAAGCATCGAAGAAAAGTTGTCATTGGAAAATGTTAAGAAATATTTCTAACATTGCCAATCAATTATAATAAAGAGTGATGAGCATTATATGGTTACACAATCAAGAAAACCAATCAATAATATATCCTCAATCAAAAGCTCAAGTATCTCCATCGTGATAGGTGAGCCATGCCCAAGACAGGAAGTCAATATGATACAGTAACATCTAAATTCCTAATAGGGTAGCCTTCCAACAAATGCTTCCATAAACTATGATTAAAAGAGGTCCACATCCGAACATGATCTAGCACACTCACCATTCAAAAAATGTTTCTAGATTGTCTTAGTGACACCACAATGCATGAAAAGAGAATCTATAACCCTAAACTTTACAACTATCACTATCACTGTCACCATACTGTCAGAGACCTTGTGATCTCAAAATAAGTTCAACCCATGAATCCCCTTCTTATCCTTGTCCTCAATATTCCTTATTTCATTGAGGATATCCTTAAATGGATACCTCACATAAAGCCTTTGATAGAAGTATTGAGTCTTGTAAGTCCAAATTGGTTTGATATAATACAAAATATAACCTCTGAAGATCAGTCTTGGTTTATCTTTATTCAAGGTTGTTATGAAACCAGCTCACAAAATATAAGAAAATATATATCAAAAATAATAATAGTGGGCTTCTATGGGGCACAATAATAACAATATGGGGACTACATGGGCACAACAAGAACAATAAGGGGGTTGCACTAATAATAAGAAGGGGCTACACTAGTAGTAGAGGGACGTGAGAGGGACCTAACATGCCCCTCTCCTCCAAAAAGGTGTTGTCCTCAATGCTTGAGTAATGTAAAGAATTGTTGAATTGTGTAATGTAAAGGAGATTTCCCCCTCGAAGAGGCTTATTTTGAAGGCGTTGATCTATCTCTTCTTCTATTTTGTGAGCTGGTTTCATAACAAAGGTTTCCAAATTTTGGATACCAATGACTGGGCTTGTGATAATTTGTTTAATGAAGAAAAAGAGATGCAAAGATATTATCTACAAGAAAAAATGATTGCAGTGAGGAGGAAGCCTATTATATGGTAAGGTGAAGGTAAGCATAAATATAACATTTTATGAGCATTAGAGATGTCTTCTAGTCATAGGTTGTCAAATTATGAATAGAATTTCGAGGCATGCAATATTTTGCATAGTTTATAGACTAATATGCAAAGGTATTTTATATGAGACAAGGTGAATGTGGACATTTTGTAGTTCATATAAATGAAATACAATGTATCCATTAAGAAAGACATTGTTATATGGGAAATATTAATCAATATTAGAAAGTATATGCCAAATATATCCATAAATAATGTCTATTCCTAGTATGTAAGTTGGACCCAAATATTGATTTTATATATAAGTTTCTAGATGCTTTGAAAGGTATTTAAAAATATCATGAGCGGTACCATATTATGATGAGCAATAACATATTATGATGTGGACCAGTAGTTTGTTTTATAATACTATTTGAGAAGTCTATAATTTATCATTACCTATCAGGGGAATGTGATGGACTATAGTAAGTGACTTCAGCACAAGGGATGCCACTTTCCTTTAATGCTTAATCTTCATATGAATTAAATTTTCTTTTACATAGAATCGATGGAAAGTAATAAAACTCAGGCCAAAGAGTACTACATAATACATACTTCTAAGCCCCACAAAAACTTATCAACACCACCCAAACAACTTTGATCTTGTGAGACACTCAGAAATCTAACAAGAAATGCTAATAAAATCAAATAATAAACATTACCCTCACGTGCTTTTCTAACTCCAATTTCTATGTCATGTCTTCAACATTTTTCTCCAATTTGTTCTTTTCTCCCATAAATTCTCTAGTTTCCCTAGTAGTCTGCAAGAACAAAATCTATTAGTTGAAAGGAAACATTTGTAACAGCCTCGAGTTATATTTCCATATAAAAAGGTAAAAATAAACCAAGGCCATGGGACACATATTCCAAGCTAAATGAGGGGGAAACATCACATTGCGAGTTACTTGTGGTTAATTAATGGCTATAGAAATTAGCATTGGCATTCGAAAATGCCATAGAGCAATAAATAGAAATTACTTGAAAGAAATAATGAAAAATAGGAGAAAAGGAAGATAAAGAGACAAGAATATGCATGCAATGGAAATTAAAGAGAAACTAAAGGAAAATGAAACAAAAGATGAAGGGAAAGGAAGAGCCACCATACACAAAATAAGAAAAAAGGTATTTGAGAAATAATTGTTATTTTTTTATGAGTTTCACCTTTGAAAACTTTAGTTTTTATAAGGAATAAATTGAACTCTAAGAGAGAGAAAAAGCAAGGGAGCACAAGAGGAAGTTTGGACAATAACAAGGGTAGAAAATAATTGCTGATTAGTAGGTAATAGTGTGCATGTGTGATTTAGCATACTAAGATTTGAAGTATGGTATATGCATTGGTTTAGTGTTTATGTTTGTTTTCATTTACATGGAATTTTCCTAGATTCATGGTGGTTTACAACCTTTCCTTGTCATTTCCTAGATAGCCATGATGTAGTGGGTTATTTATTTTGGTTATGCTTTGGATTCTCAATATATTTCAGATCCTGGTTGAGGTGGTCTTAGGAAAATTCCCAAGGGTTGAGGATGGGGATGGTTTTCTCTAGGAAATCTTGATATGTGGGTGGAGATGGGATATGCCTCTGGGTATGGTGAAGAAAATATGAGGCATCCAAGCTTGTTTTTAGTTTTGGTGATTTCTAGACCATTTTAGTTGAAATCACTGTGGTTGAGGGTTGAGGTGGTTTAGCCTCTGGAATCCGTGGTCAATTTTTTTTTAGTTTATCCCATGTGATCCCACATTCATGCTTCTAATATGCATAGGGGTGTTTGGGTAAAAGAGAGACTTGGTTCAGCCCCATCTATGGTTGGGTGGTACATGGAAGTGCGTTACTTTTTTGGTATTTTCATATGTTATTCTATATTGATTCCTACTTAGATGAATGAGAAAAATTTATTAGTTTATGTATGAATTTATGACTGGTTTGTTAGGGTTCTATTATGGTTAAATGTTGGGTACATGCATGGTGTATTTCTAATTTACGATGTGCTCTTGTTATGGATCCATTCCATGGTTTTATTGGTTCTTGGTTATATATTTGAATGCATGAGAAACATGTGTTATTTCAGGTAGTATGAGAGGTTAGTGAGCCTTCTTGATGATCCTCATATAATTTAATCAATTAGTGAATAGATATGCATTCATGAGAGACATGTACTTTGTCTACCAACTATTTTTATAAATGAATATTGTGTGCTTTGTAAGCTTAAGAAAGATTAGAGTCTCAAAAATGACTCTAGAGTCCCTTGTACTTAAATGATAGATTTTTGGGTGGTTCTAGGTAGTTAGCTTGGGGGTTAGCCCTGGATTTCTGGGGAAAAGTCCCTGACCACAAGGAGAATGGATTGTGAGCGTGACTGTAACCACACAGAGGAATGCCTCTGTGTGCGACTAAAGCCTTCTAGCCAGATGCATAGTTTGGCATGCATGCGGTTGGGATGTAAGGTTAGTTCAAAGGAAGTTTTAGCTTAGGGAAAGATCATCCATGGATGTGTCTGACATTTGGGTGATCAAGTGTCCCTAGGAGGCTACAAAAGATTGTTAGTTTAGTGCGCCCCACTTCCATAACTAGAACTTAATTGTTGGGCCATGTAATAGTAACTCTCAATTCATGTTTACCCTGGAGAGCTTGTAAATGTGGGTAGATGTGGGGTTGAGTGTTATAGAGGGGTATCAGAGCGAGGTTCCAATGCTTGAACTCTAGGTAAAAGCAATTAGTCATGTAGTTTTATATTTTTGGCATGCATGCATGATGGCTAATTGTTTTTATATGCATTGCGATCACATGCATGTCAGCCATTTTATTTCTATTACGGTTACATGCATGATATATGTGAGTTAATCAATGTGGTCATATGCACGTGAATTGGTTATTCATGTGTGATAGTTAATCTTTTATTATATGCATTATAGTCATATACATGCTAATATTATCATTGTTGTTTATTTCATGATAGATAAGTTATTTATATTACTATGTATCGTGTTAAGTTGGAATGACATGTAGATGTAATAGCCTCCTCTAAGATATATTGAGGTATGATTTTGATTATGTCTTCTATTTGGTTTATCTAACATGGTACTTTTGCAAGAAAATAGAAGACTAGGGATGAAGAGAAGAATAGTTTAGTATAGTTCATATGACTTCTCATAAAAGCCATAAGAGACATGGGTGGGATGGGAGATATTAGTTGAGAACAAGGAGAGGGAGACTCTCCTGATCTAGCAGATACATTGAGAAGTTTGAAGGCAAATATTGTAAGTTGTAAGGAAGATAATGAGAGGTTGATTGAAGCATATGGAAGGCTTGTGAAAGCTTAATAAAAGTGACTTGAAGTTAATCTAGTTATTATTTCAATCCTTTTAGATTTGCAGAAGTAGTGACATCTATGAATCAATCACGGGGATAGACATGAAGAAAAGACTAATGTTGTAGATGGAAGTAGGTCTCACAGAGGGTACATTCTCGACAAGGATGGTACAATGAAGGGTGGTAGACTCTTGGATACACTTGAGGGTAGGGATAGTAATTGTGGAGTTTATTCTATTTTTTCTTCTCGGAGAAATCATCACCAGCACTGCAAACATCCTTATAGGAGGAGTGATAGGAGTTACTTACCAGAAGAGTTCAAGAAATCCAAGGCTCCCACTATTAATGATGAGTTGAATAAGTCAAAATGTGCATAAAAATGGCTTCTTGGGATCGAAAAATTCTTTAGACTTCATGATTACTATAAGAATATTAAATCCAAGGTAGCTACCTTCAGTCTCAAAGGAAAAACAGATATCTGGTGGGAAGATGTTAAGCATGTCAAAGGAATCGGGGAAGAGGAGCTAACTTTGGATGAATTTTAAGGACTCTTTAGGAAGAATTACATGTATGAGAGATATTATGATGGAAATGTCAAGGAGTTCTATCAGATCAAGATGGGTTCCATGAGAGATGAAGAGTATACAACCAAATTTCTAGAGTTCTTGAGATATGTGCCCTATTTCAAGGAGGATAAAGAAAATATCGAAAGGTTAATCAACAAACTGTCATTATCATTCAAAGATTAGATTGAGTTTGATGAGCCTCAATCCTTGGAGGAATCCATCAGGAAATTGAAGAATTGTTATGAGCAGTCAAAGTGCAAGCCTGATTTCTAGCATGAATGGAAGGGTAATGAGAAGATGAAAGGAAAATTTCGCGAGAAGTGAGGAAGATCTCAAGATGTAGGTGATAACGAAAACATGAAACCTCATAATAAGTTCAATGTGACTAAGAAAGGACATGGGTATCAACCTATGAAGAATAAAAATAAACGCAATTGAAGATAACCATGGAAGTGTTAGCCCTATGGTGGAGACCATCATAGGAGGGATTATCCATCATATTATTGTGGCATGTCTCAAATATGCAGTCTTAATGAGGCACAAAAATTTGGGGATGTAGGTTAGAGAAATCCATAGATCTATGAAATAGTGAATAATGAGCAGGAAGATCAATAAGCATCCATTATTGAGATGGAAGGTGGAACTTGAGGGAGAGTTCCAAGAAAAGCCTTAATGCATCCTACAAAAGAATAAGCTCATACTCCAGAATAAAATAATAGAGAAAGTTAAAGTGCATGGAAGCTATTTGGGGATGAGGAAGCTACATGGAAGATGGCTGATTAGATGTGGGAATAATAACTAGTTTCCAGCTATAGCTAAATTCGTCAAGGGAATTGAAATCCCTTGAGAGATGATACGAGCATGTGAAATTGTAGGGAAATGTGTTGGGTACAGTAGGGTAAGTTAACTGGTACATTGTTATATTTATTAATGCACTAGAAATTATGTGTTTATGGCAGTATGATGCAAGGACTTACATGCAATAAGAGGCTTCCGTAGATCTTGAGGAAGGCCTGGGATGAGCTTTCACTCTTGGAAGCACTAGGAAATCATGGGGGTTAAGTCATGGTGTCTATTAAAAGTCATTTTCTTTTTCTTTTCTATTTTTTGTGTTTGATTTTCAATTTTGACTATGACTAGTGCATGGCCATGCCACCTTGTTTGTGGTGTTGTATTTTTGTTTAGTTGTCCATATTTTCTTTGCATTTTATTATTGTTATTTACTTTTATGTTTTGAGGGTATTGGGAAATGGTTGGGGGAGAGAGGAAAGTTTATGTTGCTTGAGTAGAGATGAGTGAATCCCAATAGGCAATGCAAGACCCAGATGAAGCTCTATGCATGAATAAAGGGAAACTAAAGGCAAGCATATGACATCCAGTTGGATTGGTTGTGTCCATTGGGATAAATGGATAATGGTGAGAAAATCATGAGAAAGTTTACAGGAAAGGTAAAGTAAATTGGCTTGAGGTAACAAATTCCTTGCTTAAGTTGGAAATTGTTGTTCTCATTGTTGTGGATGTGTTGCACGAATAAAGGAACTTCTCTCAAACTCGAACATATGAACATTGATATTTTTGTTGTGATCATGACTATGCTAATGAATATATATATATATATATATATATATATCTGTGTGTGTGTGTGTGTGTGTGTGTGTGTGTGTGTGTGTGAATGTCATTGTCTGAAAAGGTCATAAAGGATCATTCTTTTATAATAATGATCATTTTATGCAGGTGAATGGCATGAAAAGGTTCCTAGTTTTATGAGGAATCAAGTGGGAAGAGTAACCCTAAAAGATCTATGATTTTAATATCATGGAAATATTATTTTGATAGTATCTGTTTATAACTATGCTTATGTTTATGTTATGAATAGGAAAGTGAAGGGGATTGGTTGTCAAGTTTGCTGGAGTCTGTGGGTTGGATTAGTATCTCTAGAGCCCTGTAACAACTCGGTTTCCATAGAGGTTGTGGGTTGCATCCATTAATAGCCTGGGTTCCAAGGTGATTGTGGGTTGAGATAATAGTCCCTGGAGTCCTGAAAAGCTTGGGAAGAGACCAATCTTGAGTTAATACCTGCAGAGATCATTTCTGAAGATTTTCGGATTTATGCTTTGATTTTAGTAGTGTGATATGCATCATGCTAGGACAAGCATGGATAATTAGTAACACTACAGATCCTGGATTTTGATTGTAGATGCACACAATAAAGAATGGGAAAGACACTAAAGGAAAAGTTTCCTGCTAGAGACAATTTGTTCTCTAGATGTGCAGTATTATTGTTGTGTACATGTTGTACATATTTTTTTGTGTACATTTTGTACATGTTGTCTTGTGTACGTGTTGTAATATGGCATGTGTATTGTGTATGTGTTGTGTTGTATCATGTGTATATGTGGAAGTGTTGTGGTACACCATGTGGAGGTGTATGTGTTGTATAATTTATTGGTACAAGTAGGTATGGGACTATTTGGATTTCCTTGTTGTTGATATTGAGGGTAGAGGTGGTATAGTCTCTAGATACCCTTGTTGTGGATATTGAGGGAGGAGGTGGCATAGTCTCTCGATTCCCTTATTGCTGATATTGAGGGTAGAAATGGTATAGTCTTGGTATTCCCTTGTTTCTTTGAAAGAGGAGAGAAGAGAAGTCACTAGATCCTTATGGGGTTTGGCAACCAATTTAGTGTGTGTATTGTTTGTCAATTTAATTGTCTTAAATTTTTACATAAATTATCGACCAGAGTTGGTAAACTTGTGAAGTGCCGGTGCACCATATGTGGTAGAAGTCCTTTTTATTAAGTCAGATTATTAATGTACATGATTGAGTTATTGAAAAATATTTCTTCTTAGAGAATTATATATTACAGAGCAATGGAACACATAAAATATTGCATAAATATAAACACAGAGAACATATAAAACAAGAGAGACACAGATATACATGGTTCACCAAGTTTGAGCTACGTCCACGGAGAAATAGCCAGTCCTTCCTTTTATATTATCCAACAAATTGAATAGATACAACCTACAGCAGATCCACTATAATTCCCTCTTTGCTCTCAGTCTCCTCTCTCTTCCTCACTCAGAATATAGATGTGCATAGATGCAATACAATTCCCTCATATATAGCGAGGGGTTGCCTTCTAGGACAAAAAAACCTAAATTAAACATAACTTCTACTGTCAGATCTCTGCCTAATGAACGGCCCAGATTGACTACAAAATTACAACATTTTACAAGGCAATTTTACATCTATTCTTAGCTTTGGGGGCACTGCCCCCAATCCCCTCGCTAGGGGGGGCCTCCCAAAGGTTGCAACTGCGCCCCACGACACCCCTGCAGCGAATATTTTACAGGCGGCATTTCCACCCCATTACGAACTGGGGTCAAATGTAGAGATACCTTTGAATACAGAAGATAATCAGGCTCCACACCCAACAATCTCCCACTTGGAGACTTATTATAGCAATGCCATCGCTGCTTCATTTGCTAGACAATGACTCCTCTTTGGACCTAGCTGTTTCTCATCTTCTTCATCATACTTGAAGACCAATTGAAACTGAGAAAATTCATAGTTTCTCCCTGGTTACAACTTTTGTTAACATATCTGTAGGGTTCTGGCTCATGTGTATCTTTTCCAGCTTCAACTGTCCATCTTCCAACGCCGACCATATGTAATGGTACTTGAGCTATATATGTTTAGTCTTGGAATGAAATGTAGAGTTCTTTGCAAGATGTATGGAACTATGGCTATCACTATATAACTTGCCCAACTCCTGCTTCTTACCAAATTCATCATGAAACCTTTGTAACCAAATCATTTCTTTACTAGCCTCTGTAGCAGCAACGTACTCTACTTCTGTTGTTGAGAGTGAAACAACACTTTGTAGTTTTGAGACCCAATTGATAGTTGTTCCACCTACAGTAAACACATACCCTGTTGTGCTTCTCCTGTTACCTCTAACACCCTCCATATCTACATCAACATATCCTTGTAGAGCAATGTTTGAACCACCAAAGCATAATTCTTGATTTGTGGTACCTCTCAAATACTTGAGAATCCACTCCACCGCCATCCAATGTTCCTTTCTTGGATTGTTCATGTACCTGGTTACAACTCCTACTGCATGTGCAATATCAGGCCTTGTGCAAACCATTGCATACATTAAGCTTCCAACTGCTAATGCATATGGAACTTTAGATATATGAGCCATTTCTTCTTGAGTCTTGGGACACTCCTCCTTAATTTGAAATGGCTAGCAAAAGTTATACTAACTGGTTTTTCATTCTGCATATTAAACCTTTTCAACATCTTTTCTATGTACTCACTTTGAGACAATGTTAATTTGTGATTCTTCTTGTCTCTAGTTATTCTCATACCAAGGGTTTGTTTTACAGCACCCAAATCCTTCATTGCAAATGAGTTTGCCGATTTTCTTTGAGCACATTTATTTCCAACATGTTAGAACCTACAGCAAGCATGTCATCTACATGTAATAACAATATAATATAGCTGCCATCATTTTTCCTTTTGAGATAAATACAATGATCAGAGTGACATCTAGTATAACCTTGTTCAGACATAAACTTGTCAAATTTTAGATACCACTGCCTTGGAGCCCGTTTTAAGCCATACAAACTCTTCTTCAACCTGCACACTAGTTTCTCCTTCCCTTTTACCTCATATCCTTGTGGCTGCTGCATATATATCTCTTCCTCCAAATCGCCATGGAGAAAGGTTGTCTTTACATCTAACTACTCAAGATGTAAATATTCAGCTACTACTAGACTTAAAATAGTTCTAATTGAAGTCATTTTAACAACAGGAGAAAATATCTCATCAAAGTCTATACCCTTTTTATGTGCAAACCCTTTCACCACATGTATAGCTTTATACCTTTTTCTACCTCCATATTCTTCCTTCAACTTGTAAACACATTTATTCTGCAATGTTGTTTTACCTGCTGGCAACCTGACTACGTCCCAAGTCTGGTTATGTGCTAAGGAGTCCATCTCATCTTTCAAGGCTTTCTCCCAATTCTTCCTAGTTTCTACCTGCACTACTCCTTCATAACATTATGGTTCACCAGAATCAGTCAACAATACATAATATAATGAAGGATAGTATCGTTTAGGTGGTCTACTTATCCTAGTAGATCTTTTAACACCACTTTTAGGTGTTTGAGGTGCTTGTTGCTATTTTGGTTGTTGTTTTGGCTGTTGATCATTATGATTTTTAGGCACCATCACTTTTCCTGTGATCTCATCAAGAACTATGTATTCTCTATTTTCTTTTCCCTATTTCTTTTCCTGCAGCTGATCCTTATACAAAACCTTTTCATTGAATATGACATCTTTGTTCCTAATGATTTTGTGTTTTTCATAATCATAAAAGCGATAACCAAAATCATTAACACCATATCCAATAAAGGTACATTTCTTTGATTTTGCCTCAAGCTTTATTCTACTTTCTTTATTAATGTGGACAAAGGCTTCACAACCAAAAGTCTTTAAAAAATAGTAGTTTACCTTTTTACTTGTCCATGCCTCCTCTGGAATACCACCATCCAAGGAACTTGAAGGCCCTCTATTTATTAGATAAACAACAGTATCTACATCATCTGCCCAAAATCTTAAAGGCAATCCTGCATGCAATCTCATGCACCTTGCACGCTCCATGATTATCCTATTCATCCTTTCTGACACACCATTTTCTTGTGGTGTTCCTGGAACTGTCTTCTCCCTATGGATTCCATTCTCTGAACAGTACCTATCAAACTATTTGTTGCAATATTAACCTCCATTGTCTAATCTGAGACACTTCAACATTTTTCCTATCTCATTTTCAACCAAATCTTTCCATTTCTTGAAAGTATCAAATACATCAAATTTATTTCGAATACAATAAATCCATGTTTTTCTAGTTGTATCATAAAAAAAAAGTAACATAATAATGAGAGCCACAAAGATATGATACCTGAGCAGGTCCCCATACATCTGTATGCACAAGCTCTAATTTTTCACTCTTATTTTCTTTCCCAACTCTAAGAAATCTCAATCTCTTATGTTTTCCATAAACACAATTCTCAAAGAATTTTAAATCAACATGCTTCAAACTTGGAAAAAAAATTCTTGAGCGAAGAATCTCCATCTCCTTCTCACTCATGTGCCCGAGCCTATGATGCCACAATGTCGTATCTTCTCCTATAGAGGATAAAGCATTAATCAAATTAGAAATACCATTGCATAAATAAAATGTACCAACCTTTCCTCCTTTCGCTATTACTAGGTATCCTTTAGTGACCTTCCAGGTTTTATCTGTGAAAGTAGTTACGCAACCTTCACCTCTCAATTGCTTTGTTGAAATCAATTTTTTCTTCAGATCTGGAACACATCTTACCTCCTTTAATAACCACTAATTTCCATTTTGCTGTTTTATGAAAACTTTAGCCATTCCAATGATTTTACAGGGTTTATCATCACCCAATTGAACCTGTCCAAAATCTCATTGAACATAATCATAAAAATGTTTCCTATCAGGTGTGGCATGGAATGTGGCCCCTGAATCTACCACCTAGGCATCAATAATATTTTCTAATGAAGGAACCAAAGCTTCTTGCAACACATCACCTGTTACATTCGCTTCATAATTAGTTTCTTGTTGTGTGTCTCCTTCTTTTCCCTTTCAAGACTTGCAGTCTTTCTTTAGGTGTCCTTTCTTCTTGCATTTCCAGCACACTATCTCAGATCTGGACTTGGACCTACCTTTTCTTGACTTACTGCGATATCTAGGGCTCCTTCCTCTTTCCATTTTTCTTCCCCTAGTCTCTGTAGTCAAAGCATTACCTGATGTCTCACCAGAGTTTTTCCATCACATTTCCTCGCTAAGGATTGCACTGACAACATCATCAAACTTTAAAGTACTAGGTCCAGAGACAGATTTACTAATGGCCATAACTAAACCATTCCAACTTTCTGGCAATGAGCACATAAATAACAGAGCCCTAACTTCATCATCAAAATTTACCCCTACAGAACTTACCTAACTGGTAATTGTATTAAATTCATTTAAATGATCAGTAACTAATCCACCTTCTGACATCTTCATATTAAATAAACGCTTCATAAGAAATACCTTATTTGAGGCTGAGGGTTTTTCATATAGTTTGGCCAATGTTGAAATTAAACCCTCTGTTGTTGTTTCCTTTGAAATATTAAATGCTACCGATGTCGTTAGGTACATTCGTATTGTTCCAAGTTCTTTTTTGTCGAGAATATTGTCATACTCGTTGGCTTCTTTGTCTTTCCGCTCAATGGTTGGTATAGATCTCTCCGGTACAAATAATCTTCCATCTACATCTTCCACAGCTGGTAGTTTTGGCTGTTAATTTTTTTGACCCTAAACCTACCATTTTCCGCCATTGCTCCCACTTGAACCAGGAACCATTCTCTCTTGCAAGTTTATCAGCCAAATAGACCTTTGGCTCTAATACTAATTGTTAGAGAATTATATATTACAGAGAAGTGGAACATATAGAACATTGCAGAAATATAAACACAAAAAATGCATAAAATAAGAGAGACACAGATATATGTGGTTCACCCAGTTTGGACTATGTCCACAGCGAAACAGCCAGTCCTTCCTTTTATATTATCCAGCAAACTAAAGAGATACAACCTACAATAGATCTGTTGTAATTCCATCTTCACTCTCAATCTCCTCTCTCTTCATCATTGAGAATATAGATGTGCATAGAAGCAATATAATTCCCTCATATATAGCGAGGGGTTGCCTTCTAGAGAAAAAACCCTAAATTAAACATAACTTCTACCGTCAAATCTCTGCCTAATGAATGGCCCAGATTGACTACAAAATTACAACATTTTACAAGGAAATTTTACATCTATTCTTAGCTTCAGGGGTACTGCCCCCGATCCCCCCGCTAGGGGGGGGGGTCCCAAAGGTTATAGCCGCCCCCCCTGGACCCCCCCTACAATGAATATTTTACGGGTGGCGTTGCCGCCCCATTACGAATTGGGGTCCAATGCAGCAATACCTTTGGATACAGAAGATAATCAGGATCCACACCCAGCATTTCTAAGGATATTTTTCATTCCTATATTACAATTCAAAAAAATTGGATGTAACACATTAAATATTCCTAAATTTTCCTCACTCCTTTCTAATGAAATAAAAATTTCTCTTCACACTTGCAAAATGAAACTTAAAGCAAACTCCCACTATCTTATTAAGAAAACTTAACTGATCTATTGCTACACAAATTTAATCTCTAAAATAAGAATTATTCATCTAATGTTCTAGAAATCCTTTACATAAAAAACAAAATGAATTTGAATTCTAGTTAAAATGAAAACTACACATTTTCTCATTATCAATCACTCATGCTTTGAAATGAAAATTGTAAAGAAATCACTCATGCTTTGAAATGAAAGCTGTAAAGAAATCACTCATGCTCTAAAATGAAAAAAAGAGTTTGAAACAATATGGCTACATATAGAAATTAACCTCTTATCTTTGTTTCAATGGAGTGTTTATATAAGGGTTGCAATATAAATTCATGGAGATTCATATGACTAAAGATAAGAACTGAATGGACACCTAGTTGCCACGAATTTGATGAAGCAAAGTCCATTCTAACCTCTGTTTTCTTGACTGGGCATTTATTGACACACAGGTGGACTGTTTGCTCACACAACCTAGAAAATATCTCTCCAAATAAACTAAAATATCTCCCAAATGGTAATGCATTCAGGAAAAATTCTTGTACAAAATTTATTTGGGCCCGTTCTTAACAAAACCCGTGTTTTTTTTTGTGAGATTCACTTTCATTTGCTCACAAAATGTGTTTAAAGTTGACTGGTAAAAAATGTTGTGTTTTTCCCTTGATTTGATGGTGGAGGTCCACATGTGTGAGCTGGGTGGTATTTTATAATTAGAAATCCATATTGGAACCTTTAGAAACAATGTCCATCTGCCGTATTTTCTTCTAGAGTGGTGCTACTACCTCAACCATGGAGGTGGCTACAGAAAATTGACAAAATTCTAGAAACATGAACTTGTTAAACTGTCATTAGTTAAAAGCATGAAAAATTATTCTTAATCTACTAAAAATAAAGGAAAAAGATGTTGATTAACCACTTACACATATAGCGACAAAAAATTAATAAATGTGGTGAAAATGGTGGCAAATAAGTCAAATGGTGCAATGGATGGTTGGAAGTAATGGTTTAATGAATGACAAATACAAGTGAAAATGATGACAAATCAGTGACCCAACATGTATGGAAGGGACAAAGAACAAAGGCATAACCATGAAAAATTTAAAGATAAGTATTAGTATTTCATTTTGGTTTTTAATTTCAAAATTATGAACATAATATATGATTATGATTTATGATGGTTGAGTTTTTAACTAACCAGATGTGATATGTTAATACATGATGATAGGATCAAGGATATAATTTGACTTGTTGTGACAAGAATTAAACAAAATTTAAAATGTCATTTTATTGATGAGCTATCAATGAGGTATGATTTGAATTTATTACAACTTCTTTTGAGTCTAATGGAAATTATGTTCTTGGTACAAGAAAGCATGGAAACACCCAGGTTTGGGTGGTTGGAACTAGATATAAGAGAATTAGCAACAACAGTAAAAAGGAATTGGAACATGTAATAACATGTTGGTAAAGGAATTCAGGACAAGGGCCATTATGGGACTCTCATATACATTAGTGTCCATTGATTTCCATAAGCATGTTATAACTAGTCCGATGGTTTTGAGCTAGGGTTATGCCTTAGTTTTTGGACCTTTTGATGTGAGGAAACCTTGCCAAGGGATGGATCACCGGAGGGTCTAGAAAGAAGGGAAGGGGTTGTTGGGGAACTTGGAAGGTGAGTGACTACACAGAAGGGGGTGGTCGGGTTGCCTAAGGGACTGGGAAGTAGGAAAGGGAGGTAGGGGAATAAATTGTTTTGTTCAATAACATTGTTGATTGGAATTAAAAGCACATTAGGAGTGTATCTAGAAAAAATGAGATGATAGTTCTTCACTAAGAGATAAAGGAGTGAAACTATTGTATCGATAGACATTGAGATAGGCTTTGGTATTAGCAATGGATACTTGACTCTGTGAATCTCTGGTATAGCTTTTGTGGGTGGAGGTGTGAACCTATGGTTTTGTTATCGCTAATGTGGGCATCATATCCTTTTATTTGATGCTTAGAAAAAATGTTGATATGTATATATGTGTATATTATTGTAAATATTGTATTAATTTGTGTTTATAAAGCTTTGGTAAACAGTATGTTAGTGATTTTTTAGCAGTTTATCATTGTAAATACTGCATTGAGTTGGCTTATAATGCTCCATAAGTAGTATGTTTTGTTGGTCATAAGTTTCATAAAACACCGAGGACGACGCTCCCCGAGAAGGAGGGGTTTGTAACATCCTGAGGTTATATTTCCATGGAAAAAGGAAAAAAACAACCAAGGTCGTGGGACACATATTCCAAGTTGAAAGGGGGGAAAACATCACATTGGGGGTCACTTGTGGTTAACTAATAACTATGGAAATTGACATTGGCATTGTAAAAAGTCAAAGGGAAATAAATGGAAATTAATTCAAATAAATAAAGGAAAATAGGAGAAAAGGAAGATGAAGAGACAAGAATATTCATGAAAAGGAAATTAAAGATAAAATAAAGGAAAATTAAATAAAACATGAAGAGAAAGGAAGAGACATGAGACATCAATGATAAAAAGGTATATGAGAAATAATTGACAATTTTTGAATAGTTTCAGCTTTGACAACTTTAGTTTTTCTGAGGAAGAAATCAACCTCCAAGAGAGAGAACAAGTAAGGGAGCAAGCAAGCAAGGAACAAGCGGAAGTTTGGACAACAACAAGTAAGGAAAGAAAATAGTTGTGGATTTGTAGGTAACAATGTGCATGTGATATTTAGCATGTTTGGATTTGATGCATGGTTTATGCATTGGTTTATTGTTTATGTGTGTTGTCATTGGCATGGGATTTTCCTGGATTAACAGTGGTTTACAACCTTTCCTTCCCATTTCCTGGATAGCCATGATGTAGTGGGTTCTTTAGTTTGTTTAAGCTTTGGATTGGTGGTAAATTTTGGATCCTGGTTGATGTAACCAACCCTTCCACATTTACCCACTTTTACAAGCCCTCCAAGTAAACGTTAAATAGAGTGTCACTATGACGTGACCTAACCTCCAAGCTTTAGATATGGAAGTAGGTTCGACAATTGAGACTTAATGACCACAACGAAACATCCTACAGGGCTTACAAGACACTCAAGTGTGAAAGAACCACCCCAACTGACCCAACCCTAAGCTAGAGTGTCTTTTTAGTGACCTAACACCACAACTGCATGCACAAGCCTACATGACTATGGTTGTGACTCTCCACCACATGCACAAGGCTACATAAGTGCAGTTGTAGCCCAAAATCTTGATTTTAGAGGATGTGGTCCCAAGATTTGACCCACAATTCTAAGCTAGCCTCCAAACCACCGCCCAGAACTTCTTGAGAATTTCTAGAATGTTAAGTGACTTGAAGACAATGCTAATCATAAAAAAGTTTAACAAGGACTTGACCTAACCATGCCTAACCATGACAGTTATTTCACAAAACATATTGTGAACATGTAAACTACAGGTCATGAATGCATATCTGAACATAGGAGTCTGGAACTTATCTAAGAATCACCAACAAGGTCTAATGCCCTCTCATAATAGCTGTAATAAAATTTGTTAGCCCATGCATTCATTAACCATACAATACTTATCAAATCATGAAAAATACATAGCTAGAGTACATTACAAATCCATGATTATAACTAGCATATAACTAGATTATCAATCATGACATAACAATCATTAAATCACCATAATAACAAGTACAAGTGTTCATAGATTACAATAGGAAAATATCTCTTGTTAACTTACGCAAAATCCAACCAAGTCAGGAACTTCCATGTACCACCCGACCATAGACTGGGATAAACCAAATATTTCTTTGACACAATCACCCCCGTGCCATATTCCAAGCGTGGATGTGGGATCTTAGGACATGACAAATAGGGCTTCCCAGATATTAAACCACCTCCATCCTTAGGCTATCGAAATCCTACCAAAACTGGTCAACAGATCACTGAGCCCAAAAATAAGCTTGGATGCCTCAGAGTTTCTTCACTAATACCTTGAGGATTTTCCTGTCTCCACCCACCTGTTGAGGGCTTCCTAGAGATTAAACCACCTCCATCCCCAAACCTTGGGAACTATCCTGAGACCACCTCACTCGATTCCAAAACGTTATGGCAATCCAAAACGCAACCAAAAAATAATCTCATCACACCATGGTTGTCCAAAAAGGCAACGACAAGGATGAAACCACTGTGAAACTAGGAAAAAAACCCATGCCAACAATGACAAATGAACCAAATGGATAAATGCATGCACCATGCATTCACACCTTAGCTAGGAAATCACACATGCAACCTGTTACCTACAAAATCCTCCTATTGATGATGCCTGATCCAACCTTCCTTGCTTGTCCTATTCTTCCCTTGTCCTTCAACAATGTAAACTTTGAAATGGGAACTGATACGATTACCCGCTTTTTTGAAGTAGCAAAAAAATCATCTGATTTTGAAAAATGTTGATTCACTATACACTTTTTTTTTCGAAGCATATTTCTGACACTTAAAATTTTCTTATGTATCAAATATAAATATTTGTTTTTTAAATGTTAGTGATTTTCACGCTGATTTTTAAATGCGTTGAAGCAACATCAACCCTTTTTTTAGAGGGCTTATTTTTTGCACTTTAAATTTTCCAATCTATTAACTGTGGATTTTTTTTTTTAAATGTTACAATTTTTTACAATTAAATTTTTTTATGTCCAATTGTTTTTTAAATGTTGATTACTTAACAATTTTTTTAGTTGTTTTATTTCCTTTTTTTTAAATGTTGATTACTTAAAAAAACAAATATAAAAAAATATATAAAAAAGACAAAAAAACATAAAAAAATAAAATAAAATAAAATTATCTTGTAAGCTATAAAAATTTGAAAAAAAAAATGAAAAAAAACTATAAAAATAAATAAATAAAAATACCACAATTTTAAAAAACTATTAAAAAAAAAAATTAAAAACAAACGTGATTAAAAAAAAAAAAACTAGAAAATCATCCAAGAAAAGCAAAAAAAAAAAAAAAATTTAAATAATTTAAAAACTAAATTAAAAACAAACTTAAAAAAAAATTAAAAACTATTAAAATTAAATTTAAAAAAAAAAAAAAAAAACAAAAGAGCATGATAAACATAAAAAAAAAATAGAAAAAAACCATTGTGTAGGTGGCGGACTGGAAGACGAGAGCGCGAGTTTCCAGGAAGTATTAGGATTTACAGGAGTTCGCAGGGGTTTCAATGGAAGCACGTAGGGGAGGGAGCTCCACTCCCTCCTATAGGCAGGCCGTGGCTAGTCATGGAAAGAAACCATTAGAGAGCGTCATAGGGCCTTCAGGTGAGGGGACAAGGATTATAGAAGAGGAACATGATTCAAACAAGACAAAGGAGAATAACACCAACAAGGAAAATGAGAAAGAAGACAAGGAACAGGGAGTGAATAACAAAGCACAAAAAGGGCCATGTAAACCCAAAGCTGAGGTCACTCCCAGAGTAGTTTTAAATGATCCTGCTCTGCAGGTGCATAGAGACCACATGAGGACATATGCTATCATTTGTAAATTGAGGGCCCTACTTCTTTGTAGTAGCAAGCCTTTATATGAGACCATGGATGATGAACTTTGTCCCTGAGAGAGAAACATTCACTTGTGTCCCAGTCTAGGTAAGACTCTACTCGTTACCCCTTGATTACTGGCAAACGAAATCATTGTCTGCTATAGGAAACAAGTTAGGGTGTTTTGTCAAAACTTCTAAAGCCACCAAGAAGGGTAAGTACACTTCCTTTGCAAGAATTTGTGTGGAGATGGATCTCTCTGGAGCTCTTCCAGATGAGGTCATCTTAGAAGTCTTAGATGAAGAATGGGTGCAAATAGTTGACTATGAACATATTCCTTTCAGATGTCGAAAATGCCATGAGCATGGGCACCTATTTAGAGACTGCCCTATCAGCAAAATAGAGAATAGAAGTAAGGAGAACACTAAGAAAGATACTGAAGGCTTTCACAAAGTGGTTCATAAAGGAAAAGGGGGCAAGAGGGGGCCAAAGCAGCAGCAGAAAGAAGGACCACAAACTAATCTGAATAGATTCCAAGTTCTCGAAGAAGAAGAAGAGATAACAAAGATAGATCAGGTAATGGAAGGAAGCCCAGGGGAAAAGGAGAAAGAGGAAGAAACAGCTCAAACACAGGATAGTATCAAACAGAAAGAAACTATGATGAGTGATGTAGAACCAGAGATGGACCAAGAAATGACCCAGAGTGAGATGGAAACAGAAGATCATGAACTGTAGGAGATTCTTGACAGAGAACACCTAGATCTGGAAGGATTCTTGAAACAGGGGACTATGAGTGGGGTAGACTCTTTACCGCCAGAAGAATTTAATAAGGTACAACAGCTGTTCCTATGGAAATCTCAAGCTATAGGGTTGGACAGACAAGGAAAAAGTGAAAGGCAAGGCAACGAAGGTGTGAAAATCATGAAAAACACACTGGGATTAGCTCCCAGAATTCCAGGGAAGAAAAGAGGCAGGAAAAAGCAGAACGAGTTATTGATGGAATGTGGAAAGCTAATGATAGATTCAGGTAAGATGAAAGATCTAACCAGCTACTCCTTTACAAATATTTAATAATGAAGTTTATATCTTGGAATATTAGAGGTCTAGGTAGCAAGAGAAAACAAAGAATTCTTAGTAATAGAATGAAACAAGAAGCTCCAGATATGATCTTTATCCAGGAAACTAAATGTTCCATACAAAAAGTAAGAGAAATTCACAATAAATGGCTCAATCGATTTGAGTTTCTAGAGGTTAAAGCAGATAACACAGCAGGGGGCATACTCACTCTTTGGAACCCCCAAAAGATTGGTATTATTGATGCTGAGGCATCTAGGAATTATTTATCAGTGGTCATTTAGCTGGTGGGAGATAGGGAGACCTATCTGGTCACAAATGTCTATGGCCCTCGAAGAATGGATGACAAAATTAGGTTTCTTAATTCTCTTATGGAACTCAGAGACAGACATGTAAATGTACCTTGGATCTTGTGTGGGGACTTCAACATGATAAAATCACTTTCATAGAAAAAAGGAGGAACTAGAACTTTAAGTAGAGACTCCACAACTTTTCAAACATTTATAGACAGCAGGAAACTAGTTGACACTGACATGAGTAATGGTCGCTTCACTTGGAACAATAAGAGAGGAGGTGAGTCTCAAGTAGCCTCAAAGTTAGACAGATTCATAATCTCAGAAGATCTCATGCTCACTAACAAGGAAATGATAGCGAGAATTCTACCCTTTGGAGGCTCGGATCATTGGCCTGTTCAACTAGAAGTTCAGGGCATTGGTAACCCCGAAAATAGACCTTTTAGATTTGAGAACATCTGGCTCTCCCACCCGGACTTCATCAACAACATTTCAAAATGGTGGACAAAAGATCTGAATATCCAAGGCACAAGTATGTTCCTGCTTCACAAAAGACTTAGGCATATCAAGCTCAGACTTAAAGATTGGAACAAGAATGTTTTTGGGAATATTTTTATAGCAAAAAAAGCTATGGAGGATAAAATGCAGGAACTCAATCAAAAACTTATCACTGATGGCTTTGATATTGAGAGAAATGATCAAGTCACCAAACACCATCAAGAATGGGAGAATTTATGTCAACAGGAGGAAATATTTTGGAAGAAGAAATCCAGAGTTCAATGGCTGAAAGAGGGGGAGCGTAACACCAGATTTTTCCACAGATCTACCATAGCGAACAGATCTCATAATAGAATATCCTTGATCAAGGACAAAGGTGGTAATTTGCTTAATTCCCATGAAGAAATAGAAGAAGTGCTAGTCCAACACTTTCATGGAATAACACAGGAAACTAGTTCAGACAGAGAGCATTTCATCAGAGATTTAATAGGGCATATCCCCAGACTGGTAACGAGAGAGGATAATATTAATCTCAATAGACCAGTTTCAGAAGAGGAGGTCAGTCAGGTCATCAAAGAGATGCAGAATGGTAAAGCGCCAGGCCCAGATGGTTTCAACATGGATTTCTTCAAAGCATGTTGGAATATAGTTAAACAGGATATTCTAGAAGTGGTGGAAGACTCCAGGGTGAATAGCGCTATTTTGAAGGCACTAAACAATTCCTTCATTGTTTTGATCACTAAAAAAGATAATGATAAAACTCCTGACAGATACAGACCCATAGCCCTGTGCAATGTGGTTTACAAGATAATATCCAAGGTAGTTGCCAATAGACTCAAACCACTTCTTCCTTCGCTAGTTTCTGTGGAGCAATCTGGATATGTGGAGGGCAGGCAAATTCTCAATAACATCATTCAGGCACATGAGGTGGTGCACTCTTTAACTAGTAATAGGAAGGCTGGTATGATTACGCAATTGGATCTAGACAAAGCTTATGATAAGTTGAATTGGACCTATATTAGGAAGGTCCTTATTGCTTTTGGGTTTGATCATAATTGGGTTAGATGGGTCATGGCCCTAGTAACTTCTTCTAGCTTCTCAATTCTAGTCAATGGTTCTCCTTCCAAGACCTTCTCTCCTTCCAGAGGCCTCATGCATGGTGATCCTCTATCACCCTTTCTCTTCATCCTCATGACGGAAGGGCTGGGTCGATTAATCAAGCATACCAAAGAGGTTGGCAATATCAAAGGCCTCCAACTTTCTGAGAATGGTCAAGCTGTGACCCATCAACAATTTGTTGATGATACTATGGTGCAAGGAATCGCTATGGTTAAAGAAGCTTTAGTGTACAAACATATCCTGTCTACCTTTGCCTTGGCTACAGGTATGCAAGTTAATCTTTCCAAATCTAAGATTTTTTTTCTTTAACACAAATATTGTTATTCAGAAACATATCTCCAGGATTCTTGGTTTTCAAAGGGATGTCCTCCCATCCAAATATTTAGGAGTTCCTCTTATGGATAAGCCTCTGAACAAGGGCATCTGGGAACCAGTGATTAATAAGATGCAGGATAAAATCAAAAAATGGACCTATAGACCTCTAAACTTGGCTGGTCAGTTAGTGCTCACAAAATCTATCCTCCAAGCAATTCTCGTCTTTATGCTATCTGCCCTTCCAGCACCAAAAGGTGTGCTGCATCATTTTAGGAACATCTAAAGAGACTATCTCTGGGGCAAGGAGGAGGAAAGAAAGAAGTGGGCCTTGGTTTCCTGGGAGAAGATCTGCATACCTAAAAAATATGGGGGTCTTGGATTGGATGATCGGAGGCACTGTGTAAAGTTTTAGGGGTGAAATTATGGTGGTGCTGGGTAAAAGAACCAAAGGCACAGTGGGCTAGAATCTGGAAGGAAAAATATGCTGGCAATTGGTAAGATAATGATATAATAAGAATGTCTATCATCATTAAGGGCTCACATATCTGGAACAAAGCCTGGGGAAATAGAGAGTTAGTACAAAATAACAGCTTCTGGGAAATCAGAGATGGTGGGATGGCTTTGTTCTGGGAGGAAAAATGGCAACAAGAACCTATACTGTGGAGAGAGAACCTAGTGGACCTAAAGGAAGATGTAGACACCAAAATATTAATCAAGGTAAAAGATTTCTGGGAACAAACCAGCAGTGAAGGTAAATGGAGAACCTGGAAAATGCTAGAATATAGGGAAGATAGCCCACTGAAAGCCAAAGCGGAGGCACTTCTAACAATGTTGGAACAAAGGAAAATTTTAGTGGCAGGGCGGCAAGAGCTACTTAGATGGGGAAATAATGCTGTAGGCACCTTCAATCTTGAGTAGGAAAAACACATACTCCTTGAGCTAGATTCCAGTGAACAAGATAGGGTTTGGCAGAACATATGGAGGCATCAAGGATGGATGAAGATTAAGCTATTCATGTGGTTGGAGCATCATAGGAAAATTCTGACTCGGGACAATATTCAAAAGAGGGGTGTCATGGGCCCCTCCAGATGCCATCTATGTGAAACACAAGAGGAAACAATGGAGCACCTTCTTAATAATTGTATCTTCACCTCTTGGGTGTGGGATGCTTTTGCATCTATCTTCCAGCAGACAGACAAGGACAATGGAAGCATCATTAAGACCCTAATCAATTGGAGACACAACTTCTCTGATTTGGAACTTCTAGGCTCTGCTTGGGCTTTAACGCCAGGTTTCATAATTTGGACAGTATGGAAAGAAAGGAACAACAGAATCTTTAAGAATGTGAAAAGTTCCTCTCAACGCCTACTCGAACAAATATTAAGACATCTTAAGGAGACTGTAAGCACCATTGTGCATTCAATGCCTAAGAATCCTCCCTCTACAATGGAAATGAAGATTCTTCTTAAGTTAGGTTTGCAGGGGTTTATTTCGCATAGCCTGGATAGTAACCTTTTGAGGATGGATTCTAAACTCAATTATTAGCATCCTCCCCCTCAAGGTTTTTTGAAATTCAACATTGATGGGGCTTCCAAAGATAACCTAGGTACCGTTGGCTATGGCGGGGTACTCAGGGATGATAATGGCAGTCTCCTTTACATTTTCCATTGCCATTTGGGAAAAGCCACTAACAATATGGTGGAACTTCTAGCTCTTGAGAAATGTTTGGAAATTTTGAAGTAGGATAACATACAGAACGTTATCATCAAGGTAGACTTTGAGCTGATCATAAACTCAGTCAAAAGAATAAGCTATGGTACGGAGCCGGAAAAAGTCTCTAAACATTGGAGACTGCTCCAGGTCTTTCAGAGGATCCAGCTTCATCTCCAGGGCATCCGCACGGTGAGTTTTAACCATGTGCGAAGAACTGCTAACAAATTGGCAAACATTTTGGCTAATCAAGGAGTACTCAGTACTAAAAGTAGGGTGGTGCTGAAGTGGTCTGAGTTTCCTTTGTCCAGATTGAAGACGCAATGTCATGACCAGGCAGACAAGGATATAATGGTGTTTCATTACAAAGACACGGGGGCGGAGTCTTGTTGATTCCGTTTTTTATGCAGGTTTTTCTCCGAAACAGGATCATTTTGGGGATGAAGGTTACTGTCAGCCTCCCTAGCCTTAGATAGTACTGTCTCAGAAGTGTCAATTGGAAGCTGATATGCAGATGCAATGCCACGGACAGCAGGCCGAACAGCTGGGTTCTCATTAGTCACCAGTTCCTTAACCCGCAGAGGACTGTTGATGACAAGGACTGGATCACCGGCTTTCCCGGCAGCCGGTATCCCCCCGTTTTCATCTCGGAGATTTCAATTCAGCCCGGGAGGTGGTTTGGCGGCCATCACAAGCCCTTTGCACAGGGAGTGGTTTTGTGGAATCGGGAGCGATTCCACTCACCGCGTTACAAGTGGCAGGGTACAGAGTTGGATTACCGCCCTCATCGCGCATTAATCTTCAGTGGGTTAGGCCCATGCGATATGGTCCTGGGCCGTCGGATCTGGAAGGACAGATCAACGGCCAGGAACAAGCGGGCTTGTTTGTGGGTCCAGGGTGGCCACCGTGTGAGTATCCTTCGGGCTACTTGGCAATGTGAAATTATCCTCCACCGTAGGATCTAGCAGGGAGGATCTATGATCAAAGCTAGTTGCGCGGATCAAGATAAAATTTCTCCCAGGCAAGTTATGTGTTTAGTTGGAAATCAGTGGTGTTCACGCATTCATGATGTTCGAGAGTATTACCCTATTTCATCACCGGGTCTGTCTCCTTTTTGTATGGGGTAACTTGTGTACTTTTCATGGACTTAGCAGTTTTGTGGACATTGTAGGTTAAGCTTCTAGCTTGGGTCCATTGGCTGGTTTTGGTTGATTGTTCTGTGGCCCATAGTTCCTTAGGGAAAGATGTACATTATGTAAGATATTTTAAGTTTTAATGAAATAGAAGGATCGACTCTTGCCTCAGCAAAAAGAAAATGATAAACATAAAAAAAAAAAAAAAAAATTAAAAAAAAATGTAATTAATTAAAATAGTCGAACAATAATATTAAAATCTTTAAAAAAAATTATTAACAAAAATCAAAATAAAAAAAAATAAAAAAATTGGAGGGCAACCTCACCTAGGGGCTTGGGGCCATGACCCTAGGGGTGAAGCTGCACGTAGCTTCACTTTCACAGGGCCACACACCCCCAGGCCTCTACGCCGGTGGAGCTGCGTGCAACTTGACCCCCCTATGGTTGTGCCCCCAGGGGCTGACCCTGGGTAGGTGGAGCTAGACATTCTAAGAATTGGACTTCAGCCCCCCAGGCCTCTTGGGCAGGGCTGAAGTCTGATTCTAAACTTTAGCCCCACCCAAGGGCCTAGGGGATCATGGCCCAGGGTGGGCGGCATTGTGTGTGCCTTCATCTGCCCAGGGCCCTGCCCCACTGGCCCTTGGCCGAGGCTGCCCTCCAATTTTTTTTTTTGAAGTTTTGTTAATAATTTTATTTTTTTAAGATTTTAATATTAATGTCCTACTAATTTTTAATTAATTATGTTTTTTTTATTTTTATTATACTTTTTATGTTTTTTTTAAATTTTAAATTTAATTTTAATAATTTTTAATTTTTTGTTTGTTTTTTAATTTTTTAATTCTTAGCTTTTATAGGTTAATTTTGTTTTTCTTTTTTAACATTTTTATGATCAATTTTTTTTTCTTTTTTAGCTTAATTTCGTTTTTGTTTTATTTTTTATTTTTATGTTTGATTTTTTTTCTTTTTTATATATTTGATTTTTTTGTCATTTTATGTTTTTTTTAATATACATTTTTACTTATGTTTTGTTATTTTTTCAACCATTTTTTTTGTTTTTTTTTTTATTGTTTTAATTTTTGTTTTTATTTTTAGATTTATTTTTTCATTATTCTTTTGAAATTTTAATGTTTTTCAGAGTCATGATAAATATTTTATGCCATTGTTTCAAAATGTTGAAAATTTATCCTGAAAAGAAAAATAGAGGTTATTTCAACATCAACACATCAACCCTTTTCGTTTACAGGGTGTTTTTTGCACAATTTCTGCACAAAAAATTGGTTTTCACTATCATTTTTAAAACATGTTGAAAATTTACTCTAGAAAAAAAGTGTTATTCCAGCATCAACACTTTTCATTTTCTAGTTGATTTTTCATGTTTTTGGGGGATTTTTTTGCTAGAGTTCTCGTTTGGAGTTTATAGTTCCCGTTTCAAAGTTTACATTGTTCTTCCTTTTCCTTCCTTTGCTTGCTTGTTTTATTTCTCCTCTTGGTTCTCTTCGTTCTCTCTATAAATAATTCCAAAGTCAAATTGACAAAAAGCTAAACCAGCAAAAGCTGTGAATTGATCCTCATAAACCTTTTAATTATTAAGGCCTTTATTTTCTTCATTTTCCTCTATTTTTCTTTCAAATTCCTCTCATGAAAATATGTGACCCTTCATCTCCCTTTTCTCCTATTTTCCTTTATTTTCTTAAATAAATGCCAATTAATGCCTCTTTTCCTTTGCAAATTTTTCTAGCGATAATAAACCAAAAGTGACACCGATTAACATGTTTTCCCCAACATTCATCTTAGAATATGTATCACATGACCTTGGTATTATTTTTCCTTTATTAATCTTTATTACATGAACTTTTAACCTGTGGCTGTTACAACCCCCCCCCCCCCCCCCCCCCAGGAGAACACCATCCCCAGTGTGCTATCACACTTATGACCAGCAAAACCATTGAAAACCAAAACATACTTCCTGTGGAGTTTTATAACTTAGCTCGATGTAATATTTACAATAAAAACCTGGTGAAAAGAGAAACCATCATTACAAACGTGGTAACATGACAATCATATTGGTTATTTGAGCTTTATAACCCAATTTGTTGTGGTATTTACAATAAAAACCATACATAAATATGTACGTATTCCAAAAATCCTTTTCCTCAATCGTCAAACAATGAAGGATACAAAGACGCATCTGATCAGCCATCTCCCATGTAGCTTTATTGGGCCTAACATGTTTCCACTCCAATTTAACTTGCTCGATTTCCCTATTTTGGATCATGGGTTATTTCCATTGTAATATGTACTGAGGTTCCGGTGCGGATTCTCCTTTTGGATCCACCTATAATACAAACTAGCCAATCACATGATCAACATATTTCACATATCATTTAAGCAATGGAACATGGAAAACATCATGGAATTTCACTATTAGAGGAACTGCGAGTTTGTAGGCCACTCATCCAATCCTCTCAAGGATCTCAAAAGGCCCGCAATATTGGCACATGACTCAATCCTCAAAGAGATCTTCTTGGGTTTGATGCATAAGTACACATGCTCCCTAACCTAAAAATATCTAAATTCCCTATGCTGATATCCATAACTCTTCTTCCTATATTTTGCTACCATTAGATTCTTCTTGATAACCTACATTTCTTGTTCCATCTCTTCCATCATGTCTGGTCAAATGAATACCCCGTTCACTGGATCAATCTAGTTGATGGGACTATTACAACTCAGCCCATAAAGTTCCTTAAAAGGACTCATCCTCAAGGACTCCTAATGCCCATTATTTTATGCAAACTTTAGAAGTGGATGATACTCCTCCCACTTCCTCTAATGGTGCATAACATACATCCTCAGCATATCCTTTAGAATATTGTTAAATCTCTCTATCTTTCCATCTATCCACAAATGATAAGTTGTACTAAAAGTACACTTTGTCCCCAAATCTGCAAACAACTCCTTCCAAAACCTAGAAGTGAACTTGGAATCTTTGTCTGACACAATATTCTTAGGAATACCATGTAACCTCACTATCGGCCCCATGAATTCAAAAGCCGCTTCATTAGATGAATGAGTATACTTCACTGGAATAAAGTGAGATACGTTGGTCAACCTGTCAACCATTATCGAATCATGTTATCTAGATTGCTTCAACAATATTATAATGAAATCCATGGAAATAATATGTCATCTCCACTCTAGAATCAGAACCAGATGTAATAAACCACCTGGATGCTTGCACTCTGTTTTTACCTATTGACAATCCAAACTCCTTGTGACGAGATAAACCACCTCCTTCTTAATATTCGACCATTAGGAAAACTTATTCACAATTTTCAATGTATTTTGATATCTTGGATGACCTGAATATGACTTAACATGAAATTCTCTCAAGATAAGCTTCCTGAGTTCACTGTTGTGTGGCACATAGATCCTATCCCTAAATATCACCAAGCCATCTACTGTGAGATGATAATCCACATCCTGTTCATATGTACCCTAGTGCTATAAACTATGTTAAGTTGTTGTCACCTATAATCATTTTTTCCTGTAAGATCTAATCTTGTAATTCTATCCCATATGAACTCATAGCTGCTATGTGATTTACCTACACTCTTCTGCTAAGAGCATCTGTGACCTTGTTCTCCTTTTCCTTGATGTACCTGATCTCGAATTCGAACTCAGTGAGCATGACCAACCATCTATCTTTCCTAACATTCATATTAGGTTGGTCAAATAAGTATCTCAACCCACTGTGATCACTCATCAAAACAAAACTCCTTCCAAGAAGATAGTGCCTCCACATCTTCAATGCATGAATGATCATTTCCAACTCAATGTCATGTGTCACATAATTCTTCTTGTGCTAATTTAGTTTTCTTGATTCATAGTATGCAACCTGTCCTTCCTGCATCAGGACTCCACCAAGTCCTCTCTTGGAATAATTTTTACACACCACAAACACTTTATCTGGATCTGCAATCTTTAGAACTAGAAATTTTTTTAAGAAACTGCTTCAACTACTCAAAACTAGCTGCACATTCCTCTATCCATTCAAAATTATTTCCTTTCCTTTGCAAGGATTTAATAGGATAGGAAAGCCATGAGAAGTTCCTAATGAAACTCTTGTAATAAACTACTAACCCCATGAATGATTTGACCTAACCCACGTTCCTAGGAGAAGCCAATTCTATGATAGCTCTCATCCTCTCCATATCCACTAATATGCCTTCCTTGCAAACATCGTGTCCAAAGTAATGAACTTTTATCTGAAATAAATTATAGTTACTAATATTGGAATACAATTGATGTTCTTTCAATAATATTAATGATATTTCTAGGTGTTCTCAATGATCTTCCTCATTCTTAGAATATATCAATATATCATCAATGGATACTACCACAAATGTGTCCAGATAAGGACACAACACAGTATTCATCAAACACATGAAAGTAGATAGAGAATTAGTAAGACCAAAAGGAACCATACAAACCTAATATTGTCCATACATTGTACGAAAATAAATCCTGTATATGTCCTATTCTTTGATGCATACCTAATGATACGATGATGACAAATCAATCTTCGAGAACACTACTTCTCCCTTCAACTAATCAAAAAGATCATCAATCTGAGTCAATGGGTGCCCGTTCTTGATGGTTGCGCTTTTAATCTTCCTATAATGAATGCACAACTAGAGAGTACCATCCTTATTCTTCACAAACAACATTGGTGCACCCAAAGGTGATACACTTGACTTAATGTGTCCTTGTCAAGAATTTCCTTCAACTCTACCTTTAGTTCCACTAATTCTGGAGTGCTCATTCTGTAAGCTTCCTTTGATGCTAGTGTTACTCTTGGTACCAAATAAATAGAAAATTCCACGTCATTTTCAGAGGAGGAAATTATAAAATATCTACTAGAAATACATCTTGAAACTACTACAAAATCATAAACCACTTCAAGACTTCTACATCCTCAAGCTCCTTACCTTTATCACTAGAAACACGCATTGCAAATAATACACACCCTTTCCTACGACTGTGTTTTTCCTACATAGTTGTAAGCATTCTCAATGATGCATGTATCTTCTTACGATACAAGATTCTCATATCTTTGTCATCTTCCATGCACTCGATAGCCTTCTCATAATAATACACCTTAGTCTTGTGAAGGTACAACCAATCCATACCCAGAAGAATATTGTATGGTTAGACTGCAAGTAAATTTAGATGTGTTGATGAAGACCTGCCATTAAACTCAAATACACAAGCTATTATCCAATGATGAACTCTTTTCTTAGTGCCTGTAGACAACTACACCAACCAAGGCTCTTCAAGCACTTCTTTTCTAAAGCCACACTTATTCACCAGGTTAATATTAACATAACTATAATTAGATCTAGGGTAAATAAAAATGGAAATAACTTGATCATAGAGCTTACCTTCCATCTTGATAATGGATTCCTAGTGATCTGCTTGCTTGTTATCAAATGCAGCATAAATCTTAGGAATGCTCTACCCAACGTGCCCAATTGTCTGCACCTCCTAAGCAGTATAGATATGAGGCCTACCACCTTGATATAATGGATAATCCTTCTTGTTATGATCATTACCACATATCGAACATTGAAATGGTTCTCTACCACTACCCTTATTTTTCTACTCTCCAGGCTAATGTCCATGTCCATTCTCAGTTGCATTAAACTTCTTCTTAGGAGAAACATTTTCCTTCTCACCTACATCCTGAGGTATTCCCTACTTCCTTGGCCACTTTCCTTTAGTATTTTAATTCCCTTTCCAACCTTTCTTAAACTTTGTCGTGTGCTTTGATTACTCATAAGAATGCTTCAACTTTCCAATGACTTCTTCCAATAATCAAGGCCCATCATACTGAATCCAATCCTGAAATGCTAATGAAAGTGCACTAATAAATCTCCAAAATTTTATCTTCTCCTCCTTGAGGTAAGGTACATACCTCAACAACTCCGTGAAATTAGTCATGTACTCCTCATCTATCATAGATCCCACCTTCATCTCATATAAATACTTAGCCTTACCATCATAGTACCTACCTGACAAGTACTTTTTTCTGAAGAGTCTCTTGACTTCATGCCAACTCAATTCCTCCATCCTAATGTCTCTTACATGCTTCACATATTCCCGCTAGATTTATGCCTTCCCTTTGAGACTAAAATAAATATCTTAACCTTCATGTTCTTTGTACAAACATGTAGCTCAAAGAAATTTTTCATTCCAAGAAACCATGCCTCTACATCTTCTGACTTATTCAACTAACCATTGAATGTAGGTGGCTTGGCTTTCTTGAACTCATATGGAAAATATCCCCTCCAACTCCTCCTGTAATGATGATAATGATGACGACCATGATAACTATCTGAACCAAAACTAGAGTACAACCCATAACCACTACTTCTCCTATCAGGTGTATCCAAGAACCTACCATCTCTGACTATTTCATCCTTGTCAGACCTACAACCACCATGAGAAATACTATCATATGCCCCATTAGTTGTATCCTCCAGTCCATAACTAATTTTTGGTTGTCCCTGTCTCTGCAAATATGACAAACTATGAAGGATAACTACACTTAATTCTATTTGTTTTTCTTATGCCCTAGAAAGTCCTTCCTATGACTGAATGATCCTGTCATTATATTCTTTGCAACTTCTGATCTTTTCCTTTAAACTTTTGAAGGTGTTTGCTATGTTAGGAGAATATTCACCCTTTTTCTTCTCATTTGATCTACAAGGAGAGTCTCATGAACTATAATCCACCCTTTTTCTATTCATCTCTAATCCTCTTCTTATTGCAAACATACCATTTCAAATAACTAAATATAAAAATAATCAACATACATTTGTGTAGTCTAGGGGAGGCTATCTCATCTACAAAATCAATCCATATTAGAACGATACATATACATATACATAATCATATCAATATATTGACATTATGCATGATAAAACTAACTACATACAATGACATGATGCATGCTAAACATAACCATAACTAATCTGAATGGGAAAGTTAGTGTTTGATGTCCTATATTCGAATTCAGAATAGTAAACAAAGTTCTTGAGGATTATGAGGTAAATTGCAAGTTATCCATGAGTTTTTATGTCTATATATGTAATTCATGAGCTTAAAACATGAATTAAAAAATAAACTGAACATCAGCATAATAGTAATACACTAAACAATTGATAAAGCATTTCACCCCTCCTAGGCTAGGTCTCCTTTCTCCAGCTTCCAATGGCTTGACCCAATCTCATTATGCTCAAAATACTTCAGTGATAAAGAGTACATAAAGTGTGCTGATCAAAAGAGTGGCTAGTTTCCCCTTCAAGGAAACATTCTCATGCAAATAATTTGCACTCTCAAAAAATGATAACCTATAGCCATTCATGTAACAATCAGCAAGAAAAGGGTTCTCAAATCAAGACCCCATACTCCATTTGACAATGAGCATAATAAGTACATCAATTCACTTGAAGTACTAAAAGAGAACTTTCCTCGCAGAAATAATTAGAAAATAGAAACATGAGCTACACCATAGATGTATCAGTTGCTATAGAGAACATATGAAGGCTAGAAACCCCCTACAATGTCCTCTTCATTCTCAAAAGCCTTCAAAAACTGATTCAACTCCTTGGTTGATCCTAGCACCCATATAATTAAAACTGCAAAATCTCTCTTCAGAAGTGCTCCAATGGCTCTGAAACCTATTCGATTAGCTTTAGAAGACCCAAAAATTCCTGTCTAGCCTCTTCCTCCTTCTGAAAAGACTAAAAACTGAAGAAGTTATGAACTCCGCTAGTTCTTGCACTATCACTCTACAAATTCCCCAAAATCCAGCACCGGTCCTACAATTTATCCACAATTTCCACTAACTGAGCGCCAAATTGCCCAATATATGGTTGGATTTGTTAGGGTGTTTAAAAGCCCTATAAGGCCTTATTTCCAAAAATCCAGGCCACATGTCCACCACATGTCCTAGGGCTGGCCCTTTAACCCTTTTCCGCTCAGTGGTTTGTGCTCTGCGGTCAAGGCTCCTGCTCACATGGTGGTGGTTAGGGCTCGATCGTTTCAGAGGTGGGCGGTTAGGCAGATGGCTTGTTTATTGGTGGTTGGAGTGTTCACATGAGTGGCAACTTGTTAACGCCCATCGGTTAAGGATTTGGTTGCGGAACCGTTTGCGGTAGCTATGGTGGTAAACACATGAAGGCGGTCTCGTTTAATGGTTATGGGTATTTCTAAGGGGGTGATCTAGGGCCTAGGCCCCGATCCCCTTTACCACGGTCTAGTGGTGTGGGGGTGTCCAATGGCTAGGCCTTAGCACCCCCCACAACACTATGTCCACCATATACAACAAATACCATATCTCCATGAACTATAAACAAGTAATGCACATGGTATATTGGTAATGCGTGCGGCTTGTATGGTGGAGGTTGTATGTTTGACTCCTATGGACTTAATTTGAACTCTTAAAAAAAATAGGTGGCCTTAAAGCTACCACATGGAAGCTCCTAGAAGGGCCACATGACAGCCCCTAGAAGGGCCACATGGCGGCCTGTGGTTGGCCACCAACCGACCAACCATATCATGCCACGTCATCACCATTGAAATCATGCCACTTGGGACCACCTAATTCACTGGGGAAAACGTTCAATGGATAGTCACCCTATCACATAGGTATGCCCAGTTAGTGCCACGTCAACAGTATGAACTGCTGATCGGGTTGTCATTTTTTTTGGGCAAAAATTTGCTTGTTTTGGAAAACCAACAAAACTCATTTCCGGGAGCATGCAATGTCTATTTCGCATGAAATGGGTTGCACCAGATTCAGGATGATGAGCACTACGCATTCATTTAGGTTCCACAATGATTTGATAATTTTTAATTTTGAGCAAATTTTTGGGCTCTGAATCAGTCCTCCCCATTAGGAGATTTTGGACCCCAAAATATCACTTTCAGTTGTTCAACTAATGAAGGTGTATTTCCCTCACCTTTCCAATATCGATCCATATTACCTTGCTCGGTTTGGTTTCTTTGAGCCCCAAATGAAGGTAGTCAACAGTCCCTCGTTTTGAAGTCCTTGTTCTACTATGAAGGATGGTGTCTTGTTGTAGTTCTTCAAGGTGCTTAGGAGAAAACTCCTCAATGGACTTCTTGACTTTTTTTATGTATCTATGGAAATCAATAGCAATATCCTTCGCAAGAATGAAATTCAATGGCGATCTTCTGCAAAATATTTACCAAGGATAAAATCCAAAAAGACTTTGGCAAATAACCCAAACAAGATTCATATGGAAATACTTGTATAAATGAGTGCTTGACACATTTTTAACATACTAAATGTGTTGCAAATAAATGAGTGTTGATGGTGTCTTGTTGTAGTTCTTCAAGGTGCTTAGGAGAAAACTCCTCAATGGACTTCTTGACTTTGTTTATGTATCTATGGAAATCAATAGCAATATCCTTCCCAAGAATGAAATTCAATGGCGATCTTCTGCAAAATATTTACCAAGGATAAAATCCAAAAAGACTTTGGCAAATAACCCAAACAAGATTCATATGAAAATACTTGTATAAATGAGTGCTTGACACATTTTTAACAAGTTTAGGATGCTTACTAAAATTTCCACGAATGGTAATGCATATTACAATATGAAATAAATTTGACTCCCAAACTCCCATGCAAATTGACTCATCATGAAGCCCAAATAACATAACAATTCCATGGAAAAACATTCTTTCATATAAGTGATTTATTCACAAACATCACTTTTACAAAATTCCCAACTATGGGGACATGCAACAAGTGAAATAAAAAATAAATGAAGTCTTTAATTAGAAAAATAGTCCAACCATTTCTTACCCAACCATGCTAGAGAATTTTCTTTCTCCACTTCACTTCCTTCTGGAACTACTTTTAGAATGGTTATGGTGTGCCTTGCACATTACTCTACCTTCTCCATCTCATGTGATTCCATTACCTGTTTGTCCTTCTTTGGATGAACATGTGGATGCAACTTCCAACACTTTTAAATCCAATCCCAACTTATGTTGCAATGAGTGCAAACATTTTTGTGAATTTTTCTTAGCACAAATGTCCTTAAACTTGGACGAGAATTTCCCTTCTTAGTCTCAATTCCAATTGAAATTTTCATCTTCTTGACTAATTCTTTCCTTTTCTGACACTTAGCTACACAATGGTTACGTTCATGACAAAAAGTGAAAGGAAAAACATTCCATAACATGTAATTCAAATCGTCATGTTTCTTGCAATAATCAAAAGAGTTTGAATAAATTAGGATGTTTATACGTCTTATGGTTGTCCTCTGGCTTATGAGTCTGGTGAGGAGAACTTGAATGGAAAGAAGAAGTTTTCTTAGTATCTTCTTCAGCTTTCTCATATATTTTTGGAGAAGTCTTGCTTTTCACGTACTCCTTTTGCTTTAGAAACGAAGTAGGTACTAATTCCAGATGAAAATCCCAAAGATTTGCCTCCACATGTCCTCTCTTATGATAAAAAGAACAAGATACCAAAGGGCTATCGCTGGAAGACCATTCTTTCTTTTCAACATAACCCAAACCTTCATATCGAGGTCTCTCCATTGCCTCAATTGGATGGATAATGCCCTGATTGTTCACTCCAAGGCCTCCTTCCTTGTAACCCATGCTGGGCAAGACCATTGCTTCCATGCCTTTGCTATTCTTCTCAAGGGCTGCAAAAAATTTTAAATCAACATTCTCATGTAAAGCAACTACATGTAAATTGTTACCATTTTCATCATCTTTCGACTGAGGGACAAAGATTCTCTTAAACTCTTTCCTAATTCTTGATGTGTCTTCTTGGAATCTTGGTCTTTCTTCTTTGAGCTCCTTGAACTTTGGCATTGATAGAACCTCAACCTCAACATCAGGCCAACAAAAGGTGTAGACTTGGCCATCTTCCTTCTCTAAGGGGATTTCTAGACTAGCCTCTTGTGGGTACTCATCCAACAATTCCTCCTTCTTCTATGCTCTAGATGAAGCGGTGTAGGATGCTTCAAGGGAACCTCCTTGTGTCCCTGGTACATAGGAGGAAAATTTGCCTCTTGATGTCATCTCTTATGACAAAAGGAACAAGATAAATAAGAGCTATCACTGGAAGACCATTCTTACTTTTCAACATAGCCCAAACCTTCATATAGAGGTCTCTCCTTTTCCTCAATTGGATGGAATGCCATGATTTTTCATTCTAATGCCTCCTCCCTTGTAACCCATCTTGGTCGAGAACATTGCTCCTATGCCTTTGCTATGCTTATCAAAGGTTGAAAAAGAGCTTAAATCAACATTTTCATGTAAAGAAACTGCATGTAAATTCTTACCATTTTTCTCATCTTTCGACTGAGGGACAAATATTCTCTTAAACTTTTTCCTAATTTATGAGGTGTCTTCTTGGACTCTTGGTATTTCTTCTTTCAACTCCTTGAACTAGGGTGCTAATAGAAGCTCAACATCATGGAGAAAAAAGGTGCAGAATTGGCCATATTCCATCTCTAAGGGGATTTCTGCACTAGCCTCTTGTGGGTACTCATCCAACAATTCCTCCTTCTTCTCTGCTCTAGATGAAGTAGTGGAGGATACGTCAAGGAAACCTCCTTGTGTCCCTAGTACATAGGAGGCATCCTCCATTTGACAAGAGCCATAGGTAAGCATCCTAAACTTAACTAAACTTTAGTAAGCATCCTAAACTTTGGAATGAGTAGTTGTAGCACATTGAGTATGTTACAAATTTTCCAAGCACTCATTTATACAAGTATTTTCATATGAACCTTGTTTGGATTATTTGCCAAAGTCTTTTTATATTTTATCCTTCGTAAAGATTTTGTAGAAGATGACCAATGATTTTCATTCTTAGGAAGGATGTTGCTATTTATGGCCATAGCGACATAGACAAAGCCAAGAAGTCCATTGAGGATTTATCTCTTGAGTACCTTGAATAACTACAACAAGACACCATTCTTGACAGTAGAATAAGGACTTCAAAACGAGGGAGTATGGACTACCTTCATTTGGGGCTCAAAGAAACCAGTATGAGCAAGGTCAAATGGATTGATATTGGAAAGGTGAGGGAACTATACCTTCATCTGCTTAACAACTGAAAATGAGCTTTCGGGATCCAAAAGCTCCCAGTGGGGAGGAGTGATCCAGAGCTCAAAAATTTGCTCAAAATTCAAAATTTTTGGATTAGTGTGGAACCTGAACGTCACATAGTGCTCATCTTCTTGAATTTGATGCAACTTGTTTTTCACGAAACAATGATCATATGCTCTCAGAAATGAGTTCTATTAGCTTTTCAAAACAAGTGAATTTTTTCCAAAAAAATGATAGTCCAGTCAGCAGTCCATACTGCTAACTTGGCACTAACTAGGGATGTCTATGTGGTAGGGTGATTGTGCATTGACTTTTTCCCTTGTATATGAGTCTAGATTAGTATGACATAATATCACAATATATTAACTCAAACCTAAATGTCAAAACCCTTACCATTTTCATCGACCAGTCCAACTTAACATGATACATATAACATCAAGATATTAATGGTATAACCATAATCATCAAGTTATCTAAAATATAAAAACAATAAGTTAACATATAACATGTTCATTAAAAACATATAACGTAATCATCAATCTAACTAAAATTTAAAATATAACATATTCATCAATGACATATAACATAATAATCAAGTTAACTAACATAAAACAAAAACAAAAATGCATATAACAACAAGTTACTATCATTCATGACTATTAGAGACATGTGCATATGACTACACTAATAAAATAGCATTTATCATGTATGTAACCATAACATCAATAGAATGAAAGGGATACACATAGCCATAATGCATATAACAATCCTTAACCTACATACCTACATGCCCAACATACAAACCTATATGATGACATGCTCTTGCCTCGACGTCCAATCTTGCAACTTCACTTTAATGATATACATCTCCTGCTCTATCTTAGCCAACACATTAGCATCATAACATACCAATATCATCATTATGACCTAATTGCATATAATGACTTCACAATGCATGTTTTACCTACCATACATGCATAACCATAACCATGACAATTCATGCATAACAACATATAGACACTAACATGCATAAAAAATGCATATACAACCATATACTCATGGTGACACATTCCACAACAACACCATCAACCTTCACATGGTGACATCACTACAACCATGATCAACACCATGCAAAATGAAATAAGTACATGGACTACAAGCATAAGGAACACATATGCAATCGACATGAATGCATGATCAACACACTGCCCATCTAGCCTGAGGGGTGAACCGTGCTCTAATACCACTATGTAACACCCTCCTTCCACATGTAACCAAGTAACTTACCAACCGAGGTAAACCTATGATGAGAAGTTACTATGATATTATTCGACCTCATAAGTCATGTTAAGGTAGTGGAATCGATTGAAACACACCATACAAACCTTCAACATCAACAATAGGACCACTACGAACCATCCCAACCTTTATTCTAACCATCCAATGGGTCCCATTGAGTCTTTAAGTCATTAAACCTCTGGATGCTCCCACAAGCCTGCATGCCTGCGTCCAAGGACTATTTCCCACAAACTTATGCCAGAGTCCAGGGAATTTAAGGCACTTTTCAAACCTAGAATTCTTGCCACTGCACAAAACTTGTTGTAACTTCTCAAATCCATTAAACACATGATTACAAGACTAATAAGTGAAAAGCTAACTCCATGCCTAGGCCTAACCATCCTCAACTAGGACCGAAATTCTGTCAAAGACTTGGCATCAATGAAATCTACAGGTGTAAACAACAAATCTAAGCATATGGGTCTCATACTTATCTGAGATTAACTATGAAGCATTGTTTCCTTATCACATTAGCTACATTATCATCCATTAGTCCATAGGTACATTTTTCATTCATATACAAGTAAAAAGATGATGGGATCCATACATAGCCATTGTCATAATATATATTCATAACCAACATAATGACAACAAAATTACCAAGGAAACAATAGCCATATAATCCACATATAAACCAATATAATACTCATGAGATAACAAGGAGAAATAACTACATATTAATGATGTAAAATCCAACCCAATATGCGACTACCACGTTCCACCCAACCATAGATATGGCTTAGCCAAATCTCTCTTCAGCTAGTCACCCCCGTGCCATATTCCAAGCATGAATGTGGGATATCATAAAACACATTAATCAAAAGCATTGAGGGATTCTAGAGGCCAAACCACCTCAACCCATCAAACAATGATTCCACCTCATGGTCGGACATCACAAAATCATCGTTATACTAGTCTCTACGCAAGCCTTTGAGGGCTACAAATTGTTTGTTCCAGGCAAGGCTTCCAAGATTAGTTACTCAACCCATAGCTTATTCTAGGCTTCCAAAGCATTTGTCCAATCGGGGCTTCCAAGGCTAGTAACTCTACCCACAGCTTTTTCTAGGCTTTCAGAGCATTTGTCCAACCAGGGTTTGTAGGACTAATAACTCAACCCACCAAGGGATTCAAGAGAGTTTTTCCAAACAAGGCTTCCAGGACTAGTAACTCAACCCAAGTTGTTACAGGGATTCCAGAGCATTTGTACAACCAAGGCTTCTAGGACTAGTAACTCAAACCAGGCCATTACAAGGCTTCAAGAACATTTGTCCAACCAAGGCTCCAGGAACTAATAACTCCACCCAAGCTAAAGAAATCATGAGAACCAAGAAAAAACGAATAAATAAACCCACAACACCATGGCTATTATGGAAATGGCAAGGCTAGGCAAATCCACTACCAATCTTGGAAATCATCCATGCCAATGACATATCATGAGCATTAAACGACATGAATGTGCCATGCATGCCAAAAATAGTGAGGAAAACATACATGCAACTTGATACCTGCAAGAAAAAACTATTGTAGCTACTGATCCTGATGTCCTCTTGCACTTTACTGCTCTTTCTTTGCCTTTCTGTTCCAAAACTCCAAGTATGCAACTCTCTGCAATAGTTCTCCAGGAAAACTCAAAGTGTCCAAGAGTGAGAGAGAGAGATAGAATAGAAGTGAGTGCCACCAATACTAAATTGACCAAGCTCACCCATTGATCCTCATAAGCCCTTTTATTAACGAGGCCTCTATTTTCTTCATTTTCCATTATTTTCTTTCATTTTCATCCTCACATGCAACCTGTGACCTTTCAGCTTCCTTTTCTTCCAATTTCCTTTATTTACATAAATAAAATGGCAATAAATGCTTCATGCCTTTCCAAAGCCTTTTCCATTTCCTTTGCCAATTTCCTTAGCCATAATAAACTGAATGAACATCCACTAGGATGTTTTTCCCACTATTCCGCTTGAAATACGTGACTCATGACCATGGTCTTATATATATATTTTTACATGAATTTTTACCAGGGATATTACAATGATTGGTGTATGATGTGCCCACTAATGACACATTGCTAAAAATTTTGGTGTTTTACTTAAGTAATCAGATATTTCTTAAGCTATTTGCATTAGTAATGTGAAATTGTTGAAGATGGTTAAAGTGGCTTTGGTGAGAAGTGGAAGTAAGAATATTTATTTGTTTATGAGTTAAGTGGTCAATTGGTTATAGTATGAAGAATGATGAAATATGGATCAACAAGACCAATAACTGATAGCTTATAGATCAGTGGTAGCAACTCCTTCTAGTGGGTGCTAGTAAATATTTGGGGACAAAATTCCTTTTCAAAAGTGACTGATAAATGAGCAGGGGAAAGAGTCCCTTCCAATGAGTACTAGTAAACGAGCAGGGGAAACAATCCCTTTCAGTCATAGCTGATAAACGAGATGGGATTGAATTTCCTTTCATTAGCAGTTGATAAACCTACAAGTGGTAGCTTATGTGGCCTTGATGTAATTAAGTTGAAGCTTGCGATAAAAATAAGATTGGTATCTTATGTATATGTTGGTCATGTGCTTGATGTTTATGAAGTGATACATGATTGAGTTGTGTTGTTGATCCATGATTAACTGTTAAAGCGATTAAAAAGTTGAATTTGTGAAGAATTGTATAATTTGGCCACACTACTGATTCACCCCCGCTTCTCAGTAGTGTCTTAGTTTCCATTGTTTTTAACATGTCATGGTTATATTATGGTCAAATCATGGTTACATGCATGGTATATTTCTCATTTATGATGTTCTCTTGTTATGGATCCATTCTAGGTTTGACAGACTCTTGGTTATATACTTGAATGCATGAGTTAATATGTGTTGTTACATCTAGTATGAGAGGACAATGAGCGTTCTTGATGATTCTTAGATAATTTAGTGAATCAGTGAACATATATGCGTTCATGAGCTATAGGTATTTTGTCTACAAAGCTTTTGCATAAATTACTATTCTGTGTTTTGTAAGCTTGATTGTTGAGTCTCCATTTTGTCTAGATGTTCACACGTTTTGCTAAGGATCTCTTGTGCTTTCACCTGGTGTTTGTAGTTATTATTATCCTTTTCTATATATTGTTGAACTATTATAGATGCATTAAGAGGTAACATGTTATTATTCTATGAATTCTCTTTGTTTTAATGATTTGAAGGGATTTGTGTCAAAATATCATTAATAACATGTTATTCTTGTGAAAGGTGTACATTTCCTGTTCCAACAGTTTAGATCATGTTCATGTAATAAAAATCTTGTCCTCATCTCCATGATTATCATACATCTAGCCACCATGATGGAAAATGAGCATATGAGTTTTGAGGAGCAGAGACTCAAGATGGTGTTGTGTTCCCTTAGCCTCACCCAGGTCTTCGAGATAACACATAGAGTGAAGGTGAAAGCATGCAGTCAAACTACTTTCTAGAAGTCACAATGTTTATTAACAACGTGATATTCCCATGGATGATATGACAAATATTTCATGACTCGGAACCAATCGTTGTGTTTATATGGAACCTAGGATCAATGCGAATCTAGTCAAATAATCAAATTCCTTATTTTGGTCCAGAAATTGGTTCACAAAATCTAAAATTGTATGCGTTGTTAATATTTGATCCGAGTAACTAGGACACATTGTTTTTATAAGTAGGATACCTTGTATTGTGCAGGGCATAATAATTAGACTATGGAATTGTATTTTGATAGACAGAGGTTGATTTTGTTAAGAAAGAAAGGGAGGAGATTGTGTGCCTAGTGGGATGATCCTTGGAGGGGACCACTGGATCCAAGCTCTGCATTATTCAATGTCTATGTAACAAGACTTTAGAATTAATACAAGTTGGCATTCGATTCATGTCTATTTTTCTTTTGAATCTTCTGGGATTGTGATTTAACCTTTGCAAGGGCAACGAGCTGGGTGGTTTGGGCCCACCAGCCAGTCCATTGCCCCATACCTCTTAGGATTTTTTGAGTTTTTGTTGATCAATGCATAAGTGTGAGAGTGTGATTAAGTATAAGTTTGTAATCTTACTTTAGAATTATCCTTTATGCTTTGATGCTAAATTGCACAAGTTTGATTGATGAGTTTGATGGTATGGTTACCTTCTTGGAATCCATTATTGTTCAACACATTGGGATTCTATCTGTAAATTGATATGGAGAAAATAGATTAGATGTAGTGAGTGTGTTTTTTACTGCATTTGTTGAGTTTTTGTTTGATCAATGCATAAGTGTGAGAGTGTGATTAAGTATAAGTTTGTAATCTTATTTCAGAATTATCCTTTATGCTTTGATGTTAAATTGCACAAGTTTGATTGATGAGTTTGATGGTATGGTTACCTTCTTGGAATTCATTACTGTTCAACACATTGGGATTCTATCTGTAAATTGAGATGGAGAAAACAGATTATATGTAGTGAGTGTGTTTTTTATTGCATTTGTCATTTATTAAAATATAAGTGCATTATTTACTTTAATTCAGTTTATCACATAACAAAATATAGTTTCAGTTTACAAGGATTCTATCATAGAGATAACGGTTATTTATAATGAAGTAAGGGTATGATCATTAAGAGCCCTAATTTGATTTATTATCCATATTATTTGACCATTCATGAACACTTTAAATTATTATGTGAAACTGATCTTGGAACTTTAAAAGGACAATATTCATTCTTATAATTTAAATACAAGGATTAGTATGGGAATTTTATCGTTATTTCATTGGAAAAGCAAAGTGTCCAATAGAACTCTTTGAGAATACCTCTAGTAAAAGAATATAATGGATGTCTTAAACTCTTGATTGAATACTACATTATTTTCAGAGAAATAATGTAAAAGTGATTCCTTTTGAGTAGCAGTACCTTTACATTGTGAAGAAAAAATTTAATGATTTTCTCAGACTATGATAAGTTGGGAATGAGTTTTCCTTATAATTCTTAGCTTTATTTAATGCTTTCCTTATTTTCAAGTAATCATTTATGATGACTTTACATTATTTATTTCCTGAATGGATTGTTAGTTGGAGTGGAATCTAGATTCCCCTATTCCCAAATAACTGAGGCAGACTTTCTGGAGGAGTCACTCAACCCACAAGAGGAGCTAGTAGTAGGTTCACAGTGTGTTTGCCTTACTTTGAAAAGTCTTGTGTTCTAAATGATGCCCTTTGAATTGTTTGCAAGAGCTTGATTTTTATTCTACATATCCCTAAGGTCTCTGTCTCACATTTACTATGCTACGCCTCTAAGCTTACAAACCCATATGAGTATTTAAATTATGGTATATAAATCTTCCATTTATACCGCTGACATTTTGGCACCATTATTGGGGAGGCGTTGTAGAATAAGGCCTCATCGATTTGTCACGCTTTTCCCTTTTCTTCAGAAGATGAATTTCTAGATTAGTATGATTCCCCTTGCTTGTTGAAGCATACTGGATGGTATTTCCAGAGAGATCACAAGCCTGGTTTTTTCTCTTTTTCTGCAATTGAGTTTTTAAGAATTATTTTATATGCTAAGTGTGATGCCTGATTTGTTTTCCTTTACTGCAATTGAGTTTTTAAGAGTGATTTTATTTACTGCAAAGTGTGATGCTTGGTTTTTTTTCCTTTACTGAAAATGATTTTTCTTGGTGTAATGCTTGGTTTGTTTCTTTTATTGCAAACTATCTTTTAGTGTGATTTTCTTGTTAAGATTACAATCCTAGTTTGTCTCTTTTAACTGCAATTGAACTTTTGAGTTAGTGTGTTTCTAGTTTTCTGGTGCTGTAAGAACCCCCCGCTCTAATCCATGTGCTAACAAGACCTTCCAGCTAGCAGGAAAAATGATAGTTAGTTTGAAGCTACTCCAAGAACTATCTCAAATCCTAGCAGTAGTTGGGGTCTCTCCTCAAGAAGAACACATTTTGGTAGCGATGAGAAACAAATATATATTTCTGGAAGTATAGAATCACGAAGATCTAGAAGATTTTTCAAATGAAATTGAAGAAATATGAACCATGTTTGATGAGGAGAAACCATCAAAAGCAGAGCACACACAATACCTATCATTTGCTCCATCCTGCACTTTAGGAGACAAACAAAGAAATTTGGAAGATTTGCATGATGTAATAAAGGAAGATGCATTGAATGTTACCCATGAATCAAATGACCGAGAGTATGTGGATCCCATAGAATCTTGGTTTCAGATGATTGTTAGCACCCACTCCTCTATTATTCAACAATTCCTAGCATCACATCAGTTAATGTAGTTGGTTCCTCATGTTCTGGTATTTTCTCAAATATACTTTTCAAGTTTGAACATGAGTAGGATTATCCTCTTGTTACGCACATGGTTGCATTGGAAGTACTCCTATACTTAAAAGGAAGTCTTCCACCTCTTAGGATAGGGTAGGATAGAAGAATAAATCAATGCCATGAATAAAGACATTATAACAATGCTATTAGGGCTATAACTTCCAAAGCATAGCTACTGAAACTGCTTTTGATTCCCATTGGTTGTTAACACATGCATCTGTGGTAAGTCTTGTTGAGTATGATTCACTCTAATACCTCATGATTTTGCAAAAGTGACCATGATTAATTTTCTAGTTTAGTCACTCTAATGAGTTGTCATCTGATTTTATTTTTTTAAGTTTCTCTTAGAAGGTATTATTGAAAAACCTCCTATGGTGGACCACTCCTGTAAAGACCATAATGAGCCACTCATGAGAACACTAGAATTATTAACTCAAAGAACCTTTCAATCATTATTTGAGACATCTTATTTAAAATGAGTCTTTAGGGTAGAGGGACTAACCAGTAAGGATTAGTCATTAAAAACTTTTCACACCATCCCATACTCTTAAGGAGTAGATCTGCCTCCCCACTTATTAAGTAACCTTTGGAGTTAATCATAATTAGAGTTTACAAGGGATTGATTGAAGGATAAGAGGTCTCATTATGAGTCGACCTACCATGATCATAGGACCTAACACGAATGACATTACTGCTACTGGTCACCAAGCTAGAGTAATGGATTTCAACTGAAAAGGTGGAGGATGGGAGGTCTCATCATGAGTCAGCCTATTCATTCTTGTTAGTTCTTGTGAATAGAACTTCCATTAGTTGATTACCAATCCAACACAGTGGTCATCATCTAATTTCTAAATCAAATAGATAACTCTGAATCTATATCTACTAAGTGGGACATAGTCATTTCGCTGGAATAAAAGACACCCTTGCTGAGGCTGTAGACGGCTGTGGTTAGAAGTGGCTATGTCTATGGTATCAAAGTTAATTGCACACTATTATTTACTTAGTCATATTTCCTTTCCCTAAAAGTCATCATCTTATCTCTTGGTGTTATGAAACCAGCTCAAGAAAAGATAGAAAAGATAGATCAACACCTTAGAATTCAGCCTCTTCGAGGGGGAAACCTCCTTTACATTACATAAATGAACAATTCTTGGATGATACAAATGAAAAAACCTCCTTTCTATATATAGGAGTCTAAGGAGTCACAAAATAATCCAGCCGACCTAACAATAATAATATAAAGCCACAAAAATAACAATAGAGGGATTCTATGGGGCACAGAAATAACAACATGGGGGTAATAGGGGCACAACAATATAAATAAGGGGTATAACTACAATAGTAGTGGGGTAATCACTAGTATTATAGGGACCCAACATGCCCCTCTCCTTCAAAAAAGTGTTGTCCTCAACGCTTGAGTAGTTCTAGATACTTCTGCATAAAATTCTCATCCTCCCATGTGGAATCTTCAGCGCATAAGTTCTTCCACTTGATAAGATACTCTGAAATTGATCGATTTCGTAGCTGTCAAGTTCTTGTTTCTGTGATTGCTTCCGGTTCCAATATAATTTTTCCTTCCTCGTCAAGTTCTGGCAATATTGTTTGAACTGGGAGCTTGTCACCTATAACCTTCTTTAAACATGAAACATGGAAAATTGGTTGTAATCGAGAAGCTGCAAGAAGCTCCAATTTGTATGCCATAGTACCAATCTTTTGCAACACCTTGTATGGACCATCATACTTTGGTGATAATTTATTATCCTTCTCAGCTTGCTTTAGGTACATTTTCTTATATGGTTGTAGCCATAGGAATACCCAATCACCTACATCAAAACTTCTTTCACTGCGATGTTGATCTGCCTGTTGTTTAATTCTATTTTGTGCCAACACGAGGTTATCCTTTAAGAGTTAGAGGACTTGTTGTTGATGTTCGATGTGATTTTCCACTGCCTGAACCTTAGAATTTTATCTTAAATATGATGTGATGGATGGTGGTTGATACCGATAAAGTGCCATAAATGGGGTCATTTTTGTTGCTGTATGGAAGGAAGTGTTATACCACCATTCAGCCAGAGGCAACCATTTGACCCATTGTGCCTGTTTATCAGATACAAGGCAACGAAGATATCCTTCCAAACATTTGTTTACTAGCTCAGTTTTCCCGTCAGATTGAGGATGATAAGATGAGCTATGAGCTAACTGAGTACAAAGACAAGAAAATAATTCTGTCCAAAAATTTCCAGTGAAAATGGGATCTCTGTCACTTACAATAATCTTTGGGTTTCCATGTAGCTTTTTAATTGTTTCCATAAATGCAGTAGAAACTGTAGTGGCTTTAAATGGATGTGATAATGCACAAAAATGTGCATACTTGGTAAGTTTGTCAACTACCACCATGATGACACTCTTTCCCTCAGACTTGTGTAAACCTGTGATAAAATCCATTGAAACCTCCTCCCAATGTTGGCTTGGAATGGATAAAGGTTGTAATAGACCCGGTGTCTTAATTGTTTCAACTTTATTTCGTTGGCAAACCAAACATTCAGCCACAAACTTTTGAATATTTGATTTAAGGCCATCCCAAAAAAATTCCTTCTTAACCCTGTGGTAAGTTTTTAAAAATCCTGAGTGCCCTCCTAAGGGAGAAGTGTGCAATTCCATAAGAATCTTTTGTTTTAGCTGGGAATTCTTACAGAGGTATAAGCGATCTTTTTACCATAATGAATCATTTTTCCAGCTAAATGTATCAGACGTACTGGAATCTTGTTGTAGCTTTCGAATAAGTGCCCACACTTCTTCATCATTCTTCCATTCCTCCCTTGCTTCGTTTATCCAATCTAGTTGGATAATAGAAATGGCGCACAACAATGCTTCCACATCCTCATCCTTTCTTGAGAGTGCATCTGCCACCACATTTTGCTTCCCTTTTTTGTAGATGATTTCAAAGTCATAACCCAACATCTTTGTGACCCACTTTTGTTGCTCTTCAGAGGATAATATTTGTTCTAAAAATTATTTAAGGCTATCATGATCCGTTTTTACCTTGAAGTGTCTTCCCATTAGGTAGGGTCGCCATTTCTTAAGTGCATGGAGTATTCCCAACATTTCCTTCTCATAAATAGCTTTGCTTAAAAACTTTCCCTTGATTGGACGACTTTCAAAAGCAATGGGTCTTTCATCTTGCATTAGAACAACACCAATTCCATTTCCTGAAGCATCACATTCCACAATAAAGGTTTTTGTGAAGTCCGATGTAGCTAAGACCGGTGCTTGGCACATTGCCTCTTTAAGATGTTCAAAGGCCTTTGTTGCTTCCGGAGTCCATGAAAATGCATCTTTCTTCAATAATGTTGTTAGAGGTGCTACTATTCTCCCATAATTCTTAACAAACTTGCGATAATACCCTGTCAACCCAAGAAATCCTCGCAGATGCTTTATGGATGTGGGGATTTTCCATTCCTTAATGGCTTTAATTTTGCTAGGGTCTACCTTAACTCCTTCATGAGATACAATATGACCCAAATATTCCACCTCCTGGACTCCAAAGAAACATTTGGATCTTTTTGCATATAATTGTTTCTCCTCCAATAGTTGTAGCACCCTGTCAACATGTTCAACATGATCCTTCCAAGACTTTCTGTAGATTAGTATATCATCAAAAAATACTAACACAAATTTTCTAAGGAATGGTTTGAAAATTGAATTCATCAAACCTTGAAATGTTGAAGGTGCATTAGTAAGGCCAAAAGGCATGACCAAAAATTCATAATGACCCTCATGAGTTCTAAATGCCGTTTTCGGAATGTCTTCAATCTTCATTCTGATTTGATGATATCCCGAACGAAGATCCAACTTGGTGAAGTAAATTGATCCATGCAATTCATCCAGTAATTCATCAATGACAGGAATGGGGAACTTATCTTTAATAGTGAGCTTGTTGAGCTCCCTATAATCTGGACACATGCGCCATGATCCATCCTTCTTGTGCACCAATACTACTGGAGCAGAGAAAGAACTTTGACTTGGTTGAATTATACCAGCCTCTAGCATTTCTGCAACCATACGTTCAATTTCACTTTTTTGGACATAGGGATATCTATACGGCCTGATGTTTGGAGGAACACTTCCTGGAATCAGATGAATAGCATGATCATGATCATGCATAGGTGGGAGACCTTTGGGAGTCTCAAATACCTTGGAATGATTGTCTAGGACTTTTTGAAGATCTGGAGAAATAGATGATTCCAATGTGGAAACATCTAGCGAACATAATTGTGCAATTACACCTCTTTGCTCCTTTTTTAGAAGCTTTTTCATACCATTAGAGCTGATTATCTTTCCTGGTTTCCCTACAACACCCCTTAATTCAACTTCCTTTCCTTCCATAGAAAATTTGAGGAAAAGTTCTTGAAAATTAAAAGCTATTGTACCCAAGGATTGTAGCCATTGGACTCATAGTACAACATCAACACCTCCCATTGGAATGGAAAGCATTGGGATAGTCAATACATATTCTCCCATGGATAGCTTGATATTATGGCACCTTCCAGAGCAATTTATTTTTCCTCCATTTGCAATCATCACTTGACACTCTGGTGCTGGATATAGGAAGCAATTTAATTCTTTTGCTACCCTACAATAAATAAAATTGTGGGTGCTTCCTGAATCAATCAACAATATTACCTTTTTCTTCTTGATTTGTCCTTCTATCTTGATGGTTTGAGGAGTGGTAATTCCTACCAATGCATTACAAGATATGGTCAGATTTATTTGTTCTTCATCTAGGCTTTGTTCCTGGAGTATATCTTCTTCTTTTGACCTTTCTTGCTCCTTTTCTTCTTCCTCTTCACAATCTATGTAGAATAATTTCTTCTCAGCACACTTATGACCTTTAGTGTATTTGCTATCACAACTGTAACAAAGCCCTTTTGCTCTTTTTTCTTCCAATTGTTGTGGTGTCAACCTTATAGGTTATGGAAGACTAGGGGAAACAACACTTCCGTCTTTATAGTTGTGAGTGGTATGCTTCCTGGTTGCCATAATTTTGTTTTCCATTTTTCTTGCTAACCTGAATGCCTTCTCTAATGAATCAGGTTCCCAAAGGCAAACATCATGTTCCTCATATCGAGTTTTGGAATATGGTGGGTCTTCGATCCAACGTTAGCGTCTATGGAATCATGATTAAAATTACTTTTTTTCACATCATGAGTTTCCTTTACAACCTTTTCACCATTAGTAAGTATTTATTGTAGCAAATTTGTCAAATCTATCTTCAAATCTTCCATGTCTGTCTTCAAATCTGCCATGTCTCTCTTCAAATCTGTCTTCAAATCATCTATCTTAGCTTCCATGCCCTTTATCTTAGATTCCAAACCATTTATCTTAGATTACACGCCATTTATCTTAGATTCCACGCCATTTATCTTAGCTTCTGTTAGCTTTTGTGAGCGTGACATTTGTTGCACTTGTTCTTGTAATTTTGATATATCATGTAGCATTTCTTCCTCTTCTTCATGAGTCATGCTATAGCTTTCAGGTTCCTTACTAAGTGTTTTCATTTTCCTTCCTCGAGGCATCAATTACTGATAATAATGCTTTACTATGCCCTTTGAATTCCGTTAAACCAAGCTTACACAAAAATTTTAAAAAAACTACACACCTTTTTTCATTTTATAGAAGCCTGATATTGAATCTGATGTATCTCTGTAATTTTAGATCATCCAGTTCTGAAATTGCAACCTGTAGTGGCCTTCTGTGTCCTCTCTGCAATGCCACAAGTCTGACCCAAATTGGATTATCCAAGGAAGAGTTATGTGAAATCTCCCACGGTGACTTGCTTTTAGACTAGCTCAGTAGAGCGAACTTGTACGACGTGCCACGAGTCACTGTTTCAACCTTTGAATCTGAAACATGCATACAAAAAACTACAGTCCGTCCTCTTTCTATATCTTCTTACAAAATTTCAATCCGATCCCCAGAGAGAAATTTATGACGATTTTCCCCAAGTCACCTGTTTAGAATGTAATTCAGGAGTCTGCAAAAAGACCAACTTCCTCAGATCATATCTCCGCAAATATCGCGCTAAAAGCTCTGAAATTTGGACCCAAGGTTCAGCACTATTTCTTCTCAAACGAGTTTTTTTTGCAACTTCTGAAACGTCATGGAAAAAGTTATAGCGAAAATGCCACGATGACCTGTTTGGAGCAGCAAAACCCTAGAATCCAAAGCTCTGATACCAAATGTTATGAAAGCAGCTCAAGAAAAGATAGAAAAGATAGATCAACGCCTTAGAATTCAGCCTCTTCGAGGGGGCAACCTCCTTTACATTACATAAATGAACAATTCTTGGATGATACAAACGACAAAACCTCCTTTCTATATATAGGAGTCTAAGGAGTCACAATATAATCCAGCCGACCTAACAATAATAATATAAAGCCACAAAAATAACAATAGAGGGATTCTATGGGGCACAGAAATAACAACATGGGGGTAATAGGGGCACAACAATATAAATAAGGGGTATAACTACAATAGTAGTGGGGTAATCACTAGTATTATAGGGACCCAACACTTGGAGAATGGTTTTAAGATATTTTTGGCATGATGCTTTGGAGTTCTATTTTTCGAAAATAAGAAAAATTTAATGGATGTGGTACCCTTAGTGTAGGGAATTATTTGTGCCACATTAAAGAGAAATTTAGTCTTGCACCTGGGTGGCAACAAGATTTAGAGTGGCCAATAAATAATTTGTTGATCGATCGAGGAAGGTGTCATCTTGTTCTATTTTTTGTTCTCCTTTTCTGGTATCATAACTCACTTTTATCATAACAAGGTATTTAGAGTGATGAATTACTTGTTGATGATTACTCACAAGATGTTGATAGACAACAATGTGTTTCGATTGCAGTTTCCTCTAATAAGAACTACATGGTCTAGGTGCAGGATTGCTATAATAGGTGTAGGAACATTGTGGCAGTCTTCTTGAAATTGCACTCTTCCAACAAATATTTTTTTAATCATTGATAACTCTGATTTCAAGGAACAAACAATAGAATTCTGAAAATAAATCTATGAAAAAATAGGGAGTTTATTTAGGACAAGAAAACATGTATGCATTGTTTATCTTAATGGTGCAAGGGGAGCTGGTCTGTAGTTTTTTATAATGTTTTGTACAATTACTCCTCTTTTGCACCTGATTTTGGATGAATTGAATTGATCTTGTTGTATGATGATCCTCCTTTCACATCGAATATTCCCACCCCTGATAATTTTATCATTCCTACACTCGATGTTTTCATAAGGACTGTAGCATGGTTTAGTTGGCACTATAATAATGATGTTGCAGACTTGATGAATATTTTAAATGATGATTAATATATTAGGTACCTTAATATTTCCTTGCTGGTGATTTTTGTTGTCACTTTTGTATTGGGGAGCATAGTATGATCATTAATATTTAAGCATCCCCCAACCCCTGCTATCTTCCATGATTTTACATTGATGCTTTTGTCAAAGTACTTTAATTGATGCCTTAGAATTTCAACGGGAAAAATGGTCGATTTATGAGTAGAAATCTTGACATGTTTGATATTTTGATGCCAAGTGTCCATGTCAGGAGTGCCCTAACCTCATAATCATAACTTTTTAATCCTAAGAATGTCTGTCAAATTCTTATAATATTGCCCATGTACATTTGATCCGACGCTTATTTGATCAAGGTAATTATGTTATGAATGGAGGGCAAATGAGGCTTCTTTGCGATCATTTTCTTGATTGAATTGATTTATGAGACCAAAACACTATCATCCCTTTTGATAATTATTCTTCCCTCTAGTATTAATTTCATCAAACCGACTTCAGGGTTTCCTCTGATGCACATCATGAGTACTCATGCTACTTAAAAATGAATCAACTTACCCAATTTATTGAGATCGTTTGATTTTCTATAATTTAAGGATATTACTGGAGCATGATGTGTTCACTTCTTGTTATTGCTAATCATCCTATTCATTTCTAAAGTGCATATCATGTTTGCAATCCGTAAAACATGAAGAAAGTGAAGTATGATCTCCACGAGCCATCTTCCGTAGAGGAGCTCGAGAAGACTCCCGAATATAAAGAATGTAAGGAGAAATTGGTTGAGGAAGGATGGCATGAATTCCTAGTTAAGTTTCAAGGGTCTGAAGATGAGGTTGTATTGCAGTTTGCATGAGGATTCAATTTGAAAATAGCCTGCATCTCAGATTTTCTCATGACTATGAAAGAAAATACCATCGCTCAAGCAACTGGTTTGCCCCTAGAAGGGATTAAATGGTTCAAGAATAAGAGCATCGATAAACAACTGAGCATGCAATTTCTTAAGGGACACCAGGAAGTTAATTGGGTGAAAGGGATACCACATTCCTAGATTAAAGATAAATGGTGTGGCCCTTTATTCATTCTTCAGAAGTATTTGACCTGCGAAGGCAAGTATGCAACAATGTTTTTATATCATATAGGGTTACTGCTACATTTTACTGGAGAACGAAATATCAATGTTCCTTATTTTTTGTTAAAGAGTTTGCAGAAAATGTCACAAGGGTTCGTAAAGCTATTGAAAACCATAGGGCTAGTATTTACCATTACAACCTCATTAAAATATTGATTAAGGATGAATTGGGTATAAGAAATGATAGTTGGGATAGTTTTCTTCAGCGAAATGGGTTTGCGATAATTATTGAGAAAACAAAATGCCCGAATTAATCCTAAAATGTGTGAGGTGGAGAATACTCAAAAGGAAAATTGAATGGATAATATCCTCTCCTCGCATCCCAGAAATTTGAGGAAGAGAAAAATGGAAACCCCTGCAACCTCACCATTTGAACTTTAAGCCCCTTCTATTTGACGAAGGGTTACACGAAGCATGATGAAAGCCACCCGACCTCCTTCCAAGAATTTATAACCTCAAACAGTTGATTTGGATCTGGAACTAGAGAAAGAAGAAAGTGCAAGTGTCATTGATAAAGAAGGAGATAAACTTCGATGGTTTGAAGAATTTACTACAAAATTTATGTCTTAAATCAAGAACCCAGTATAAAATCAGCTCAACGAACCGAATATAAGAATAGATCAAATAAAAATCCATGTAAAAGAAGAAAATCAATTTGAAACTCCTATGGCAGAGGTAAATTCAGGGTTTGAGTTTTCATTTGATCTGCCTGTAGCAAAAATTGTTGACATTTATTCCACCAATCAACATAAATGAAAATATTCCATTGATGACTATATCTTAAGGAGGAAAGAAAAGACAATAAAAAGATTGAAAAAGAAGATACATGAGCTTATTGTTCGTGAAGAAAATGTAAAAGGGGGGAACAGAGATTTGGACGCACTCTGTATTAAGATGCACAACTAAAACAACAAGTTGAGTGTCAAGAATAAGAAATTGTAGAAGCTAGCCAATGAATGGATCAAGAAAGCTAAATATTATGTTGCTCATAACAAGATTTTAAAAAGAGAGATTAAAATGGGTAGAAACATGGGAGGAAAGAACTTGAATATTTCGATCAATACAACAGGGCTCTAGGCCACAACCTTGTATTTTTGGAAATTTTGGTTTCTATCTTATGGTTCGGCTTGCATGAGGACATGCAAGGAGATTGGTGTGGGGGACTGTTGAGCCTCTATTTTGTCTATATTTTCACACTTTTTGCTAAGGATCTCTTGTGCCTTCACCTGGTGTTTGTAGTTATTATTATCATTTTCTATATATTGTTGGACTATTATAGAGGCATTAAGAGGTAAAATGTTATTATTTTATGAATTCTCTTTGATTTAATGATTTGAAGGGATTTGTGTGAAAATATCACTAATAACAGGTTATCCTTGTGGCAGCTATAAAATTCTTGTTCCAACAGTTTAGTACCTATTCACGCAATATAAATCCTGCCCTCATCTCCATGATTATCATACATCCAACTGCCATGATGGAAAACGAGCATATGGGTTTTGAGGAGAAGAGGCTCAAGATGGTGTTGTGTTCCCTTAATCGCACCCAAGTCTTCGAGATAATGCGTAGAGTGAAGGTCAAAGCATGCGGTCAAACTACTTTCTATAAGTCACAAGGTTTATTAACAACGTGATATTCCCATGGATGCTATGATGAAGATTTCATGACTTGGCACCAGTTGTTGTGTTTATATGGAACCTCAAATCAATGTAAATCCAGTCAAATAATCAAATTCCTTATTTTGGTCCAGAAATTAGTTCACAAAGAGTCTAAATTTGTATGCATTGTTAATCTTCGATCTGGGTAACTAGGACACATCGTTGTTATAAGTAGGAGACCTTGTACTATACAGGGGATAAGAATTAGACTATAGAATTATATTTTTATAGACAAAGGGCAATTTTGTTAAGAAAGAAAGGGAGGATACTTTGTGCCCAGTGGGATGATCCCTGGAGGGGACCGCTGGAGCTAACCTCTACATTGTTCAATGTATATGTAATAAGACTTCAGAATTAATACAAGTTGGCATTTGATTCATGTCTATTGTTCTTTTGAATCTTCTGGGATTTTGATTTAGCTCTTCCAAGAGCAATGAGCTAGGTGGTTTAGGCCCAACAGCCAGTCCGTTGCCCCATACCTCTTAGGATTTTCTAAGTTTTTGTTTGATCAATGCATAAGTGTGAGAGTGTGATCAAGTAGAAGTTTGTAATCTTGTTTTAGAATTCTCCTTTTTGATTTGATGTTAAATTGAATAAGATTGATTGATGAGTTTGATGGTATGGTTACTTTCTTGGAATTCATTATTGTTCAACACATTGGGATTTTATATGTAAATTGAGATGGAGAAAACAAAGTATATCTAGTGAGTGTCTTTTTTACTGCATTTCTCATTTATTAAAAGCTTAGTGCATTATTTACTTTGATTCAGTTTATCACATAATGAAATATACTTTAAGTTTGCAAGGATTCAATGATAGAGATAATAGTTGTTTATCATGAAGTAGGGGTATGATCATTAAGAGTCCTGATTTGATTTATTATCCATATTATTTGAGCATTCATGAACACTTTAAATTATTATGTGAAACTGATCCTGGAACTTTAATAGGACAATATTCATTCTTATAATTCAAATACCAGGATTAGCATGAGGATTTTATCCTTGTTTCATTGGAAAAGTAAAGTGTCCAACAGAACTCTTTGAGAATACATCTGGTCAAAGGATATAATGGATGTCTTAAACTCTTCATTGAATACTGCATTATTTTCGGAGAAATAATGTACAAGTGATTCCTTCTAAGTAGCAGTACCTTTACATTGGGAAGAAAGAATTTAATGATTTTCTCAGATTAGGATAAGTTGGGAATGAGTTTGTCTTATAATTCTTAGTTTTATTTCATGCTTTCCTTCTTTGCAAGTAATCCTTTAAGAGGCTTTTGCATTCTTTATTTCCTAAATGGTTTGTCATTTTGAGTGGAATCTACATTCCCTTGTCCCTTGGATAACTAAGGAAAATTTTCTAAATGAGTCACTCAACCAAGAAGAAGAGCCAAAAGTAGGTTCACAGTGTTTTTTCCTTACTTTGAAAAGTATTTTTTTCTGAATGATGCCCTTTGAATCATTTGCAAGAGCTTGATTTTTATTCTACAGATCCCTAAGTTCTTCTTCTGGAATTTACTATTCTATGCCTCTAATCTTACCAAACCAGATTAACAATTTAAATGTTGGTATATAAATATTGCATTTATATCACTCGACATTGATCACGATTAGAGTCTAGAAATTGATTTTGGAGAACCCTATAATCAGGTGATAGAGTTATGGTTGGTTCTAGGCAGTCGGCTTGGGGGCTAGCCATAAATTTTTGGAACAAAGTCCATGGGTGTAGGCAGAATGACCTATGAATGTGACTATAGCTACATGGAGGAAGTCCTGTGCATGCGTTGAAGCCTTATGGTAGCATGCACAATTAAGCATTTATGCAACATGGATGTGAGGTCAGTTAAAAGGAAGTTCTATATTAGGGAAAGATCATCAGCGGATGTGTCTGACATCTTAATGATCAAGTGTTCTTGGAAGGTTGTAGAATATTGTCAGTTTAGTAAGCCCCACTTTCATAACTGGAACTTGGTTGTTGGGTCATATAATAGTAACTCTCAAGACATGGTTACCCTGGAGAGATTTTAAAAGTGGGTAAATGTGGGGTGGGGTGTTACAAAATATGTTACTTTGACCTATTGTAGAAGCATGTGAAAGGAAATTGTTCGAAAGCATGTCAATGTGTGGATGAATTGAGAAAAAGAGGGCTTTAATGCCAAAAAAAATTGATGTTGCAACTTGTCTCTTCTTATCAGATAAAGAAACACTAATAGAAACAATAAAAAAGAAAGATGTCTATGTTTATGTCTAAAAATTCAAAACAGGATGAAATCTTCACATACAATTTTTTAAAGGAGAAAAGATAGAAAAGGATGTGATAAAAAGTTCACCATCTCAAGTTTTTAAGCTCCTTTCTTGCAACCCTTGATCTCTAGGGACATTATAAATCAAATCCCACTTGCTTATTCTTCTTATAAGATGCATGAGCTCTATTTGCACACCATTTAGCTTGAAAGGGACACTAATAATTCACTTATCCAAATATTAAGTCTGAGTGATAGAAGATAGACAATCTCTCTAACATTTTGTAATCTCATCATTCCTCCAACTCTATCCTTGCCACATTGAACCCCTTTTCAAACCTAACAAGCAACAAAACATAAATTTAAAAAACTCAAGCTTTTGTCTCCTTCATTTAAATACCCATAGACAACTTTCTCCATATATTAATACAATTTGTGTTATGTTCTCAAGTAAAATGAATTGTATTTCAATTTTCAAATAGAAACCTTCAATTAGAAATTGTTAGCATCTAACTACTACAAGAGAATGACAAACTTGGATAATAATTGCACCTTTGCTTTGCTGTCGAAATCGATATTCATTATGAGCATCCATTGCTGAAAACCATGTCTAAACAACAATAGCCAACAATAATTTTTTTAGGAAAATTAATTCAACCATAGAAGCCAAACTACATTAGAATTATATTTGAACCCATTTCGACAAATTCCTTATACAAACCCCATAACCTTTGAGACCCATTTTCTCACAATTTTTGTCACACGTAGTTCTTTCTTCATAGTTCCAGCTAATTAAAACTTTAGAACAACAAAGGGTGAAGCCTAAAATGTCTATAATTTTTCAAAAACAACATCGAAACTTTATGAGATGGAACTTCATTAGCTTAGTAGCACCATGGCATCTTAATATCAAACCTCATATCCTCAGCTCGAAGTATAGGTCCTATGCGTGCTGCATTACATCTCCCTTCACAAAACCCTAATAGCAATAGCATGTGTAGTAGGATCAACACCATGACATTTCTCTAACAATTCCCTAGAACGCTTTTATGACCTCTTCATACTTATTCAGCTAAAAATGGGTGTTCATTGAATGATTAAAAATCACTATACTTGGCTTCATCTCGGCCTCCTAGATGGTTCTAAGGACATTGAATGAGGCTCCCATGTCCATCCTCTCACAATGAGTGCTCAGAACTATGATATATGTAATGATATTCGGTATAAAACCAAGGTGATAAATTTACAAATAGAGACAACATTATCGAGATGACCTGCTCAGTGCAGGTTGCCAATAACAGAGTTTTAGGTGAAGATGATTCTCAGAAGTAGTGGTATCACGGATAGAACCAGCATTCAGTAAAGTGTGTTGCAAGGATGGGAAATTCATAAAGAAAAGACGGGGCGTGTCAAGATGATAGAGAGTGCGGGCCTATCGAGATGGGAAATGGCAACAATTAGAGTACATGGTGTGCTTGACACCGAGCATTGCCTCTTCAAGCTTTCAAGCCCTACATAATGTCTAGATGTGGTTGTGGAGGCTTAGGTGGTTGCCCACCAGGACATTAATGGGTTGTAAGAGGTTCGAGTTCCTATTTCTCATGGACTCCCTCCAAGCATAGTCACGGTTATGTTGTAGAGAATTTAGGGGTGGCTCGATGCAAAGTTTCCTCTTACGGTGGGTCCTTTCGGGTGCCACATCCAAGTCCACACCATTTAGAGGGCTATCTCTCAGCATATGTTACATGTAGCAATTATTCTGAACTTTTGGGCCACCCTAACACTTGGATCTGGTAGAAGACCTGTAATTCTTGAGAGCGTGATGACACACAATCAACTGATAATAAGCTACTCAAACCACCATATTCCTTTTCCCTAATAGAAGTGGAAGGTTGCACTGAAAAACCAATTTCCATCCTAGTCTTTCTTTTATTACGTCGGAAACCGCCAGACATATCGCCTTCAATGTCACCACCATTAGCATGCCCCACATCCATATTTTCATGAATAATGTTGCAGATGATTTGCCCTGCGCTACGTGTATGGGTAAGAAGGGATTGGTAGTCAAACCTCTGATCAGCCTCTACCCCATGGTTGTTTTTCTTTTCTCTCAGGTAATGCCCATGAAACAAACTCAAAATCCTAAACCATAGGCCACTTAGACCCCAGCCTTAGTATCTTGTAGAATAAGATTAAGTACCATCTTTCCCCATTGTTGCGCTATGTTCTCTCCTGTAATGCAATGCAATTTGAAAACCCTAAACCCTAGACCAATTATACCGATGGACACTTTATTTTGAGTAATTGAGACAAAATGACTTAAATTTCCCCCCGCCAGTTTCCTTTGAGTAATTTAAGACACTCTTTTGAAACTAATGTCTTAAATTGTCTCGGTATGTAGTAGGAATGGTTGAGACAAAATCAACATTTTAAGATAAAATTATAATTTAGTTTTGAATAAATGTCTTCTTTTGAAACTAATGCCTTAAACTGTCTCGGTATGTAGTAGGAATGGTCGAGACAAAATCAACATTTTAAGAAAAATTTTAATTTCATTTTGAATAAATTTCTTAAAAATCTTATTGGTGTAGTAGTTTTCACAAATTATGGAATACAATATGTGAGTTAGTTACTAGCATATTATATCGTGGAAAGGTTGTAATGAGACATTTAAGTTATGTTGCAATGAAATGTTTAAATTAGTTTTCTATTAAAAAGTATATATTTATTTTTCTAATTAAACATTATAAGTTGTATTGGTCTATGCTAAATTAATAGTTATCAACAATAAAACCAATTACTAGATCATAATAACTCATATATATGGAACAATGTAAATAAATCTAATTATTGTAATGGTTTCAGTATCCAATTTACAATTAATAACTATTCATATATAGTTTTTGTTAGAGATAATGGAGAATATCCTAGAATAGTGAATTGGTTCACAGTACCTCATGATAGGAATTAGTTTCTATTTTCTAGGGTACGGTTCTAACTTCTCTAAAACCATGATTGCTATATAATGTGTGATGTACTTTGAGTATGTAGAGCGTTTTACAGAGCCAGACTCTCCTGGTTCAGGCTCTCTTTCATAGAGTTGACCAGTGAGTATTTTTTTTATTAATTCAAACATCACTTTTTAACATGGTATCAAAGATGAAGGACAGAGGAACCTGTACGCTGAGTGAAGGATTTTCCTGGCATGACTGAGGCGAAATAACCGCGTGAGTTTGAGGGAAAAGTCACCTCGATCCCATTGTGAAACTTGCATGCATTTTATTTTGGACGACCGTCGCTGGATAATCTTGGATAGTCGCGATGACCGTCGTGAATCTATGTTGGCTAGTCATGCCAACTGTGGAGGCCAAGAGAAGGCTGCGTGCAGCAAGGAAAATTTTAAGGATGGAAAATTTTCTTGAAGTTTAAAACATTGGCGAATCTCACTAATCCCTAATATGCAAATTCTAAATGTTTATTGATATATTTGTAAAATTATTCAAATTTATAATTATTTTATATATAGTCTCTATATAATGTTGGCGATTTTTAAGGTAAAATAATTTAATATTATAAAATTTGGGCGAATCGTCTTTTATAAAATTGGAAATTGGCGAATATTTTTTGTGGAAAAATCATGGAAAATTAGCCCACTGGGCGAACATTAGCCCCTAAAATTTTCCATGGCGTGCAGGCTGGGGTCTATCAAGAGAAGGCTATGATGACCTGATATGTGGAGAGGGTGCATAGACTATAAAGGTATCAGTCAATGCTAGAGTCTGTTGAAAATACTAGAAATCGAACTCACAGAGATTAGTGATTTTTGTCTTTGACATAGATCTGAGGTAAATCTAGCATATTTTTTTTTTACCTATCAAATTTTTTAATTGCCAAGATGAATAATCAAATGATTGAAACATACTTGAATGAGCATAAAAAGATAGATGGCTCCAATTATACCAATTGGAAATTCAAGATGCAGACTCTGCTAGAAGTGCAAAGTGCTTGGATGATTGCAAATGTGGATGAGCAGAAGCCAGCAGCTGGATCAACATCAATCCTAGATTGGAATAAGAGAGAAGGTAAAGCAAGGATGCTGCTTAAGATGTCAGTAAAAGACTACATCATACCACATATCAGAGAATATAAATCAGCAAGCGAAATTTGGGGAGTTTTGAAGGATTTGTATGAGATCAGGAACACAAATCGTCTTCTTTTCCTAAAGAGAAAGATCTTATCCCTAAAGATGGAGGAAAATGAAACAGTTTCTACCTTCATAGTGAGGATCAAAGATATGAAGAACAAACTGGCAGACATTAGTGATACAGTTGCAGATATAGATCTAGTAACCATTACCATGAATGGTGTGACTGATGACTACCAAATGTTTATCACTCGGATAAATGCGAGAGAGAAAATCCAAAATTTTGAAGAACTGACATGAATATTAATGTAAGAAGAAGAAAGAAGATTGACTCTGAAGCCCCAAAGTGTCGATCTTGCGTTGGTGGCGAAAAAGAACTTCTTCAAAGGAAAAGGAAATCCACAACAACAAACGGAGGAAACTCACAGAAAAGACCAAATCAAACTCAAGTTATGCATCCAAATAGAAACAAATCTGAAATTAAATTTTTTTATTGCAGAAAACTTGGTCATATCACTAAGGAGTGCAGGAAGAAGATATATCATGAACAATAGTAGAAGCAGAAATGACATGCAGGTCATCTCACAAATGACAATCATGTGTAGAACTTCATATTGTTTATGGCAGACTTTGATGAGAATGTTGATGCAGACATCTAGTATGTAGATTCAGGAGCATAAACACATATGACGGGGAACAAGCAATGGTTCGAAGATTTTAAAGAAATCAACGACGAAGCACAAATCTACCTAGGTGATGATAGAAATCATCAGATCAAAGGGTGTGGGAAAATTTCTGTCATTTTACCTAATGGTACTGTACAAGAAACTCATAATGTCATGTATGTGCCCAATGTAACAAATAACTTGATTTTTGTATCCATGATTATAGATCAAGATCTTAAAGTTGAATTTTTAAAATCTAACTATATATGGATGGACAGGAATTCGAACAGGAGGTCTGTACAAATTGGATCTAAGACCAACACTAGTTCGAGCCTTGACAACAACGAGTTTGACTATAGAAGAGATGTGGCATCAAAGATTTGGTCATATCAACTGTAATGATTTGTTGTTAGTTCAGAAAAAGGAAATGGTAAGAGATCTTCCTATGTTAAAACAAGTGCATAATGATTTTGATGCCTGTACATTAGGAAATATGCATAGAGAATAATTCCCTGTTCGAGTAGAGAAGAAACAGAGAGACATACTTGAATTAGTGCACACAAATCTTTGTGGACTAATTCAAACAAAGTCATTAGGAGGTGCACTATATTTTTTACTGTTTGTTGATGACTGCACAAAGTTTTATTGGGTATATTTTTTGAGTAAGAGAAGTCACACATTTGAGTACTTTAAGAAGTTTAGAAACATGATTGAAAAGAAAACAAGGAAGCATATAAAAATTCTTCGCTCCGATCAAGGGGGAGAATACAGGAAGGATGATCTTATCAAGTATTTTAAAGACCATTGGATATTACAGCAATTCATAATACCCTATACTTATCAGCTGAATGGAGTAATGGAAAGAAAGAACAAAACATTAGTGGAATGTACAAGGAGCATGTTGAAAGGTAAGGATCTTTCAAATGGTTTTTGGGCTGAAGCATTGAATACTACAGTTTATTTAAAAAATAGGAGTCCTACAAAGAGTCTTGAGTTTAAAACTCCTTATGAAACATTATATGGATTTAAGCTTGTAGTAAAACATCTAAGAGTGTTTGGGTCTAAAGTATTTGCCCATATTCCAAAGGAAGACAGAGGAAAACTAGATTAAAAAGCCATCAGATGTACCTTTATAGTGTATTATTCACAATATAAAGCTTATAGATTATTTAATCCCTCTACTCAGAAGATTTTTGTTAGTAGAGATGTCATATTCCATGAGAAGGATCATGAAGAATCTGATAAGAGGAATGACGAATGGGATATTCTATTCTTGGTAGGAGAAGGAAGTGATGAATGAGGTGATGGAAATGAGAAGCAACAACAACAAGAAGGAAAAGAAGATGATGTAGCTATTAAGCCAAGTCTAGAAAATGATGATCAAACAAGGTTTGAAGCTACCCCACCTCTCAGGAGATCAGGTAGGAAAACTCAATTGCCTACTAGATACAGGGAAAATGCTTTCATAACTAGTATGATGAATGTAGTTGAACCTTCTAGTTATAAGGAAGTGAATGAATGTAGTGAATGGAAGACAGCTACGGAATAGGAATATGAATTTATAATCAGGAACAACACTTGGGAGCTTGTTGAAATTCCTAAAGGGAAACAAAGCATAGGTTGCAAATGGTTGTATAAACCAAATATTAATGTAGATGGGACCATAGATAAACTAAAAGCTGGATTGGTAGCAAAGGGGTATTCACAAAAAGAAGGCATTAACTATGAAGAAACCTTTTCCCCCATAGCTAAACTAAATACCATCAGAATGTTGATTACTTTAGCTACTAAGAAACATTGGATGATTCACCAACTAGATGTAAAGTCTGCATTTTTAAATGGAGAATTGAAAGGGGAGGCTTATTTAGAGCAACCTGAGGGGTTTTTCTAGAAAGGGAAAGAACATTTAGTCTGTAGATTAAAGAAAGCTCTTTATGGACTAAAGCAAGCACCCAGGTCTTGGTATGAAAAGATTGATTCATTTTTTCTGCAACTTGGCTACAATAGAAGTAAAAACAACCCTAATATATATACCATGAAAGATAAACATGGGTGCATAGTGCTGATTTCTTTGTATGTAGATGATTTAATTATTACATGTGATTCTATTTCTCTAATCAAAGAAATCAAGCAACAAATGTCATAGGTGTTCGAAATGAAAGACCTTGGTGAATTAAGATACTATTTGGGTCTTGAGATCTAGATAGATTCAGGACAAACTTTTATGTCCCAGGGTAAGTATGTCAAAGGTGTACTAGAAAGATTCAGGATGGATCAGTGTAAGGTTGCAGCAGTATCATTACATCAGAACATTGAACTTCAGAGTGTGGATGGCTCTAAAGAGGTAGATGCAAAACTATATAGATAGCTGGTTGGGAGCCTAATCTACCTGTCCATTACTAGACCAGATTTAGCTTATGTAGTGAGTGTGCTAAGTGAATAGATGTCCAAGCCACTTGAGAGTCATTGGAATGCGGCGAAATGTGTTTTGAGGTATTTACAGGGTACTATATACTATGGTATTATTTATACTGATTCCTCTTATGTTAGATTGACAGGATTTACATATTTCGACTGGGCTGGAAATGTAGAGGACCGCAGATACATAACAGGCTATGCATTCAGCATTGGATCTGGGGTAACTACATGGAGTAGTAAGAAACAGAACACAGTTTCCTTGTCTTTAGCAGAAGTAGAGTATTAAGCCATGTGTGCAGCAACATGTGAGGCAGTTTCGTTGCAGAGACTTCTCTAGGATGTTGGGAAGAATAGAAAGATGAAACAATAATCAAATGCAACAATCAAAGTTCAATCAAACTTGCTAATAATCTAGTGTTTCACAAGAACACTAAACACATTGATACACAATTCCACTTTGTGAGGGAGAAAGCGCAATCAAAAGAAATCCATCTTGTATATTGTAATACGTGTGATAATGTTGCAGACATTTTCACTAAGCCTCTTGGCAAAATTAAATTTGAAATGTTTAGGGAGATGTTAGGCATATTTGTGAACCCCTTCTCCATTAAGGGGGAGTGTTAGAGATAATGGAGAATATCCTAGATTAGTGAATTAGTTTCTATTTTCTAGGGCACAGTTCTAACTTCCCTAAAACCATGATTGCTATATAATGTGTGATGTCACATTGAGTATGTAGAGCGTTCTACAAAGTCAGACTCTCCTAGTTCAGACTCTCTTTTGTAGAGCTGACCGGTGGGTATTTTTTTTTATTAATTCAAACATCACTTTTTAATAGTTTCTTTTCATCGACTTAAACCTACTTTGATTTAACTAATGACTATAGAGATGTTTATTTTGGGAAAAAAAATAGTAATAATTATAAATTCGATGGTAGGGACTATTCTCCACAAAATATTTACAAATTAATAATCTCTATTATAAAATAAAGATAAAACAATTTTGTCCATATTTTATATATAATTATAATTTAATTAAAATAATTATCATTTGATTTGATGTTTACTATAAATCGATATATCAATATTTACCACCCATCATTTAATTGAATCTAGAGGCTCATTCTACAGCCTAGTATGATGTGTAAAGTTGTCCATCCATCATCAAAATTGAATTGAAATTTTCCTCGAGAGGCTCATTCTAGAAACTAGTATGATGTGTAGAAAATAAAAATAAAAATAAATATTATGAAAAATCTAAAAATAAAAAGAAGTAAATAACTATTCAAAACATTTAAATGATGCCGGCTCATAAAAAAAATTTACACTAAGGGATCCAATTTCTTAGCCTGCAATTTTTTTTATAAGCCAACATTATTTAAATGTTTTGTCCAATTATTTAAATTTTTTTTTTTAGATTTTTGACCAAGATGAGGAAAATTTAAACTTTGATGACGGAGGGACATTGTTACACATCATACTAGGTTGTAGATCAATGAATAATGTTGCTCATAAAAACAATTACACTAAAAGAAATTGGATCCAATTGGATCTCTCTCTGCTCATGTTAGATCCGTATTTTGCATTTATGCTCGTTAAAAAACTAGCATAGATCCATCTTAAATACAAATCTAACATGACCCGAGAGGGATCCAATTTCTTCAGAGTGAAGATTTTTTGTGAGTCCACATTATTTAAATATTTTGTATAGTTATTTTTTTTCTAAATTTTTTACTGAGATGAGAAAAATTTAGACTTTGATGATGGAAGGACAGTCCACATCATAATCGGTGTAGAATAAACCTCCAAACTCACTAATTATAATTATTATTTTTATTGATATGTAAATAATTATTATCTTCTAATAAGTATAATAGTGCATATTAAAATTGACTATTTTGATATCTAAGCAAGGCCCAACTACCTACTTTATTCCTACTGGTGTGGGTCTGAAACTACGGTTGCTAGCCGGATCATCACGTAGCTCTTGAACATCATACTCTTCCTATCGATCTCAAAGGACAAACCCTGAACCGTGAACTCTTCCTATCGATCTTGAGGGGCAAATCCTGAACCTCAAACTCTTCTTATCGACCTCAAAGGAAAAACCTTGATGCTGGATGATGCAGAGGATTTAACCTAAGGTTGAATGTTTGGTAAATGAGTTATTTTCTTAAGTTATGATTTAATTATTTATTGTATTTTCTTGTAGTTTTAAGTGAGAATGAGAATTATTGTAAATAAGAGAGAGTTGGAGAGTAGTTGGGAAAAGTAGAAAGATTTGAGGGTTAGTTAGATGTCATCTAGAGATAAGGATTAGGTGAGAGTTTTTATGGATCATGATAGATATGGTAAGAGTTTGTTTAGGATCAAAAACTTATTTTTGGTTCATATCCACTGGTATAAATCTAGGAGAACCGGTGAGAAAGAAAATGAAAAATAAAAGATCATTAGACAAATAATTCTCTCATAAATATCTTATCTTGTTAATTAATGATTAATGATTTGTGATATTTTATATTCATAAATATTGTGTGGATTTCAATTTTATGTTTTGTGTTTTTTTATTATGTTAGGCCCTCGTCTGAGTCACTGGAGCATCGTAAAAACGAATTTCACCCTGAATACTGCCATCTTCCCTGAGAAAGTTATTATATACGTAATAATCAAATCCATCACAGCTTCTATCGCCGTCGTCATAATCAAGTAGGGTATGGAATGAACATCAAATTAATCCAGAATATTGTTCTTCTCCTTAATAGTTTCATATTTCCTTCGTAAAAAACTGGATTGATGGGAAAGTAACAAACTCGATCTTCTTTAGATGCGCTGATTTGGTATAACGAGCCATAAATCATGTTTAATGTTCATCCTCATGAATTCCTCTGCTCAACATTTAAACAATAAAAAAATTCAAATCATATTACGCTGGAACAGCAAGAAATTGCGAAAGCCAGCTACAAAGCGTCCGGAATTTCGAATAATCAAGGAAATTCAATTCACATTACATCCGAACACCCAAAAACTGGTGAACGACAGTACAAGGGGCCAGAGAATCCGAATAACTAAGGGAATTCTATTTTTTGTTTATAAGAGTGAGACCTCAAAGGGAACGAAGCGAGCTAAGCCTGTGCCTCTGGGTGCAATCATAGTTGCTGTTAAAAAACTATGGAAGTCTCTACAACTTTTCAAAGCCTTCAAACGGCCTTAACGACGTGGAAACATCAGAATCAACTTGATAAAGTTTAACTGGAATGAATTGAAATGAAACGATAAAAAGACACAACAGAATGACACAATACAAATCATGATTTCATTTCGAAATGTGGAATATTGAAAAACTAAGTGCGTACAAAAATATTTATCATTTTATATAAATGAAATTCGATCGTGGAAATATCCAAACATTTACGGACGTTGCAAAATATACAATATCTGGATTTGAAACCATCGAGAGGGTAGTTTTTTTATTAATTATTTTGTTGTGAAGATAAACCACATTGGAAACGTGGACCTAATCTTTACAATGTAATTAATCCAAAAAATTGCTCAATATCTGAGATCTAACACCGTCCAATATCTGAGATCTAACACCATCCAGATCCAGATTGTCTCAGTTAATTAAAGCAACTTACGATCTGATGCTAAACATATTTCCTAGTCGCTAAACCTTTCGCACTTTCGGGCAGAACTGCATCATACAGGCCGGCAGCGACAGAAGAATCATGGAAACACGCAGCAACTATAATTACTTGTTAAGCATAAGCATACAGTGAAGCAGTACAACGGCGAGGCTGGTCTAATAGGGTTTTTCTCCGACGTAGTATCCTGGTGGAAAGTAATTGCACGTCATGAAAATCTGACCATTGTGGCAAACAACCCTCGCACAGCCAATTTTTCTTGTATTCTTCCACACGATCTGCGTGTAGTGGCCACACATCTCATCTCTGATGCACGAATTCTTTCGACTATCGTAGTACCTCTTCTCACTAAGCCACGCAATAGCTGCATCATAGGGCTGCCAATTCTTGCCACTTCCCCTGAATAAGTTCTCCCCATATGGACCTAACGAATGTCTCAAGGCACAATCGCCGCGCCTCTGCTCTGCATACCACTGAGCATAGGCAGCAACCCTCTCGTCCCATACCAGAGGGGTTTCTCCAACTTTAGCCCTTGCTTCGTTCTGAGGGACCAAAAATTGTTGGGCTAAACTGTTTGCATACATAGGGACACGCATATGGTATAAACCCTTTGTTTCGCTGAAACTGCCATGCTTTCCAGGCGCTGCAGGGCTGAATGCTGCTGGAAGACGTGCTGGATACACGACAAAGATCAGTACCATCGAATAAAGCAGGATAATAAAGATGGCAATCTTGGAACACTTTTTTTTTGTGATTATGCGCTCCATTCATTCAGTCTGCTGCTCCCTATCGGACGAGATGCACTGAAAATCTCAATGTGTACAGTTACATTGATAAATTTGTTGGAATCGTACAAAGTTTATAATTTTGATGGCGTTCCAATGAATGAGCAGGACCATAAAATTTCCATACATCATAGAACGCGGGGGTATCACTCTGTATTCAACCATCCCTGCTAATAATAACCATCGCCACAAATGAATCTTCAGGATTCAGAGGATTAACGCAGGCTGCACTAATGTAAAATAAATAGCTTAATCTCAGCGTGCACTACATGTCTGTCTACACAATGACCTGGTTTTCTTGTGGGATCTCCGGCCATCGTGCTCGGTATTGAATGATTTCAATATGCCTTCACAATATTATCGAAGGAAAAAAGTTAGGTTTGTATTTTTTTTTTCAAATATAATAAAAATGGATTATAGAAGATTAAATGTGTTCGAGGTGACAGATTCAAATGCAGGAGGACAGAACGTACATTTTAATATTCATACTGTTAAACGAAAACAGGTCTTCATCCCACATTTGGTGGATGATAACTATCAACCCTGATTACTCGGTCTCACTCCAACTAAATCTAATAATAACAATAAGCTATAATATCCCAGATTTTGTGTATGATAACAATCAACCGTGATTTCTCGGTCTCGCTCCAACTAAATCTAATAATAACAATTACCAATAATATCTAAAATATTCATGACTAGTTATAAACCATTTAAACTAATCCTTAAAGCTAATTCTAAAAATAAATTATATAAAAATATAATTAATTCTAAAAATAAATTATATAAAAATATAATACATTTTGATAAAATTTATATAATTTTAAACTATATAATTTTAATTATAATATTTATCATATTTTGCTTGGATTGTAAGTAAAAAAATATATATATTTTATTAATTTTCCTATATAAAAATTTAATATCTCATCTAATTATTATTTTAAAATTAAATTATTTAAAATAACATAGATACAATTTTATTAAATTTATATAATTCTTTTTTAAATTTATAATTATAATTATATAAATTTAATTAAAAAAAAATCTTTAATATTTTTATGAATTTAGATTTATATAATTGTAGTGAGAAAGCTAAGGTGCATAGTAAAGTGTAGATTAACGAGGTGTAAAATGGAGACCGAGCAACCTTGTAATTGGACAAAATGTTGTGAAGGAAACATGGTAAGTCTGTAGCATATGAGAAAAAAACAAACATGAAAAGTAATGTGATATGTTATGCAATCTAAATGTAGTCCAATTTGAGTAAAAGAGAAATCTTAATGTTGTCCTCCTTGTGCCTTTTTTCAAAAGAAACATCGTAAGTGGATAACATATGGAAGATGAGCATAGATGAACACACAATTATGCATTGGGAATCCTCAGGTTTGGTTTTGGAAAACTCAATTACAGGTCTAGATTCAGTATCACCTTGTCCAATATCATTCTATGCAACAAATTTGAGATCCAAGAGTCCACATCAGGCTTTATGTTTTCCAAAATTGATTTCACTTGCTTCCGATATCATATTGAGAAAAATGGAATTACTTGAACAATTTATTTCAAGAAAGAACTATTTCAAAATACAATATCAATCACATATCTTGAAAGGCGAGAGACAATGTATAATAAGTGAAGAAGCAAGCCCACATATCCCGAACAATACACCAATTCTATGCTTTCTCAGGTTTAAAGCTGTCAAGTTGGCTCAGTTAAATGAGCTCTAAGACAATTACCAGAATTAGGTTTTGTCTCATTCATAAGAAAGTTAAAGATAGCCATAAACCACATGATGTCCACGATACAAGTTATTTTAAGTTGTTGACCATTAAGGTGCTCCATTAAACCAAATGGTACTGAAATTATATAGAGCATTTTTCCAACTTCATTTTCATGAGGATCACACAATAATCTAGGAGTTGTAGGGGCTTGGGACCAAATTGTAAATGAAGCTGAAGAAGTCATGAAAGCTTACGTGAAACTATAGAAAATAAATGTTAGTATTAATGAAGCTATGGCACAAGAAAATGTGGATGTTGAGCGTTTGAAGGTGAGTTAAGAAGATTGACTTTCAAAGCTAGGTTTCCCTCCCTTATCAGAAAAAAAAAACTTCACACATACTAATAGAACATGGTTTGACGACTAAGTTAATCAGAGATGAAAACATATGTATATACTAAAAGAATTAAGGGACACCAATTATAGTTATTTTATGAAATGCTATACAGGGATTCAAATAGGTGTAAATTAACAAGAGATGATAATATATGATATATTTGAAGAACATGAATAGAGGGACAAGTTACAAACCCATTCCCTAAGTTCATCATATCAATTGTGACCATTAAATTGATGCAACATCCACAGAAGATATACCCATATTGAGCTAAATTAGCAATATGCATTTGAATATTATATTGTAATCTAGATAAAGATACTAAACATGATCGAAATGATGACAAGAAAATAAACAATAGTAATTGAAAGCAATTGTCTACATCTAGAGGGTACAAATAACTGTCATAATATAGTTTTAGCAATTATCTTGAACTTTGAGGACAAGGAATATGTGCCATATGAACAAAAATATCAGAGCTACAACAACTGTTGAGTGGAGTAAATAGATAAACATTAGTGAATTGTTTGCTTCCCTGTTGCACCACGTGAGGTTGATCATGAGAATGATCAGTTTGAGTTTCCGAGGAGCTATGCATCAGATCTATGGTGACTTGAATATCTTGTGAGTTTGCAACCTCAAAGACTTTGAAACTTCTTCCATGCAGCATGCCAAATATATTTCCTCCAAAGTTTCCCTTTTTGTCTGCATTGGAAACAAGTGGATGACCTTGGTGTTGTATCTTGTTTATCCATAAAATTCACAATAGTTACAAGGAACCCACCTGTTGCAAGATTAGTGGAGGGCTCAGGATACATTGTTAGTAACTTGTCTATTGTAAAAATACCAAAGTTGTGTTGTACTAGTTGAATCAGTGTTGCTTGGAAAATAAGAGGTTAATCCTCTAACATAAGTTGATCCATTGTGAGAGATGACGACGTGGTCATATTGAATGAAGTTGATCATGAGGACCTTGAGCCCCCAGATTGGATAAACAGAAGAGAGAGAGGAAAACTAGAGCCTGAGACTCCTGATAAACCATTTGGGACAAATATAACATCTAAACCTACAATATTTTCTCTTCAGAAGGATGATAAGGTCAAGGATTGGGCCACATGATCCTTGTAGCTTTAGCTATATTGGCAAATGTCTTGATTAATAGCTCCACCAAGTAGAATCTTAAAACCTTGTAAAAGGAAAAGAACCTTTTAGCATTATGATGGGAAAGGATACTTGTTGATACATGCCCATAATATGATGATTCATCCTATTCCTTAACCCTCAACACAAATCAAATTAGACGTCACCCTGCAAACAACTTAAGGTTAAACTCTCAAAATCAAACCATTTTTTATGTTGATCATTTGAATGTGGGTTAAGAAGTTTGAATTTTAGAGCTTTGTTTCCCTCCTTTATCCAAAAAAACTTCACACATAATTCACAAGAGATGAAAATATATGATTTATACTAAAAGAATTACGAGACCTCAATTAAAAATATTTTGATGAAATGTTATATAGGGAGTCAAATAGGTGTAAATTAACAAGAGATGAAAATATATGATATATACTAAAATAATTAAGAGACCTCAACCATGGATATTTTAATGAATGCTATATAGGGATTCAAATAGGTGTAAATTAATTTTGTTGAGAAATAATCCTCTTTTTAGGTGAAAATCTAATAAGATTATATAAATTCAATCAAGTTTTAAATAAATAAGAACCCTCACTTCCTATATCGATAGATTTCATGAGAGCAATTTGCTAGAAGATTAAATGACTCAATTTAAATATATTAATATTAGGTTTAGTCAACTACAACAATAAGCACCATGCAAATTCTTAGAGAATGCTTGCTCTCTTAGAAATGATGAAAACTATTACCAAGTAGGTTGGAACTGTCAACCATGAATGATTCCAACCTACCCGAAATAGTTCCAAGTAGGCATTTATTACAAATCTTCATCGTGACACCTAGTAAAAAAATTTAACATGTCAAAATATACTAATATGAAATAGATATAACAAGTCAAAATATGTGAAATATAAAAAAATAATTAAGCGACATCAACCATTGGTTATTTAATGAAATGAAATCCACACAAGTTCACAATCACTATGGTGGATACTGAGAATATGTTGAGCAATGAATTTCAAGCATTTCCTTAACGTTGCAGCATAAATCCCCAAATTTGATAAACACGAACGACAAATAACTATTCAAATATTGAAATAATAGGAGATTTGGACATTGGTTGGTTTGAAGTTGTCTACAAAATGAAGAAGAACCTACACAACTCCAACATAATGTCAATTACTTGGTATCTTTTGTCTCTCTATAAAACATAGTTTTCAGTTAGTGCTCAAAATTTCAAGAACATGAATATAGGGACAAGTTATAAACCCATTTTCTAGTTCATCTTATCAATTGTGATCATTAAATTTATGTAACATGTACAAAATAATATTGATATTAACGTAAATAAATAGCATACCAATAAACACAGTAAATGTGAAAATTTTCAAGAACATGAATAGAAAGACAAGTTCCAACCCATTTCCTGAGTTCATCCTATCTAATGTGATCATTAAAGTGATGCAACATCCACTGCAGATATACCCATATTGACCTAAATTTGTAATATCCATTAAAATATTACATTGTAATCTAAATAAAGATAACTCATCGGGCCAACATGATGACAAGAAAATAAGAAATAATAATTGAAAGCAATTGTTTGCATCTAGAGGAGTACATATGATTGTCTGAACGAAGTTTTAACATTTATGTTCAAGTCTGAGGGCAAGCAAAATGTGTCCTGACTTGTTAGAACAACACTAATAATAAAACTCATTTCTGGATCTGTAATCGACTTGCTGAATGGAAAGACTCTTGACTTAGTCCCATCATGTCCACTCTACAAATCACTGACAAAGAACTTACCTTGATTTCTTTTTGGTGGAGCTTCTTTTTTCTCTAATCCCTCACCCTCTTAATTACTTATTTGTTAGAGACGATATCAGTAAAGGTGGAGAGAGACAAAGTGTTTGAGATTCCATTATTAAAAGGTATGCACATGAAGGCCCTTTGGGGTATCGATATACCTTAGCTTAGTAATGGTGGAAAAATTTTCAAGTAATTAGAATCCATCACTAACACAATATGAGATGCACTGTGCCCTATATTTTTTCAAAATGGACTCAAAAGTGAGAAAATTAATTGGTTGAATCATAAATGAGAATCGAAGGTCACTCTTTCAATTGGTGGTTGTTCCCCTTCCCGTTTTTGTTGCGTTCAAGCCACAGGGTGAATTTTCAATGGACCCCCATTAAAGTCAGGCTTAAATAATGTCGACTAGATAGTGGAGTAGACAGTGGAACTTGGAATGCTAATTCCAAAGTTGGATCACTATTTTCAATAAATTTCCCATTATTAACCCAGGTAAGCATGTCTACCTTAAGGACGTGTTTCATCTTAATGAAAAAATTCAGTCAATGTATTTGGCATACTCGAGGTGGCACATGGATTGCATGCAATGCAAGCTTAACATGCATCTTCTGTTGCAAATTGTAACTACTCTCATATACAAAAGTTGGAAAAATTTGGAGGATTCAGTTAACTGAGTGAAGTTGAGTGAATTTGAGTGAAGTCATATTTTGGGAAAATTTGAATTTAGAGTGTGTGTATATGAAGTTATTTTTAGTGAGTCAAAAAAGTTTAAATACCCTTCATTATTAGGTTCATTGAAATCATCAAATTTTGTGTGATCAATAGAAAAGTCGTAACTTGTGTTGTGTGTGAATTTTTATGTTATTTTGTGCCTTACCTCCTCCGCCTTTCAATAAAATTGGTATCATAGCTAAAGTCACAGATATCTAAAGAGTGAGTGAGTCTTCCGCCGTAGCATCCAGAGCCACATTGTGTGAATGATAAAAGAGTCGAAAGTTTCTAAAGTGTCATAGCTAAGTTCATTTGGTATTCCAAAAATGTAAATAGAGTTTATTGAGTGCTGGAAAACCCATTTGTTTTGAAAAAGTTGTAGTTTCCGTGAATACCCAATTCCCGGTGTTCAAAGAAGTCAGTGTGTCACAACCTGAAGAGCCATAGTTGTTGTAAGTATACCGCAAGAGCCACAGCTATCCATGGGGACCAGAAATACCAGACGCCAATTGCACTAGAGGTAATCTCATTATTATTATGATAAAGAGTACCTATAGTTCTTATCGCACAAAAAATTAGTCTAGGCATACAATGAAAATCCATGTGACAAGATAAGATATTTTGAAAACAATAGATTCAAAATCTTTTTTTAAAGGAGACATTAAAGGTCTTTTATGAAAAAAATTGTCATAAAAAATTATGCATAAAGGGACTAATATAGTGTGAGACCAAAAGTTATTTAATCATATCTTTTAAAGGAGTCCATTTAATATATTAAAAACATGGGAAGTTTTTAAAAGGTGTTTCAAGATTCAGTTGAAAGGCTTTCTTATAAAGGTTAATAGAGAAGCTTATAAAAGGTGTTTGTTGAAGGGCTCAGAGGTTTATTTGAAGATATATGTTTTTATTTTTATTTATATATATAAAAAAAATATAAAAGTGAATGGTACTAAAAAAAAGGGTTCATTGGAAATTGTGTTTAGGGTTTTGAAAATGTATGTCTATTTGCAATTTTTTTGTTTTTTTTAATCATGATAATGTTTTGGGCGAAGATTTTGATTTATGGGTGTTACGAGAATAAGTACCCTAGGGCTTTGGGTTGGAACCCCAACAAAGCAAGAGAAAACTACAGTAAGAAACACTCATACAACTTAGGCAACATGCTTATATAAACAAACTATGTGATAGCGACCATACCCCGGTGTCCTTCATTTAGGTATTTCCAACAGGGTTCAGACCCTCTCCAACTCCTGATGATCTTCGAATTTGCAATCAACCAATTCGACCATACAAAGCAGCATATAGATAAAGAATTTTATAGAAATCAAGTTTATATCATATAAGCAAATGATTAGTTATAAATCAAAATAACATTCATACATGAATTACAATAGTGTCTTATGCATAAACAAAGTTAATCTCAGGAACAAAACGACGCTTCTTTTTATTATAGAAAGCTATAACTAACACAGAGAGAATTCACCTGAGTCTTCTTCTTCTAGCTCCAAGTGGAACTATCCTCCAAATCCATCCAATCCACAGCCTCCTTCCATAACCAATACCATGATATCTCAAGCAAGTGGGAGAATATCAACACTCAAGGAAACAAGGGTTTCCTGAAACTTGGGGAAGTGCTTGAAGCACAGGGATACTTCAGACTCAGTCAGGGATAATCTTACTATAATAATTCTATCTCTTCTCCTCCTTAAGGCCTTCCCATAGAAATCTATTTATACTTCTCCCAATTAGTTTTTTAGTTGGGAAATAGTTGGGCCATGGTCATTAGTAGGTAAACAACAGGTAAAACCTGTGAACTCTGCCCATAATTAAGGAAATTTTTTTTTTAAGTGTTTTAACACATATACATGGATTGGGTATTGCCTAACCCGCATGTACACACTTTTATCTCAGGAAAAAGTAGCGTATAGTGAATAAAGCACTGTTTTTTAAAATATTTGGACCATGTCTGGAAGGAGGGGTTTCCCTAGGCCATAAATCAAGCATCACAAGTACTAAGGGTGGTAAATGGAGATATAACAGATGTCGCTTAATATATGAGGTCAGAAGGGGTACATGATGGCTGAAATGTATTAAGTATATGGAAAGGAATCCTGTCAAGACTGAGAAGGACTTCACCAGAATTCAGCTTGCCAAGCCATCAAAAAGAGATCAGAAAGAAACTGTTGTATGAGGCGGGCATACCCATGTTCAGAGAAAGTAAATCATGTCTGCATATCAAGTACAAGAACATCCACTATATATACAAGTATATAAGGAACTAAAAGTACATAATTGATCATCTGATCCTGACCGAAAAAGTACATGTCTGAATATCAAATATAATAAGATGATCAATGAAGCTAAATGATGAAGCTGATCACTGATATCAAAAATTGATCCCAATAGTACCAAATGAACATGATGGAATAAAATGATACTACATCGCAACTCGGATGCCAACATATAAGATGTCGCTGTGAAGGACTGCAACATATAAGGTGGATGGTGTCGACTAGCAGTAACAGGAGCAACTGACAAGTGAACCAAAACATGTTGATGCAACATGAGGTCTTCACTGACCATCATGGTAAATTCTACACAATGGGAATAAATGATCTGAGATCGACCACATGAGAAATAATTTGATTACCGGTCATTGATGTATACCGTTAACGAACGTGAGACTACTCACCAATAATGATAATGAGAGTCAAGGTACCCAGTACAATCTAACAAGTGCGAATGAATGAGATGAAGTCGAACACCTGGAAGAATCTATCAATCAGGGGACAATGATGGTTTCCCACTGTCAATAATGAAGGAATCTACGCTAATGACTGTAAACCCCGAGGTACTACCAAATGGACTCTAGATCTTTGTCCCAAAGCAATGAGTCATAGTCGATAGGAAAAGATCTGCCAGAAGGAAGGCATTAAGGCATCCTTCATCAATCTAGTGCAAGTGTAACCCGTAGGTCAATAATGTGGAAGGAATGAGACGAAAAAATATGTAGTAACCTGATTGAAGCACATTTCTAGCGTACACAAGATGTAGCTAGCGCATGATAGAAACCCTCTAAAACAACCAATAGTGAAAGCTGACACAGAAGCGAGGAATCCACCAATAGGGTCAAATGGAAACCAAGGCACTGCACGAATCCCAATGTGTCATAATGAAAGTTGATGTCGAACCCGAAGGAAACCACTCAATCAAAGACCCATGATACTAATCAATGCTGAGCACAAGGTGACCTATCAATAATGAAAATAGGGCCAAGGTGCCCTCAGAGCAATATATCTTCATCGATAAGGAAAATACCCGCCAACAAGAAGTCAATGGAGACCTTCTCAAATCGGCACGAGCAAGGAACCAATATAATTGATGTGATGACAAACATGACACTGAAAACTAGGGATGGTCGACTGAAAAATAGGTCAAGAGACACCGCAGAGAGGCCGACTCAGGCTGACTTCCCTTGAACAAAAGCACAACTCAATGATGACTATATGGAAGCATATGATAACTCTGTATAAGTTCATCATAAGCGAACTCTCCATATGATTGGAAGAGGTAACAAATCGGAGGAGAACTGACTCAATAACAAGGTTAAGGCATACATAAGTCAAACTATATCCCACCCAAAATGGAGGAGACACTTTCTTTTGAGTGCTTTGTTCAAGGGTGACACAACTAACTCTAGTTGCCAACAATATATGGAAACGTTGTCTTGTTCCCGCTCTTTTTGAATATATAATTATTTTTGTCTTTTTCTTTAAGCTAGAAAAGAATAAAAGAATGCTATAGTACAGTGGAAAGAACGAGTGTCAGAGAAACAAATGATCTAGTTCCTGGGATGGGAATAATCCTATGCTCAATGCAGGGAGGCAAAACTGGTCAAGGACACTCAAAGGGATGTTCCTTCCACAGGTCAAAGGGTGTGTCAAGTTGCTTAAACATGAGTCCAAGTTGTTGCTATGTGATTTCATGGTTGATTTTGCAGAAGACATGGTCAAATAAGTGGCTTAAACATGGGTCCAAGTGAAGTCAGCTCAAGGCCAAAAGGTGCAAATAGTAAAAATGCAATGCAGTAGTACAACTCAACACAAAGGAGCCTCTAAGGTATAAGGCCAGAAATAAGCATAGAAGCAAGGAGAATGTGTCTTCAATGCACAAGTCATGGTGGGACTAAAGAGGACTCCCGAGCCCATTCAATATAACAACATGGGCAACCAATGTCAGTGAGGTTCTAACTACGATTCCCATGTAAAGAATGGCTCTACCATCGCATCATGATTTAAAAATCGGCGAGTGAACATGGTTTGCTAACCAACACACGATGGGGTTGAACCTATGCCTAATGTATCGCTGAACAGAGGCTAGTATACAATATGCAATGGAACAAATGGTTTCGCTAACCTATATGCTAGTAAGTGCACGATACCTACCATGACGGGTCAGTGGCCATGGGACTAAAATAGGATCTCGAAGAAGTGTCCAAAATATCCTAAAACAATAACCCATTCTCGACAATCCATGCCCACAAGTCAAAAAATTCATGAGACAAAAAATCAAGGTTTGAGAATTTTTTTTGAAATTTCAAAGCTATATATTGACTTTTAGACTCACAAATTTTTCATTTCTATTTTGAAAAAAGCTACAGAAAAAATGGAGCAAACTTTCGTCTGAAGAATTCGACCATTCAAATCGTACCAAAGTCACCAGGTAACCGTCAAATCATGCTTGCAATGCTTTGTGATTGTTCTTAGAAGTTTTAATTAAGATTTGACCGTGGGAATTCATGTCAAAAAATCCAACTCTGCATACACGTGGGTTGCCTGTGACCAACTCGCGTATACGATAGACCTACACATGACTGTGTGTAAAGGGAACCCGTGTGTATGCGAGTTGAAATTCAAACACAAAATCTAACGGTTGAAACTCATTTTTTTTTTAGGATGACCATCACATGGAAAGAGAGAGAGCATACCACAATTGACAATGAGGTAATGAACGACCAAAATGCACTAGATGCATTGAGAGGGTGCGGCTTATTGAAATTATTCAAAATGCCGAACATGAAAGCCAACGCACGCCTGCTCAAATTACTGATCCACTACTGGAGTGTAGAGGATGATGCCTTTATGATAGATCATATGCCTATGACGGTTGAGGTGGAAGACATTTATTTTATTATAGGTCTCTCACGGAGAGGGGAGGTGTGCATTCGACCGACAGGACAAGGAGTAGTCGTTCATTAGAAGACTATGTACATATATACTGTCCTGGGCATTCAAAAAAGATTGTAAGTCAGTTTCCAATCAAACACGTGGATAGTTTATCTCTAAGGATACTACTGTTTACCATTGCAAGGGTAAACAGATCAACTTCACTACATCAAGCTTCATGGCTGTCCATGAGCCTGGAAGTGTGATCCAAAATGGATCCAAGAACTCTCTAAGTCTTCAAAATCCTTTAAAAGATCCAAACTATCGCATGAGGAAGAACCCTTCGAAACATTGGAAAACACTATCGGCAGCAAAAAACACAAAGAAACATTGACAAATAGGCTTATCGGTAGTCAAAGGAGCAACACACAGGAGCTATCGGATTTGGTTGATCAATGGTCCATATCTGATCGGAAAATCGCAATCAGATGTGGAAAGCGAAGGCTATCGGCAGAGACCACATAGTATATGCGGCAATGATCAACGGGGTCAACGAGGACCATCGATCAAGCGCGCAGATGGACGGCCCACGTTGCATCGCAATATCGCCTCAGAAATCCACAGTGACGCACTTACAACGATCCGAGGCTCATGCAACATGCGATTGTGACAAGTCGCATTGCAAAATGGCATTGGAGCTAGACAAAGGAGTGGGGCTATATACATACATACATAGATATATATATATATATATATATAGATATATATATATATATATATATATATATATATATATATATATATATATATATATATATATATATATATATATATATGCTCAACATGATGGCCGAACCCGATAGAAGTATAAACGAGATTCCATAAAGTTTGAGATCCATCAAACAATAGTTTTGTGTGTATTGTTACGTATTTTGTTTAATAAATGAAATATGAAGGGAAGCACTGATGCGATGAAGACCAGACCTGAAAGGGTTTGTGAATAAAAATATATAATGTTTCAAATCTGCATAAAGCCATTTTGCAATAGTTTAATGTATTTTCCAAATATAAAGGGGAAACCATGAGACATGGGCAGTTGCGATATGCGATAGCGATTGAGGGTAGACCTGATAGGAATATAGTGTGGATTTATGAATAATTGAAGTCTGATGAACAGTGTTTCGGTGGATTTTTCCCGTGTTGAATGTATTTCTCTGTGTAAACAAAGAGTGGCTATTTTGGGGATTTCAAAGGGCAGATGGAATCTCTCGTTTCAGAATAGGTGGCCACCCCCTTGGAGACGTTATGCTATAATTGCTAATGCTCAGAAGGGGGATTCAAGCAGACAGAGGTCGGGGAGCCAGAGAGCCCGAGAAGAGGAAACGAACAGATAACACAGATTGGATGTAAAGCCACAAACTACTAGAAACAGAGACAAGTAGTACTGAGACAGAGATCAAACAGAGACAGAGAGTCAGTGAGGAGAGTCTATGTACTCAAAAGAGACTTGGGGAATCCAAATAAAGCCTTATTGTTTTATATCTATTGTGTGAGGCTCAATTTGAGCTCACTGTTGTAAAACTCTACTTTTAAATACATAATAGAGAGATCACCACTAAAGGTTGGATGAGGAGATGTAGCCCAGGAGTGTTGGTTGAACTCCATATTAAACTTGTTGTGTTTATGTGTGTTCTCTATTATGTTTCTCTAACTACTTCATTGTCTAAGTATTTCGCAATCTTATCGATCCATTGCACAAAGTAACATAGGCAAGTCCATGCACATGAGTCTGTAATACCTTAATAATTGTCTAAGATCTCATTATCAGATCAAGTGGCATCAGAGCTTTAGGTTTGGTATGGTTAGACAAGCTTGTGCTGGATTGTTGAATGCTAACCAGGTCAAAGCTCAAATTAGGAGAAGGAGAACTAGTTGAGGCTAACCCAGAAATCGGACGAGTCTATCCTAGGAGGAAGATGATAGAAGAAATTCCCTTTTAGTCAAACTCTCAGTTCATGGATAGTTTCATGACCATGAGAGCCATGGTAGAAGAGATGTTTTGAGAATTTAAGAAAGGCCAAGGGGAAAGCCCTTCAGCATCTCAAACAAGCAAAGGAGTAGAGGAACCTCTTCTAGTTGCCCATTCAGAAGGCAAAGGAAAAGGGGAAGAGCCTCCTCCATCAACACATCCTTCTAGCCCTGAAAATAATAAGAATAAGACTTATGTGATTAAATTAGATGTAAAATTTGCTTTGCCAATATATAATGGAGAATTAAATGCAAAATAACTAGATAACTGGATTAGACAGATCAATGTATATTGCAGGGTGTAGAACATCGATTCATAAAGGAGAAAGATTTAGCTGGCTAGCCTTCGCCTTGGGGGAACTGCCCTAGTGTGGTGGGAAGGTAGGACACAAGCTGATTTGAAGGAGCATGGTAAAATTCTTTCTACCTACAGTGAATCTATTTCTGCCATTAAAAAACAATTCTATCCACTAGCTTATATGCAGCAAGTGATGATGAGTTGGAAAACTCTTCGTCAATTAAAGGGGAAAAGTGTACAAAGCTATACCCAGGAATTTAGAATAAGATCTTTAATTCTAGGCATTTCTCTAGACTCACATAAAACTTTGTTGAAGTATATACATGGTATGCATAACTATTTGAGGCACACCATTCTCATGTTTAACCCTACTAGCATAGATGAGGTATTTGTTCAGGCTACACATCTAGAGGCTAGAGGCAAGAATGTGAACCCAGAGATTGGGGAATCATCAAAACCCACTGCAAGCAAGAACAAGGAAAAGAAGAAGTAGAAATGGAAAGAGAGGAAGGCAAACACTGTACAGAGAAACAAACCTTCATGCACTCACTGCAAGAAGGATGGACATGATGATGAACATTCTTGATCTTTGCATCGAGAGTTGAAACCCAAGAAGTTTGATGGCAAGAAGAGGAAGACTGTTGCTACTATTCAGAAATATTTGGGGTCAGACTTAGGTGATGAAACAACAGGCACAACTACAGGTATAAAAGGTAAAAATTCTTAAGCATCTACTAGTAATTCTACAAAAACTATTGATAATTAAGAAAATGAGAGGAAAAGACATGAGATTTTTCATATTAGAGTTATTTCCAAGCATCAAAAGATTGATACTTTATTTGATAGTAGTTCACAAGTAAACTTGATTTCTGAAGCAATTGTAAAGAAGTTTGGATTACTAACCACACATCACAAGAAGCCATATCCATCAGGTTGGGTATGCGATAAAGAAAAGCTACAAGTGACTAGACAATGTAAACTTAGGTTTTCTTTTGGGTCAACATTTGTAGATGAGGTCGAGTTAGATATCGTTCCCTTGGATATATGTTGAATTGTTTTAGGAAGTCCTTACTTGTATGATATAAAAGCCATTTTCTATAGAGCTGAAAATAAGTATCAACTCACCAAAGATGGAATATAATATATTGTAAGAGCTCATAAGCTAAAAAATAATTACACTCTCATAAACTCAGGGCAGATGAAAAGAATTGTAAATTCATGCAAGCAATTTTTACTGATGGTTCTAAAGGAAAATAACCTTGATAAAACCAATATATTTGAAGGCTCTGATGCTAAACAGAAAGCTGATTTAGAAAAATTTGTTTCAGAATATGATCCTATTTCAAGAACCTAATGGTCTGCCACCCAAAATGGAAATTGTACATGATATTCATTTGCAACAAGATGCTCCATTGCCTAACGTTGGAATGTACAAGTTATCCGCTTTAGAGAATGTACAGATCAAGAAGCAGGTACAGGAGCTACTCAAAAAAGGGTTCATAAGACCAAGCACATCACCATGGGATCTCCGATCATCTTGCTGAGAAAGAAAGATGGTTCGTGGAGGATGTGCATTGATTATATAGCACTGAATAAAATAACGATCAAGAATTGTTATCCGCTTCCTCACATTGATGATCTATTGGATCAGCTGAAAGAAGCTGTTTACTTTTCCAAGTTGGTTGCGTAGTGGCTACCAGCAGGTTAGAGTAGCAGAACAATATGCATGGAAGACTGATTTCAAAACAAGCAAGGGTTGTATGAATGGCTAGTTATGCCTTTTGGCTTAACTAGTGCTCCTCCCACTTTCATGAGAGTTATGAATGATGTAATTAGGCCTTTTATTGATGATTTTGTGATTGTATATTTAGATGACATTCTTTCACAAAATAACCAAGAAGTCAGGAAAGAAACACTTTCAAACCTGTCAAAATAAACTTTCAGAAAGCAAGAAAAGGTGTAAGGCCACAAAATGACGGAAAGAAAAGCAAGTAGACCAATAATCAAGCTCGACACTAAGATTGAAAACAATCTGATGTTCTAGAGGACCAGAACAATCAAGAACCTCTGCAGGAATTCTTGTGTGTCAAAACACAATTCATAAAACTCACTCAAAAGTAAACCTGGGCCAAAAATTTTCAAAGCGAAAGAGAATTCAAAATAGTAAGCTCACTGAATAATAAAATTCTAAAGACAAAAATTGACCACTCAAAGACCAAACGGACCAAGAAACAAATCTTTCTGGGCAGAGAGATTTGAAAAAAGCATGCAAAAAAGGGTATACGCGACCGTGTTATAGCACAAAGGTGTGTACACACACTTCTGATAAAGGAAATTTGCGTATGTGTGGGTTCACTTCACAGAAACAAGCGTGTGTATGCTACTGTAAACAAACTAAAGTCAATATACTAAGTTTTGTAAGAAAAACAAAAAACAAAGCCAAATCAAAAAGATCAGACTAAAGGTCTGAGTTTCTACTAGACTAAACAATACTCTCACAAAAAGAAAACCAAGAACTGAGCCATATTTGACACTAATATGCCCAAAGTAGGAATAACAAGATTGTTATCCCCAACAGAGTTACCAATTCTGTTACGGGAATAAGTACCCTAGGGCTTTGGGTTGGAACCCCAACAGAGCAAGAGAAAACTACAGTAAAAAACACTCATGCAACTCAGGAAACATGCTTATATAAACAAACTATGAGATAACGACCATACTCGGATGTCCTTTGTTTGGGTAGTTCTAGCATGGTTTAGACCCTCTGCAACTCCTAATGATCTTCAAATCTGTAAGTTAACCAATTCGACCATACATAGCATCATATAGATAAAGCATTTTAAAGAAATCAACTTTATATCATATAAGCAAATGATTAGTTATACATCAAAATAACATTCATACGTGAATTACAAGTGTATCTGATGCATAAACAAAGTTAATCTCAGGAACAAGACAATGCTTCTTGTTATTGTAGAAATCTATAACTAACACAAAGAGAATTCACCTGAGTCTTCCTCCTTCGGCTCCAAGCGGAACCATCCTCCAGATCTGTCCAGTCCCAGTCTTCAACAGCCTCCTTCCATAACCAATACCATGATATCTCAAGCAAGTGGGAGAATATGAACACTCAAAGAAACAAGGGTTTCCTGAAACTTGGGGAAGGACTTGAAGCACAGGGATACTTCAGACTCAGTCAGGTATAATCTTAGTATAATAATTCTATCTCTTCTCCTCCTTAAGCCCTTCCCATAGAAGTCCATTTATACTTCTCCCAATTAGTTTTTTAGTTGGGAAACAGAAGGGCCACGAGCACTAGGATGTAAACAACAGGTGAAACCCATGAACTCCATCCATAATTAAGGAAATTTCATTTTTTTTGAAGTGTTTTAACACATATACACGGGTTGGATATTGACTAACCCGTGTGTACACGCTTTTATCTCAGGGAAAAGTAGCGTATAGGGAATAAAACATTATTTTTTAAAATATTTGGACCATGTCTGGAAGGAGGGGTTTCCCTAGGCCATAAACCAAGCATCACAAGTACCAAGGGTGGTAAATGGAGCTATAACAATGGGGGAACATATTGAAAATTGTATTCTCTTGTTGGGGGAAATATGGAAGATAGACTCATGCAATAAGGAAACAAGTTATAAGACAAAGGAAAGACAACATTCATGGTTTACAAAGAGCGACTAAATAATATTAAGAAAAGGAATCACAATGAAAAGGAAGAGGTCATCGCCATGTTTAGAGACGTTCAGTATGTAGCCAATGAACTAAGAAGTCTATTAGAAGATAAAGTAGAAATCGAGGGTGATTGGTGTAGCTTTGATCTGCTACCACCCCCTATGTTTATTGGTAAACATTTTGATCATTGGGTTATCAAGATGCTAATTTTTCTTCAAGCTAAAGAGTTAATTGAGAATGAGTCTAATAACCCATATGAAAAAGTGTGTGATTCTTTACCATTGGATTTAATGAAATAGGGATTGGATGATGAATTTATGTTCAATGTAGTAAAAGCTACAACTTCCAAGGAAGCGTGCAAGATCTTGAGAAAATAATTTGGTGCAAGGGGGAGTGACATGTAGCAGGAAGATGTGTCACAATTTGTTGAATCAACCGTAGATATGAGAGTAGATGAGAAATACTATGAGAGGACAACAAAGCTTGGAGAATCCCACTCGAAAGTGGATAATGGTTGTGAAGACTATAAAAGTGAAACCCATTATGGAAACATGCAGGTGGACGAAGAAGATGCAACAAATATTATGGAGAGAGATGCTAAATCATTAGTGTGTGAGGCGGAACAAGAGCATATTCACATGGATGGTTCAGATGATGGTGAATCCCACTATGATAAAAACATGTGGATGATGACTATAAAGTGAGATATGAATTGGTGAATCCATCCATAACTCATGAATTTGGTTAACTTGAAATTGTTAATGAACACATGCATGGTCGAATATCCCATAATAGAGTAGATGAAAGTTATGTTGATGTTAAATTTGATGAAGATACATTAACTGGTGACGAGTGGTTGCACATGATGCAACATAAATCTCTTATATATATCTTGTTATTTGATGAGTGAAGCCCACTTGTGTCTGGAAGCCAAGTGGAAGACAACATGTTGATAGCAGTGAATGATTTCAAAGAAGAGGAGAATAATGTGATTGAAGAGTTTTTGGTGAGAATATCCATTGAAAATATAAAAGTGGAATATATTCTCCATGTAGTGGAAGATAAGGTAGATAAGGAAGAGGAAGAGAAGAAATCTATCATTGTAGAGCATAATGAATATATTTCTAACATTGATACTAATTGTGCAGAGGACAGGAAAAAAATAACAATACCTGATAATGAATGTGAAAATAAAGAGATGAATACTTCTAAAGACAAAGATGAGAGTATTGAAAAAAAGATTAGCAATGGAGTCGAGAAGAAATCTGGTTTTGATATCAAGAAATATGACAGAAAGAAGATTAGAAATATGAAGTGCATGAAGCAGAGAAAATAACACAATTTCAAGATGATGAGTTGTGGCATCAGTCCATGGTTAAAAAAAAATTGAAGAGGAAGGTGTAGAAGACATGATTAGATTGTTTTTCAACACAAACTCAAGACAAGTCAAAGAAACATTGCAGAAGGAACATATAAAGAAATATGGAGTCTACAAGAAGAATGCACAACTAATAATGAAGCAATTTTGAGGATATAGAATTTCGAGAAAGAGAAAAAGAAAATGAAAAATTATAAAAGTTTTGACTCACTATAAGGCTTGCTGAGACATAGACCAGAAGGCATGTTTAAGTGATAATTGATTCAATGTCTATTGTAAGCCTAGTAGACATAGTTGAGTCATGTTTGAGTTATGTTGAGTCATACAGTTGTAATTAAGGGGGAGTGGTGGAAATTGTAATTACTCATACATTGAAGAGTTCCCTAAATTTGGAGGGTTAGTTAACTGAGTCAAGTCAAGTGATTTCGATTTAAGGCAGTCCAGGAGGTAGCTCCTCAAAATGAATTATGATTTTCATTAAGATTGATCATAGATATGTACATGGAGGGAGAGGCTCTTGGGCTTCATATCCCAAAGTCTCTTCATATTCCAATTCTCCTTATTTTCTATTTACTCCATGTTACATGGATTACCTAATCCAAAAGATTAGGTGTCAACATTACCCCCTTTAATCTGAAGGGATTTTGGCGAGTCCAAACATCATTTTGAATCTTTTGAAAATTTTTCTTCCAAGTGCTTTGATGAAGATGTCTGCAATTTGCTCATTTGTAGAACAATGGCATAGATGGATTGTCTTGGTCTCAACGTGATGTCAAATCAGATGGTATTTTGTATTAATATTCTTCATTTGATCATGGAACTTTGGGTTCTTTTCCAACTTTATTGTAAAAGTGTCATCAATCATGAGAAGAGTTGAATGCAATTGTTTCTCCTACAAATCCTCCAGAACTTTCCCGAGCCACAAAATTTCCCTTGTTTCTTCCCTTGCTACCACATATTCTGGTTCAGTTGTGGAATCTATTAGAACTCATTGTTTGTGTGACCTCTAGGAGACAACTCTTGATCCAAGACTCATAACATAACCTAAAGTAGATACCCCAATTTATTTATCTCCATCCAATTTTGAATCAAAGTACCGAATCCACCTGAAGTCACTGACATGTGCATACTTAAGTCCAATGTCTTGAGTTCCCTTCAAGAATTTAAAACTCTTTTTGCATTCAAAAAATGTCCCTCACAAGGATTTTGCATGAACTTGGAGAGGATTCCAACAACAAATGAAATGTTTGGTCTAGTAGTACTGAGGTAATTGAGACTTCCTACAAGTTATCTATACCTTGTTTCATCCTCAAATTCTTTTCATTCAATGGATGTAAGCTTTTTAAGTTCTTATCCATTGGAGTAATCAAAGGATTGCACTCAACCATGCTAAACATGTTCAATAAATCTCTAATGTAATTCTCTTGAGAGAGGAATATAAACTTCATATGATCAGTTAATTCAATACCAATATAGTAGTGAACATAGACCATGTCAATCATTTCAAAAACTTTCCTCAATTCCTTCTTTATGGATGCAATGTAGCTCTCATATTTCCTTGTCATCAAAAGATAATCTATGTACACCACAAGATATACAATTGTTTTTCCAACTTTCTTGGAAAAAAATGTTGCATCATTAAGATCATAATGTTTAAAGTTGAGTTTCAAAAGATGCTCAATTAAGTTCTCATACTAGGCTCGCGATGCTTTCTTGAGGCCATACAAGGATTCTACAAGCTTGAATACTTTGTGTTCTTGACCCTTCAAAACAAATCCTTCTGGCTAGGACATAAAAACATTCTTTCATATCTCCATTTAGGAAAGCAGTTTTTACATCCATTTAATGAACTTTCCAACTACGTTGAGCTGCCAAGGCAAAGAGTGTTCGAATGCCCATTTTTTTTGCAGGGGAAAAGGTCTCCTCATAGTCAACCCCTTCCATTTTTGCAAAACCTTTTCCCACAAGCCTACCTTTGTGCTTTTCATGTGAGCCATTAGCTTTATACTTGTTCTTGTAGACCCACTTGCGGCCTATTGGTTTGGTTCCCAATGGAGGATCAACTAGCTTCCAAGTGCCATTCCTTATTAAGGCATCATACTCTTTTTGCATCGCTTCTGGCTAGGACATAAAAACATTCTTTCATATCTCCATTTAGGAAAGTAGTTTTTACATCCATTTAATGAACTTTCATAAAAACAAATCCTTCTGGCTAGGACATAAAAACATTATTTCATATCTCCATTTAGGAAAGCAGTTTTTACATCCATTTAATGAACTTTCCAACTATGTTGAGCTGCCAAGGCAAAGAGTGTTCGAATGCCCATTTTTTTTGCAGGGGAAAAGGTCTCCTCATAGTCAACCCCTTCCATTTTTGCAAAACCTTTTCCCACAAGCCTACCTTTGTGCTTTTCATGTGAGCCATTAGCTTTATACTTGTTCTTGTAGACCCACTTGCGGCCTATTGGTTTGGTTCCCAATGGAGGATCAACTAGCTTCCAAGTGCCATTCCTTATTAAGGCATCATACTCTTTTTGCATCGCTTCTTTCCATTCACCATGAGAAGTCGATTCTTTAAAGGAAGTTGGTTCAAAATATGAAGACAAATTCAGTTCACAATCATAAGAAAAATCCATATCAACAAGTGAATCAGAATCATTTACATCACCTCCATTATGTCTGGTTGAACTTCTTGTCCTTTTCTTTCCAACCTAATAAGGATGAACCCTTTCAAGCATCTTTGTCAGGAATTTTGGAGGACCTTTCTAAGATGGCCCAAGCTGCTCAGTTCACTGAGTTGGGGCTGAATCAAGATTTAGTCTCCCAATTTTGTCAATGACATCACTCAAAGTGTCATCAATGGTTGGAGCTTCAAGTGGGGGAGAGAGTGGTTCAAAAGATGATTCCACGGATTCATCCAGTATAGGAAACCCCCATTCAAGGCATGGAATCTCATTATCAAATTATTGAAAATAATTTTCATTTTCAAATCTATCCAAGCGATCAAGCTACCACTCAACAACATTATCATACTTGGAAGATTTAAGAAAGCTCACATCTCTAGATTCTACAAGCTTCTTATTAACTTCATCATAGAGATGGTATGATTTGGAGGTATTTGAATACCCCAAGAAGATACACTTACAACTCCTTGTGCCAAGTTTGTTTCTTTGTTCTTTAGGTATCAAGGCATAAAATGTGGAACCAAATTTCATGAGATTCTTTACCGAAGGAATGTGGCCACACCACATTTCATAAGGAGTCTTGTTTCTAATAGCATTAGATGGACACCTATTCTTTATATACACATCAAATAGAACTACATCAACACAAAACATCAATTTTACTTTCTTGAAAAACATCATGGAACGTACCATATTTAAGATTGTCCTATTCATTCTTGCAGCTACTTCATTCTGTTGGGGATTATAAGGCACAATTATTTGACATTTGATCCTATGCTGGTGAAGATATTTTTCAAATTAATTTGAAGTGTATTATTTTCCATTATTAGTGTGGATAGAACCAATATCATATTATGCATCATTTTTAATCCATGCATGAAAGTTCTTTAATACTTGAAAAGCATCAAATTTGTTCTTCAATAAATAAACCAAACACATTATGGTGTATTCATCAATAAATGTCATCATATATTTATTTCCATTTACAGAAGGAACACGAACTGGTCCACATAAGTCTGAATGAATAAGTTCAATTTTTCTATGTGCTCTAGAATGTGAATCATGAAAATAGTGTTTGTTGTGCTTCCCTAAGATACAATCATCACATTAATGAAGTTTCCTAGGAATTGTAGGCGAACTAGTAACACCACTTTTCTTTAACATGCGAAGGCTGTAATAATTCAAGTGTCCAAATCTGGTATGCCATAAAAGACATGATGGAAATGTACCTTCATCATAATGAGAACTGTATGAAACGTTTTGTGCATGAGCATAGCTACCTTGCAACTTTAGAAGCCTTTCTTCTTATATCCCTATCATGTTAAATGACTGATCCAATGCTTTTATGACCTCAACCATTCCATTAAACATATGAATGGAGTGTCCTTGCAGACGAATGTGGAACAAAGATAACAAGTTTCTCCTTAGCTCCGGGAGATATAAAACATCATGCAGAAGAAAGTATGGAAGACCAGGAAGTTTGAGCTTGATGGTGCCAAGCCCTAATGGCTTCAATTTTAAATTATCTCCAAAATATACTCCTCCATCAACATTGTTAGTGAATTCTTCAAAAAAAACTCTCCTAAAATTCATGTGGCAAGTTTCTCTTGAATCAAGCAACCAATCATCTTTCCATGAAGCAAGTGAAGCATTGCACAAGTGTTTAGTTACTCCAATATTGCAATATGCCACAATATATTGAGCATATTCAAGTGCTTTACCTTTCCCTTTGTCATTGGTTTTACCTTTGCCTTCATTTCTTTCCTGCTCAATTCGGTTCCAATTCAACTTATATGTGTATCCATCATGTCTATCTCTATTGCATTGTATGCAATGAAGATCAAAATCTTTTCCTTATAGTTGTCTTCCCCCTGCCTTTAAAACTACTTCTCTCTCTTCCTCTTTCGCCACCTCTTCCCCTAGAAGAATCTTGTGCGTGATTCTCCTCTTTATGTGAAATATACACAACTTCTTCAAAAGACTGAGGAGTTGTCTTCTTCCCAAAATCCTTCCCTCTCTCAGCAAACTTCTTATCAAGGGAGTCAAAGGTGATCTCCTTGAGGTTTCCACTTGCTTGCAATGATTCAAGATAATGTTAATAAGTGGGATATAGTGCCTTAACATAAGTTATAAGACGAATGTGTATTTCAAAAAAAGTGGTTTTTATATCACGCATAATGGATTTTAATTATGATGCTAAAGCAAGAGGGTTTTCAATTTTCAATTCAAGACTGAATAGTTTAATCATCAATTAGATAACTTCAAGTTCAGAGTGTGAGTCATACAGTTCCTTCAACTTCTTGAAGGTTCCAAAAGAATTTGAGAATGGTGAAATATTGCAACTCACCTCTTCATTTACAGATTTTACAATTAAGGCATAGGCCTTGTAATTCTTCTTTTCCCAAATGGCATTCTCATTATCTGACATGGACTTTGTAAGATCATTATCTCCTTCTCCTTCACAAAATCCTCTCCACAACTCATTGAAAATTAGAGTGTATTTTATATTCCTTGACCATTGAAGATAGTTTTCTTTTCTAGAGAGAACTACATCAAAATATAATATCAATGAATGCATTTTAAAATCTGTGTACTATGTAAAATGTACTATGTTGGAAAAAATTCACTTCTAGTATATATTTCATAAAAAGAAATGCACTTTTGGTATATATTGATATGACAAAGTTATTACTTGGGGGAGGGTGTATATGGGGGAGGCAACATATGAGGGGAGGTGTTAACCAGGAGCGGGAGTGAAGTTATATGTGGGAGCTATTAACTATGGGGGAGGTGATATAATGAGAGGAGGAGGTAATAATAGTGTTCAACGTAACATAACCTAACGGGGAGGAAGTGGCATGGGTGGTATGGGGAGGAGTCGGGTTGAGGGACGGAGCACTGTTATATATTAGATAACTAATAGAGGAGGATTATACGTATTAGGACTGGGTAGGAGATGGAGTATTGAAGGCAAAGTTATATGTAATACAAGTATGGATGGACTGGTGCCAAAAGTTATATGAGCGGAGTTATATGGGTGCGCAGTTATATGTATGACCGAGGATTACAAGTGATGCCACAACAGATACCATTTAGTTGAACGTAATACCACCAATAACACAATCAATACAACGTTCACCACAAAGTATACAAGATGCAACAAAATATCATTCAACGGTTATACCATCAACACATAAATACGACAACCAACTCATAGTCATAAAAAAAGGACATACCACATATCAAACACACTCACACCATTTGCGCAACAATGTAATCAGGATTCTACGCATATGGAGGAGGCAACAGCCACACCATAGCACCCACAGACAAAATCTATTTGTAGAAACGAACCACACTTTAGTAGTGCCAGACTTCTGCACGTCCAGGCAGCATACATCAAACACCTCCAAGAAACAACTCATTAACTTCTAGAGCAAAGGGACCCCTCACATACCTGTTCGATAGAGTGCAAAGGGATAGAGAATAATGGTAGAGATTGGAAGATATGTGAGAATGCAAAAAAATGGCAGAAAGGAGTTACAATGATAGAAAAGAAGACAAAAATAGAGGCTCAGACCTGTGCTTTGATACCATGTCAAGCCACATGGTAACTCCTCAAAATGAATTGTGATTTTATATTAAGACCAATCATAGATACATACATGGAGGGAGAGACCCTTGGGCTTCATCTCCTAGTGTCTCTTCATATTCCATTTCTCCTTATTTTCTATTTACAATGTTTTACCTGGATTCCCTAATCCCAAAGATTAGATGTCAACAAGTCATATTTTGGGAAAAGTCGAATGTATAGTGTGTGTGCATGCGACATTATTTTGAGCGAGTCACTAGAAAAAAAGGTTTAAATACCTCTCATCAAGCTCATTGTAATCATCAAGCTTGTTTTATCAATTAAAGAGTTGCAGGTCGTGTGATTGTGTGTGTGAATTTTGTAATACTTTTGTGTCTTTCCTCCTCTTCCTTTCCAACAAATACCTCAATTTTTTTTTCATTCTTTTCCTTTTTCCAATTATTACTTATTTACACATATATTAATTTTTTTTTATTTTTTAAACAAATAAATTGCTTGGGCTAGACTATAATAAAAGTGGATGTTGGCTTTCTGGGCTGGGCTATTTACTAGATGCAGTGGGTGTTATTGTAGGAGCTTCTCTATGTATAGCTTGAACAAGATGTTGTAGGTACCAAATTTCTATGGAATATATAATAAAATCGGAGTAATTATCAAGAATTCTCTTCTTCTATCTTTATCCAAACTGCCTTGAGAATATCCTATCTCAGTGTATCATGATTTCTATGGAAGATACAATAAGATTGGAGTAATAATCAAGAATTCTCTTCTTCCATTTTTATCCAAACTGTCTTGACAAAATTCTATCTCATTATATCCTAATCTATTTTATAATACATGAGAATACATTTATTATGGCATCAAAAGAATCTACATCTAGATTTATCTTCTGTATATAGTTCCACTACTAGTAGATCATTTTATAATTATACTAGTATGTTGACACAAACTCCATATTTGTGTTCAGTGTGTAATTATACTAGTACATTGACACAAAGTCCAAATTTGCGTTATATTAATTAGTGTTACAATAAAAAAATTGATTTAATTTGGCATTCATAAATTGTGTTAACATTGAAATGCATGGTATTTATAATCCTTTACCATCATAGAGATATGTTATCTTCCAAAGAATATTCAAACTATCTAAGTCTTGCAGTGTCAGAAAAGCTACCATCTTTGAGTACATATTGTTAACTAATCATTTGAGATTGTTATTGTATATTGTATAACATGTTATTAGTTTTACATTCTGTTTTTATAGTTAATAAGTTACTGAGACACAACTGTCTCTTTGTAGTATACCTAGGGTGGATAGTATAGGCTACAGAGGGAGGTACCGAAGGGAATAATGTAATAATGGGATGGGTCATAGTAATAAATAAAGTGGTTAACCCGTATCATGTAAGGGACCACAAGTAGTTAGCAATAATGCGATGAGCCCATTGTATTAGATATAAAGTATTGAGAGAACCATGATAATGACCCATGTTATTGTATGTATGAATCCTATATAGAGGCTAAAGACTCCCCTTTGATATATATCAAGGATTATTGTAGGGACAAGCATATGGCTTGTGGAGTGTTCTCCTTCCTTAAGGAGTGATTGTATGGTGTTGCCCTATCTCAAGGGTTTTGACATTAATAAATATGTGAAGTTTATCTATTTCTATCTTGTTATTTCTGGGTATATTTTCTTTATCATTTATATGCAGGTCAAATCTATTACAAGTGGTATCAGAGCACTTTCTTGGGGAAACAGAGATAATTTTTTTATTTTTTGCAGGAAATTTTTTGGGCAGCGAGTTTGCAGATTAGATGTGTAACTTTTGGTGAAAATTTTGTAGAAAAAAATTGTAGATCTGGATTCTTTGCCAAAAAATACCCTATTTCAAAAAAACAGTTGGCCGAATCGAAATCTGAATGAGGGAGATATCGCTGATTTAAAAATCAACTGTGTTGCAGAAAGTTTTTGACGAAAATTCGTGGATGGTGGATCTCTAGTTAATTTTTATCATTTTTGTGGGGAATTTTGAGAAACAAATTGAAGATATTAGATCCTCTTGAAAAACTACCCAATTTCAAAAGAAAAATTATTGGTCTACTCAGAGTCCGGCTGAAGGAGATATCGTTGATTTAAAATCAGCTCTTTTTAAAAAAAAAATTGTCACAACAGGAAAGTTTCAACATGAATCTAAAATTCCAGTGCCTAAATTAGGATTTTTATCGCATGGGAAGATGTAAAATGGTATTTCCATTTTTTAAAACATGTCATAATAAAGATTCTAAGCAATATTGACCAAACTGTGGCCATTTTAATTTTTGCCAAGTAAGTGATTTTTTAAAAACTCTCTTCATGGCTTCTAGCAAGAAATATTTTACAGGAAAAGATGATGGCCTTACTATTGAAGAATTAATATAAAGACATAAGTCAGTATAGACGACAAGCTGGAAAACTTTCATAGTGGGTCAGTTTAAAGAGGACGTGGTGACATGGTAGGAATCACTTAATAGAATGAAGCAGTTAACCCTGTCCGATGAAGAATTTAAAATTATTGTTAGACAAATGGTCTCATGCTAGAAAACAAGATAATGAGAAACATGTCGGGTTATTTTCTACTAGCATCTCCTTATTACAAGTTCATGGATGTATTTAGAAGGAGAAGATCATTGTGTCTATAAATCCTAGTTGCGAGCCAAGTCTTATAAATTTTAATTTGGCAAAAAAATTGCAAGCTCCAGCAAACCACATGGAAAACACACAGGTTGATAATAAGGATGTTAAAGTTTATAAAGATTTGAATATTTCTATGGACAAGTATGTATTGCATTCTGATTTTTATGCTTCAAATATGGTTAATGGATGTTGTTTTGGGATACTCTTGGATGGAATCAGTTGGTACTATAAATATTAATGTGCAGAAGAAATTCCTGAAGCTCTAGTATAAAAAGAAGAAAATTACATTACATGACATTTCCATCAATAAACAGGTAGAGTCCAAGGAGGCTGAAGCAGTAGATGTTCTAGGGTCTGACACATCAGATGAGGAATCTATGGTTGAAGTAATACTGGAAGATAAGAAACAAAAATAGGTGCCACAACATGCACCAGATACCAATTAGGCTCAATTAGGTGTTGAATTAAAGTAAGATACACCATTGGTTAAAACTTTAGCATATCACCACCCACATCACCTAGTAAGAAAACATCCTACAAGATGGCAATGAATTAACCACAAGGAAAACAAACGCTACATGACAGATAGAGAGGGGCGACGATCCACCCACAACACAACAACACATAAGAGCTGCCAAGGTCAACTTCCATCTCAAGCGAGCGAGTCACCAGCTAGATCGAGGGTTCACCTTTCTCATGGATGGCTAGATGCACATGCATGGTACCAATGGACTACTCTTTTGAATGGATATTATTATTTGTGTTCTTCTTATGTTTCTGGGACGAAACATGTTTAAGGGGGGTGGAATGTAGTATACCTAGGGAGAATAGTATGGGGTACAGTGGAAGGTACCGAGGGGAATAATGTAATAATGGGATGGGCCATAGTAACAAATGAAGTGGTTTACCCATATGATGTAAGGGACCACAAGCACTTAGCAATAATGTGATGAGCCCATTGTATTAGATATATGGTATTGAGAGAACCATGATAATGACCCATGGTATTGTATGCATGAATCCTATATAGAGGCTAGAGACTTCCCATTGAGGGATGTCAAGGATTACTGTAGGGATAAGAATATGGCTTGTCGAGTGTTCTCCTTCCATCAGGAGTGATTGTATGGTGTTTCCCTACCTCAAGGGTTTTTACATTAATAAAGATCTGAACTTTATCTATTTCTATCTTGTTATTTCTGGGTATAAATGTTTTATCATATATTTGCAGGTTAGATCTATTACACTCTTACCTAGATTGCACATGAATAAATAATTAATTTTATCATTAATATGAAGCTCTTTCCTTGTGTTCTTTCATTGTGGAGTTTATTTGGGCTTGTATAGTGGTATCAAAGCACTAGTTGAGTTGTTCCTGAACTCCATGTATTTGAGGTTTATGGTAAAGGAGATGTAGAGCATGAATATTGTGAAGATAGAGTGCAGCAGAAGGTTAATCCAGTAGGATTCCCAAACTATTCACTCTCTATAAGTTTCATATCTTTCGCTCATAATCAAAGACGATTGCAGATTTTGAGTGGCATAATTTTTTTAGTAATTAAATTTACTGTAGTAAACAACAGTTTAATCACAGTGTTTGCATTTACCACAGTAAACATGAGTTTAATGAGAGTAAAATTTATGAAGGATAACAAGATACATTTACTACAAACAGGACATGTCTGAAGGATACAAAGTTTAAATGATACAAGTTTTTTACAAAAATATTTCTGAAGAATACAATTTTTTTTTAATGAAAAGGATACAAAGTTTGGATGATACAATTTTTTTACAAAAAGATCTCTGAAGAATACAAAAAACGTTTGATGTAAAACTTTTAATTGAAGAGTGGTCAATTTTCTGAAGAGGATATATATTTTTTGGTGGCTGAAATTTTAATTGAAGAGTGGTCAATTTTCTCATGAGGATGTATATTTTTGGTGGTTTGAATTAAATTTTTAATTAAAGAGTGGTCAATTTTCTAGTGATTTGAAATACATATTTTTTTAAGAGGCCATTGGTAAAATAAAATTTATTTTTGAAGGCTAATAAGATTTGAACCTAACTCTTTGCTAGGCTATTTTTGAAACTTACCACTAAACCACAAAGCCAACTTTGTTAAAACAAGAGGAAAAACAAATTTATATCTTTTCAGAAGTATTGCATATATTTTGAATTTAAAATGATTTGAAGAATATTTGGCTACATAAAAATTATGAATTAAATAGTTTCCATAGTTGGAGTTGTTCTTAATGGAAAGGAAAATTATCAAGAGTGGTTTAGAAAGCTTAAAATTTCCCTTGTTTTTAACGATTTGTGGGAAGTTTTTCAAGGAAAGAAGGATAGTGATGGAAAAGAAACTGCACCAGAGCCACCTGATAATGAGAAGCAACATACAATTTTGGAGACAAAAGACAACAAGGCATATGCATTAATAAGTGCATCGGTGACATAAGAGGTAAGAAAATATATGATTTCTTGTGGTACTGCATTCGAAGCACTAAAGAAGTTGAAAGAATTGCATGATTCACACTCAGATCTCGAAATTATTCAGTTATTGTTAAAGTTTTTAATTTGGAGATCAAGGATAATGATCCTTTAAACAATGCCTCTGAAATAAAAGCCATTTTTTATGATATAGAAGCCACTGGAATTAAAGTAGATTTACAAATCACAGCTTTTATAAAATTCCTTCACCCTGTCTATTCAAACTATTTGGAATCTCTCCAAGCTAGTGGGCAGCTTCAAGACATTACATTTGATAAAACTAGTAAGAAAAATAGCAGAGACAGAAAAAGCATTTGGGAAGAAAGAGGCTCCACCTAACTCTAATGTAGAAACTTTGTGCCTTTCACAAAACGATCAAAAGTTTCATGCTGAAACTTCTAGAGGTGATAAAAGTAGTCGAGGTCATGGTAGGAGAAATTATAGAGGCAGGATGGGAAAAATAATCAGGGAGACAGACAACAAAGCAATTTTAATGATAGACTAGCTGTCAAATGTTTTAGATGTGGTAAAATTGGTCATAATTCTGCTAACTGTAAAATCCCTTGGGAGAAAGTTAGTGAAAGGAGAGAACAATTGAATGAAAAGAAAGATCAACCACCACTAGATAAGGGAAAATCATCAGAGTCTGCACATTACATTGTTTCTCATTGTAATTTTAATATTAATGATGTTTTCAACACTACATTTTCTTCATGGAGAGATACTTGGATTTTGGATTCAGGAGCCACTTGTCACATGACATTTAGGCGAGAGTTTTTTGAAACTTTCAGTGACAATATTGATGGTGTTATTTACTTTGATGACAAGTCTCAAATTAAATCATGTGGCACTGGGTCTATTATCTTCCACAGGATGTACTTTATATTCCATAGTTTCAGTGAAATTTGATGTCTCTTATCCATATTCAGCAACAATGTCATTCTATTCATATATTTGATGGCATCATCGAGATAATAAGAGCATCTGATCATGCCGTTGTTATGACCAATGTGGAAGAAGGTACACTTTTAATATTAAATGGTACTTCATCCACTAATTCTCGTGAAAGTTTTGTTCTTTTGGCACAACAAAGTGATATCCTCTCTCCCAGTTTGTTGCGGCATGCTCGATTTGGTCATGTCAATTATGGCAACATCAAAATTATGAAAAATCAAGGTATTAAAGGTCTTCCTACAGTTCCAAGAAAGATTACACCTTATGATGCTTGTATTCTAAGAAAGCATTGTAAACAACCTTTCCATAGTTCTTCTTTTAGATCTTCACAAAAAATAGGTCCCATACATTCAGATTTATGTGGACCTATGCATGTTGCAACTACAAATGGAAATAAATATGTGCTAACATTTATTGATGATTACTCAAGAATGTGTTGGGTGAATTTCTTGAAGAATAAGTCACAAGTGTTTCATGTTTTTAAAAATTTTCATTTGATGATTAACAATGAAAATCAACAAAATATAGGCATTCTGAGAACTGATAATGGTGGTGAGTACACTTCTCATGTTTTTGAACAATATTTGAAGGACAATGGAATCAAACATCAGACTACCATACTTTATAATCCATAATAGAATGGCGTCGCAGAACGTATGACTAGAACTTTTCTTAATATGGTTAGATCTATGATGTTCTTTAAGAATGTTAAGTTGATGTCTTGGGGAGAAGTAGTGCTTTGTGCAACTTATATTCGCAATCATTGTCTTTCCTCTGTCATCAATAATAAATATGCTTATGAAATGTGGTATAATAATATTCTTGTTGTTCAACATTTTAGAGTCTTTGGTTCTCTATGTTATGCATTAATTCCTAAACATCAGTGCAACAAGTTGGGTGCTAGGAGTCACAAATGTATTTTCTTGGGATATTATGTTACTTCCAAAGCTTATAGATTGTATGATGAGGAGAATAATAAGTTCATTCTTTCTAGATATTTTATTTTCCTTGAATCAAATAAAAGTAATTACACTGTTGATAAGAAACTCGCTCGTTTGGAGAAATTTGCATCTAAGAAGTTCTATTTTGAATCTGATAATGTTGTTCCACACACTAAAGGGGGCGGTCCCATTTTGGATCAGTCTGTGGTTCTTCCATCTTTGACTCATGAGAGTTTTATTGCTTAATAAAATTTGTATGATAATAATGTTTCCGCGGGACAAGAAATTGCTCTTAAAGAGCCTGTTCTTGAGCCTGTTTTCAAGATGAGCAACCATCACAACCACTTCAGCAACATTTATGAATATCTATACGTGCTCGAAAAGTTCCAAGCAAGTATGACAATTTTGAAACAAGAATGTCTTCTAAAGGTGATTCAGGTAATGGTTCTCGCGATTGTGAATTAAATCGTTGTACAATTAACGAACCTAATTGTTTTCAAGAAGTTGTTAATTGTGATGAATGGAAGGATGCAATGTAAAAGGAATATGATGCACTTGTTAATAATAAAACTTGGAGGTTAGTGGATCTTCCTGCAGTTGTCAAAACCTTTGGTTGTAAATTGGTGTATAAGATCAAATACAAAGTAGATGGTTTTCTTGATAAATACAAGGTAAGACTTGTAGAAAAATGCTACGCTCAGGAGGAAGGTGTTGACTACATAGAGACATTTTCTCCTATAGTAAAATGGGGCACAATTAGAACTGAGTTTTCTCTTGCAGCTCAGAATAGTTGGAAGATACACCTTATGGATGTTAAAACAACTTTTTTGAATGACAATTTGAAGGAGGATGTTTATATGTTTCAGCCTAAAGGTTTTGTTGTTAAAGGCAAAGAGAAAAAGGTATGCAAATTGGTTAAAGCTTTGTATGGACTGAAACAAGCATCTCGTGCATGGCATGAAAAGTTAACTAAACACCTTCTCAAATTGAATTATAACATATTTGATCTAGATGATGTGACTCTTTTTGTTAAGAAAATCGGAAAGTTAGTTGCATATTAGGTTGTGTATGTAGATGATTTGATGATCACCTGAATAATGATGACTATATAGCGTCTGTTAAAAGAGAATTATTGAAATTTTTTGACATGAAGTACTTGGGATTATTACATTATTATTTAGGGATTGAAGATCAGAAACCCTAATATATTTTCATTTCTCAGAAAAAGTATATTGGACAGCCATTTGACAAATTTGGGATGTAGGATTGTAATCCAGTTGCTACTGCTATGGAGAAGAATTTGAAGCTTACTTCCCTTGAAGGAAGTATGTTTGAAGATCCAACAAATTATAGGAAACTTGTTGGAAGTTTAAATTTTCTAAATATTACTCAACCTAACATAGCTTTTGTTGTAGGGATACTTTCCAGGTTCATGCATAAGCCATGTGAAGGTCATTGGAATGCAACAAAGCGAGTGCTCAAATATTTGAAAGGCACTCGAACATATGGCATAAAAAATTCCAAAGCTGTAGATTTCCATCTCACCGGCTATTCAGATTTTGATTTTTATGGAGATAAGGAGAATGGAGTCTCTACTTTTGGTTATTTGATGAGTCTTGGATCAACAGCCATTATTAGAGATCATGCAAGAAATCTGTTACTGCTGATTCTACAACTTAAGCCCAATATGTTGCAGCAACTCAAACTACAAAAGAAATCGTCTAGCTTCACAAAATACTTGAAGATTTGTAGGAGAAACAAAAGGCTTCAACTCCACTACTCGTTGACAACTCTTCTGCAATTCAGTTGGCAAAGAATCCCAAGTTTCATGATCAAAACAATCATATTAACACTGAATATCACTTTATTTGACATTATGTAGAGGCCAAAGTTATTCATCCGACACATTTTCATACTTCAGAGCAGATCACAAACGTATTTACAAAGTTACTGGGATGTGAAAAGTTTGAAAAATTCAGAATGTTACTTAGTATGCTAGATGTCCCTTCGGATTAAGGGAGGAATGTTAAATAATCCTTCAGGATTGTTATTATATATTGTATAATATGTAATTAGTTTTACATTCCATTTTTACGGTTAATAAGTTACCGAGACACAACTGTCTTGTACCTAGATTGCACATGTATAAATAAGTAATTTTATAATTAATATGATGCTCTTTCCTTATGTTCTTTCATTGTGGAGTTTATTTGGGCTTGTACACATATATATTATTTGTTTCAATGGAAAAATAAATACATAATTAAGGTGGATGTAACCATCTCTATAGTGTTGAGTTGTTTGATGTTTGTGATTATGAAACCTATTTAAGTCATGGAACAACAACAATCGCAAAATGCAATCACCCGACAATAGCAATTGGTAGAGACTTGCAGCCTATGCAGTCACCATTTCTTTTTCAGTTACAGAAGTTCACCTTAAATTGCATTAAAAGATAGAGACATTCGATACATTTGCGAATAGAACTAATAGATAAATATAATCTATGTTTAATATTTCTTAGAATAGATGTTGCAATCATGTCAAACTTAAACGCAATAGAAAAGTGACGTTTAAGTTTTATATATATGACATTATTATTTTCTTTATTTGTGTTTTGTTTAATTTTCAAGTCTTCTTCATTCAGTACATTGACAAAATCTATTATAAAACTCAATTTTTATGTTCTGAAAGCTATTGTGTCCTGAAAAATTTCTTCTTTTCACATGGTTTTGAAAGGTTTTATAAGTTGGAGTATGCTTTTTCCTTTTGACCTAGTGTTAGTGTTAGGTCTTTTTATTTAAATTTTGATTTGGAGTTTAATCTAATTTGAATGTCTTTATTTTAATCTAAATTTATTGTGGGAATTTTTTTATTTTGGCTATGTTTTTAATGTTTTTATTAAATCAAAACATATTTCTAAAATGGGGAAATTTATAATTACGGTTACTAAAATCCATGTTGAATTTCACCTAAATAAATGTAAAGGAAAATATACTATCATAGTCATATTAATAAATGTTGTAGATATTGTTGTTGATATACAAAGTAGGCATCAAATTAACTAATCCATACATAGATGCATTAAACAAAGTCAAACCTATTGCAATAATAATAAACATCCTTAGTTTCTAACAATTCCAAATATTTCGTTCAAGCCAAAAATCCCCTGGTAGCTGAGGCAATGACCATTGTGCTTGCTTCTAGGGCCTAAAGGTGGAACTAGATTCAAACATTAGCAAACAAAACATAATTACCAGATAATACTTTAAGAGTTACTAAAAAATAAGGTGTAACACTTTTAAACGAAAAAGTAAACAAAGTCACAAGATTATTGTAAATTAATTCTTTTTAAAAACCATCACAAGGTTATGGTAAATCTATGATAAAAACAGATGGAATTATAGTTATAAGTCACTAACTAATCATAGAAAGGTTCTAAAACAAAACCTCATGAAATTAAATGCATTGGAACAAAAATCCTCCTCCCAATTTAGAAGTAGTACAAAAGTCATTATATTTGTAATTTTATCGTCGTAATTGTTTCTCCCTCCATCTTTTGAGCTCTTCAAAAAAACTTGGCTCAATTCCTACTAGGGAGCAACATAAGCCTCATGATATAATTTCAGGCATTTAAAGTATTTAGATTTGCATTATTTCAATGCAGATTTCTTTCATGGTAAAGTATTATGATATTTTTGTTTGCTGCAGACACTGGACCCCCATTGTATCATTAGGTTTCGAAACATAATGTTTGCCCGTTCAATAGAGGTTCCACTACATTGCTTTGCCCTTTTGGAAGTAGTGCAACTAGTTTTCTTCTTTCTTTCTCTATAATAAGATCTCTCCATGCCTCTAGCATTAAAACATATTTTAGGTCATGGAGACGGACTATATCAATGGGGAGCATAGTGGTTTCAGCTATGGTAGGCTTCTTTATCTTATCCTTGCTGCTTAGACAATGTGTTGTTATGCGAATGTTAACTTGCTTAGAACCACACAACAAAAAAGACAAAAGTTGTGACTATTTTTAAAAAATATGGACTCAATACTACCTTAAACAATACTCTATATAAATTAAGCATGTATACTTGTTTGTTTGTTTGTTGAATTTTCATTGTTGGTCACCATTTATTTCTAAGAGCTATAGAATAGTTAGTGAAAACCATAGTTTTTAAAAACGGAACTGGTGACCAGACCGGTCCACCTAATGAACTAGTTTACCGACCAGAACCGGCCTAACTAGGACTGGTTTGATCTAAACAAATCAGTTTTAGAAAAATACATTAAATAATTATTTTTTAATGAAACAAAACCATTTTTAGGATTTAAAACCATGATTCCAAACCAATAGAGACAAAATATGTAAAGTTTTCTCATTTATATACCATGTAAAGGTGAATATATCATAATGGCACTGAGTGCAATACATATCATCAACAAAATAGCAAAATACATAAGCAATGAGGCTCTAAATGGCCTATAAAGTCCAAAAACAATGCTGCAAGCTATGAGTCCATTGGCCTACTACAAGTCTAAAGTGTACACATGATCAATCATCAAGTTCATCACCACTACTAGCCACAAGATCATCATTAGGAGCTACATAAACATCATCTGGTTCAGATTCTAAGGATGCCTCAGCCTGATCTGCAACCTCAGTATCAATGCCACAAATAATAATAGAAGTGGACCTAACGGAAGCATGACTTTTTCGACCTTCATGACTAGTGCCTTCCATTGGTTCTTTTCCTTTCCTTGATGCCTCTACTGATCCTGGTTCTAATGCTGCCACATAATCTGCTTCATCCCCCGCTAAAACCATGTCGATATCAAAATTAGCCTCAAACACAAGTTCTTTAGTCTCCTCCACCCATTCTGATGTTGGATCAATATCGTCCAACATAATGGGATCTACGTCAGGAGCTTTGCTCATCATTTGGAGCTCTGATTGCATTTATTGCTTACCCCAAACCATGAAATCCTAAAAACCATTAAGTCTGCTGAATTTTGAGTGAAATCTAAAATTCTAGTTTCTCCATATGAAATCCAATGAGATCGAAACCACTCTCAAACATCCTGAGTCATTTCATGGTAATGTTAAAAATTTAAGTAAAATGATGAAAATGAAAATTAAAGGAAATGTCACTTTTACTTTAAGAATTTAACATTACCATTAATTGCCAACATTTTTAGGGTTGAAATGTGTCAGGAAAAATGAGACGGTAGGCATGTTTTTCTTCAAGGGACTATTTTTGGTGGAAAACAACCCCAAATTTCCCTAAAGACAACTTCAAAACTCACAAAAATGCATTTTGTGGGGGTTATACTTTCCCTGGCAATAAACCGACTGATTTAGGACAAAACCGGCCGGTTTGACCACAAACCGGCCGATTCTGTCCTAAATCGGCCGGTTAGACCGGTTAGCTCCCATTTTTGGCCAAACAAGGTGTCTGACCAGTTCCAAATGGTGGGCCTGCTAACCGGCCGGTTAGACCAATAACTAGTTAGCTCGGCCAGTTTTGAATACTATGGTGACAACATTCATATAAAAATCGACATATTTGAAAAAAATAAAGAGAGTATATGTATATTATGGAGGGTAAAACAACCGTGGTGGTGGATCGACATTTGATTAAGATTGAATTCATGGCACATAAAATCTCTCTTTCAATCTCCACATCGAACCAAGGAAACGAAAGGGACCAAAAGTGTGTTGTTGAAGCTCTAGAGGGTATTGATTATGGTGACCCACCTAAACCAAAATGAAACAATTCAATTCCAAGCTCTATGAACATGTGGAAAATTAAATAATATTTAAATTTAATTTATTGTTCTTTTGCCTGACACTGAAAACTGTTTGAAATACTTCTCATATCATCTATTGGATAGTGTTGTTCTTTTGCCTGACACTGAAAACTGTTTGAAATACTTCTCATATCATCTATTGGATAGTGTAGTAGACGAAGAATATTATCTTGAAATCACATTTTTTTCATTCGTTTATTAAAAAATTAAAATTCCTCAAACCAAATTCCAATATAAACCACGCCTATGACTTAATTAACTTGAATATTTTAAGATATTAAAAATTTTAACAACTAAGTTATGTTTAAAGGCAAGATATTTGTCATAGCCATCAAAAAGGAATCGAATAATTTTGTCCCAAAAAGTGATCGAATAATTTAGTGAAAGCGAGGTACTTGGTGTCACCAGAACTATTCCTCATTCCAGCTCAATTAGTTAAAAACAATAAATTCAAAGAAAGGAAAATGAAAGCTAATTAATGTATAATTCTATCATAAAAAAATTTAGAAGCACACTACAAAATTGAATTTAAACTACACTACACTATTTAGATATAGAAGCACACTACAAAATTGAATTTAAACTACACTACACTATTTAGATATCGTAAAACATCAAGGTGAGATAATCACCTCATCTAAACCATGTGTATCATTAACAAGGAGGTTTATAAACAAAATGAAAAAGTGAAAACTAATAACATATTTATTTTCTTAAGCTTGAATATTACAACCATAGTATTTTGCACATATAGCACATTTAGCTCTGCCTCACACGGAGGAACCTTAATAAACCTAAAATAGGTGAAGAAATTTACCGTGCTTCAGACTGTTCTCTAGCAACATCGAATGGTTCTTGGTTTTATACCCTGAAAGAATGCTTTCCATTTATGGGCATATCTGATTAAGGTTTATTGGAAAAGACACAAGTTGGTATCATTGTTAACTCTAGATAAGAGCCTAAGATCCACCACCTTACTTGAGTTACCATGGAGCTTACATTTGGTGGATACTAACTACACCCAATTAGATTCAATGGCTTGAGGACACTTAACGTGCAATAATCATTAAATAGGTGGATAAATTTACCCAGGTTTAGAGTATGCTCAAGAAAAATGGGATGGTTGTTGGTTTTAGTTGAAGAAATTTACCATCCTTCACGGTATAGTCAAAGAAGATGGAAATGCTTTAGATTATGCTCAAGAAAAATGGAATGGTTGCTGGTTTTCGATGAAGAAATTTGCCATCCTGAGTATAATCAAGGATGGTTGGTTTTACGATATAAATCTAACAACGATACATAATATGAAGCATGGTAAATTTCTTCACCCATTTTGGAAAAACTAACAAACAAAATATATATATATATTTTTAAGCTTGATCCTACAACCATAATATCTTTCATAGATAACATATTTTGTTTCACCTCACTCAAGCAAACCTAATTCGTTGTCCCATTCAAATATACGGAATAGAAAAATAGTAGCTATGAGTTGTATATAAAATCCCTAGATCCACCACGTTACCTAATTTTGCCTATTGATGGCCAACTCGAGCTTATTTTGGTTGTATGTCAATCACACCAATTAGGCGTAGTGGCTTGAGACCACTTAGCATACTCTGAACCTAGAATAGGTGAAGAAATTCATTGTGCTTCATAGCATGCTCAAGGAAAATCGAATGGTTATTAGTTTTATACGCGATTCCTTCGTAAACCTATCATGCCACCTCGACCTCTCCCACAAATCTTCCTCATCCCTAGAAAATGGTTAATTTTCTTAGTATATCCCAACATAAAAATGTGTGTCCCTCTCATTTGTAAAAATAAATTATCCACTTAAAAATTTGTTAAATTTTAAATATATAATATAACACATAAACCAAAGAAAACTTAGCATTTAATTATAAAATATTTAGTTTTTTTTTATTATTAAAGAATTAGAATGAATATTTATAATAAAGAATATAATAATATTCAATGTAAGAGTGGATATTCATATTTTTACTTATGACATAAAAGGTAATTATATTATTTTAATTAAATATTATCATGTCAAACATCGAACACACGTCAACCAGTTTTTACGTTTGTACCAAACCACATGAAAGAAGACCCAAACTTCAATTTCACACTTTACCTACCTTTTCTCATGGAATAGCGTTTCACACTCAGTTTTAATCATGTTGTTTTGTACCGTGCTAAAAAAAATATTGTTGCACCACATTATGTGATACCCTTTTTTTCCCTCTCAGCACGTTGCATCATCTAAATGTTTCCTTTTGGTTTGATCCATCACATTTTTTCAATATTTTGTTCAAAATGACATGTATTACATTACATGACATGTAAATTTCTTTAAATGTGATAGAGTAAAAGAAAATAATTTTAAAATAATATATTATGTAAAGATGCATAAACATTTTTTATTGTGATATATCCCAAACATTATTTTTTGGGTTTATTTCATTCTAAAGTATTAGTAGGAGCAGATAGGCACATTTACTAAAAAAATAAATAATATTTAACACATTCAAACATGTTTAATCGTAATCAAACATGATTAATCATAGTCAATTATAATCACTAATAATCAACCACAATGAATCAAAGATAATCATACTCAATCTACAATCAAGCATGGTTGACCATTAAGAATTATAATGAGCCAAATTCAAGTATTGTCAATAATAATTATTCATTATTAACCAAAATCAAAATTAATCAAACATAGTCAAGAATGATCAACCTTATTATTTTTCTCTAGTATAGTTAGTCATAGTGAATCATCATTAAGTATTGTTCACCAAACTAAGACAAAGTCAACCTATAATCAATCATACTTAACCATTATGATCTCAACTCAAATAGATTGCAACGTATACTACACCATATTGAATTTTAGTTAGCAATAATTAATCCTTGGCACACTCAAACTGGTTTTAATATAATCAAAGAATATCAACCATAGTCAATTATAGTTAATCACAAGCAACCAAAAATAAGCATGTTGAATCTAGAATCTACCATCGTTAACTAGTAAGATGTATAATAGAGTAAAGTCAAGTATGTCAGTAAGAATAAACTATTGACAATGCTATCAACATGTTCTAGTATAGTAAACCATCATCAACCATCGTGAACCATTAGTACCCAAATTTATTTAAAGTCATTCTGCATTTAACCATAGTTAACCATTATGATATGTACTCAAGAAAATTCAACCATCATACTCAACAATATTTGTTTTTACCTAAAAATAGTTAATCTTTTACACACCCAGACACCTTTAACGTACCACATTGTTTCTATTATAAAATATGGTATAGGGAGATGAAAATTCAGGGATGTGAGAAGTGACATTACATTGATCAAAACCTGGCACATATAAGACAAATTAGCCTAAAATTTCCTCCTTTTCTTCTTCTTTGAAGGCGTTTAAATATGCATATTCAACTGCAATGGAATGAATTAATTAGCTTTATATATGGAAATATAAATTTCAAAATTTTGGTCCTCATTTACTTACTTGAAACATGTGTTTGTGCATCTACTCTATATTTTAGAAACATAAGAAGACTTCCTTTGTTGAATTATATCTAAACCTCTCCGTGGTAACTTCATCTCTAGCAATGAAATACCTATTAGTTGACCATCAATAGATTTAGCATAAGGCAAAAAAATCACAAGTCATGTCATGTCATGAACCTCTTTTGTATAAGGGTGTCAATCAAATACATTGAAATCAATAGATTATTTACAATCTATAAAATTTCAAATCTAGATTGATGCATTAATCTTGATTAACTTGTTGGATTAACTTTATTTATATTGTTCACTGATTTGTTATGCCCCAAATACCAACATTATCGAATATATTTTCTTCAGTTGATGTTAGAATAATTGCATAAAAGAGCATGTAAAAACCATATGTGCAAACACTTAAAGAAGAAACAACATAAATAGCACGATAAAGAAAATGCACACAAAAGTTTAATAATGGAGTTCTTCCAGTGTGGACTATGTCTCTATGCCCGACTTCAATAGTGTAGAGGCTGCTTCATTCATATGATAAAAAAGTACATCATTATATCTCCATCTAGGGAGTGACTTGAAATTTGACTACTCAAATAAAAACAATCAACCCACTAGAAGGTCTTCCTTGTACTCTTCAGACTTTTAATTGTAAACATGACCCACTTTTGAAATGTTCATTGTTGTCTCGAACATCGTGGCCAACAATTAATAAATATTGCAAGTTTCTTCCATGAACCCAAGATCTGTTGCTCAAATGGAAAAATAGACTACACAATTGTGATCCTTGCGAAATTCTGAGCAAAATGAGTATAACCTTGACTATATTTTTCCACCTATACCTCTGTCCCCTGAGGGAATATTTTAGATTTCATGCAGATTTTGACTAAGAATATCCTCAGGAATATTCCTCCTCCTGGAGCCCTGACTCTTGGTTCCTGGAGTGTGGGGTTCCACCATCGGCCTCCTAGTTCCAACTTAGACTAATTTCACCCCTTCGTGGCCTTAGTTACATCATCAACCTCAGCTTAGATCCCGTCAATTTGAAATGGTATAGGCTTAAATATTATTGTGTCAAATCTTTTTATAAAGGCCAGCCAGTTGGTAGACTCACTAGCAGGTATTCGTCAAAAAATTATCTTCTGCATGGTCATTGTTTCGAACTCACATATCTATGGTCATTTATTTTTATGTATCATATTATATTAATGTCATTTGGCGTTGATGAGACCGCTCCAAATATGAGATATATATTGTTTTAATTCATTTTCCCACTAAATAAAACAAGGTTGATTGGGGTGTATTGTTCACGGCTAGTTGGCAGGGTCAACAACTTGATAGTCCAACAATTGTTTACATCGAGCCATAACCATTTAAAACATTTATTTTCGTTTAATATTAAGCTACCTCCCATAACATACATTTAAACCGTGAGGTGATATGTTTGCTTAAATCGGTCACTGAAACTATTAAATTTAATATATATATATATATATATATATATATATATATATATATATATATATATATATATATATATATATATATATATATAATTTCTATTATTTGAACCGTGAGCCCGTCAAATGTTAACCAAGTTTGGTCTACCACCAGTTGTGATTGGTTGGGCTTATGTGGTCAACTACAGGGTGTAATGTGGCACCTAGTGATTGGGCCATGTGACGAACATCGATTGGTCCACGTAAACGCTAGCAAATTTAGTGGTATTCATCAAATTTTGGTGGTTTCTCCAACTTTAACCATGACTAACGCCTCCTCAAAATGTATCTGAGCATTGCCAAATTTTGCCACTGATGTTGTCGGGCTGCCAATTTGGTGCTGACCCAAATTTATCTAGAAACAACCAAATTCTATCTTTTTTCCAACTCTGATTAGAACTTTATTCGAGGATAACTTTCACATATGACCTCAGATTGAGGAATTGTTTGTGTCATTGGAAATATTGTGATGAGGTCTTCTATCTAGTCCTAGATTCATTGTGATCCAAGGGCCTTGATTTTTGGGCCATTATGCATCTACCTAGATCATTCCTTTGAAATAAAGGACTTTTGGTCCTCGAAATGTATAAAAGGTACTGCACTCTCTATCCTCATAGCAAATGCCCTTGACACACCTTCTCCTTCACCTTTGTACTTCAGAGTCAAAAGTGATGAAACAGACACTTGTATCCATATGCAAATATGTAGCTACCAATACATGTTCAACTTGAAAGATCATACTTTCCAACAATTTATAACACACTGATGGTCAAATTTTTCTATAAAAACCATCACCCATGCTATCCAACTAAAAGGAAAAATATTACCATGTTGCATACACAAGTGATGCTATACACATCAAATTTACAAAAAAATTCGCAACATGTGATTTACAATGGTGGCCATGTTAAACTACTTAAAAAGGATAACCATCTCTGACCTAAACGGGATAATGGGATTTCCTCCTATAGTTGGCTTCCTTTTTGTACTGCTTCATTGGTTGGTTCCTTTATAGATGATTTCATATGCTCCCTGTCCTTATTTCGATGTAGCTTTCGATGGAGCTACCAACAAGTGGATCTCTGATGTCCACCCTTGTAGCAATGGTTGAAATGTATTTTTATCCTCCAATCCTTCTTTACGTTCTTTCGAAAATGGATGTCCTTAGTGATCGCCTAGCGAGGAGATCTTTCCTTAGCTCTTCCTTCGAAATTCTCACTGTCACTGGAATGCTGTGATGTGCTTTCAACATCTTGTGCTATCTCGGGCTTGTCACTTGAAGAATATCCCATCTCCATGTGTTTGGAGTGTCTTTCATTGATGATCTTGGAGAATGTCCCATATCCTTTTTTACATAGCCTAGTCCTACATGTCAAGGTAGTTCCACCACTTGGATAGGATTCAAAATTCCTTGGACATTAAAACCTATGAACTTTCCTTCATATCCCATGTTCTTCATTAAACATGAACTAATGTTTGTATTGTTATTTTCAAATGTAGCAAAATCACCATCATACTGAGAACATGAAACTAAAGAATCATTGACAATGTTTACCTCAGTTGCAGATTCTGAAGTGGGTGATGATGGCTTCACTAGTCCCTCACTGTGCTTCAAATTTTCCAAGGCCTCTTCCTTGGCTCATAACTTAAGTTGCGATCTCCACTTATCCTCTTCTTCTTCTTGTAAAATTCCTCTTATTTTGACCTTCTCTACTTGAATTCTCTGGTTGGTCTCCTCAAGTTCTTGGAGCCATGCGTTCTTTGATTCTCTTCTCATCTTTCGTACAACAATCATTGCAATCTTTGTTTCATCACCAGAATCAGGACCCAATTGAATCGATCTATCACTTGCAATCACAACAACTGTGATCTTCATCTCTTTACTTCAATCAAAATTTAGGTCATGCTGTACCATAGCAACAATTTTCTGCTTCCATTTTATACCATTCCCCTTTGCCTTAAATTTTGGATGAAGTTCCCAGCAATGCTCCTCATCATGTCCTTATTTCTCACAATGATTTCAAGAGGGATTTTCTTCCCTTTTCCTTCTTGTCATTGTCTTCTTTGCATGGTTGCCTTGTTCATACTTTCCTCTACTTTCAAAGTGAACGAATTTCACACTGGTTGCATAACGAGTATTGGGTTCATGCAATAATAATAAACATCGAAGACAATTATATAAAGATCCAATATATTTCATCAAAGTATTAGGTGAATCTAAATGAATTCCCAACACTAATACTTGCTTCCTAAATTCATTTGTGAAATGTTGAGCATCTTGACCTTTTCCTTGTCACAAACGTTTCCATTCTATTGTGGCTTTCTGTCAATATTGCAATGGATAAAATTTTCCTTTTAAAGTAGAAACAAATTCGGACCAAGAAGAAAAGAGTTAACCCACATGCTTGCTACTTTTTTGAATTTTTCTCTCCCACCATATGAGAGCAGTGCCTCCCAATCAAAAGATATGCTAATTGGATCTTGACCTCATCTCTTACTATATATTATATTCTACATTATAGTTCAATCTATCTAATCTAATTATTTAGCATTTCCGCATAAGATTCTTTATTAAACATGGTTAAATCAAAGTTTACATACAACTCAGAAAATTGATTTCCAGAAGCTTTTCTAGGATGATTAGTAAAATGATGAGAAGAATATGAATAAGTAGAACATTCACTAGAATATGGAGATGGAGGTTCAAGAGGTTCTCCTCCATTTCCTTGAATTACCAAATAATTGTCCTCTGGTTTATCCTCCTTCTTATTTTCCTTCTTTATCAATTTCCTCTCATAATCTAAAAATATTTTTTCTACCTTATTTTGAATGTTGAAGAAAGCTTTACCCACAACTTTCTCTTCCTTAATACAAGCATCATCATCTCCCCTTTTCCTTCTTCCAGTTGCATGCCCAATCTCTAGGTCAAAAGACTTGAGTTTTCCTTTACCCTTTTAAAGCTTGGCTCTAGTTATCATTCACACTCGTAATTCACATCAATGAAAATACTACTCTGATACCAAACATGATCCAATATGCCTCTAGTACCAACATTATCCAAGATATGTTCTTCAATCAATGTTAGAAAAATTTCATAAAAGGGCATGTAAAATGCATATGTGAGAACACTTAAAGAAGAAGAAAAATAAAGGATACCATAAAGACAATTCATACAAAAGTTTGATAACATAGTTTGTCTAGTGTGGACTATGTCTTCGGGACCTCCTTCAATAGTGGGAAGGCTGCTTCATTCGTCTCATCAAAAATAAAGGAAAGTACATGACAAAGTATATCATTATACCTCCATATGGATTGAATTGCAATTTGACAACTTAAATCTTCGTAACCACAACACGAGTAGGTTCGTCTTGTCCTACTTACAATTTTGACTGTAAAAATGACCCACTTTCAAGTGGTGCATTGTTGCCTCAAACTTTTTTACCCAACAATTTATGAAGAGTGTGGGCCTCTGCTACGACCCCTGATATTCGTTGCAAAAATGAAAGAATAGACTACACCATTTCCATATTTGCAAAAATTTGAGCAAAATGAGTAAATTTGATTATATTTTTTCAACTGCAACTCTAGCCCCTTCTGGAATATTTTATTCCATCCATATTTTTCATAAGAAAATTCTCAAGAATATTCCTCCTCCTGGAACCCAAACTTCTTTTTTTTAGTGCGCACTATTCCACCATTATCCTCCTGGTTCTGACCTCTACCAGTTGCCCCCCTTTGCAACCCTGGTTCCAATGACATAGGTTAAGATATTATTTTTCCAGCAGAGTTTAAATAGGCCAACCCACTAGAAGACTGGATCATAGATATTTGTTAAAACATTTTGTTCTACGTGGTCATTGGTTCAAACCCGTAGACCCACGCTCATTTTTTTTATGTATCATCTTATATCACTGTCAGTTCACATTGGTGGGATTGTTCCAAATATGACATATATGTAGTTTTAATTTATTAGACCACCGAATAAAACACTTTTGGTTAGGTTGTATTGTTTGAGGTTAGTTGGCAGGACTGCCAACTGTTCATGTCAATCTGTATCCATTTAAAATGTTGGTTATTGTTTAATATTAAAATGATTCCCGTAACATATATATTTAAATTGTCGAGTGATATGTTTGATTAAACCAACCGCCAAACTGTTTATTCTATAATATATATAATTTTTGTTATTAGAATCGTTAACCCTCCAAACGTTAACCAAGTTTGGTTTTCCACTAGTTGTGGTTGGTTGGGCACAAGTGGCTAACTGTGGGGTGCCACTTGGCACTCCATGATTGGGCCACATGGTGACTAGCAGTTGGTCCATGTCAACGCCACAAAATTTTGTGCTATGCTACCAATTTGGGTCATTTCTCTAACTTTAACCATCACTAACACCTCCTAAAAATTATCCAAGCATTGTCAAATTTGGTCAATGATTTGGTAGGGCCACCAATTTGCCACTGACCCAAATTTATCTAGCGGCAGCTAAATTATATCTTTTTGCCAACTTTGAGAAAAACTTTGATTGTGCATAATTTTCGCATATGAGCTCGGATTAAGGTGCCATTTACACCGTTGGAAAGCTTGTGATGCGCCCTTTCCTTTGGTACTAGTTTCACTGCAATCCAAGGACTTTGATTTTTGGAGTATTAGGGATCCTACTGGATCATTGACAATTCCTCTTATATTCTTTGAAAATTTGTGATATATAATACACATAATTTCACAAAAAATTACACAAATTTTGGTGATTGTTAAATAAAAAAGTTTCTACTATTATAATTTAAAACATTATGGTTCCTTTTCATTATTAAAATCACTTTACACAATACCATTTTAGAATTTTTCCCATCCTCATGATGAAGGAGTTTTTTTTTTCCGTATCTTTCATCACATAAAAGTTTCCTTTCCTTGCGGTGGATCTCACTCATTCAAAGTTTATTTCAAACTAACAAACACTTTATCACATCGTATCAATTGTTATTAAAGTACACTATATAGAGGAAAAATAAATTTGAAAAGAACACATAAAAAATAGGTGCATTATCTTTTCTCATTTTGATATACTCCAAACAAGGTGGTTTTTGCATATCATTCCAAGGTGTTAAGGGGAGCATGTAGTCACTTTTACATAATAGTAGTTAATCATTGACACACTCAAACATATTTTCCATAGTCAAATATTATCAACCATAATCAATTTTAATAAACTACAATGAACAAAATATTGTAATGTCTATTATACAATCAAGTTGTATGTTTTTGCCAGAGTAAAATTTTAGGTCTGATACACAATATGCAGTGGTACACACCATCTCTAATACAAATTGGATTTCATAACCAAGGGTGTTTTAGATGTACTATGCACTATGTTGCATTGTTCTAATTTTTTTAATATTCTATTGTATCTCATGGAAATAGACCTTAATGCAATACAATTTGTCTCCATGGTAAAAATTTCAACCATAGTCACCACAAAAATCATTATCAACCATATTCAGTTATAAGCAACCATGGTCAACCATAGATAACCATACTCTCTATAATCAAGAATAATGAACCAATAAGAACTATTGTTAACAATAATTAGCCATAGTCAAACAAAATCATTAATAGTCAACCATAGTCAACAATCATCAACATTATCAACACTGTCTACTATATTCAATCATAATCAAGCATAATAATATTTAGTTGACAATAGTCACTGTTTGACACACTCAAACATATTTTAAGATAGTGAAACAATATCAACTATAATCAATTATAATCAACTACAATCAACCAAATATAATAATACTTGATGGGTGCTCAAATTGGCACATTTTCAACACCCACCCATAACCTTTTTGATGTCATTCTTCCACTTTTCATTATTTCCTTATGCTTGTTGCACCCTTTATTACTACTTGTGGTGTAGGTATGAATAATCTCTTTCTCGCCATTTTTACATTTATTTTGTCCATCATGTTGTGAAATTGCCATCATTCATACTAGCACTATGAGGTAAGAGCAAAAGTCGGTGGTCGCAACTCCTTCATGTCGAAGCAACACAAGTTGACCTCATAACAGGCGATGCTAGCCAACACACAGATGTGCAAATCCTCAGACCAAGACAAGAAAGTGTTACAATTCTCATCCATGCCATTATTGCAGCTCCTTTGGGTTGCTACAACTTTGGTATAGCCACTTATAGAAAAGAATATTGCAATTTTCCCACGACCAATGAAGCTGGTGCAACTCATTAATGCCATGTTGTGGACAAAGTCCCTAGACTTTGCATTGCTACAACTTTCATTGTTGCAACTTTGGCATACTATGCCAGGTTGTCAATCAATACTTCAGTTGTATGCTGAACATGAATTTCTCATAATCAAATGTGACAAAGGAAATTTGATGACCAATCAAGAAGGACAACTTAGTTGCCAATGTCAGATTTTGTTTAATTCATACGAATTTCTAAACAAACTATTTTAGCAAGATGAGTTGTCTGATTTCTTGAGTTGGTCATCCGATCTTTCACTTGGTTTAGATGGAAAGCCCTTTTGTATAATACCTAGCTTCCTTTGCAACATAGGTAGAGAGGAAGAGAAGGAAGAATTTACTCTTGAATTGTTGTGTAATTTTTCTATTCTTTGTAATAAATCTTTTTTGCTCCAATTGCTCAATGTTAATTTGGTCATGGTCTATCTAAGTATCTAGTTAAAGTAGTGGGCCTTCCTTAGCTTAGTATTACTAGATAACATTAACTAGTAATTAGTATATAAAATTCTTTTAATGTACAATTAGTTCTTATTGCTGCAATTCCATTGATTTTCTTCGCTGCAACTTCTGAAATTTTAATCCAAAAAACCCTTTTAGTAGCCATCATTGCATTACTCTTAAAGAAAAAGAAAAAATCTATCTAAGTTGTAACGTTGACTTTGTATCATTTACCATCTTTGCAAATTTTAATTGTAAAGCACAAAACACTTACTATGCTTTTATTTCCCCTAGGTTTTTATTTCCCCTTCCATAACAATTACGAATTACAATATTTTAATAGTCGCATAAACTTTATCTATACAACAACATTTTGATTACAACATTTTTTAAAACCAACCAATAATACAATACCCAAAATTCCAACTGTTTTAGAATTTAAATGCAATGCACCAGTGTAAATACAACAATACATTTTTTTCAATTTGAATGGGGGCATTTGAGATTTGCAAAATGTGCAAAGAAGTTAACATCTATGTTGATTGCATTTTAATAGCACATTTCGAATGTGTAAATGTAAGCCGACTAATTATGTATTGAAGTTACTTGTTAAACAATTTTGCAAGTTAGAATTTAGGACAGTTTATTACTTCGTTTCATGCGTTGTTCTTTTTCTTCCGTTGATGCTCATGTTATCGGAATTCACAGTGGCATCCTGCAAAGATTATTCCGGATAAAATTTAAATGAACTTAAACGCATGATTAAAATACAAAATATATGTATGTGGGGTGGTGGAAGGGAAAGAATTCGAGTTAAGTTACTATGACGTCGGGTTTCCTCGACCCCTTGTTACTCAGTACCAACCCCATCGTGCAGTTTCACGCCTCCACAGTCCACACCAACCCACAATGGTTTCTGTCGGAAATTTTAATGGCTTTCCTTCCTTCGAGCACATGTCACAATTTTACAGCGCGTGTCCTCTTTCGAAGCCTTACTTTCAAAAGGGCTCCTATATCCGAAGGTGGCAAAACCTACAACACAGATGTTTCTCTACGTTTATTATTACACACTTCGCAAAATTCATAATATCTGAATTTAAATCAATTCAGATTTTCTCGTAAATCAACAGAGCTTATGATGTCGTGAAAATAGATTCATTGATTTATCTTCAATTCACACCTTCGGGCAGAACTGCATCAGACAGGCCGGCAATGGTAGAGAATACAGTACTGTAACTGCGGGTTATTCAACAATAAGCAGGAGGGCCAGACCGCCTAATACGGCTTCTGCCCGAGGTAATTTCCTGGTGGAAAGTAATTGCACGTCATGAAAACCTGACCGTTGTAACAAACAACCCTTGCACAGCCAACACTTCTTGTATTCTTCCACACGATCTGCGTGTAGTGGCCACACATCTCATCTCCGATGCACGAGTTCTTTCCATAATCGTAGTACTTCTTCTAACTAACCCACGCAACAACAGCATCATGGGGCTGCCAATTCCTGCCACTTCCCCAGAATATGTTCTCCCCGTACGGACCGAACGAGTGCCTTAATGCACAATCACTCCGCCTCCGTTCTGCGTACCACCGTGCATATCCGGCAACCCTCTCGTCCCATACCAGTGGGGGCTCTCCGAGCTGAGCCCTTGCCTGGTTCTGTAGGTCCAAAAACTCTTGAGCTTTACTGTTGTTATACACAGATAACCCCTTATGGAATATGACCGTTGTTCTATTGAAACGGTCAGGCGCTGGATGTCCTGGTGCTGCCGGATAACCCGCTGCATTCACAGCATAACGGAGCAGCAGCAAGTAAAGTAGGCTTATACAGAGAACAATCTCTGAGCAGACTGCTTTTAACATTGTGCGTTTCATAAAGTCAGTCTGCAGAACCGAAATCGAACAAGATGCACTGAAAATCTCAAGGTACGCTAGTACGTTTATAATCTTATTGGAACAATTTAACGTTTGGGATGTTAGTGGCTTCCCAACGAATGAAGGGGCCCATGAATTTCCCATCGACGTTCGAACATGTAGAACATAACTCCATCTATATTTAACCATTTCTGTTGATAATTATATCATGAACATGTAGAAGATAACTCCATCTATATTTAACAATTTCTGTTGATAAGTATATCATAACACGTTTCTGAAGAATTCGAAGGACTAAATCAAAAGCATAAACTGAACGTGCAGTACATGTCTTTAGAGGTTGACCTGGTTTGCTTCTGGGTCACTGTCTATGGTTGTAGATATTGAAACATTCAGATATGATTCTCCAGATAAATTCAACCCGACGTCACAGAGCATCTATAGAAGTAAGTAACGTATTTTGGTGGTAACCACATTGACCAACCATAAAAGCGAATAAGAAATTGCCAGCTTATCCTAGGAAGAATAAAGGGAAAAAAAACCTGATATCAGCTTTTTTTCCTAAGAAGCATCTGTGTCAGTATAGAATCCAGTCATATAAATAAGGTATGAATAACAAGAAACAGATCAATATTAAACATTATGAATAATCAGAAAATTTATTTTCAATGGGAAGATAGATCAATAAACTAAGTATTATGCTAAATCATTGGGAAATATTGGAAATACACCTTGCAACATATCTATAAGAAATATTATTTACTTCGTGTGATAAAAAAAATTCAAAATGAGATAAATTTTTAATACATTAAAAAATAATCAATAGAAAAGTTAATTTTCATTGAAAAATATATAAGTATTTTTGAGTTTATTAAAAATAACCAGTAGGTTAGTTTTTTTTAAAGTTAAAAATTATGTTTTATTAAAAAAATTGCATAAAATTATAATTTGCATTCGTCAATACTAAATTAATAGTGATTAATAGGAAAATCGAATCATAAAATCTTTGTAGCCACAAGGAATTCAAAACATACAACTAATTACATAAATAGATGCTATTAATAATCAACAAAAATAATTTATGAAAACATGAGAAGACAAGACTTACCTGTAAATCACAAATATATGTTACTAGATATTTCAATGTCATTGTGTTACTAGATCCTGCTTATCCCAACAATGTTTTGGGATGTATCTCCTCCCAACCATAGGCTCACTTGATAAAATCTTTGTACAGGTGGCTCACTATAAGTCCTCAATCAAATACAACATTCTCCTTCAGAAAGAATGCATAGATAAAATGTGAACAGAATTGAAAAGAAAGAGATGTAGCTCTCAGGTGTGGCCTGCACCTGGGACTACACTCACAAAACTTGAGAGATCACTCTCGTCCACTCTATTCATCAATTAATCAAAGATTACATCATTAAATACAATACTAGGAAATAGGAAGTTGCACCCAAACCCCATAACTCTAGGAACTAATCCTAAACTAGGGAGAAAGTTACAACAATGTAACTATTTTCTCCATTAACATCAAAAGAATATTAATTATTCTCAACTCCCCCCCTTAATGGAGAAAGGGTTCTCCTGGACTCCTAGCATCTTTCTAAACAATTCAAATTTCACTCGTGCAAGAGGCTTTGTAAAAATATCGGCCACATTGTCACAAGTTTTACAATATTCAACAGCAATTTCTTTTGACTGTATTTTCTCTCTAACAAAATGGAACTGAGTGTCTATATGTATGGTGTTTTTGTGAAACACTGGATTGTATGCTAATTTGATGGTGCTCTGGTTGTCGCTTTTGATAGAAGTGGGTTCCTTCTGTTCTTTTCCTGCATCTTTGAGAAGTCTCCTCAACCAGATCACTTCACATGTTGTTGCACACAATGCTTGATACTCAGCTTCACATGACGACAAAGCTACAGTACTCTGTTTCTTGCTGCTCCATGCTATGACCCCAGAACCTATGTTGAATGCATAACCTGTGATGGACCTCCGATCATCCAGGTTACCTACCCAGTCTGAGTCTGAAAAAACCTGCTAGAGTAACATCAGATACATTAGTGTATAAAATACTAAAATGAACAGTACCACAAAGATACCTCAACACGCTTTTTGCTACTGTCCAGTGACTTTTACGCGGTTTCTACATGAATTGGCTCAACACACTAACTGAGTATGCCAAGTCAGGTCTGGTTGTTGTAAGATATATCAGGCTGCCAACCAGTTGTCTGTACATTGTGGCATCTACCTCCTTAGTGCCATCGTCACTGCTCAATTTCAGATTTTGCTGCAAAGGTGTCGCTGCTGATCTACACCGATCCATCCCAAACTTTTCCAACAGATTTCTAGCATACTTCCCTTAGGTAAGAAAAGTTTGCCCAGTATCTCTGAATACTTCTAATCCCAGATAATAGTTAAGGCTTCCGAGATTTTTCATCTCAAAGACTTGTGCCATGAGCCTTTTGATTCCTCTGATTAAGTCATCTGCATTTCCTGTTAGAATCATATCATCCACATATAGAGAAATCAAAATAATCTGCCCCTGATCATTGTACTTGGTATACAAATTTGGGTCATTTAAGCTTCTATGGAAGCCATGCTCTATAAAGAAAGAATCAACCTTTTCATACCAAGACCTAGGAGATTGCTTTAAACGATATAAAGCCTTTTTCAACCTACAAACAAGCTGTTCCTGCCCCTGTTGTACAAATCCTTCTGGCTGTACTAAGTAAATTTCTTCTTTTAAATCACCATTTAAAAATGCAGATTTAACATCTAGTTGGTGTAATTCCCAATTACATTTAGTAGCTGAAGAAATAAGTAATTTGATTGTATTTAGCTTCGCTACAGGTGCAAAAGTATCATCAAAATCAATACCTTCCTGCTGTGAGTATCCTTTTGCAACCAACCTAGCTTTTAACTTATCTATACTTCCATCTGCATTAATTTTGGCTTTAAACAGCCATTTACTTCCTATAGGTGTTTTGTTTTTAAGTAGCTCTACTAATTCCCAAGTATTATTTCTAAGAATTGATTCCATCTCCTCATTCATTGCAGCTCTCCATTCCTCAAATTGACTAGCTCCTTTATAATTAGAGGGCTCTAGCCCCAAGGGTTAGCTCAATCAGTCAAGCCGGGGCCTCGCCAATGGGAGGTCACAGGGTCGAAACCCGAAAGCTCTTGGGGTTAGGTCTGTGATGGCCGAGGGGTGTGACCCCCTTCGGGTGGGGTCCACCCTAGAGACTTCCGATCCTGGACGTAGCAGACCACTGACCATGGTATCCGTGAACCAGAAGTGGAAAAAAAAAAATTAGAGGGCTCTATAATGTTCAAAAACTTTGACATCAACACATAGTTTCTCAACTTCAATGGCAATTGAGTCTTCCTACCTGACCTCCTTGGTAGGGGACTTACCTCAAATTTGTTTTCCTCTGCCATAACTGGGCCTGCTTTTTCACCTTCTTATTGTTCTTCTTCATTCTCTTCTTTCTGCTCCTGTTCCTGCTCCCTTTCATCCTCGATGCTTTCCTCCAACAGCAATGGAATGTGCCAATCATCTCCAACATCAGCTTTCCTTTCTTGTACCTGTTCATGAAAGACTACATCTCTACTTGCAAATGTCTTAAGAGACTCAGGATTGAACAATTTGTATGCTTTAAACTCTGTACCATAACCAACAGGGATACATTTTACTGCCTTAGGGTCTAGTTTCTTTCTATCAGCTTTGGGTACATGTGCAAATGCCTTTGACCCAAAGACTCTTAAATGATTTACTACTGGTTTAAATCCATATAAGACTTCAAAAGGGGTTTTGAAGCCAAGAAACCTAGTAGGACTTCTATTTTTCAAATATACAGCAGTATTTATCGCTTCTGCCCAAAAAATATTAGATAGACCTTTACCTTGCAGCATGCTCCTTGCGCATTCCACCAAGGTTCTGTTTTTACGCTCTGCAACTCCGTTTTGTTGTGGTGTGTGCGGTAGTGTATACTGCTGAACAATCCCGTGAGATTTGCAGTATTTCATGAATTCCTTTGATTTGTATTCTCCTCCTTGATCATATCGGAGAATTTTAATACTTTTTCCAAATTGTTTTTCCACTAGGGTTTTGAAATCTATAAAACATTGGAAAGTATGACTTTTCTTGTTTAAAAAATAAACCCATGAATACATAGTGCAGTCATCAGTAAACAACAAAAAATAGTATGCTCCCCCTAGCAACCTTGTCTGCATGGGACCACATACATCAGTGTGCACTAGCTCCAAGATTTTTGTTTGCTTCCTCCTATCATGCACAGGGAACTGTTCTCTATGCATCTTTCCTAAGGCACAACCATCACAGTTTAACTGAATGTTACGAAAGATGGGGAGACCTTCGACCATACCTTTCTTTTGTAACAACATGAGATCCTGCATATTCAGATGACCAAACCTCTGATGCCAGAGTTGTTCAGCTGTTGACTCTCCTGCAACCATGGCTTGCTTTGATATACTTTTTGCATCCAATCTGTATAGGCTTCCAACTCGCATGCCTGTTGCAACAATTTCATTCCTGCAATCCTTTATCACACAGTGAGTCTTGAAGAATTCGACATGCATATCTTGATCAGCCATCATGGATACAGATATCAGGTTTTTCTTTATTCCAGGTACATATAAAACATTTGAAAGGTGACTAATCTTTCCGTTTGGTAACTTAACTGAAATCACCCCATGACCTTTAATCTGATATCCATTATCATCTCCTAGATATATTTTTGATCCATTTATAATTTCTTCAAGACTATCAAAAAATTCCTTATTACCTGTCATGTGAGAGGATGCTCCGGAATCGACATACCAGATGTCATCTTTATTCGATGCTGAAAGGGCACAGTCGACTGTGAACAGTCGAAATTCATGATTGAAGTCTTCTTCTTCAACAAAATATCCTCTGTGTTTTGGATTTACCTGTCTCCTCCTTGCCTCATCAGCCCGCTTCTTATAATAACAATCTCTCTGTATATGACCCTTCTTTCCACAATAAAAGCATTTCTTTTCAGAATGATTTGCAAGCATACCTTTATGACAGTGATTTTTATGTGTTGTTCCTCCTTTCTGGATTGATTGCTGCTGTGACTGCTTCCCTTTAGATAGTCGTCGTTTTGCCACCAGCGCAAGATCTTCACTTTGGGGGTTCAGATTCAGGTTCTGCCGTCGCTCTTCCTCTTGCTGCAAGATCGCAGTGAGATCATCAAACGTGGGTGTTTTCTCCCTTGCCGAGACTCCAGTGATGAAGGTTTGGAAATCATCACGCATCCCATTCATTGTAATTGCAACAAGATCTTCATCAGCCATCGCCACTCCAATGGCCCCCAATCCGTCTTTAACATCCTTAATTCGCGCAACAAATGCAGTAGCAGACTCCCTTTCGTTCATCCTCATAGAAAATAGCTTGCTTTTCAGAGCCAAAACTCTATTTGCATTCTGGGTCTCATACAGACTTTTGATTTTCGTCCAAATCTCTGTGGACGTTTTACAGTCTCTGATGTGTGCAATGACATTGTCTTTCACAGACATCTTCAACAGGACTTTGGCTTTGTTTTCTCGTTTTTCCCAGTCTTCCTTCTGTGTGGTTGCAGTCGGCTTCTGCTCATCGCCTGTCACTATAGTCCAAGCATTCACACCTTCGAGCAGGGTCTGGATCTTAAACTTCCAATTCGTGAAGTTAGACCCGTTGAGTTTACCAGATTCGTTAAGGTAAGATTCCATCGTATTACTCATTGTGAATCTACTTAACAACAACAAAAACAATACCTGACAGATGGATCTGTCACCTCTGCCACCGATCTACAGTGTCTGGCACTCCCGCTCCAATGAGAAAATTCGGCGTTTTCAACACAGCCGAAACAATGATCTGATCACAATTGATCCGATCCACCTCTCCCGGATTGATCTGCCACTTCGCCGATCCTGCTCTCCCTGCAGATCGCCAAACGAAGTCGAGGTTTCCCGCAGATCACCTCTGGCGCTCTCCCGATCTGTCTCTCCTGGACGGATCTGCAACTCCACCGATCTGCACCGTTTGCAAACCGCCAAACGAAGTTCACACTATTCACAGATCCCCTTGGCGCTACCCCGAGCGAAAAATCCGCGCTAATTAAAAATCGGTGTAAGTATCCCTTAATTGGCGCGACTTTCCTGGTAAAATCCCGCGCTAATCGGGTTTTTTGGTGCTTTGGCACGATTTATCCCTTAAAATCCGCGCTAATCGGGCTTCTGGCGCGACTGTCAACGCAAAATCCGCGCTAATCCGCCTTTCCACTCAGAAAAAAAAAATTTCCGAGTCTGAGCCAGGTGTTCTGCAGTCCACCTGCTCAATTGAGCACACAACTCTCGTGTACACACAGCCACAAAGGTACTTCAAGCCACACAGGCTATTCCAGCCACACAGGCAATTCCACCACACAGGTGAGAAAATATCAGGCTCACTCAAGCTGAGCTCTGATCCCAAGATAAAATGTGAACAGAATTGAAAAGAAAGAGATGTAGCTCTCAGGTGTGGCCTGCACCTGGGACTACACTCACAAAACTTGAGAGATCACTCTCGTCCACTCTATTCATCAATCAATCAAAGATTACATCATTAAATACAATACTAGGAAATAGGAAGTTGCACCCAAACCCCATAACTATAGGAACTAATCCTAAACTAGGGAGAAAGTTACAACAATGTAACTATTTTCTCCATTAATATCAAAAGAATATTAATTATTCTCAACTATTTCATCATCTTTCATCAATTAAATAAAAAGTGGATTGGGAGATGATGCCCATACACACAATACATTTGTCATCATGCCAACTTTTATTTTTCTTTATGTTAAGTTTTTCTTAATTCAACAATTTTTTAGTTAATTTAACCATTTCTTATTTTATTCCTTTCTACTTTTTGTTAACTTATGATTATTCTTTTTATCTTCGTTTTGTTATTTATTATTTTATTTATTTACTATTATTAATATTTTTTTCCCTTGTTTTATTTATTTATGTATTAATATTATTTCATTTTTTATATTATTATTATTTATTGATTTATTACTATGAAGCATTACATACTCCCTTCTTTAAGAAACTTCATCGTGAAGTTAAGTTTTTTCATTTAACTTATTTATTTATTGATCACCCCATGCTCGTTCAACACCATTTGTTGAACTAGTATACTAGTAGTCATTGAAATTTATAACATAACATCGGGGAAATCATAAGGAATATCAAGCCCTTTTCCTTACTTTTTGAACGAGGTGTGAAGCCTCATTCATCTATACCAGAACACCAAGACTATCATTTCATTTTCCCCAATGCATACATCGAATCTCACTACTTAATGTCTTTGAGTATCTCAAAAGGTTGGCCTAATTCCCTCCCCAACTTAGTAAGGTGCACAACCCCATGCATCGACGTCCTACACACACTTATGGAATTCGATATCCCTCTAGTATCAAGTGTTGCACCTCCTCAAGATGGTCTCATAGCCTCTCAAGAGATATCCACCAAGAGCTATAGAAGGAAAAAAACACTAGCATATGTAGTGTTGATTGAGTTTGTCTTGAGCCCATATGGTGTTAGATATTTTGGCTCGTAGGTATGGGCTCCCATAAGATCACCAAATAAACATACCTATCCACACATTTGTGGATTTACTATCAATCACATCTCAATATGCATCCAATGCATTTATTTTTCTTTCCCAACAAAAAGTCATAATTTTGTTGATGAAAAACAAATTACATGTTACAAATGCACTTGGTGCATTCATAAAAACCCTAATGGGTCCCAAAGTAAAACATCAAATGCATTAGTGATTATAATAGTCTTCTATTTTGCCTTTCTTCCCCTTCTTCCTTTTTTACATCCTTCCATATCCCTACTATAGGTTAGATGATGACTAAATACAAATTCCCTAAAAAATTGATGATCTCCTTTTATGATTCAAAGCTCTCAAATACATGAGATCTTTTAGTTCCCAAAATCCATTCATTTTTTGTTTCTACTATTTCGAGTAATTTGTGAGCTAGTGTGACTACCATTTATGTGTTATGGTTTAGTTCTATTGTCTTTTAATGGTAATTTATTGTAGTTGTTATTTCGTTAGTTTCCTCTCTCTCTATAGTTGGGGTATGCTTTTGATTCACCACTTCTTTTTTAGCAAGCGGGGGCTCATAAGTCTGTCAATGCTTCGATTTGGTTTGTTGTCCCTTATTTTTATTTTCTATATTTTTTGTTAGAGGAAAACTATCTTGTAGATGCCCTCTTTAGTTGAATACACAACATCTAAAGGTTTTGTTTTCATAATCTAATCTTTGTGTCCACCTGAAATTTCCATTGCTCAACTATATACAATCTAGAAACCCCTCCTTGAGGTTCTTCTTCAAAAAACTGCAAGCATATATGAAAATCCCCTAGTGTGTTCTCTCACCATCTATTCTGATGAAATGTCCCAAAGCATTCCCAATGTCTTTAATAACTTGATTGTGATAAAAGGGAAGTAGGATAATAGGCATCCACACACATACACACTTTTTTTTACCTCCATTGTTGACGAATTGAATTTTCGGAATGAGAGAGTGATGAATAAACTAGATCTTCCTCAGAACCATAGTTTTTCCTTGAAAATTTTATAGTAATATTTTTTTATAAAGGGTGTATGATAAAGAAACCCTTAAAGCATAATTATATATCACATTCTGTAGTCCAATTTTTGTAGATCCATTGGTATAGATACTCGAGTTTGGGTTAGATACTATTAAAACGATAAATAACTGCCGCTTTATGAAAATGTGAAAACATATTATTTACTTGATGATTTTGAATCTCAATATTTGGGTGTTACTGCATCCATTCCATAATGTAAGGCCCGAGAAATGTCCCTGTAAGAGTAGCAACCTTCACATTTTCACTCATTTTGACAGCTTATTTGTAGGAGATAGAATACTGAGGTCTTGATCCTCCAAGTAGTCCAGATATCAAGGATACAGTGGGTCCTTTTCTTATGTTGTATTCGTTGAGGAATGTGTGATCCTAGAGGATCTACTTTCCTGAGATATTATTTTGGTTAACTGTAGAGACTCCCTCTCACTGTTGGATCTTGCATTTAACATTTTACACTAAGTTTTTGTCGAAGGACAAAATTATAATAGATCTACCCTCCAAGCTTTTGATGAATATATGGAACATATTCTCCTATTCTATGCATAAAACTTGCTTCTTTCTAATCATATCTATTAGAATGAAAGGATCGAAAAGTGGAGGAAAGTGTAGATTTATTCAAGCGAAACTAGATCCACAACCAAGGTGTGATAGAGCATATTATAAATCAAAGATGACCTCCTAACATCTTTCTACATGGGACTTGATCCAAAAATGAGGCAATCTTGGACCACAGGTTCAATGTCATTTTGGTGTAGCTGTAATTCCTCTTCACCTCCAATGAATTCCCATTCACCGAGTTGCCAACTTGACACATTGGTCACAATTTGTTGAGTGACAATTCCTCTTCCTCGCTAAAAAACACACAGGTTGAATTTCTAACTTTGGCCATGTTTCATGGACCACTGTTGCACATTGAGCATGAAGTATGTTGTGTCATATAGGAATACCTTGCTCCTAGTCCGAAAATGTCCATGCTAGTCGTTCTAGCCAACATATCCATGCTATCCCCACCACTGCAAATTTTTTAACTCATTTTTACTCGCCACTTCATTAGTTATAACAACATAATACCATATAAATTAATCCACATGAAAACAGTAAGATGTCATCCTTAGAACATAACATCATTATTATCACAAAATTATAAATAGTAATAATAACATGCCCATGCATGTCATAAAATTTGCATGAAATTACCACATGCTTCATGTCATGAAATATCATCATAAGTCATAGCATCAACATATTTGTATCAAAGATATATCATGGCATCACATAATAAATTAAACCACATGTCAATACAACCTCATATCATAAATCAATACATATAATATATAGAGAAATAATACACTATAAACATTCTTATCATGATTCATTTTCTTGTGAAACGAATGAATACTAAATATGAAATAACAATATTCAATATTCATCTAGGATCTAGGTTATCTCATCAATACTATAAGTGTCAGGTTTACACCAAAATACCAATTACTTTTCAATAGTTGTTCCTACTTCTTTTATCAATTTCAGCATAATCCCTCTAAAAGTGTTGTTATAGAGTTTTCAGCAACATTTATTCTTAGACTTTCGCTGTTATTATTAATCATTTAAGCCTTTATCCCGATATATCCTAGCTAATTGTGAGTGTTTTTAGTGCACAATTTGATATGTTATCACCTTAGAATTATATGGGTCATCATTGTGACCCTCACCAATTAGGTATATTCATCATTCATGTTGTCTAATTTATTTATTCTATATCCTTAAGATATTTTTCCATTAAGAGAGAGACACTCCTTCATTGTCATCACATAAGTTGGTCATCTAAGTCATTACATTTCTATCATTCAACCTAGCACTAGAATGTTATTCATCAGGTAGACACCCCAAAGAAGTTATCTGAGCTTTAATCAACTTATTTAATCTAAAAATTATGATATTTTTGTTCAATGGGGTACCTTACCTAAATAAAAATAATAGTTATTAAGGTAGGAGATTATTTCCTTTATGCTAAGGTGTTTCCTCTTTTCCCCATTTTAAATTCACATCCTTTATGTTTATATTTTGTCTAGTTTCATCATACTGTATTTATTGTGTCAATATTTCTCTTACCAGGTTATTTTTCTTTTCCTTTTTTTTATGTTAGTTTTTGTTGACATAGTTCTTTTATTACTATTCTTCCCCTCTTGATAAGTGATTTCCTCAAAGTAAGATAACCAAATGGAAATTATTAATGACTTCGACCACAATAATTCAACAATTCTCTAAATCCATTCTAGGTTATCTTAGTTATTCAATCATCTCTATACTATTAAGTCGTCATCGCTATGCAACTCATTATGATTCGATGTAAATGTTATAAGCTTGTAGGTTCTCTTTATAGTCTATGGGAGAGCTCCATATAGAACCATAACACACTTGTTTGTATGATATTCTTCCTAATCAATGTTCATCCTAAGGTCATAACCCTTAGGATTTTCATTTATTCCATATCTCATTCATCCAAGAGCCTCAACCAATGGACCATACTTCCATCCACCAATCTCGATAGTTTACCAATAATACACAAAGAACAATCTCATTTTTAAACACTAGCATATCATTGTACATGTTACCACTACAACAATATATCTATAGTTTATTCCAAATAGATGTAATATTTCTCTTCAACACTAATGAGAATTCGTGTCCTTTGTATAACCACAAAACTTGTATAATTCGATCTAAAAAATTCTAGAGTTAAGGAGCCAATTGATCTTCACACATGTATATTATCCATATCCACTTATCAAATTATGCTAATAGAGAAACTTACAATATTAATTTCACAAATATCTCCTCATATCAACATAAATTTATGTCATAGTTGAATATCCATCACCCATAATAAATAATAATTATATTATATGTTGTCATTTTTTATAACCTATATACTTGTATTAAAACCCTTAATTCATGATTTCCTCTTTGACATACATATTCAAAAAGTAAATTCAATCAAAGATATCATATATAATTGATGTATAATTCAAACCTAAATGAATATGCCTTCACTTAGTAATTTATTCTATCAAAGTAGACATATACATTGTCACATACCTCGTAATATAATTTGTATAACAATATTATATATTGTTATAAAGAGTCTATTGTTCCGCTTGTCCTCTGGTTCCTTAACACTTATTCATGGGATTTATCAATTTAATGGGTTAACTTTATATAGTCTAGTTGTTATGGTTTTCCAGGAGGTGCTTGTGTTCCATTACCAAGGAGTGAGTTCTTATGTAATTACTTTCTATAATTCATCTTTAACATAGGTGGTTTGGTAACCTATATAACCCTATGCTAAACATTTTGGAAGCCTCACATTTTTTTACCTATTCATTAATTCATGCATAAATTTACATGTACAAGATGATGTTTTTATTGGGTTTGAGTTCCAAGGTTTCTCTATTTCCATACATGGTATCCATCCTAGCTATCCATCCTAGGTTGCGTGAATTGGTAGTGATCACATGGAGCCTCATGGTCTCATACTCTGACTAGTGAATAGTTTGGGATGAGCGTTAAGGATCTAACAGTGGGTGTTTCAGCTCTAGAAACCCTAAGCTGTTGTTTTGTTTAGCTCCCTCATTCTGCCTATTTCATTTCTTTTGCCCCTTCGGTGCTGTCACTCCTAGGTGCTACCAATTCAAACCCCATTCAACCTGGAGGTGGTGTGATCCCACCAAGTGTTGTTTTAGAATCCTCGGTAAGAGTTTTGTCGTCGTGTGTTGGTTTACACCTGTAATAAATTCTAGCTCTCTCTAATATGGAATAATTATTTGGGCTTCTTTACTTTGGAGAGTTCAAAGCGTATTTAATGGCATACGAAAGTGATGGATGCGCTTTCATTGTGTACAGAAAATGGTAAACTTGATTTTCACCCGACCATGATTTTATTCTAATCTCTAACGGCGAAGCTACGTGAGTTTCTTTAACCTTACACAGCTTTTACTTGCAAAGGGATTTCTATTTCTAGAGCGCCAAAATTTCACAATTTTTCAAGGCTTCCCATCATGCCACAGAGCGAATTCAGATCAGGTAAATAAATTTTATTCTTGGAATTAGTGCAGGGGTTTCGGTTTTCTCCAATCTACTATTTTCATTGTTTTGTTCGAACTAATTTATGTTTCTTTGGGAAACTGTAGTTGAGGCATCGGTTGAGTCCAAATCAAACTACAAAACTCTTATCTAGGTGAGACCATTTATTTTGTTTTTCTTCCAGTTTAACTTCTGCTTATACCCATGTTGAGTTTCTCAAATATGTATCTTTGGAATTCACAAATAATTTTTGGGTTCCTGCCTATTATAGGTATATTGAAACCCTTATAGTCATGTCTAACCTCCCTGGTTACTACCCATAGATAATGGTCATTCTTCTCTTTCACATGTCAGTGTTTTTCATAAACACGAAAGGAGATGATTATCTTACTGGATTGCACTATAAACCCATCATGGTTCAGGGTTGATTTAATTTTTCTTTATGTTTCCAAAAAATCTTACAGAATTTATAGTTTTCCCTTTCCTTTGTTTTTAAAACTCCATATTAGGTTCATAAACTCTCCTTCCGAGAGAGGACCTATCTAAGAAAAAATGTAATAACTGTATATTTTCGGGGGTGATTTACCCAAAATAGTACTATGGACATAAATATATTTTCTTTATGTTTTCTAGAAGGATATGTATGATTAATATTTCTCTGAGAAACACCCCCTCTTTTTTTTAAATGATAATTTGCCAATAGTTTCGTTCTGCCACTTATACAAATGAATATAATTACTGTGGAGTTAACTTCATGCACATAATATGTTGTCTACTATTTCACTTTTGGCATCTATGGGTAGTTAAATAAATAGTTCAGTTGTATCTATATATCCTGGGAAATCCTTAGTTACAATTATGTCTTTTTTTTTCCTTCTATTGTTTTGTGGAAAATCCATTGTATATCTAAAGGTGGAGATAGATTAACTATTTATCCTCTCTTTCGAGCTTGGCGGATAGCTACAATGTCCTAATGGAAACTGTAATAATACAACGGTGTGAACCTGTTTGGTTAAAATTATATTTCCAAATCTAATCTATTGGATTATTTTTATTTTCCATATTTCCCTTAGCGACTCGATATTACTCCCTTTCCTAGGGTTAATTTTAGTATCAACTCATTATGTTTTATTTTAAGAGAACTATTAAGGCTTATAGGAATTGTTGGTGTTCATTTAGCGTACAACATTTAGCTTACTCTGTTTCCTGTTTGTTTATTTCAACGGCTTGACTTCTTTGTGGAGTTAACCATTATATATATATATATATGGAAATTTGGTTTACAATTTCTCTATATGCAATCAGATTTCCCATTGACGTAAATTAATCTTAGATTTTGTTACCCGTCTCCCCATTAACGTCTGTTAGGACTTTTCGATTCTTGACCTGGGGATTGAGAAAATACATTCTTATGTGTCTGATACCATTGACTTAATTGACTTAATATGGTCCTTCTAACCATGTGAATCTCGATATTCGCAATAACTGTTTTTTTTAATGTAAATAAATATATTTGGTTACAAAATGTTTCTCCCTGTGTATACCAAAATAAGGTTCCACCATGCCCCCACATAGACCACACAGTTTTGGAGAAGTCGGGGGCAAAATATTCTTCCTTAGTTTGATTTAAAAACCACCCATAACAAATATCCTGCATGTCATTAAGACATTCGGGTTACTCTCAAGCTCTTGTTCTCTACGTTAGCTAACTTCCAAAGTTAGATCTCATTGGAAAATCTTCCTTCCTATCCGTCAAATACAGTTATCTCAACTAATCTCAGGCAAAGTAATCTAACGTTAGAAATGAATGCTCCTGCCTCTGTATCTCTAAAGATTCACCAATTATTTCCCACTAATACATCTACAATACATCCATTAATTGAAGAATATTTGTAATTTTTCATAAACGCGGAGGACCCAACAAAAAATATTTCATACATATACATCATGAGTAAGTCTATTTACAACTTATTCAGGCTGCTACTATTTGTGCTATAACTACTTCTACAATTCAGTGTGCAACAATAATGTTCAACTAAACCCACACATGTAGCATGCAATAAAATTACTCAGTACAAACATTATTATATCACACAATAGGATGTTCAATTTTGATAAAGAAAGATGACTTTCATATCAACTAATGCATAGTGTAAACAATATTTTAAATAAACAACCAGAAAATATAACCGTAATCAACTCGATCTGCTTGAGATGAATAATTTTCCAACCAACTATGAATCTTTCCCACATATTTTCCCATTAGCTAAGATCTCCTTTCCCCAGAATCAACAACCTCTTATGATTCTAGACAAGGCATTTTTATGCGTTGCTTCCCTAACAAACTTTCCTTAGTGGTGCTCCGCTTTCTAGGGTCTGCCAGCCCTATGGCCAAGGCTTTTCCCTATTTTTGAAAAAAGTATCTTCCCTTTTTTGTTAAGGCTCACCTTTTTCTCCCACAACGCTTTATTCACTCTTTCTCAGTTTTTTTTTCCATGCTGAGTGATTTAATAGATTTTTTTTCTCCCAATCATATTAAATCACTTTTAACCACCCTAAGGAGTTTTTAGGAGTAAATAAGGGAATTTTATCTTGTTCTTATCTGCCCACCTTATTTTCTAGATTTTGGGTAAGGATCTCATTAACTTGAGTTCTTTCCCATGTAAATATCTAGTTTATGTTTATTATTATTTTATTTAATACATCACTATGTTGTATTTCAAATTAAATTTACTATGATTTTCTAGCCATCACACTAGAATAGTTCATTCTAAATAAAGAATATTTAGATGAACACTGACGAGGATTACATACATCTAATTAATGGATATCATATTTCTCATTGCACATAATCTCATTAGAAGAAGTAGTTTATAATAACACAATTCAAAAAATATAATCTAATTAATAAAGTACATATTTAAACAAAATCACTATCATCAATTCAAGAAAAATGCATGATTAGTATCTCATATGTCATAATTGAGTTATGTATAAAGGCTTTTTTTGTAAATAGTGGCTTTATATTCCTCAAAATTCAGATGTCAAAATTAAATTGATCTTTATTTATCTCCCTGAGGATTTTAATTTCCTCATTATGCGTCCCAAACCAAGACCAAAAATTATCCTCCTCAACTAGACAAGATTCATAAGTCATATAAAATTAATAACTAAAACCCATAGTTACTCCATGGTCATGCAACAAAACAAGTGCATAGGCCTAGCGAGAAAAAGACCCCATACAACAAAGCTAAAGCATAGGAAACCTAGACACTACATCCAAGAATATTAGATAACCATCCGAGGGCTAAAAACACCATCAAATGAACGAAGACCCCACTCATTGGACCTGAGACTAGCCGCATAGACACCAAACAAAATTATAGACCCTTTGAAACTTTATTCATTCTTGGATGATTAAATTGTGGCTGATACTCTTGCACTTGAATCCAGAGGGTCCATAAGATCACCACTCTCGGAATCACATTCAATGTTTCCCTCCACATTCACCAAGGGGGAATTAATCTTGTCCAAACAAAACATTTGGTTTATGAGCATGCGTTTGGTATCTTCTAGGGCAGAGAAGGCATTATTTCTCTCCACTTGCTTGTTCTTAAGAACCATAGCCAAAAAATAATTATTTTCCAGTGTGGATAAATTGAACTCAAATATTGTTTCTCTTTCCCCTAGAGTGACGAAAGCGAGGAACCCATTTGGAAATTCCTTGAAGGTGTTCTTAATCATAATGGGATTGGCACTGAATACTTCATTAAGTCTTTAGCCACTAGATTTCCTTTCTTGTCTCTAGTGGAATGAAAACAAAGTAGGTGGTTACTAACTCATGAGAAAAATCCATGCCCTCTGTTTTTCCTAAAGAGCACTACAACCTCCCCCTATCTGCAAAGCATTCTTTATCTAGGAGGCATACTTGCAATGTTGGGGGTACCCTTGGAACATCCATTGAATATCCTATGACCTGCAAAGTAATAAGAGAAGAAACTAAATGAACCCACTTCACGACCTAACCTTAGGCCAATTATATCATCCCTATACTTCAAACATAAGTTCTATACTCCACCATGTTAGAAGAAGAGACGATAGGGGACTCACCACCCTCAACATATGTCCCATATTTAAAAGCCTTGAGAAACTGATATATACTCACATATAACGAGAAAGCCTAGACACTAGCTATGGACAAGATGAGACAACATCTGGTTACCAAGAAAACCAACACAATTTTAATATAATTCACACATGAAAACCCTCAATTTTTTCAACAAATTGTTTTGATAGGGAACTAGTAACCTCCTTAGATATATGCAACAAATCGCAAGGCAAATATATAATAAACTCATAGTTCATCCTAGGACTAGGACATCTGGCGACCATGAGAATTGGAGTCGGTGTCCGAGACTCCAACATGATGCTTATGCTTCTAGCATTACAATGACGAGCCATGTCTTCGAGGACTTCAACCAGAGTGGATGGGATGGAAAATCATAATCCCTACCACTCAAGATAAGTACTCATTGATGAAAGTCCTCAAACTTTCATCAAAACTCACACTTCTTGCTTAAGATCACCCCAAAGACAAGGAACCTAGAAATGATTACACTAATAGACAAATAAGGTCATTTGAGCTCTAATTTACACCAAGAACTTGAATACACCAGAGAGATGCACTAAACCTAAGAAAAGAAACTTGAGGTGAAAATTTTCAATAGATCAACTAAAAAATAAAGGACAAAGGTATGATAATTCACACGAGAAATTATATGGAAACCTCAGCAACCCAACATTGAGCCAAGGGTCCCATAGTCGTAAGTAATCCTTAACGCTAATAGAGCTCCTCTGTAACACTGAGGGAGCTTGTAAGCCTCTTGGCTTGAATACACTTCCATGAAAAATCCCCAATCTCACCACCAAATCAGCCAAGACAAGTAACAAACAAATGGAGCTTGATGACCGATCCTCGCCTCCTCTCCAACTTGCTCCAAAAACCTCTAAAACATTCTTATTTCCTTTGATATATAGTAACAACCAATTGTTAATATGCATGCCACTACATCATGGGGTAGGATATGCCCTTCCAAGCTTTAAATGGGCCTTACAACTACGAAGTGGTGGGCATTGCTCCCAAAGCCTCTATCTCTTCAAATTAACATCCCCATGAGGGGAGTTATGTATAAAGTTATTATCATGAATTAGTTAAATATTATAAAGGTCTCCGTAATTATTCCAAGTTTTTTTCATGTGGTTGTAAGAAGAATAAAGATATTGTAGCTAAATACTTAATTCATGATCCAAATTAGAAGGTGTGATGTTGTATAAATGCATAAATTATACATCACTTACATCACATATATTTTGAGGGAGTATCTTAATTTGGAAAATTAAGTGTTATGATGAGATTGATGTGGATCGAACCCTAACCATGAGAATTTTCAATAATTTTAGCTATCTAAGGATTCAAATAACAATGCATTCCACATAGACTTTATAAATACCAAATATTATATAACAAATGTAACAAATACTTTAACCATATGTAGTAACCCAAAATTCAAAATGTATAACTAATTATATAAATCTATGCTATTAATAATGAACACAAAGATTCACTAGATTAGCATACAATTTATGAAAGCATGAGAAGAAAAGAATTAGCTATAAATCATGGATATATCTTACTAGAGATTTTGAAATCATTGTCCTACTTGATCCTATTGACCACAACAATTTTTTGGGGTGAATCTACACCCAACTATAGGCTCATTTGAATATAATGTTTCTACAGTTGGCCATCCCCAAGTCATCAATCAACTACTAATGCCAGTGAATCCTTTGTCTCAGAGTATTCTCCTCCAAAAATAATGAATTCGTCTCATCTCCCTTTCGTTTATTAAATATAAAGGGAATCCACATTCCCACAATCCATTTATCATCACGCCAACTTGTATTTTTCTTTGTTTCAAGTTCTCCTTAACTCAACCTTTTTTATTAAGTTAAATCTTGCCCATTTTATTCATTTCTACTTCTTTTTAACTTTACTTATTTTTATTATTTTTATAGTTTATTTTTATTTACTTATTCAAAACATCACTTTGTTTTTTATTATTTTATTTATTTACTATTATTATCCTTTCTTTATTATTTATTATTTTAATTTTTTACTATTATTATCTTTTATTTATTATAAGGACCATTACAAACTTCTTTTGTATAATTAATAAATTGAAATGTGAAGTGGATAAATTAATTGTTTGTTTAGGCACAAAGACTTGCGTAAATTTTGGTGGTAGTAACTGCTAGCAAGTCTACACATATACAATGTTAATCTTACATGATTTTTGATGAAAAGATAAATAGTGGTTGGAAATAACTCCTCATAAGTATATTTATTTACATCTTATTCCTATCCATTTTTATGCAAATACATGATTAAATTATAGTTGGAACTAATTGATGGTAAATATGTTATTTAACTTAGTATGAGGTTTTCTTAGGGATTTTGTTTTTGCATGGTTTTCCTACAAAGCTTAAGAATAAAAAGTCACTACACAAATACTTAAATATCATTCATGAATATTGCAACCATATCGATAAATTATGCCACAAAATATGTGAGATAGTTATATACATGGCATAATATTGTGTAAATGTTGCAATAACTACTCTCAATTATGATCCAATCAAATATTTAAAAATACATTTCTAATAATGTTGAAAATAAATATTTTTTTTCCAAAGTTAAACATTATAAGTTGAATTGACCAACCCTAACCTAATAATAATGGATAGAAAAATCAATTGCTAGGGTCTTGCAATGAGAAAGACTAACATAAATAGTTTAATAATTTTTTTTTTTTTAATTTTCAAGTCTCAAAAACTTTCTCTTAAAACTAAAACACTTTCTCTTAAAGTGATATTTCTATATCTAAATTAAAATCTATTTCATATTTATATCTAAATTATAACTCTCTTTCAAATTATCTATTACAATACTCCCTGCTTGTATTAAACAATCAAAACTAGAATAATATTGAAATAATTTTCTATATATTTTTTAATTATTCCAACCTCTATCTTGCACATCTCGCATCTTACAATATTTTTTAATTCAAAATATAATTTTAAATATTGAAATTTTCTTCATCCAACTATCATGTTTTGATATAAGTTATTCATATACCTTTTTTGTCTCATATTGCTTGTACACTTTTGTAGCACTTAAATTGGTCACGTCGACTAATGTCCCAAATTTTGAAATTAAGTATCTTCGAGAACAACAAATTCGATCAAGTCAAAATACTATTTTTTTCCTGCGTATTAGAGATATCTTATTATAAATTAGTAGAGATATTTTTAAGTGTATAAAAATACCCATAGATGATACTACAAATACTAATCATCCTTCTACCAAGAGATCACACCAAAATGAGAACAATAGAAATCAATTCATTACTTCAGAAAATATGTTGTATATGAACATAATTTATAGGAGAAATTGAGGTCTCTAGGGATACCTAGAAGATAAGATTGACAACTCAAAACATAAGGATAATAATTCTATGTGACCTTACAAGTTTTAAGGATTTTTCTGGTGGAACTCTAATGCGAACACCCCCCCATAAGAGAAACATATGGAGGAAATAAGAAAACAAAGAATGTGTCCTAGCAACTAGGGATGCTTAAGTACCCATATAGAACCTATCATAATAGGAGAAAGAGAGAAATAATATAGAAAGACATGAATAAAGAAGGACTCAAGATGGCCCCCCAAGGACAACTTCCCTCGCATCAAACATGTGTCATAATTGAACAAACCTTGGTGATGCCAAGGAATTTGTGAAAATATTTGGTATTTGTTCTTCAATAGGGATATAATCTAGGCTCATAACACCATCCTGAATAAGTTGGTGAATTAAGTGCATATGGATCTCAATGTGTTTAGCTTATTGATGCTCCATAGGAATTATATATATATATATATATATATATATGTATGTATGTATGTATGTATGTATGTATGTATGTATGTATTGCACTATGATTATCACACCATAGAATATTAGGCTATGCTCATTGAATGCCAATCTCAATCATTAACTATCACATCTAAAGAACTTCTTGACAAATGAGAGCTACAACCTGATACTTACCTTCTTCCATAAATAATACAATTGTTGGTTTTCTCTTGGTGGACAAAGCAATAGTAGTATAACCAGGACAAAGAACAAATCCAAAGGTGGAATTCCAATCATCCATTAGTCTAGCCCAATAAAAATATTTGAAACCTACAAGTTTAGGAGAACTAATAGGGTACTGAATGCCAAAATTAGAAATTCCTTGAATATATCTCAAAATATTCTTCACTACTTTCAAGTGTCTCTTGGGGATCCTGAGGGAATCTAGAAACCAACTCAACTGCATAGGCAATGTTAGGTCAGGTGTGCTTAAAATAGAGGTAACTACCAACAAGTTAGCAATATAATGTAGGATCCACCTGGGGTGTGGTGGAACTAGTTGCAAGAGTAACACCAAACTAAAAATGAGTAGCTGTAGGCTTACAATTAGCCATACCAAAATGATGAAGTAAATCAAGAGAATATTTTTTATAGAATAGGTGATTCCTTTTGAAAATTGGTGGACCTACAATAAATAAAGTAGTGTAGTAGATGAAGATCCATCATATAAATCTATCCCATAAATGCTTCCATAACATTCTGAATCATAGATTAAGATCTCCCTATAAGGATCAAATACTACACATATAGAACTAGAAACAACAAATTAAATCCATGTCTTTGATTATAAATGGACAATAATTCAACCCATAAGTAAGAAAAAGAATGTCCATTTTCTCATACCAAGCTCTAGAATCCCTTTTGATACAATACAATGATCGTTGAAACCTACAAACAAATCAACTATCTACAAAAAACTAGGGGGTTGATCCATGTAAATCTCATCATGTAGATCTCCATGCGGAAAGGAAATATTTGCATCCATATGGTAAAATGACCATCCTTGGAAGGTACTGAGTGAGATCATAAGAAACATAGAATCCATCTTAGAAACAATGATGAAAGTCTTGGTGTACTCAATTCCTTCAACCTATGAAAAACCTTTAGCCAGACGTATTTGCTTATGTTTGTCAATAGATCAATCTACTAGTTTCCTAGATCCACTTGAAATAGACTAACTTAGATCCCTTTGAAAGAGGAACAAGATCCCAAATAGGATTCTTCATGAAAGAATAATATTATTCTATCATGGAAGTCTCCCACTTAGGTTTGCGGAAAATATGAGAAACCTGTTGTGGATCTTTTGAAATGGCATTACTCAAAAGGGAGATTCCTTTAGACTATGGTTGATTTGAGGCTAGATAATTGAATTCAGTTACATAATAGCCAAATATATCAAGCTTTTTTCTCTTATAAGGGATCCTCCTCAACGACTCAACTAGTATAGACTGCTCCTAAATTAACTTCTTATATTCTATTGGTGTTGATGGTATATCTTCTACTAGAAAAGAAAATTTAGAACAACTTTCTTCTTCTATCATATCTAGAAAAACATCACAATTATTAGAACCATTATCAATAATTAACGTGTGAAAGGAGGGGGAGAGGATCCTAGATTGTTGCATTCATCAAAATGAACATTCCTTTACAACAAAGCTTCTATAGAGGTAGAATCAAAGAGTGGTTATGCTTTCATGTCCTCACACTAACCAATAAATATCAGTTGTTGACTATTTGCTTTCCATGATTTTCACTTTTCATCTAGAATTAATGCCCAAGAAGGACTTTCAAATGCCTTGAAAGAAGGGGCATTGGGCTTCTCATGTGTTCAAGCTTCCACTAGAGTCATGTTTTGAATTAACTTATGAGGCGCCATGTTTCGAATTAACTTATGAGGATTCACTTTTTGAATGTAATTGGAACAATTAATTGCTTCAACCCAAAAATTAGGTGCCAAGTTATTGGAATGAATCATGAAATTAGTCATCTATTAAAGTATTTGGTTCTTCCTTTTAGAGATTCCACTTTGTTTAGGGGCGTAGGTAATAGAGTATTGGTGAAAAGAGCCATGTTCCCTACAAAAAAATTTGAAATTCCTTATTGACATATTCCATGCCATTATCAATGCATAGTCCCCTGATGGAGCATGAATATTGTTTCTCAACAAAAGTAATAAATTTCTTGAATGTTGCAAATACTTCACTCTTGTACTTGAGAAAGTAAACCCAAGAGTACCATGAAAATTCATCAATAAACTTGTATGCATATTTGGCCCCTGAAAAAGGAGTTAAAAATTTAATCAAATCATTGTGCACCGACTCAAGAGATGTTGTTTTTCTTAAGGCTCTCCCATTAGGAAAGGGATATTTATGTTGTTTTCCAAGAACACAACCTAAATACACCCCATAAATACAAGAAAATTTTGGAAGACCTCAAATGAAATTTTCAGTGTACATCTATTGCAAATATCTATAACTTATATGGTTAAATCCTTCATGAAAAGGCCTAGTCAAGAAATTAACATGAGATATAAAAGAAAAAGTAAACAAAGGATGAAAGTGAACAAAATTATATAATCTCGAGATATGATCAACCTATCTAGTAGAAACAACAACTGTAGGATCATGTAGTTATTTAATAACTACCTAATATGGATAAAAGTCCATTAGTTTCCCATCAATTGAATGACAAATCTAATAAATGGAAAATACATTTTTAGAAATATCATGGACCAGGAGCACATTGTTAATGCACCCATTGGTTAATTGCACAGTTCATAACCGCAAAACCTCAAGTTGCATAGAGTCATCAACTAAATTTTGTGAAATGCTAAAATGGGATATAGAAGGAAGCACATCTTAATAAGGAGTCATATGATCTGATGCCCCTGAATCAAGTATCCAATTATCGATAGATTTATGTATGTATTTTTATGATAAAGCATGTCTTTTTCCTATTGAAATATTGTGCTTCTTCATGGAATCTTCTAGGAAATCCAAAATTTTCCAACATCTTGCTTCAATATGCCCTAGTTCACCACAAAAAATACAAGTTTCATCTGATTGTTCCTTCATGTTTTCCTGTTTCTTCTTTTTCTTAGAGGAGGATACTTCATTCTTGGAAACTAGAGGTGAATACTTAGTATTCTACTTAGGATTGGAGGGAGACTCAAGGGATGACAAAAAATTTTCTTTTCTTCAGCCCAAAATTTATGCCAATGTTTGGAGTTATGAGCCACCAAACCTTGATTTGAAGAGGTAGAGTGAACATCTAGTTGCTTGAGCTAAGGTTGTTCTCATATGAGATAATCGTAGAATATCTCAATGTTGGGAATTTGAAATGAATCACCAAAGGAATTCCTTGCTACATCGAAGGTAGATGCAAAATTCTAAGAGGAACCCCTTAGTTTTGACAAGATAAAAAATTAACATTCATTTAATTTTTCTCTTTACCAGATGCTTTTAACTAGTACAACGATGACCTGAATTGAACAAGAAATTCCTCAATAGAGGCATTCTCATCAGATATTTGGATTGATAATTTAGTTTTCAATTCTAGATTGTGGAACTCATTTACACTTCCAAATATAGAGGCTAGTTTATCCCAACTTTTTTTTGGAGTGGTACATTCTTCAAGATGAAATAATAGGTTGTCTGAAACATGCAACCCAATCAACTCATTCCTGCAAATATTTCAACTTCTTTTGTTAAATTTGATTTGTTTTCACTTATCATTTTCCATGGCCCTTCGATTGTAAAAATTATTGCATTTTCATTTTCTAGATATGATAATTATATGGCGTAAGAAAATAAGTTGTTCTTAACTTTGCCGTAATATCAAAACCCCAACATTACAACAACTAAAAAAATAAAAAAAATTGTTCAAAATATTGTCCCAATAGACTTTTTTTTCGATTTTTTTTATTGCACCTTTCTCCTCTTTCTAAGGCCAAGAAAAAAAACAAAAACAAAACATAACTAAGGAAATTAAAAATGAAAAGATGAAAAAAGGGAAATCTTGGATTCCTTGCGATAAAGAATTAATCCTATGCAGACTCCTCGAGGTTTATTGTAGAAGAATATACACGAAGTACTGATGATATTCCATCTCATTTGTTGATACGTCTGGAGTGGTGTCAGTTTTTAATGGTGGACCTAAGGCGCTGTCCCTAATGGACTTCTGAAAAGGGAAGGTCGTTGTTAAATAAATGTTTCCCCATGCCAAAAAAAATTCGAGCTGGCTTCAGCAAAATCAACCCCACAAACATCAGCAATATCACGAATAAGGTCAGAGGTAGTTCTGTCAGAAAAAATACCACGAATGAGATCAAAGGTGGTTCTGTCAGCAATAATATCACAAATGATATGAATTAATGGTTGGATTGTTCATGAGCATAAGAATCATGTAGCACTTTAACCACAAGGTTTTTTGCAAGATTTAAGGGATGAGCAATCCACCAAGGGAAAATGATAGCAGCGTTAACTTGCAGCATTGAATTGAACCAAAAGGAAATATTCTTGGAGTGATGATTTGAAAAGTGGGCCTTCTGCAGGAGCTCAATGCTAGAGAGTAGTATGTGACATTAGGAAATTACAAAACCCATTTCTATATTCAAACCGAGATCTCAAAGAACCTAATAAGACCCCACTTCTTATTTAATCAAAGCTAATCTAAGCAACATATAATAGAACTCAAAAAAATGTGAGAAGGAACTTGCAATGAAGCTCTGATACCACTTAAGATCATAAAAATATAAATGAAGCCCCAATACCACTTAAGGCCATAAAAATATCTCTGGGTTAGACTACCAATTATAACAATCCTTCTCCCAAAAAATCACACCAAATGAAAACATAAAAATCACTTCATTACTTGAGAAAAATATGTTGTACGTAAAAATCACTTCATTACTTAAGAAAAATATGTTGTACATGTTAACCAAGATAATATTAACATCTCAACAAATATGGATAAGACTAACCAATCAAAAAATAAGAATGACAACGCTACGTGTTACAAATTTTAAGGCCTTTTCTATTGGAACTCTAACAATATCTTATTAGAAATAATTTTTCAATTCAGTATTGGAATTTTAAACATTGAAACTCTATCTTGATATTACATTTAACATCCAAAAAATTTCATAAATTTCATTTGGATTATACATTTATAGATCTCGTTTCAACACTCTCACATCCTATTATTACTTTTTTTTCTGCTAATGCAAGAATCGTGCCTTCTATTCCAAATAACCAAAAGGAGAAATTTACATATAATACAAACAACCAAAGGCTAAACCATTTAGCCTAAGGTTTTACTTCCTAACCCAAAGGTTGAAGTAACCAGAGACCCATACAACAGAGTAAAAGTAACCCGGATCCGAAAAAGAAATGCCCCCCAGCTAAACAGAATTTTAGTTCCGCGGAGAGAAAAAAAGCAAAGCGTGAGTGGCCTGCCCGGACACCCTTAAAGACCTGCACCGACCAATATGCAAGCCGTATCATGGTCGTTGATTATCCTCACCAAATCCAACAGTGGAGGATCATATCACATGAACAATAAGCTCAGTGAATAACCACCCGATGAGGGTGGTATTCTCTCTCCTACCTTGGCCACATGTAGAGTGGTGAGTGGAATCGTGCTCAACTCAGAGAAACTACTCCCGGCTTTAAGGGCATGCGATAAACTGTAAACCACCCCATGGCTAGTATTGACACCATGGGTATTAATGCAGAGGATTTCATGTCGGCTGAGAAAGCCGAGACTCTGGTCCTTCACATTACCCCTACTCCTCATTCGCTTGATCCCAAGGAAGAAGCAAATCTTCTTACCACCCTTGATATTCACCGTCCGAGCATCTGAGAATTGCTGTTTACCAAGCAAGTTCCACCTAAGACCCTTGTGATCGCGCTTTCCTGGGCTGAGAAAGCTGGCAGAGACCTGCATCCCCATTGCAAAATCATCTTTGAAACACCACTTCATATTGGTCCCAGTCTCTACGGCTGATGACCAACTCTGTTTTGATATAGCGTTTGGTCCTCATTCGCTTGATTGAGACAATTCTCCCTTAAACTACCCTGTGGCATCTCTTACCATCTAAACTTGACAGTGCTTTTAGTGCAGAGACCTCCTTTATTAGCTAGAATGTTTTCCAATTTATTGGCCATTCTTCGCACATGAGTGAAACTTATGGTTCTCAAGTGTAGAAGGTGGAACTGTATCCTTTGAAAGACCTGAAGCAACCTCCAGTGTCTTGAGACCTTTTCCGGTGCCGAACCACAACAGATTCTCTTGACCGAATTGATGATTAGCTCAGAGTCAGCTTCAATTATGATGTTCTGAAGATTGTCCTACTTTAGGATTTCTAAACATTGTTCTAGTGCTATTAGCTCCGCCATATTGTTAGTGGCTCTTCCCAGATGGCAATGATAAATACAATGGATGCATCCATTTTCATCCCTTAACACCCCACCATAACCAACAATACCCGGATTGCCTTTTGAGGCTCCATCTATGTTGAATTTCATAAAACCCTGAGGGGGAGGATGCTAGAAGTCTTTCTCAGTGACCAGTTTCTTTACCTTCATGTCCATGCCCTGAGGAATAAGCTCCTGCATACCCAACTGAAGAAGTATCTGCATATCAGCTTCTAAAGGGGGATTTTTTGGGTAAGCTTGCATTAAAGTTCCCACCGTCTCCTTGATCTGACTTAAGATCTGAGCCATGATACTCTGGTAGGAACTTTTTTTATTTTTGAAGATTTTGTTGTTCCTTTATTTCCAGAAATTCCATATTATGAAGCTTGGAGTTAAAGCCCAAGCTTTACTGATTATTTCATAATATGAAAAGTTTCCTCTCCAGTTATTAAGGGTATTGGTGATGCTCCCTCTGTCCCTGTCTGTCTTTCTAAAAATGAAGGGAAAAGCATCCCACAAGTTAGAGGTGAATATGCAGGTATTGAGTAGGTGCTCCATCGTTTCCTCTTGAGACTCACAAAGCTGGAATCTAGATGGTCCCAGAACACCCCTCTTCCAAATGTTCTCCCAAGTAATAATTTTCTTATGATGTACCAGCCACATGAAAAGTTTGGTTTTCATCCATCCTTGGTGCCTCCATAGGTTCTGCCAAACCCTATCTGGTTCATTAGAATCAAGCTCCAAGATTAAGCACTTTGCCTCCTTAAGATTAAAGGTGCCTTCATTATTATTGCCCCATCTAAGTTGGTCATGATCCTCTAAAACCAGTATTTTCCTTTGTTCCAACATTGTTAGAAGTGTATCAACTTTTGCTTTCAAGGGGTTGTCATCCCTGTATTCCATATTCTTCCAGGTACGCCATTTTCCTTCACTACTTGTCTGATCCCAAAATTCTTTTACCCTAAGTAGACCTTTTGTGTCAATGTCATTCTTGAGATCCACAAAGTCCTCTCTTAGCCGTATAGGTTCTTGTTGCCATTTATTGTGCCCAAACAATGCTAGATCTCCCGCTCTGATTTCCCAAAAACTATTTTTTTGAACTATGCTTCTATTCTCCCACACTTTATTCCAGATGAAGGAACCTTTTATGATGCCAGACATCCTTATGAGGTCACTATTTTTTGAATTACTAGCGTATTTTTATTTCTAAATACGAGACCACTGAACCTCTGGATCTTTAACCCATCTCCACCATAATTTTGCCCTTAAAACTTTATTTAGCACTTCTAGATCATCCAGACCAAGACCTCCATGGTTTTTAGGTCTGCAAATGGTATCCCAAGCTACGAAGGCCCATTTCTTTTTCTCCTCCCCCTTACCCCAAAGAAAGTCTCTTTAAATGATTCTAAATTGATGCAAGATTCCTTTTGGAGCTAGAAGGGCTGAAAGCATGAAGATGGGGATTGATTGAAGGATAAATTTTGTAAGCACTAGTCTGCCTGCCAAGTTCAAAGATCTAATTGTCCATTTCTGGGTCTTGTCTTGCATCTTGTTAATCACTAGCTCCCAAATACTCTTGTGCAGAGGTTTGTGAATTAGTGGAAGGCCCAAGTATATTGAAGGGAGCACATCTCTTTGAAAGCCTAGCTAGAGATATTCTGCTGAATAGCAATATTAGTATTAAAGAAGAAAATATTAGATTTGGAGAGGCTTACCTCTATACCCGCTGCCATGGCAAAGTCACTCAGGATTTGTTTATATGCTGGCACCTCTTTTACTGTGGGGATGCCCTGAAGCATGGTGTCATCTACAAATTGCTGATGGGTCAGAGCCTGTCCAGTCTCAGAGAGTCTAAGACCCTGGATAGTACCCACTTCTTTAGCATGCTTGATAGATCGACCAAGTCACTCCATCATGAGGATGAAAAGAAAGGGGGACAGAGGATCTCCCTGCTTGAGGCCTCTTGAAGGTTTAAAAGTCTTAGATGGAGAACCATTAACTAGAATTGAAAAGCTAGATGAAGTCTCTTGGGCCATAACCCACCTTACCTAGTTGTGGTCAAATCCAAAGGCTAGAAGGACCTTCCTGATGTAGGTCCAATTCAACATGTCATAAGCTTTGGCTATGTCCAATTGCATAACCATTCCCGCCTTCCTATTACTTAATAATGAATGAACCACCTCATGCACTTGGATGATGTTATCGAGAATTTGTCTGCCCTCCACATAACTTGTTTGCTCCATAGAAACCAGAGTGGGAAGAAGGGGTTTGAGTCTTTTGGTAATTACTTTGGATATTATCTTGGATCAAAGAGATGAAGGATGTATTAAGCACCTTCATAATGGTTCTACTCATCCTAGAGTCCTCCATGACATTCAGAATATCTTGCTTGACAATGTTCCAGCAAGCTTTAAAGAAATCGACATTGAAACCATCAAGGCTAGGCACTTTTCCATTCTACATTTCTTTGATAACATCACTAACCTCCTCTTCATTCACCAGCCTATTGAGATTGTAATTATCTTCTCTTGTTACTAGCTTAGGAATGTGCTTAGTGAAGTCCCTGATAAAATGAGCTCTATCTAAGATGGTCTCCTCTGCTATACTTCGAAAGTGCTAAACCAACATAGCTTCTATGTCTTCATGGGTATTGAGTAATTGACCTTTGAAGTCCTTGATTGTTGAGATCCTATTATGCAACCTGTTCTCCATTGTGGATCTGTGGAAAAACCTTGTGTTTCTCTCCCCTTCTTTTAGCCATTGAACTCTTGATTTTTGTCTCAAAATTATCTCATCTTGCTTACATAAGTTCTCCCAGTCCTGATGAAGCTTGGTGGCTTGATCATTCTTTGCCCTATCAAAGCCATCCATGATAAGGGCTTGATTGAGTTCCTGCATTTTACCTTCGACAGCTTTTTTCACTTCAAAAATATTGCCAAACTCATTCTTGTTCCAATCTTTGAGTCTGAGCTTGATATGTTTCAGTCGTTTGTGTAGTAGAAACATTCTCGTACCCTAAATCTACAGATCCTCTATCCACCATTTTGCAATGTTGCTGATAAAATCTGGGTGGGTGAGCCAGATATTCTCAAATCTAAAAGGTCTGTTCTTGGGGGTGCCAATGCCCTGAACCTCAAGTTGGATAGGCCAATGGTCCGAGCCACCGAAGGGGAGAATTCTCACTGTCATATCCATGCCTGTGAGCATGAGGTCCTCTGAGATAAGGAATCTGTCTAACTTTGAGGCTACTTGAGACTCTCCTCCTCTCTTATTGTTCCATGTAAAGAGGCCATTACTCGTATCTATGTCAACTAGCTTCATGTTGTCTAGAAAATTATGAAATTCTATAGAGTCTTTGCTTAAAGTTCTGGTCCCACCTTTTTTCTCCGTAAGGGATTTGATCATGTTAAAGTCCCCACCCATTATCCATGGTATTCCTGCGTGTCTATCTCTTAGTTCCACAAGAGAATCTAGAAGCCTGAGTTTATCATTAGGTCTTTGAGGGCCATAAGAATTTGTAATTAAATACATCTCCCTGTCTCCCACAAGCTGAATAACCACTGATAAATAATTCTTAGATGCCTCAGCATCTATTATGCCAATCTTTTAGGGGTTCCAAAGAGTAAGGATACCTCCTACCATCTTATCTGCTTTGAATTCTAGAAACTCATATTTATTGAGCCATTTACTATGTATTTCCTTTATTTTTTGAATGGAACATTTAGTTTACTGGATAAAGATCATGTCGGAAGCTTCTTGTTTCATTCTACTCTTGAGTAGCCTTTGTCTCCTTTTACTTCCTAGACCTCTGATATTCCAAGATGTTAACTTCATTATGAAAGATTTGTAAAGGAGTAATTGGTTAGATCGTTCATCTTACCTGAATCTATCATTAGTTTTCCACATTCCATCAATATCTCATTTAGCTTTTTTCTGCGCCTTTTCCTTCCTGGATTCCTGGGAGCTAGTCCTAGTGTGGTTTTCATAATTTTCATGCCTTCGTTGCCCTATCTTTCGATGTGTATTTGTCCTTCCAACTCGTTAGTCTGATATCTCCATAGGAACAGTTGTTGCACTCTGTTAAACTCTTCTTGTGGTAATGAGTCCACCCCTCCCATGGTTCCTTGTTTCAAGAATCCTTCTAGATCTAGGTGTTCCCTATCAAGAATATCATGCAGTTCATGATCCTCCATTTCCATCTCACTTGGGGTCATTTCTTTGTCCATTTCCGGTTCCTTGTTGTTCAGCGTAGTCCCTTTCTATTTAGAAGTACCCTGTGTTTTCACACTATTTTCTTCCTTATCTTTATCCCCTGGGCTTCCCTCCATTTCCTGATCTACATTTGTTGTCTCTTCCTCTTCTTCTAATACTTGGAACCTATTCAGACAGGCCTGTTTCCCCTTTGTTTGATTTTTCTTTCCCTTTTACCCCCCTTTCCTCTATATCCCATTTTGTGAAAGCTTTCATTGTCTTTCACTGTGGTAGCTTTACTTTTGGTCTCTATTTTACTAAGAGGGCAATCTCTAAATAGGTGCCCATGTTCATGGCACCTTCGACATCTGAAAGGAATATGTTCATAATCCACTGTTTGCACCCATTCTTCATCGAAATCTTCCAGATGACCTCGTTTGATAGAGCTCCAGAGAGATCCATCTCCACACATATTCGAGCGAAGGAAGTGTATTTTCCCCTTCTGGTTGCCTCAAATTCTTTGACGAAATGCCCTAATTTATTTCCTATTGCAGATAAAGATTTAGTTTGCCAGTAATCTAGAGGCAGGGAATAGAGTCTTACCCAGACCGGGATCGAAGTGAAAGTCTTGCGTTCCGGTACAAAATTCATCATCCAAGGCTGCATATAAAGGCTTGCAGCTGCATAGAAGTAGGGCCCTCCTTCAAACACCCTGTCTTTGTCCTCTATATTTGTGAAGACTACCGTGAAGAAACCTTTTGATCCAAGATGTAGGTCTATGCCTCCTTTAGGTTTCCAATGGTATTTAATCCACGCCTGCAGTGCCTTCTCAATGGGCCATAATCCCATGAATTTACAAATGATAGCGTAGGTGCACATGTGATCCCTGTGTGCCTGCAGTGTAGGATCATTTAGAACTACTCTGGGTGTGACCTCAACCATAGGCTTACATGGACCCTTTTTTGTTTTGTTTTTTGTTTCTTGTTTCTTTTCCTCTTCCTCATTTTCTTTTAATCTATTGTCCTCCCTTGAATTGGTCAAATCCCGTGCCTCGTCAATGTTCCTTTTCCCTTCTCCTGAAAGAGCTCTAGCCGTGTCTAATGGTTTATTACCTCGACTGACTACTGCTTGACTGTAGGAGGGAGTGGAGCCCCCCCCTTTGCACCCCTCCATGGCGTTGAACTCCTGAAGATTCTTGAAACCCTAGCTCTTACCAGTCCCGTGCCGCATAACCAATCATGACAAAAAACTCACCCAAAATTCTTCACATCCTATTATTACTTGTAAATATGCTAAAACATTTATAATTTATGAAAGAATAATTTTCCTAAATATATTTTAATTTTAATAAATTTATTATAATGCATAATAATAATAATAATAATAATAATAATAATAATAATAATAATAATAATAATAATATATTATTTAAAATTAGAAATAAATACTAAAAATAAAAAGTTGGTTTTATTTGATTCATATTCGATTCAAATTGTAGTTTCATTTTTAGTGATAAAATTATATATATATATATATATATATATATCTATATATATATATATATATATATATATATATATATATATATAAAAATAAAATACATATACATATTTATATAGTTATATTTATTAAGAAAGTTTTTGACAAAGTTAGAAATAAAAAATATTTCTATATGTGAGATGTAAATATAAATCTTATAATATAAATTTATATATATATTATGAATTATAAACTAGAAAATGTCACATTTATATAAATATAAATAATATTACAAAAAACCAATATAGATCGATCTTAAATCTCAATTTTTCAAGTGTGTAGGCATGTAAAGCGCAATATGGGAACACCTTCCTTTAGTTTTTGCACTCAAACAAAAGTTTTCATCATTAGAGATTTGATACCTCTAGGTACTTGGTAGATATAGAGTTAAGATGCATCTATAGTGGTTTTAACATTTTGGTTTTATGGGACTCTTGAAATTTTTTAAAGGTTTAATAATAGAATTTATAGTTTATTTTATGTAAAATAAGTTTTTTCTTCTCAGAGTATAAGTGATAATGTGGTAGGGTGATGATGTGTAAAGTGATGAGAAAGATAGATGAGATGGTAAGTAGAATAGATGAGGAAACAAGTATGAGATATTAGAGTGAAGACGATGGATAGACTAGATTAGGGACTCTGACCATCAAATCATTTCATCAATGCTAGCTGCAATATTTGTGAGAGAAAGAGATGAATAGATAAAATAATGAGAATAATAACTTTTAGGATGATGGAAATCTTTGACCACATTTTATTAGTTTATCAATCAATGCAAGCTTTCAACCCTTCTTGCTCACTCTTTCTTTCACCGTAGTTGATTGATCTTTCAAGACCTTAAGTTAAGAACTTTTATATCTTATCAAGCTCTCAAGCGGGTTATAGAGGGAAATCAATGACTAGATATTTTCAATTTCCTATTACCATCACACCGAAAGAATTATATATGAGATTAGGGGATGAGGTAAAACCAAATCAAAAAACCCATCCTATGCTCTAAAATGGGGTAGTTTCTTGCTTAACCCAATGGTTCTAGAGGCTAAATAGTAGTAGAAAGTTTTTGTTGGAAGATAACCCAACTCCATGTTCAGGAATACCCCTTAGAAACCCTACTGGAACTTGATCTCTCTACGTATTGTGAAGCGTGTGGAGCATTTACCCTAAGTCACTCATGGGGATTGTTCTTTTCTAGTCCAAAATTCTCTATGTAGACTTCAATATAGAAAAAATCCATTAAAGATTACCACTAATCACCAGGAATGAAAACCCCATTAGAAGTACAATTACAAAGGTGATGTAGGAAACTTTATTATAGAAAGGAAGAGCTTCGACCAATAGCCATGCCACGTATGGAAAGAAAAAATGCCCCAAGATATCTCAAAAGGTTTCCAGAGATATGTTCTAGCAAGTGAAAGAATAGAATACACTAAGCAGAAAAAGAAAAATATTATTGTTTGTTAGTATGCTATTATTCAGTGTATATTAAGTTAGGGAGGATGATTTCCTTCATAATTTGCATCTAACCATGTGTAATGGAAAATCAATAATTATTGTGTTTGGGATATAAAGATAAAGGAATTTTTAAGGTCATTTCCCTTTAACTTGTGATAAAAAATGAGAATGAATGAAGATGAAGGTAAAGCTAGAGGGGTTTAATGGAGTGTAAATTAAAGCAAGTTGGACTAAGTTCAACCAAGGGACAAATGATAAAGAGCATCCACAAGAAAAAAAAAAATGCATTCTACATAATTTGTAGGAGATAGAAAGAACAATTAGACAAAGTTAATGGAAGCAATTATTGCTTGTATTTCCTTTGATATTTGATAACTAGGGAACATTTTAATTTTACCAACATCATTAATAAGAACTAGCACACGATAGTCATTATAATGTTATATATTTCTAAATTCAAGTTTGTCCATTATATCTCTTCTATCTACACTGTTTTTGTGATTATGTTGACATATTTTAGTCAAGAGACCACAATTAATGGTTATCCATAGAAGGAATTGTTTATGTTTAAAATTAATGAAATTACACATTAATGATATATGTTAGTGAATTGTTTAGAAATGGGCCCATTGTTATGGATCATATTGATATCACAATGTATCTCCTAAAATTTATAATGAAGTTACTATTAGGCACTAAGCAAGATGAGAAAGTTGTACAATGTTGGAGTATTAGTTTCTTATCCTTGAAATCATTATTGGACTAGTGAGTAAAACAAATCTAGAGAATATGGTAGATTATGAGATAGAAACAATGAGACCAATAATAAGATAAAATACCAAGAGAGTCATGTGGTTTAAATTTTCATTGATATGTATTATATGACATAGGAAAATAATCAAGTAACCAATGTTGTAGCTAATTTATTTTACACATTGGTATAGAAGAATAAAGAAAAGAGACTTCCTTGTTCAAGGTCAATTTTAAATGAGAAAGATTGAGCTAGAAAAAATAAAGTGGATAAACTAGAGAAGGCGATAAGGAAATATAGCTAAAGTCAATTAAAAACTAAAGTAGAAGTATACATTTTCATCAATCAATAAATAGGTAATATAGATTCATTGAAGATGAGTTTTCAATTGCAATAAATAAAAGTCTATTGTTAGTATGAACGGGCTTAGCGGAACAAAAATAACATTCTTTGCTCAATTGAAGTTAGAAGGATGTGCTTTGACAAGGTGGGAAAGTGAGGCCATTTGTGGAAGGATATGAAATTAAGCAGTTGTGACAAAGAGGGAATTTTTTTAAGAACATTATTAGGTCATAATTCTATCCCATTTTTTTATAGGGGAAACAAAAAATGAGGTGTCTTTAACTCAAAATAATACTAGGATAAACATTTCAAGAATTTAATTTTGATTTCAAAAAGGGACCAATTTAACTAGTGATACTTCGTAATATTCCTAAATTTACCATTAAATAATGGGGACCCTTTAACAGACTCCTTAGGGAAATATTGTTAATTCAGACTCCAATACCAATAATTAAGACTAGGCGTATGATTGGTTGAGAAAAAAAAAATTTAATGGAACAAAATATGTAGAGTCACAAAAAAACCTAAAAACTTAAAAGGTAAATGAAATCATATAGTTGTACTTGCAACATACAAAAATGAACATAACAATTGTCATAGGCATTGTAATGTAGACAAGGAAAATTTTAAGGGTATAAATTTCGTATATTTTTTTGCTATACATTTTCATATATACCCTATAGAAGTTAGGGTTACTAATTATGCCTCAAATCAATTTCAAATAAGTGATACTGGAATGCTTTCCATAATTTTTTCTAGGAAGGTTAGGACAACAAAGTTTTGAGTATATTTCTTAGAGAATTGAGAGTATATATGGTAAAAGCTTCAAAAGAAAATTCACTGTGTGGTATTATGAAAAGACAATACACTCAACTATACAAATCAGGTTATGCTCATCATTAGAAAAGAACATGTATAGGTGTATTAATTTCCACTAGAAGCATCGTGGAACCCAAAAAATCATTTTTTTTCTAAACTTCCATTTAAAAATCAAACTGTGCGAGTGTAGCAAAGTAGTTTCTCCCAGAACCCCACAATTTTTTCTTCAATAACTGCACTAATTCTCCAAAGTGACAACTCACCAGCCCGCCAATCACAACAAATTGAGCGAGAATAAATTATATGACATTTCATGATTGACTACCCATTTTGGAGCCTCTCCATACTTACTTCGAAAGTTATGGAGACTCCAAAGGACTCCTTTGGTCACCTACCATGCCTTTATTGCAGTAATGTGCCAAGGTGAAGTCATGAGGTGATTTTAAATCTATAAATTCCAAGAGAATGATAGCCAAAGTAAGAACAAGTGACAACAAAGTCATGTTGCAAAAATTTCTTGAGCAATTAGCCTCACCTTTCCTATAGAATTCACCATCTTGAGAGTTTTTTATAGCTTCTTTGAGGGATAAGTGCTTTGCAATAGGATTAAAGTAAAGCAAAAACCCTTTCTTAGATTTTTGGAGAACCATCAATTTCCACAGCTCCTTCAAGTGTATTCAAATTCATCTACTATATTTACCAATAACTAATAAAGAGGATCTATTTCTATTCTCTTAAATTTAGTTTGGTTTGTGTGTTCTTCATTGTTTAATGTGCATATTATGCTTTGATTCTCCACTTGTTACATATAGTTTTTTTTATAACCTCTAACATTTATGATTATGTGCTTCCTTGTAATTTACATCCAAGCTACAAAGAAATAATGTATTTGTAACACGATGTCTCCAAATACAGGAATACAATAATGGTGACTAGACAATCTTTTGTTTAATTCTATTGTTTGCTTACATGATCTCTTTTCATGTTCATTACATTTTCATTAATTGTTTCAATTCTCTATTCAATTTGTAGTCCATTCGTAGGCGTTATCACATATTGATTTCTCCCTTTTCTATTTTTTCGAGCCAACCCTATAGGTATTGAAAAAGAAGAATTGGTGCCATGCGTATGACTGTGCAACCAAAACCTACACAGATTACATAGAAATCACTTTCCCTTGTAATTTCATTTCTTTCTGGGTTTATGGTAGCCTTTGGTGACCTTTCTTCACTTTTAATTGTTTTTCCAAATTGGATAGGATTTTCTTGCTCCAATTAACCACTAATTAGAGAACTTTCTTTATGTTCTTTTCCACATAGATGTCTTATCTAGTTTCTTTAAGTTTGTAGTTTGGGTCCAAGAATAGATAAAGTAGGAAAAAAAGTATGCACTTCCCTCCCTCACTTAGGTGATCTTGAGGGACTCGTAAATGTTTTTGAACATGATACCTTCTCCATTTAGATTGGAATCACACACATAGTTTAATTAGGAGGAGTAAGTGTCCCATTAAATTCACATCCCTTCTTTTTTACAAGGTAAAACAAAATTACTTTAAGTAGATGGAACTTGTAACAAGTCCATCAATATCCACCATTTTTTCAATAAAAAAAATTATGTTCACTTTTACACCTTGCACACATCGTATTCCATATACTCCTTTCACCTAAACTTTGTCCAAAAAGTATGCTCTTCCCTCTTACACTCAGGTGATCTTGAGGGGACCCAAAATTTGAACTTGGTTTTGTTATAAATCCACTACAATAAGGTAATACAATAAGGTAATAGAAGGATTTTTTTTTTGAAATATTGTTAATCACAATATGGATGAAAATATTCTACTTCCAAGCTAGAAGGATTGTATTTCCTTTTTATTTTACACCTGTATATAAATGCACATAATTTTACAAAAGGAAATGATACTATGTAAGTAGCGTTAAGATTATTTCTCTAATAACATTTATTTGAAATATTCTTCTATTTATAGAACCAAAGCCACAATATACCACTTGCCTCATTTGATTCATAGTTAATGTATGCACTTGAATCCGCTTGTCACATTGATTCAAATTATAATACATATTTTTTTTTTTTTGACATCAAATGAGTTAGGTTATATATTTATATCATCTCAAAATGTAACTCTTTCTACTTGTTTCTAGCTCTAAGGTTTTCAACATTGAAAGGAAGTCTTACTCTTCCTTTCATGACACACATTCACTTACATTTCACTCGGGACCTAGCACCATAGGTCATTCGCACAACTCTTCAGGTAAAAAGGAGGAAACAAGGGGTAGCCTAAGTTGCCAACCCTCCTACTTCAACCTAGGACATTTTGATGACCTCATAGATTGGATTATGAAACATTTATGGTGGCTATCCATCCAAGGTCAGCCGGGCCCTGCATCTGGGCAACACTATCCAACGATCGATCTACGCTAGGTTTGGGTTAGCTAACTATTTCCGTGGAATATGCTTCCACTGGGGTTCATTTTTGCTCTGTTATGAACGGAGAGGGCTTCTCTTCCTGGTTCAAGAAATGCATTTGCGCCATCTCTCGAGCTCGCCACAACAATGAAAAACATTTTCAATTTTGTCTTTGCCTCCGGTTTTAATCACACCAGCCCATAATCTAGAACTGGTAGTGAACAATTCGCTAACATAGCCACTCTCACCTTGTTTCCTTTATGAGACGGATACTCCATTCACCACCTAACTAGAAACATTGATGCGGGATTAGCGGGAGCATTCCAGAAATCTGCAATGGGAAGGGGGTTAACCCTTCGAGGTTCTCGGGTAAGGGTTGAGGTTTTAGCTTAATTATTTATTTTTTTTCGTTTCAAGAAGACAGTCACTGCCTCCCTGTATTCTCACATTCTCTATTACACTTCAGTAGGTTCTTCCATGATGCAAGTGAGGATAAAAGTGGTTTGGATGTCCATCCCTCCATAGGTAAATTCTTAGTTTCCTTTATGCCATAATTTTTTCACTGGTTCTAGGGTGTTTTAGTTCCTTCTTGGGTTTAACATAACCCCTTTATTTTTTTATGTTCACAATAACACGTTGGCGTTTTGGGTATGCACATTTGGCACTAATTTTTGACCTAGTGTTGTTATTAGATTTGGGGTTTCTTGGCATACGTATCTTTAATTCCCCTTATGTATTTTTTGTCCCTTCCACAACTGATTACCCAAAATCTGGGTCAGTTGGAATTCCTCTCAAAGGTTTATAATAGTCATATTCAGTAGATTTGATTCCTTACGTGGTTTTTCTTAACCATTAGGGTAATATACAACATGAAGATCCAAAACTTGGTTTCGGCTCGACCACTTTATCATTAATCTTGTGTAATAATTTTGTTTGGAGTTTAATTTTATAGAACCGTTCGGCCCTACCATGTGACGATGCTATTAGTTTTTGTTTTAAAAATAATATTTCTCAAATGCCCTACTTATCTATTGTTAAATGAATCATGGATATTTCTTGCTCCATTCATTTTAGTACCTTTTTGTACCTCAGACAAGAGCATGATAGTTTATATGGATGTATTTTTTTTCATTGGTTATCGTTAACAACTTAAAATTAGCATCAGGTTGTTGTATACCATGATATGTCCACGGGTCGTGTTCTGTATTAGTTATGGTTATTAAAATGCATAAGGGTTGGAGGTTCTTCCTTTGATGTTAAAACTATTATTTCAGTTTCTTACACATTTTTGGAACATCAAATAATTTTTTTGGAATTATTTTCTTGACAATAAGCTTATTGGCAAGAATGCTTCCATATATAAACCCTCTCGACTAAAAAAAATTAGTTTTTTTAATAATTTCTATAGCTTCTCGTTGCTTAAACCTTTACCAAGGGGTTGTGCCAGGCCGTGGAGTCACCTAACTCAGTAGCCTTGGTGCTAACCCTAAATTAGGATAATCCATAGGGTTTCACTATTATTTCCTTGTGACTACCTTTTCGAAGGGTAATTACTGTAACATCACCACCATGGGGCTGCGACTTACCAAGAATTATTCCTACCTATTTATTGCCACGTATAGGAAAGGCTTTTGTTTCCAATCGAATACTAATTCATTCTTTAGCATACACACACACCATGTTCTTTCAATGGTTATGGGGCTACATGTTCCCTTCACTTTGATTGTTCCCATTCATTGTGGTGTATGGCCTAAACCCCATACCTTTGCTATAGTCAAGTCATACTAGAGTCCTTACGTAGTTGGTATAACTTCCATTCTTTATCTACTTTATTATACTTATCTCTCAACTCCAAGTAAAAGAAAACATAATATAGATAATTTTCAAATCTACCCTTTGCACAATGTTTTTCTTTTTTACCTGTTCGGGTCAATTACTATGCAAGAAATTCTCATACATACATGGCTTCACATAAAATATTCGTTATCATTCGAAATAAAGGTCTCATTATCTTATAAAAAGAATATCTCATTGTATTTTAAGAAGAAGACCTCATTACCTGTAGAAATGAGACAAAACTTATATGAAGTTATTGGAAAATATTTAAGGTCTATTTGAACCTCCCGAAAATAAGTCAAATATCTCTCTAGTTTCCCTCGAGCTACCAATTCTTCTAGTCAAGTAAACAAAAAAACTTGCAATCTGTAAGTTATGTACTCACCCTTAAACAAATACCTTACTCTGATGTGGGGCACACCAGTTTTGTGTCTCGTTGGTGGTAGGTGGTTTCTATATTTCTCTCCCATAGAAGCCCCTTATTGAATACAAGAAGTAGCAACATTTATCTCCTATTGTTTACTCCCTTATTTCCATCTCTCGTTGTTTCTCTCCAACCAAGTGCATTCTTTCAACTTTTGCCCAGAATACTCCACAGATTCCTCCCCCTTGCTTCCGAATGGGGGCCTTTTTTGTTTTTTCTCATTATACCCATTCATGGAATATAACTACTTTTTAACTAATTTTCCCTTTATCTTGACTGCAAGAATTTCACTCTTTGAATTTCCTTTTCCTTTCCTAAAGACAATTATTACTATATTTCATTTAAAGTTTAACATTACCATGTTTTTAAAATGAATAATCACACATAAAACTTCTACCTTAATTTTTTTTTTGAAACAACATAGATTCTTATAAATAAAAGTCCTCGGTGATATCTAGTCCCTTTTCTTCTTAGAACAATGACGAAAAACCTTCTTTTGTCTTCTCCTCCAATTCCTAGGTAGCTTCTTCTGACCCAAAATGTTTTCATTGTACTTTTATTTGAGGAATAGTTCTTTTCCAAAGAACCAGTTCCCTTTTGTCTAGAATTTGTATAGGCACAACTAGGAATTATCCTTCTAGTTTGACATGTGATGAGCACCAGTATTGCAACAAGAATGCTACAACTCGTGGGGCTACCAACTTTACTTTATCAACCCGGGGTTCGTACAAACTTGGAGGTCGCAGTGTTGTATACACAAGTAAAAGTGATGGTTCTGCATTTTGTCATTGTTCAGCTAGCGAGAGACCACTAGGTTTTTCAAGCCAGACTTCTATGGATTCAGAAGAAGCTTGATTGGTGATGAAAAAAGAGAAATCTACTCTAGGAGAAAGCTTGTCTACTGAAATAAAGAAAATGACTGAAATCCTATGCTAAAAACACACCATTCTCTAACTAACTGCTGAGAAGCTATGCTTTACAAGAATGCCAAGCTAACATGTATGAAATTCTACTGTCTAAAGCATGGAAGTTCAAGACATAAAACATCACTATTGTGCATGTAAAGGACTGAAATAAATCTATTTTGTTCTTTTTATTCTTTTTATGGAAAATCAAGTGTAAACCCTAATCTCTTTTGGTGATGTGGCAGGTGGATTAGTGATGTTGGAAGATAGTTGGGAGGTTTATGAGATGGTTGGAAGGTTTTGGAGACCCTTGGGTGACTTTGTTTGGCTTCCTAGAGGTTTCCCCTCAATTTGGCCTCAAAACAGGCCACTACAGGAAAACCTATAGGATGTACTAGAAACTTACAGGATTCTCTGTATTTCTACAAGATACAACCGAGAGAAAAACAATGGTTGCTTTAGGTGATGGAAGGCTTAGGGAAGGTGGTGGATGGGTGGAATGGAGTGAGAAAATGCCTAGCATCATTCAACACCCAAAACCAAGGTCAGGAGATGGTTGTATTCGCTCAACAAGCTTGGAGGAATTTCTATGTAAAATGATGAGATTGGTGAAGGTCTTGGTGAAACCAAGGAATGATTATGGATGGATGAAGTTGGAAAGTGGTTTCCTGCTATGAGATCTCACTATATTTTTGAAGCACCTCCTCTGCATCAAACATTTATGATTGCCAAAAAGTCATGTAAACAAGAAGAATTCTAACAAGCTAGAAAAGCATAATTTAATGAACTAGCTGTCTACTTCATGCATGAGGAAAATTTCTGAATAAAATGGAATCATGGATGAGATCTACTATAATACTGAAGATGGAAGAGATGGTAATTAAATCCTACACTTACAAAACTGATCAAATGCTGCTTCAAGTATAGTAAACTCCAAATCTTATGAGAAAATGTAAAACTATCTTTTTGGGGCTGCATAAGGGTATTTTCTTCAAATCACAACACCTGAGGGAAGAGGTGATGCCAACACACCTACTAATAGCTCTGTGGTGCTCCTTTTATCCCTTCTAAACTACTACTAAATTAAAGCACAAATGGAAGCAAACTAATAAACGACTAATCAAATCTATGGTACTTGTAATGAAATACTTATAAAGACAATTTAACCATGAATCTATGAAACTAAGCCAAGCATTCAAATACCAGAAGAGGAGCCTTTACTGCTAGGGTTGGGCCCTAACCCAAGAGCGTCAGCCCTATGAGTTAACTCAGTGCTGGATCAAGAAAAATCTCATTTTCATTATCAAAACAGAAAATTACAGCAATGTCTTCCACAAGTCTGGAGCTCGAATATAACTAGTTTTTTACAAGAAAAATTTAAATCCAAATGAGGCTCTAGGCCTCTCTACTTAAATATTTGAAGTCCCCAACAACTTCCTTAAATATAGGGAGGATTAGATCCCAAACTCGAGATGAACTAACTCTTTGTCTATCACTTTCTTGACTACCTTTTGATCTTCATGACTTGGCTGATTGCACTCCGAGCTAGTTTGATTAATGGAGGAATATTCGAATGGGGGAGGAGTAAATGAGGATGATTTACCTTCTACAATCTCTCTCCCTTGTCCCATTCGAGTTTCAAAGCTTAGTATTGACAAAATTCCTTGATTTTCTCTTCCAAACTTGCATTCAATGCATATTAGTCCACTAGGTATAATATCTCACATTAACTCATCTCATTAAACAAAATATAATCAAAACATGTAATAAATTGTAAGAAGAGTTGATTTGACTAGCTAGGAGGTGAATTAAGGACCATATAATTACCCAATGATCAGGCTCATCATCACCCCCCTACAGAAAGTGTTTCTCATCCTCTAAGAAACTCAATTAATATCCATGTCTTTCATAGTTCTAGTGGCCTCCCTGACATCCCACGATTCTGCTCTGGGTTCCTCTTCTTGTGCATATAATCATGCCTTATTTTCTACCTGCTCCCATTGCTTTCTTTCTTCTTCTTCCTTCCTTCCTTCTAACATCCCCAAGAGGAGTGGTGGACTGAGTCTCAAGCCAATCCAATTGACTTTGATCCTTTGTATGGATTTCTTGTACATGGGTGTCTTGTTCAATGCTCCTCTCATCCTTTGAGGAGAGTGGTACTCTCTGATCTTAAAATTGTATGGAAATGTATTCCATCTCCTTAAGCAAGCTTGCATGTTGTCATCCCCTAACAATTTAAACATGTCCTCAAAATGTGTAATGGCTTGCTCTTAGGCATCAAGATTCCTCTGTCTAAGTTGAGCATCATTTGCAATTAAATTATGTGTGCTAATGACAGCCATTGGATTGGGTTCCTTAGCCCTGATCATAAGAGGCTTTTTTTGTTCCCTCTGCCGCCCTTTCTTCCTCATGGTTCAGCCATGATGTCAAAGCCATCAACTCTAAATCCTCTAGCTTTGCATTAGGGTCCCATACATTCATATTTGTCAAAGCCATGTTATGCAAGTAGAACTTAGACATATTAGCCCTATATTCCAATGTTCTTTTATCACAAAGATCAATGAACTTTCTATAATCCTGGAATAACATATTGCCTCTTTGTGGTAGGGTTTTTATTTGGAACTGCAACCATTGTTCCTTAAGGTATAGTGCATAGGACTTAGCTGGCATCCTGCACTGGATTGCTTCCAAAGACAGACTGGCCATGGATGCCAATAAATTCTCTCTTTCTTGCAGCTGTCCTTTAAACCATGCATTTTCTGCCTCCAACTGAGTCTTCATGATGGCCTCTCTATCCCTCAAGCTACTTAGTTCCCTTACCATCTCTTTGAGATTCTACTCCATGTGACCAATGTCCTCCACTCCCTTAGACTTGGTAGTCTCCATCCATCTATGAGTTCTGGCTCTTTCTTTCTCAAGCTCAAAGAATAATGGAATGGAAACTTTCTGTGGAATGACCCTGCCCCCTCAGTAAATCTATAGTAGGAGTCAAGGGTAGGTTGAGGAATAGGTTTCCTTAGCTTTGGGTCTTCTCTCTTTGTTTCTAACTACTTACTTCCTTCCTCATCCAATTTTTGAGTTTCCTATAGGTTTATCAGAGTTTCCTGTAGGACTGCCTTTGCTTCTGTAGGTCCTGTTGTGTATCTTGTAGGATGTCTTTTCCTTTGGATGAGGTAGATCTGGTTACAGGCCTTCTCACATAGATGATAGGAGACTTAGGGGAGGTTTGTGCTGAGGATCCTTCTTCTTGAGTTTTTATAAGAGGAGCCATCTTCTTATGTTGTTTAGGTGAGTCCTTAATAGCAATGGGAACCCTAGTTGAAGTTTGGGGTTTTCCCTGCCTTATCCTTGTACTTTTCCTTGTTCTGAATTATAAGGAGGTTTGCCTCTATCTTTTGCCTTTTTGTTTGATATGGGTGCTAAGGGCACTGAGGGAAGCTGGTGCCTTTCTCTCAATGGGTTCTGGAGACACACTAGGTGACTCCTCCTTGTCTTCTGCCTCCTCTTTTCCATTGCCTTCTTTACCTATGCCTTTCCCTTCTTCTTCCCCCTTTAGATACTAATATTGTTTATCAGTGTCCTCCTTGACATCGTCCTCTATTTCTTCATCACCTTCTTTCTCTTTCTCTCCCTCTTCATCCTCATCTATCTCCTCTTCATCCTTCTCTTCTTCTTCCCCATTTATTTTGGTCTCTTCTTCATCATTTTCATTGACAATAGGGCTAATATCGTACGTGAGGGCTTTGATATCCTCATCTATCTGCATGTCTCTTAAAATTTCCCATTGGATAGGAATTCTGAGGTTTTGGAGGGCATCTTCTATGATGATTCTAATTAACCCATGGTGGGCTAATTGTAGGTAGTTTCCTTCCTGCACCTTTATGCTTGTATCTATTAGTGATTGCAGAAGGAGGTATTGTATGCACAACCTATGGTGAGGAGGTGTTTCTGCTCCAAGCCTCAATTCTTCAAGAAGCCTAAAGTGATAACCATAAACCACACTATACCTACCTTCACATGATATGTAGTTTATAAGGTGGTAGCTTACCTCATTCCAGGGGTATGGTAGGCATGTTCTCCTTACTCCATTCTTGTCTTCAATTGGCTCCTTTCTATTAAACCCCCCTGTCATTTTGTCTATTGAATTTTGAGGAGAAGAGATGGTTGGTACAAATTTTAATGCAGGAGGAAATGGGATTGAAATACTTGAGGAGACAATTCCCTTACATCACTATCAAATTCACTCAAACTAGGAGATTTTTTGTTCTATTCACTTGGAAAAATGGAAGGAAATGCAGAGCCTACCTCCTCATGGTGTTTGTTGTAGCCAACCCCTGCATTTTCCCCTATGAAACTGCTCTCATCCAATATTGTAGATTGTCTGACTGTATCCTATAGGATTCCTATGTGATCCTATGGGAAGTCCTGTGTGATCCTGTGGGAAGTCCTGCATAGGAGAAAGATGGATTTTTTCTCTTCTGTAGGTTGCTTAGGTACAAGATAGTTTTTTCTAGAGTGAGCCTCAAGGAAATGAATGCATGAGTGCATGGGGACCAATGATTATTCCATCTTATGGTTGAGTTGAGTGAGGTGGTGTGCTGGTAGCTGAGGTACGATTTTTCTATTTTTATACCGTTGGTCCCCACTACCACCTCATTATTCCCCTCTCCTCGTAATCAACTCCTACTTCGGGCATCTGTAGTCTCAACTGATTCTGATCTCATTTTCATTTTCCTTGACTTGACTGCTGCCACGTTTGTGGGGACTAACTATTTTGTCCTCGCTGACTGAATGAACTTGGCAAAGTTAATTGGCCACCTTTCCCTTATAAACCAACTCACTCACAACCTTTACATATTTTGACTATATTATGCAAATGAGAGAGTGAAGCGAGATACTTACTTGTGGTGATAATACCTTGCCACAGTTTGTTGAAGACATGAGATTCTTGCTGTGTGTTGGCTGCATGTTACTTTTCCTTCCTTTTTTATTGCCCTCTAATGATTCCCTTGATATGTAGGTACCTAGTCTTGAAGATGATGGTGTTGTTTCTTCTCTGGAGCTTCTTCTGCCCTTGGATCTTCACGCTGGAAGCTTGCTGCTACTCATGATTTTTATTATGTGGGATAGGCTACTATAGGATTTCCTACAGGATGTCCTGTAGCTCCTTCTCCCTTAGAATTTTTAATCATTTCCACTATTGGGACTTTGAGGATGATCACATGGATAGATAGGAGGTCTAGGAGTGTGAATAATGAGAAGTACACTCAGGAGTTGCTCCCTTCTGCTCCCTATTTCATTTTCCTCTATGTTTTCTTTTGAAGACTGTGAATTATTTTTTTTTGAAACTATTTTTTTTTCTTGATGAATGCAGGGGTGATCAAGGTGGAGAGAGGTATGGTAATGAGGTTGTAATGTAGGGTTTTTTTTTTAATTTTTTGACATGGGCAGGTCATTTCCTTGCCCTAGAGTTACTCATTTTAGGATTTCGAAGCCACTAATTCCTACATGATCATCCTATAGGTTTTCAGGGGATCCTGTAGGTTTACAGGGAATCCTATAGAAAACACAGTACCCTTGCAAACTAAGGCAAATGAGTGAAAAAAATGAAATAAATGGTGGAGTGATGAATGATAATGGATGGGGAAATAAAAATATGACTAGAATAGGTCCCTTTTAGATTCTCCTTTGCTCTTTGATCATCCTCCTGTTGACCTGCAAACAAATTTTTCATGATTTCTTTTTTTGAAAACAACTAGCCTACCTCCAAGAGGTTTTCGTTCTAGTTGCTTGCCCTGGGCACCTCAAGAGAGGTTTTCACTTAGAGATCTTTTAATTTCTCTCTTTTTTTTGGACAGCATTGGGCCACCCAAGAGGTTTTCAACCCAATAGTTTGACTCGGGCACATCATGGAGGTTTTCACCTAAGTCCTTATTTTTCTTTTTTCTTTTCTCAGTGACTTGATGAAGCAAGAGCTGAAACTTGCTCCACCACCATCACTGTTTTATTGATACTATAAATGAACTCTTTCTTTGGCAATGGCCTCTACATCTATGGTTCTGATCTACACTGAACCATTATCATGACATATCTCCATAACATAAGGCCCTAACCATCTTGTCCTTTACTTGCCCTTAAGGTCTTTATATCTGGAATCATATAACAAAGTCCAATCACCTCCTTGAAATTGCTTATCCTTGATGTTCTTATTATGCCAGATCTTCCTCTAAAGTTGAGTTACCTCTGTGTGTAGGACGTACTGCATTCTGAACTCATCTAAATCATTCAACTAGAGCAACCTCTCTTTTTGTGCATTGTTGAGATCTAGATCTAGTTTGGTGGCCATCCTCAATGTGTTATACCAGGGAAAGTTTTAAGAACCACCCTAAATTTATATGTATAATAAATGGGTGAATCCCCATGATACATAGGAAAAATGGGAGGCAATTTTATCAATAATATAATATGTATATATAATTTTTTTGGCAAATCTCTCACCGAATTATATTATCTTGTAAAGTCATGGCAAATCTCTCACTGAATTATAAAATCTTGTAAGATCTTGGCAAATCTTTCACTGAATAATAAAAGGTGAAGTCTTAGCAAATGTTTTGTTAAAGTATGAAACCATATATGATAATAGGAAAACATATTCATTAAATTGTAATATACTAACATACATGTTTAGAAAAAGGAAACATATTTTTCTCTTCCTACAAACAATGTTGCAAGTTTCAGTGGCCATGTTTGTCAACGTTCTCACTGTACACTCTTTCATATCCTTCTATTATTTTTGATAATATCTCACAACAAAGTTCTTGTAGGTGTTGATCTTGACCACCAGTTCTGTCAAGGTAGGAGAGATTAATCTTTTCTCTACCACTTTTGTCAAGCGACCACTTTTGTCAAGCTATCAAATTTCTTTCTTATTCCATAGAATCCAAGTACGAGATAAAAAAACATATTTTGTACCACTTTTGTCAAGCTATCAAATTTCTTTCTTATTCCATAGACTCCAACTGCAAGATATATAAAAAAGAAAAAAATAAAAAAAAGAAACACATTTTGTTTACCCCAACACGCCAACAAGTAGCAAGCCCCAACTATATAATATAAAAAAGTAGTAGGTATCCCAAAGGCCTGAAGGGGATCTAATGGTAAGAAGTGACCGTTGTCATAAGCCTTCCAATCAATATATTAATATATATACATATAGATTTATTATTATTTTAATTGGAAATTTTCAATTAAACAATAAAATTTAATTACGTCTCTCCCAATCTAAATTTCTTATTAGCATAATTCACTACCTTCATACGTCTTTCATTTTTTAACAACATTGTAACATGTGGATTAATTTCCTTTTTGGTGCACAATATCTGCCTTTTAGGACAATATGGTGCACTGGCCCAACCTCTACAGATCATTACGACAAATTAAGAAAAACAGAGAAGATGAAAGGTTGTACAAACCAGCATATTTTTCAAGCACTAGCCCAACCCCTACATATCATTACGACAAATTTAGAATAATAGAGAAGATTAAAGGTTGTACAAACTAGCATATTTTTCAAAAAACTAATCCAACATTAGTACCTTAACTTTTTTGTGAAGATATCATATTGAGAATGTTTGAAAAATGGTGGGAAATCTGGGCACTAACTATCTCTCTTCTGCGAGGGTGATGCGGAAAGAGTGATAAGATTTCACTGTTTTGAATTTTTTTTTGTTAAATCATAAAAACCATTATTAATGGAGATATTGGTATTTTTTACTAAATTTTGTGAAGTGACTAAATGTAGCTTTAACCATTCACCTTAAGATGTTTTTTATAATATAATTTCCTAAGTCTATTTAATATCTTCATTATCATAAAAACCAACCTATATCCATCTTAACTCCACTTCTACCACTCTTGGAGGGATGAAATTTATTTATCCCTCTCAGCATTGGTAGACCCTGAATTAAGATGGATCTAAGCTGATAGAATTTGTTTTGATTTTTTTTTGTTAAATCATAAAAACCAGTATTAACGGAGATATTGGTATTTTTTACTAAATTTTGTGACGTGACTAAATGTAGATTTAACCATTCACCTTAAGATGTTTTTTATAATATAATTTCCTAAGTCTATTTAATATCTTCATTATCATAAAAACCAACCTATATCCATCTTACCTCCACTTCTACCACTCTTGGAGGGATGAAATCTATTTATCCCTCTCAGCACTTGGTAGACCCGTAATTAAGATGGATCCAAGCTGATAAAATTTCCCCTTTAAATAGTCTATGCTCACATGAATACCATGATATTACCATGGGTCAATACCATGGGTTATCATAAACCTGGAGCTTAAAAACTACTATTAGTAATTTATAAAAATTAATAAAATTAATAATTGATTTTTATTTTATTTTTTTTATTTTGACCAAATTAAAATGTTTAAGTGACATTAAATTACAAGATCCATTTTTACCCTTGATCTACCAAGCCCGAGGATCAAATATGTTTTCACTATGCTAGTTTGCATATCATGATATTTGATGGATCTATGCTAGTTTAATTCCCCGCTTTAAATAACCTACATTCCACGTGAATACCATGGGTCAATACCATGTGCCATCTTATTTTTTGGTATTTGGCCCATAGGACTCACTTAAATAAAACCTCTTTTTTGAGCCTTCTTAAATAGAAAGAGGGTTATGGACTAAATATAAAAAGAGGTTTTATTTATTTACCATACTCCACTTTATTTATATTTTTATTTATTTACACATAAATATAAGGTGACTTATGGAGTAAATATAAAAAATTATTTTCCATTATTCTTTATATGATTATGACTAAACAGATGCAAACTTGGAATATGGGAAGAACATTATTCAATCTTTAAATAAACATGAAAATAAGAGACTTGAATTTTTAAATAAAATGAATTATTCTTTTGTGACCATTTGTTCCAAAAAATAAGGTCATTTTCTCGAAATTAACCCCAATACCATGAAATATGGGAAAATGAAAGAAAAAAACCATCTTTACACCGAATGTGGACGGTGAAATCACTATTATAAATACCTAGTTGTAACTCCTAATTTCAAGGGCTAAATTTACTCTTTTTACTCTATCCCTTAAAATAAGGTGGGCTAACTTCCATACCTAATTTTTTTATAAAATAAATTTGAGGCGATTTGTAACAATGTGTTGTGATACAAAATATTCACCCAATAAAAATATAAAACCTCTTAATTTCGCCCAAGGGCGAAAATTCACCCCTAAAATTTTCCATGTGTTATACTCAAATTCAATGGATAGTAAGACCATTCTCCCATAGACCAACTCATAGGGTGTGAATCCAGCGGTGGTCTTCTAGGTGGTATTATAGGCCCTGGTGGCCTCAACTAGTCTATCTGCCCAATCTTTCCTGCTGTTGCTAACCACTTTGGTCAAGATGTCCTCTAGCGCTCTATTGGTCACCTCCACTTGCCATTAGCTTGTGGGCGGTAGGGAGTGGAGGTTATATTCTTGATCTTATGCTGGCTTAACAAGTCTTCAATCATGTTGGAGGTAAACTAGCTTCCTTGACCAATGACCAGTTCTCTAGGGTACCCAAATTTGTAAAATACATTCTCCCTTAAGAACTCAGCCACCTTCTCCTCTCTTGCTACCTTAATTGCCTTAATCTCAACCCCCTTAGTTAAATAGTCAGTGCACACAATGATATACTGGTTTTACTTGGAAGGAGGGTCAATAGGTCTAATGAAGTCCATGCCCCACTTGTCAAATGGCTTAAAAATAACTTGAGGTTGCAGAGGCATTTGATCTCTTGGAGTAGGCTTTCCCATCCTTTGGCACCAATCACACTGACTAGTATATATTTTCACATCCTGATGAAGAGTGGGCCAATAATACCCAGCTTGTAACACTTTAAATGTTGTCCTCTTTGCTACAAAGTGACCTCCACAAGGCCCATCATGACAAGTCAGAAGGATGTCAAAGACTTCCTCCTCCCTAACACACCTTCTCAGAATTTTATTCGAGCCTAGTTTAAAGAGGTTGCCCCCAATCCAAGTGAAGGGGGTGCTCTTCCTCACAATATTGCTTTTCTCCTTAGAGGACAAATTATGTGGGAACTGTGCATATACCAAATAGTTTGCTATGTCAGCAAACCATGGAAAGAGAACTGAAATGGTGAATAAGTGCTCATTCGGTAACTAATCATCAACCATTCCATCTTCACCTGCAGGCAAAGTTAATCTAGACAAAAACTCTGCAACAACATTTTCCTTATCAGTCTTATCAACAATAGTTAGATCAAACTGTTGTAGTAAAATTAACCATCTAATTATCGGGCATTCACATTAGGTTTATTCATTAAATATTTGTTTGCAACATGGTCAGTATGTACAAATGTTTTATGACCTGTAACATAATGCCTAAATTTGTTCAATGAATGCACAACAGCCAGGAGCTCCTTTTTAGTCACTGTGTAGTTTAGTTCAGCCTTTGACAGATTCTTACTGATAAAGTAAATGGCACAATATAATTTCTCATCTATTTGGCCTAGGGTTGCTCCTATGGCTTTGGATGAGGCATCAACATGAATATGAAAAGGAAGGGCCCAATTTGGGCCTCGAAGAATCGGTGCAGTGGTTAACATGTCCTTCAGGGTATCCAAGGCCTCTTGACAACTTTTTGACCATAAAAACTCAAAGTCTTTGGCCAAAACCAAAATAAAGGAGAATCCAACTTGCTGAAGTATTTTATAAACCTTCGGTAGTATCCACCTGACCCTAGAAAACTTTTGACATCTCTCTACTTTTCCAGAGGTGGGACCCTTTGGATGATAGATATTTTGTTTGGGTCCACCTGTAGTCCTTGCTGAGATATTGAATGACGTAGCATGGTCCCTGCAGTCATCAAGAATTCACATTTTTTGGGACTAAGAGACAGGTTCATTTCAATGCATTTGTGCAAAACCTTACCTAAGTTGGACAGAGCCTCCTCGAAATCACCTCCATAAGGTGTAAAATTATCCATATAAATTTCTACGGCATCATGGTCTAACTCAAAAACGATACTTAGGACTACACTCTAAAAAGTGGCAGGAGCATTGCATAGGCCAAAAGGAAGGACCCTATAGGTGAAAGTACCCTAAGGACAAGTGAAGGTTGTTTTATTTTGGTCTTCCGGGATGATCTGGATTTGATTGTACCCGCTGAAACCATCTAGGAAAGAGAAAAACAAATTCCCTGCTAGGCAATCTAGCACTTGGTTAATGAAAGGTAGAGGGAAATGGTCCTTCTTTATGGATTTCTTTAACTCTCTGTAATCAATATAAATCCTCCACTGACCATTTTTCTTCAGAACCAACACCAAAGGAGAGACCCACTCACTATCTCAGATAGGGTAAATGAATCCTGAATCTAGCAGTTTTTGTAGTTCTTATTTGATTATAGCTTGAAGAGCTGGATTCATCCTCCTTTGGGGTTGCCAGACTCTCTTGCAACCTTCTTTGATATAAATGGTACACACCAAGGGGTGCACTCCCTTCATTTCTTTGTAACTCCAAGCAAAGACATTCATATGTTCCTTTAGCATGTTGCAAAACTTTTCTTCTCAGAGAACAGAAAGAGATGGATAGATTTTCAAGGTTCTCTCAGCACCAAATTCTATGGTTTTTACATGGATAGGGTTGGAATCGACTAAGCGTAGATCAATTTGATGGTTGTTTTTGGTTTCCTTTACTACTTCTTCTAAGGACAATGTACTGGGAGTTGGACTTTGGAGTATGTGTTCAATCAAGTCATCTTCATCTTGTTGTCCCCCCCCACGGTTGTTTCTAAAGTATAGAGTTGGGTGGAATAAACTTCATCTTCCTCCTCCTCTTCCAGCCACAAAGGTAAGTCATGTTCTAGAGATGGATGAGCAGGAGGGTATATGACTAACTGCTTGGACATATGCCCATTCTTGTTGGTCATATTTCCAGCTTTGTAGCTAATGTAAGCATCAACAGCGGCTAACTTGGGCCTCCCAAGGATGAGAGGGTAACCAGTAAGCTTAGCCTTAAGCTGGAGATCTAGGAAATCTGCAGGGTATTCCCAAGGATCAATGGAGACCATCACATCCTCCACAATCTCCTCAAGGGTCATTATGGAGTAGTCTGCAAGTTGCAGAACTATTATGGTCTTTCTCAATGAACCTTGGAGGTTGAGCTTGAGCTTGGTGTCCTTGGTCAGCAAATTAATGGAAGCCCCAATATTGATCAAAGTGTGTGGGACGATGGTGACATTGATGTGCACATCTATTATAGGGCTTCCTGGGTACGAATAATTTGGAGAGATTACTTGCCCCAACATTAAGTCAAACAACTCTCCAATGACATTTATGGTAGGGGAATCTCTTCTTCGCCTCACTGGATTCTTGAAGCACTTCTCCTTAATCAACTTGTTGTAAGTATGTACATCTTTAATAACTTGGAGAAGTGGAATTTTGACACACAGGTTTTTCAATTCTCCAAAAAGTTCAGTCTCTTCTGGGGTAGGCTAGAGTGGTTGGGTTAATCTCTCAGGAAAGGGTGGTGGATTTACTTTAAGCATGCTTTCCTCTCTTTCTTCCTCAACCTCCCTAGGTGGAGGTAGAGGTTGGTTGTCCGGGAGTACTCTCCCAGATCTCAAGTTGATTTCCTGAATCTCCACAACATAAGTTGCATATGATGTCTCTCCACTGTATACTTGTTGTGCATGTTTGTTGTTTGGGTTCCGTTTTGGCTTGGCAGACATTTGGGGTTGTTTAGGTGGAGCAGAGTGTAAATGTTTTGGTTGGGCAGGTGGTGAAAGAAAAAATGTTGGAACATTATTGTATTAGGGCCTCCACCCCTGGGGCAGTGCATTCCATTGAGGTTGTGGTGGAGCATATGGTTGAAATGATTGGTTAGCTAGCTGGGAATGATACTAACGTGCAAAGGACCAAGGAGGAGGTGTAGACTATGAAGGATGAGCATGGGTCCCCAAGGAGGTATGGATGTCGTCTAGTTGGGGTTGTAATATGCATGGGATGACCTTTGCATGCCTTGTTGGTATGGCCTAGGCCCATGAGGTCTCCTTTCGTTTATGTAGCAGAGCTACTCAGTGACCCCTTTAGCTCCTTGATATACAACTTTGAGTCCAGGAAAATATGGGCACTTTTCTGTTGAGTGTTTTTCTTCACAAACAGAGAAAATTTCGATAGAATTCAATGGACATTCATTCCTAGGGTGCCTCCTGGTGCATCTAGGATAGAAAATGGTTGAGGCTCTCTCTGCTTCCTCCTGCTTTCTCTTAATGTGCATAGTGTCCATCTGTAGGGCAAGGGTTTGAAGCATCTCACTTTTGAAATCCTCCAACATATTTCCAATTTCATCCTTGATGGATGAATTGGAAAAGGATGGACTGACCATAGGTTGACTATCCCTACCCTTTTTCCTAGCTGACCTAGAATGGTTTCTAAAGACGATATTGATATCCTCATAAGGTAACTGGTAGATATCCCCTCCTGCTAACAAGTGTGGGGTATCCAGAAGATCTTCCCTTACTCCTCTAAGTAGGACCAACTTAAATGACTCAGGATCAAGTGTGCACTTCGCCCTTTTATAGCTAAGATGGAATCTTTCTTCATAATCCTCTAGGGATTCATCATTGCCTAAGGACATCCTAAAAATTTCCTCTTTAGTGTCTTTAGACCTATAGTAGTCCCGATACTTGTTGTTGAAGGATTTCTGCATCTGGGCCCAAGTTGTGATGTTATCTCTAGATAAACGCATGAACCAGTGCAAAGATGCATCCTTGAGAGTGGATGGAAATAGTTTGAACTTCTACTCATCATTTTTATAGTCATAGGTTAGGCATATGACAACAAACTCAAATAAGAAAGTGTCTGGGTCTTTTGTGGTCAGGTCATGGAAATGAGGAAGGGAAGAAGGGCTTATATTTTTCATCTTAATATCCCCATTGGTTTCCCTGATGGGGAAGACACCATCAACTCTTTCTCTATTTCCTCTATCATTCTGTTTTCAGCCATAGGTTCAGTAGGAATGGTTCTTCCCCTATATTTTCTTTAAATATGTCTGGTTGCTCACCTAAGGTCTCCTCTAGTTCACAGCCACCGAAGAAGAGTGAAGGTTGGCTATTTGATGCAGTGGGGGTATTTAGCAAAAACTCCCCTAAGTTATCCCTATTCTTACGAGGCATGAAAAGAAACGTTTTTGTTTTGTGTTGTTTTTTTCAAGCTTGGAAAGTATTTGTAGAATTGAAATTGCAGACTGAATGAAAACTACTGACTGAATGAAAAAATAACTGCTTGATTGAAATCCTATATGCAGAATTGAAAGGAAAGCAAGGAATGCAGAATGAAAAAAGAAGAAAACTAAATTACCTTTGCAGAAATGAAACTAACAGCAGAATATTAGCAACAAGAAATAGAAGAAAGAAAGAAGTAATCACATATTACTCAGACGCCTCCCCGGAAATGACGCCAAAAAGTGATGAGCACCAGTATCACAACAGGAATGCTGCAACTCTTGGGGCTACCACCTTTACTTTATCAACCTGGGGTTTGTACAAACTTGGAGGTAACAGTGTTGTATACACAAGTAAAAGTGATGGTTCTGCCTTTTGTCATTATTTAGTTGGCGAGAGACCACTAGGGTTTTCAAGCTAGACTTCTATGGAATTAGAAGAAGCTTGACTACTGCTGAAAGAAAGAGAAATCTACTCTAGGAGAAAGCTTGTCTACTACAATAAGGAAAGTGACTGAAATCCTATGCTAAAAACACGCCATTCTCTAACTAATTGCTCAGAAAGTATGCTTTACAAGAATGTTAGGCTAACATATATGAAATGCCACTATCTAAAGCATGGAAGTTCAATACATCAAACATCACTACTGTTCATGTAAAGGATTGAGATAAATATGTTTTGTTCATTTTATTCTTTTTATGGAAAATCAAGTGTAAACCCTAATCTCTTTTGGTGATGTGGCAGGTGGCATAGTGATGCTGGAGGATGGTTGTGAGGTTTAGGAGATGGTTGGAAGGTTTGGGACACCCTTGGGTGACCTGGTGTGGCTTCCTAGAGCTTTTCCCTCAATTCGGCCTCAGAACAGGCCACTATAGGAAAGTCTATAGGATGTACTAGAAACCTACAAGATTCCATGTATTTCTACATCATATAGCCAAGAGCAAAAAAAAGGTTGCTGGAGGTGATGGAAGGCTTAAGGAAGGTGGTGGATGGGTGGAATGGAGTGAGAAAATTCCTAGGATCACTCAAAATTCAAAACCAATGAGATGGTTGAATTCACTCAACATGCTTAGAGGAATTTTTATGTAAAATTATGAGATGGGTGAAGGTATTGGTGAAAGAAAGGAATGATTATGGATGGATGACATTGGAAGGTGGTTGCTTGGTATGAGATCTCTTTATATTTCTAAACAACTTGCTCTACATCAAACATTTATGATTGCCAAAAGGTCTTGTAAACAAGAAGAATTCTAACAAGTTAGAAAAGCATAATTTAATGAACTAGTTGTTTACTTCATGCATGAGGAAAATTGTTGAATAAAATGGAATCATGGATGAGATCTATTGTAAGACTGAAGATGGAAGAGATGTAATTAAATCCTACACTTCCAAAACTGATCAAATGCTAGTTCAAGTACAGTAAACTCTAAATCTTATGAGAAAATGAAAATCTGTCTTTTTGGGGTTGCATAAGGGTTTTTTCCTCAAATCAAGATCCTTGAGGGAAGAGGTGAGGCCAAGAAACCTATTGATAGCTTTATGGTACTCCTTTTATCCCTTCTAACCTGCTACTGAAGTAAAGCACAAGTGGAAGCAAACTAATAAACAACTAATCAAATCTACATTACTTGCAATGAAATACTTCTAAAGACAATTTAACCATGAATCTATGAAATTAAGCCAAGCATACAGATACAAGAAGAGGAGCCTTTACTACTAAGGTTGGGTCCTAACCCAACAGCTTCATCCCTTTGAGTTAAATTAGTGCTAGATCAAGAAAAAGCTCATTTTCATTATCAAAATAGAAAATTACATCAATGTCTTCCACAAGTCTGGAAATCGAAAATAACTAGTGTTTTTACATCAAAATTTCAAATTCTAATGAGGCTCTAGGCCTCTCTACTTATACAAATGAAGTCCCCAACATATTCCTTAAATATAGGGAGGCTCAGCTCCCAAACTCGAGATGAACTAACTCTTTGTCTATCACTTGCTCAACTGCCTATTGATCTTCATGACTTGACTGATTGCACTCCGAGTTGGTGTTATTAATGGAGGAATATTCGAATGGAGGAGGAGTAAATGAGGAGGATTTACCTCCTACAATCTCTCTCCCTTGTCCCATTTGAGTTGCAAAACTTATTGTTGCAAAAATTCGTTGATTTTCTCTTCCAAACCTGCATTCAATGGATATTAGTCCACTAGGCATAATATCTCACCTTAACTCATCTCATTAAACAAAATATAAAGAAAACATGTAATAAATTATGAGAAGAGTTGATTTTACTAGCTATGAGGTGAATTATGGCCCATATAATTACCCAATGATGAGGCTCATCAAAATGTACCACATCTTAATTAACCACATGATTAGAGTTAGATACATATTTTTTCAATAAGGAAACATGAAAAAAATTATGTTCCTTAATATCAGCAGGTAATGCTAATTGATATGCTACTGGGCCAACTTTGGCCATAATTTCAAGAGGTCTGCAATATCATGAACCTAATTTAGGGGAAATTGCCAATTTAAGAGAACTTCTTCTTGGTTGAAGCTTTAGGTGAACCCGTTTCCCCACCTAAAACTCCCTGGGGTTTATTTTCTTATCAACATAATTTTTATGGCAGTCTTGAACTTGTTTTAAATTTTGTCGGATTTGTTCACCATCTGCTCCATTTTCTGAAGCATATTAGGTCCCAGTATGAGCCTCTCCTCAAGTCATCTCAAACTTAAAGGTATTTGACATCTTCTTATGTATAGTGCTTTTAAAGGGATAATTTTTAACGATGCTTGAAAATTATTGTTGTATGTGAATTCCACTAACTGGAGATAATCCTCCCATTTCGAGGGTTGGTTCATACAATACATGTGAAGCATATCCTCTATAATCTAATTTACCCATTCAAGATACCTGTCTATTTTCAGGTGGTAGGTGGTACTAAATTTCAAGTGAGAGCCTAAACGAGTGAATAATGGCCTCCAAAAATTAAAGGTAAATTTTGGGTCTCTATCATAAATAACGACCTTAGGTACCCCTTGTAATTTAAAAAATTCATCGATAAATGATTTTGCTACGTGGGAAACTTTAAAGGTCGATTGTACTAGTATAAAGTGTGAAACTTTCATCAATTTTTCCACCACTACCATGATGGCATCATGTCGTTTCTGGGTTTGGGGTAACCCAGTGATAATTTCCATAGTAATCACTTCCCATTTCCATTAAGGAATGGGTAGAGGATTCAACAACCCTGTCGAGTTTTGATTCTCAATTTTAACTAGTTGGAATTCATGGCACTTGCTTAGATATTCTTCCACCTCTGTTTTTATCACTGGTGAGAAGAATTCCTTTTTCAATGGGATGATCATTTTTTGATAGCCAACTTGTCCTATATATGGCTTCTGATGGTACTCATCCATGATAGTTTGTTTAATTCCCTCCTTGTTAGGTATGTATAGCCTCCCTTAGAAGGAAAACAATCATTCATCATTAATAGCATATTCCAGCTAGTTATCTGGATCTGTTCCTTCTTTCAACTTTTCATAAATCACCTTATATCTCAAATCTACCTGAGAAACTTCTTTAATTATCTATCTTATGTTTGTCTCATTCTGGCAGAAAATGATTTCATTTATTTTCTTTAGACTTCTACTCAAGGCATCTGCTACTTTGTTTTCTTTACCTTTAAATTGCTTGATTTCAAATTCATACTTGCATAGAAACATCATCCACTAGCCTGTCTGGTGTTTAAATTTAGGTGGGTGAAGAACTTTAGGCTTACATGATGTGTAATTAAGACAAATCTTTTTCTGATCAAGTAGTGCCTCCACATCTTGAGAGCATGAATTACTTTTGTCAACTCCAAATCATACAATGAATAATTCCCCTCATTCCCTTTTAGTTTCTGATATTTGTAAGCTATTACATGACCTTCCTATGATAACAATCCTCAAAAACATTTTAAGCATGCATATGTGCAGACCTCAAAGTATTTCTCTAAGTCTGTTATTTTCAAAATTGGTGCCACAATAAGCAGATGCTTCAGTTTCTCAAAAATTTCCTCGCATTGGGCAGTGCATTCAAATTTTACTCTCTTCTTATTAAGGGAGGTGATAGGATATTCCAGCTTAGAAAATCCTTTTATAAACCGGTAGTATTAGCCAGTTATTTCCATGAAATATCTAATATCATTTACGTGCTTTGGAACTGGCCACTCCAATATGGATTTTACTTTTTCTCGGTCAACTAAAATCCCTTCCTCCGAAATTATATGCCCAGATATTGAATATTTTTCTTGTAAAATTCACATTTACAGAATTTGGCATACAACTGATTTTCTCTTAATGTTTAGAGAACTCTCTCCATATGTTTTTTGGGCTCCTCGGAGTATATCAGAATATCATCAATAAAAATAAAAATAAATTTATCAACGAATTTACTAAAGATACCATTCATGAGACACATAAACATAGCTGGCATGTTTGTCAAACCAAAAGGAAATACAGTGAACTCGTAATCACCATAGAAAGTTATAAAAGCATTTTTTGTTATATATTCTTCTCGGGTACTTAACTAGTGGTAACCTGGCATGAGATCTACCTTGGAAAATTGTAATATCCCATTTCCGGAATATCCCTCAAACCCAGGCGAACTCCAACCAAACACCTCCAAATGATATAGTGACCGGGAAACTCAAAGTGATAAAAATAATAGTTGTACAACATATAATAATGTGAACATGAAATATAAGCAGATACTCAAGAAATGCAGAGAGAAATGCTAAGCCATTTTATTATACTAAGTAATGGAATGAGTATAGGAGGTGATCAGAAAGATGGCACCTCGACTTGCACAAGGCAAGTGAAGAAATACACTCAGAATAGCAAAGGAATGGCCTCTCTCTGAACTGTGTCCAAGCTACTGGAGAACTGTCATGCTACTGCTACTACTAGAAATCAAATGAGGATTTGGGGATGTTCCCCTCCTTAGAAAATGCTGAAACTATGGAACCAGACTCTACTGAAAAAACCCAGAAAAACCCAAAAAGCTTTTATGAAATAGCCGACCCTCGAAAATCACCCCCTCTGGGATCTACATTGTCCCTCAACGCTCTGTGCTACCACTGAATAGAATCCACCAAAACTCAGCCAGAAACTCTACCAAAATCCTCTAATACGCAAGAGTTGATCCCTTACTCAATCTCCCAGCTCTAATCCTCCACAAAACCCCCAATCTGAAACTCCCACCAAAAGAACTATGTCCCTTTCTCTCAAGACTACACAGTCCTCAAATGCTCAGCTCCTCCAAAATGCCAAAGATCAATCCTACTTCAAAAGACTGCTGGAAAATACCTTGCCCAAGTAGGCACTCAAAGTCCCCCGGGGCTAAGGGTGAGATCTCCGAATGGAGACACTCAATGCACTAAACAATGTTGTAGACATGCTAAATAGCCAGTGTGCTCCAAGTCGAAGTGACTAGCTCAAATGCACATAATTGAATGAAAAAATGAGGAGGCTCCCCTCTCCTTTATAGCATTGGCCTCTCTCAATCCCAAGGCCCACCTCCTCCAACGCAGTCCCTTTCTTGCCATGTGTTCGTTTCCATCTCCATAGTCCCTCCAAGTGTCTACATGGGCCCCATCTCTACGTGGTCCTTTGGCCACCTTGGCTCCCCTTTAAGTCACAACGTTGTGCTACTAGGAAGTGACTTTATTCTAAAGGTGAGTTATGTCCCCCCTTTTCCTCATCTTTTTATTTATAAATAAATATAGAAGGAAAAATTGAGCAAAATCAAATATTCCAATTAGCCATGGCTAATTAGGAATATTACAGTCTCCCTTGGAAAAATGTTGCTTGTCCTCAAGCAACTGAAGTTATGGATGCTGCAAAATTTTCTCACTCTCCCAAGTGGCATCGTCATCCGGTAAATTCTTCCACCTCACCAAGAATTCTCGGAATGTCCTACTCCATAGCTGCCTCTCCCAGGTATCAATAATAGCCTCTGGCTGCAACACCAAATGCCCCTCATCATCCATGGGTGGTAGCTCGTCTGTCACTGTCACATGCTGTCCCAATGCCTTCTTCAGGCATGATACATGAAAGACGTTATGAATCTTGTTGCCTTGGGGCAGCTCCAACTCATATGCAACCTGTCCAATCCTGCGTATCACCCTGTATGGCCAATAAAAGCAGGGCTTGAGCTTTTCAGTCCCCTTCTGCTTCAGTGACGACTATCGATATGGCTATAACCATAGGTAGACCAAGTCGCCTACCTCAAACTATCTCTCCACCCGACCCCTATCGCCATACAGCTTCTGTTGGTTCTGTGTTGTAGCCATATTATCCTTAAGAGCTCGGAGAATATCCTAACTCTCTTGGATCTAAATCTTGGCTCTCGGAGCCTTGCTAGCACCAAACATCACGTCAGCAAAAGATGAGTGATGATATCCATACAAAGCATAGAATGGTGACATACCAATGGACATGTGATGTGTAGTGTTGTAGCAATACTCCCGCAGATGCAACCACTTCAGCCATGCTCGCTGCTGCCCACTGACATAGTTATGCAAGTAGCCCTCCAGCCACTTGTTAGCTATTTCTGTCTACCCGTCTATTTGTGGGTGATAACTGGTACTCGGTGTCAACTCCATCCCCACCAACTGAAAAATCTCCTGCCAAAATCTGCCCATGAAACGACTGTCCCTGTCACTGGTGATGGTCTTGGGAAGACCATGTAACCTAAAGATCTCTTTGAAGAACAGTTCGGACACCTGTGCTGCTGTGTAGTGTACGGATATGGCAAAAAACTGTGAGCACCTCATCAGTCGATCAACGACGACAAAGATGCAATCCTTGCCCTGTACCATGGGCAACCCTGTGACGAAGTCCATTGAGATACACTCCCATTTCCCCTTCGGAATGGGAAGAGGCTACAATAATCCTGCGGGATGGCTCATCTCCCCCTTGTTCCTCTGGAAAACATCGCACTCCCAGACATGGTGGAGTACATCCTCCTTGAGGACCTTCCATGAGAACCTCTCTCTAATGGCCTTGTAGGTTTTGGTAAACCCCTGATGGCCTGCCAATGGTGAATCATGTGACACCTGAAGTATCTTCTTCTTGAGTTGAGATCTCTCTGTCAAGAAGATTTGGTCCCTGTAGTAGATGATCTCATCGACCACCCTGTACCTATCATCCGCCACCTACCCATCCAGAACCTCACATGCAAATCTGTCCTTGGAGTACTCTACAAAGAGTCGAGCCCTCCAGTCTGTGTCCAAGCTCATAAGAGACAACATGGCTAGTCTACATGAAAGGGCATCTGCTACCACATTGCTCTTATCCTTGACATACTCAATGTCAAATACATATGCTTGGATCTTACTGATCCACTTCTGCTGTCTCTCCTGTAGCTGCTTCTGCTCCAAAAAGAACCTGAGGCTGTTGTCATCAGTCCTCACCCTAAACCTGTTACCCACTAAATACTGTCGGAACTTGGCCAATGTATGCATGATGGCCAGCATCTCCTTGTCATATATAGAATACAACCTCTCGTGTTGAAGGAGCTTCTGGATCTCAAAGGCTATAGGGTGACCTCCCTGCATCAATATTGCACCGATCCCCTCTCCCAATGCATCACACTCCAAAACAAATGGCTGTGAAAATCTGGAAATACAAGCACTGGGCAGCTGCTCATCACCTCCTTGAGCCTGTCAAAGGCTCGCTGCACTGTATCCGACCAACTAAATGCCCCCTTCCTCATCAAATCTGTCAGGGGTGTAGCAAGCTGTGAGAAACTCTTGACGAAATTCTAGTAGTAAGTACAAATACCAATGAATCCCAGAAGTTTCGTCATGTTCCTTGGCTCCAGCCAATCTCTGATGGCCCTAATCTTCTCCTCGTGGACTCTCAATTCATCCACCCCTATGATGTGTCCCAAGTACAACATCTCCATCAATCCAAACTCACACTTGGAGAGCTTGGCATAGAACTACTGCTCCTCGAAGATGTGCAACACTATCTCAATGTGCTAGAGATTCTCCTCCCAAGTCCTGTTGTAAATGAGTATATCATCAAAGAATACCAACAAAAACTTCCTCAAGTGACTGTGGAAGATGTGATTCATGCAAGACTGGAATGTAGCTGGGGCATTGGTTAGCCCGAAGGGCATCACCAAAAACTCAAAGTGCCATAGAAACACCTGAAGGCGATCTTGGGAATGTCCTGTTCCCTCACGCGAATCTGATGGTACCCTAATCTCAAATCAATATTTGAGAAGAACCAGGCTCCTCTCAACTCATCCATCAACTCATCGATCCTGGGTATGGGGTACCTGTTCTTCAGGGTCTTCTTGTTCAGGGCCCTGTAGTCAATGCACATCCTCAATGTGTTGTCCTTCTTCTTCACCAACACCACGAAAGAATCATAAGGACTCGTGCTCAGCCAAATGTGCCCAAGAGTCAGCAACTCCTAAATGGCTCACTCAATCTCATCCCGATAGGCCTTGGGATGCCTATAGGGGGTAGTAATCATTGCCTGTATGCCTTGCTCAATCTCAATGGTGTGCTTAAACCCTGGGTCCGGTGGCCGTCCTGGCAGAATCTCCCCAAATATTGTGGCATACCAGTCAAGGATGGATTGTATCTCTGGGTGCACTGTCTACCCTGTAGTCCTTGCATCCGATGCACGCAACTCCATTGCCCACTCTACGTCTCCCTTTTGGAAGACTGCCTCCATCCGATGAGCTGAAACAGTCTGAGGCAGATATGTGTGTTGTCCCCGTATCTTCTCATGCTTCTCTGTCTTCTCATCATCCCACTCCATCTCTAGGGTCTTCCAATATGTCGTGACCATCCGTAGAGTGATAAGCCACTGAACACCCAATATCATGTTGGTGTCTGGAATATCGACCATGAAAAAGTGCTCAGTTAGTGTGTAGGTGCCCATCATCACTGATAACTCTGGAACATAATGAGCAAACACCATGGTCTGATCTCTTGGGACCAAAACTGAAAAGCCATCGAAGCTCTCTGTCTGTATACCCCTCTGCTTAACCATATGTGCATCTATTAAGTTGTGGGTTGCCCCACTGTCAACCAAAACTGATACCCGCTGGCCACGTACTGTCCCCCGTACGCGCAGTGTCAAATACTTGGGGACTCTTTGCAATGCTGCAAGGGCCCCTCCGATAGGTGTAAAAGCTGCACCACCTGCTACTGCTAGTGGAGGTGGCAAGCGATCCTGCACAGCATGACTACCCCCTACCTCCACATCATCCTCGTCATCCTCTTCCCTGCTGCTCTTGGAGAAGACCTCAATAAAATGTTCCTTGCCAGTAGCACATCTATGTCCTGGTGCCCACGGCTCCTAACCGGTAAAACACAACTGCTTCTTCTTCAACTCCCTCCTGGCATCATCATCAATCTATGCTCTTCCTAGATTCCCCTTTGGGGGCAGAATCCTCACATCCTTCCCCTTAGGCTAGAAAGCCTATCTTTGGGGGTAAGGTGTCCGGGTCCTGGGTAAGGCATCCTGTAAGTCCCGGGTCCTACTAATAGCATCCTAGAGTGTGGCTGGTCTAGTGGACCTGACTAGACCCTAAAGTGGCTCTGCTAACCCCTCAACATACATGTAGATCCTTTGTGCCATGGATAGATCGAGCACCATCACTGAAACCCTCAAGAAGTCTGCAATATAGGTCTTTGGGTTTCTGGTCTGTTTGAGCCTCATCAGCTATACAAAATGTTGTTTCGGATCCCTCCGGTCCAACCTATCTATCAGTCTCCTAGTCAACTCAGCATATGTCGTCACTGTGGAGTGTTTGAGTGTAACCAACCCATGGAACCACCAGTCCTGGGCCTCACCATCCAAATGTAATGTCACCACCTTGATGGCCTCCATCTCTGACATCTGGTTAAGCTGGAAATAGATGTCCAGCTTCTCCATGTAAGACTTTGCCGAACTGTTTGATGAGCCATCAAACATAGGCAAGTGAAATCTACTAGCTGTGTGGTGGGTGTCTCCATCATGATAATTTTGGTATCCTCTGTGAAGGTCGTGGGGTCTACTATCCCGCTGGAACTGAACAAAGTCTCTAAATGAGATAGCATCCCTGAACTCCTACCCATAGGCCTGGTACTCCGCAAAATAATCGCCCATATGACCGGGCTGTGCTCCAGCCCCCGTATCTGCTCCTAAGAAAGTGGGCACGGTAGAACGTATAGGGGCATGTGAGGCCACCTGCTGAGTAGTATCACGCTGAGTGGCACCCTGCTCTGGCAAATGGTGAGATGCACCCGATCCCTCTCCAACCTGGAAATCTCGTGGGCTCTCACGCTGTCTAGCCTCCACTACCGTGAATCTCTGGCCCATCACCTTGATCTGCCTCGACAGATCGTGCACTAATTTTAGGAGCATGTACGCAAATTTCTTCCTGTCATCATCTACCATCGGTTCCTCCTGCTCTGCGTCCACCATAGGCTCCTCCTGTTCTGTGTTCACCACAAGCTCCTCCTGTTCTGTGTCCACCACCTAAACACAGTCTCCCTCTCTGTAGGTGTTCTCCAACCTATACCCAGTGTCTCTGTATCTCCTACCTCTATCACAGATGTAGGGCATTTCCCCCGGTGACATAGATTGCTAGCTCCATAGGCTGAGCCAGATCTATGCTCTGATACCACTGTAATATTCCATTTCTGAAATATCCCTCAAACCCAAGCAAACTCCAACCAAACATGTCCAAATGATATAGTGATCGGGAAACTCAAAGTGATAAAAATAACAGTGGTAAAACATATAATAATGTGAACATGAAATATAAGCAGATACTCAAGAAATGCAGAGAGAAATTCTAATCCATTTTATTATATTGAGTAATAGAATGAGTACAGGAGGTTATAAGAAAGATGGCACCTTGATTTGCACAAGGCAAGTGAAGAAATACACTCAGAATAGCAAAGGAATGGCCTCTCTCTGAACTGCATCCAAGCTGCTAGAGAACTGTTGTTCTGTTGCTACTATTTGAAATCAAATGAGGATCTGGGGCTGTTCCCCTCCTCAGAAAATGCTGAAACTCTCGAATCAGACTCTACTCAAGAAACCCAGAAAAACCCAGCAATATTTTCTAAAATAGCCAACCCCCGAAAATCACCCCCTTGGGGATCTACGCTGTCCCTCAAGGCTCTATGTTGCCACTGAATAGAATCCACCAAAACTCAGCCCGAAACTCTGCCAAAATCCTCCAATATGCAAGAGTTTATCCCTTGCTCAATCTCCCAGCTATAATCCTCCACAAAACCCGCAATCCGGAACTCCCACCAAAAGAACTGTGTCACTCTCTCTCAAGACTACGCAGTCCTCAAATGCTCAGCACCTCCACAATGCCAAAGATCAATCCTACTACAAAAGACTACTGGAAACTACCTTTCTTGAGTAGGCACTCGAAGTCCCCTGGGGCTAAGGGTGAGATCTCCGAACAGAGACACTCAATGCACTAAACAGTGTTGTAGACAGGCTAAATAGCCAGTGTGCTCCAAGTCAAAGTGACTAGCTCAAATGCATATAATCGAATGAAAAAATGAGGAGGCTCCCCTCTCCTTTATAGCGTTGGCCTCTCTCAATCCCAAGGCCCACCTCCTCCAACGCAATCCCTTTCTTGCCACGTGTTCCTTTCCATCTGCGCAGTCCCTCCAAGTGTCTGCGTGGGCCCCATCTCTGCATGGTCCTTTGGCCCCCTTGGCTCCCCTTTAAGTCACAATGTTGTGCTACTAGGAAGTGACTTTATTCTAAAGGTGAGTTATGTTCCCCCTTTTCCTCACCTTTTTATTTATAAATAATTATAGAAGGCAAAATTGAGCAAAATCAAATATTCCAATTAGCCATGGCTAATTAGGAATATTACAAAAATACAGTTGCCCCTTCACTTGATCAAAGATGTAACACCTCTTCCCACATTTACCCACTTTCACCAGCCTGTCAAGGTAAACATGAATGCAGGATACTATTAAATTACTCAATCTCCTAATTACAGTTAAGGAAGTCGAATCGACTAACCAAAACTTTATTGACCTTCCTCAAGAACTACAGGACCCACAAGAACTAAAAAACCACTTCAGGTGCCCAAACCCTGAACCAACATTATTTTTCAGTGGTCTAGAACCTAATTCTCTTTGATGACAAGGAAACCCAATGACTATAACCCTACACTCACTCTGAATTACATGCCTCCCATTGACTACAGTCTAGATTACCTAGTTTTAGGCCTATGTCCCTGAAATCCGAGCCACATTTCAACGCCCGACTATCAACCACTGCCCAAAACTTAATGAGACTTTCAGAAATGATAAATGACACTAGGAAAAATCCATTAACACAAAACTTAGACAAGGACTTGACATAACCAGTCCTAATCGTGAAATTAATTTTTTCAAAGACATGGTGAACATGAACTCTCCAAGTCATGAATTCACATTTGAACATAGAGATCTGAAACTTATCTAAGAATCATCAAGAAGATGTAGTATCCTATTAGAATAGCTACAATAACATCTATTAGTTCATGCATTCAATAGCCATGCATTTACCAATCAAACATGATAAGAACCATAACTAGAATCTATCCTAAAATCATGCTTATAACTAACATATAACTAGATCAGTAACAATGATAGAACAACCATTAAATCCACATCTTAACAAGTTCATTTACTCATAAAATACAAGAGGAAATATATCTTATTAACATATGAAAAATCCAACCAGGTTAGGGAGTTTCACATACCATGCAACAATAGATTGAGCTGAACCAATATTTCTTCCAACCAATCAACCATGTGCCATGTTCTAAGCATGAATGTGGTTTATCATGGGATAAAAAAATCCATAAAAAACTAAGGGAGTCTATAGGTTAAACCACCTCCACCCTCACACTACTATGGTCTCACCTGAACTGGTCCCGAGTTCACAAAACCAAACCAAGATTGGATTCCTGAGAATTCCTTCACCATCCCTTAAGGAACTTTCTTATATTAACCCACATGTTGAGGGATTCCCAAAGAAAAACATCCATTGGGATTTTCCTGAGACCACCTCACTCGGATCCAAAAATTTCTGGTAATCCAAACCACAAGCAACAATGAATCCCATCACACCATGGCTATCCAAAAATGGAAAGGAAAGGATGAAACCACTGTCAAACCTGACAAAACCCATGCTAATGAAAACAAATGAACCAAATATAGACATGCATGTACCATGCATGCCAAAACCATATAGGAAATCATACATGCAACCTATTACATGCAAGTAATCCCACTGAAGTTGCTTGATCCAACTCTTTGTTACTTGATCCTTTCTTTCCTTTTATTTATTGACCTTCCTTTGCTTGCTTGCTTTCTTTCCTTTGCTTACTTTCTTGCATTCTCCTCATGGTGTTCTTATCTTCTCTGAAGCTAATTCCAAAACTCAACTAATAAAAGGATAAAGCAACAAAAATTATGAATTGATCCTCATATGCCTTTTTATCATTAATGCCTCTAATTTCTTTATTTTTCCTCTATTTTCCTTCAATTTCCTCCTGGCATTTAACCTGTGACCTTTCACCTCCCTTTTCTCCTAATTTCCTTTATTTTCATAAATAAAATTCTAATAATTCTTTTTCTCCTTCTCAAATCCTTTTCCAATTTCCCTTAGCCATAATAAAAAGTAAGTGATGCCCACTACGATGCTTTTCACAACATTCATCTTGGATACGTGTCCCGTGAGCTTGGTCTTATTTTTCATTAATTAACTTTATTACATGAAATTTTAACCCTGGGTTGTTAGAAACCCCTCCCCCTTAGGGGAACACCATCCTATGTGTTCTATGACACGTACAACCAACAAGGCCATTGAAAACCAAAACATACTACTAATGGATCTTTATAACTTAGCTTGATGCAGTACTTACAATGAGCAACCTGATCAAAAGCGAATCCATCATGAAAAAAATGACAACATGACAACAATACCGCTTATTGAAGATTTATAACATATCTCATTGTGGTATTTACAATATCATCCATACGAGTCAAAGCATGGATATGGGTTACACTTTTTGGTGAAATGAGGGTGCGTTTTGCTGAGAAATTTATAAGTGCTCCACCAAATTCTTGAGGTGCTTAAAAATAGCTTGATCGATCATTTAAAAAAACTCTAGATCTTGTCATTTTCTAACTCGAGTTAACGGCTCGATTGAGCCCTTGAGCTGTATGGTTCACCATTAATACCATTAGTAAAAGTTGGTAAGGGCACTGGTAGGTTAGCTTTTTAATGACTTGATCAATCCCTTGAGCTGCATGGTTCACCATTAATACCATTATTAAAATTCGATAAAGGCATTGTTGGGTTAGCTATTTAATGACTTGATCGAGCCCTAAGATTGGATCAAGCCTTTGATACCAATTGAGCCACTGGTTAACAACGTATCTGCTCGATTGAGGGTTACTTTAACAGTCGATTGATTAATTTGAATTTTGAACTTAAGCACTTGATCGATTGTTTAAAGCACTCAATTGAGCTCTTGAAGTCCTAAAAGTTACATTTTCAGCACCTCTTCTACAGATTTCTCTACAGCCCCATTTTGTAGCCTATCAGATTTAGGGCAAAATTTGTCATGAAGTAGTAGAGTTGATCACATTGGATTTGTGAAAGAATCCTCTATCCATTGGCATATGAATTTGACATTTTTTAATTCATATGATATTTTTCATCTAATTTATTTTAAACATAACACTCAATTTTTTTTTGGATGGTTTCAAAGGGACTGAATAAAAAATCAATCACATAAAATATACACAACGAAAAAATTTCAAAAAATACCACCATATTTGTTTACAAGTTATAAATTCAAAAGGGTACCCTTGGTTTTTCAATTTATGTAAATATTTGAAAAAAATCTTACTGAACACATGTCTCCAAAATGCAATTGAAATATTGCTTCGCCAACTTCAAAAAATAATAAAAAAAAAAAAATTAATACGAAAAACTTAGTTCTCTCTATGTAGATCATATATATATATATATATATACATATATATATATATATATATATATATATATATATATATATACATATATATATATATATACATATATATATATATATATATACATGTGTATATATATCTATATATATATATATATATATATATATATATATATATATATATATATATAATTACACATTTTAGAATAAGTTATGTTACGTGAACACGCACATACCTATTAACTTTTGCAAAAAATCGCAAGGATGTATATTGCATTTAATGGAAAATTAAGAGATTATACAACACTATATTTTTTTGCAAAAAATATCATTAGAACAAAAACATAATTCTCCACATATTTCCTTTTTACTCTGAATTAAATTCATAATTATCTTATGAATTTTGAGGGGTGAAATTCGATAAAAGAGGAAAATTTTCAAATTTTATCCCCACATTTAGCCCAAAAGTGTAACCCATCTTTATCCTTTCACCCATACATAAATATGTACATATGCCAAAAAATCATTTTCCTCCACCAAGAAATAATGAATGATACAAAGCATGAATTTGCTCAACCATCTCCCATGTAGTTTACTTGGGCCCAAAGTGCTTCCACTACACTTTAACTTTCTCGATTCCTCTATTCTGGAGAATGAGTTGTTTCCGCTACAATATGCACTGAGGTTCTAGCTGGAATTATCCTTCTAGCTCCACCTGCAATAAAAACCAATCGATAACATGGTAAACATGTTTGACATGTATTTTAAGCAATGAAACATAGAAAACATCTTGGAGTTTCACTGCCAGAAGTAGTGCAAGTTGGTAGGCCACTAGTACAATCCACTCAGGGATCTCGAAAGGCCTATAATATCGAGTTGCCAACTTAGCAAATTATATGATCCTCAAGGAGCTCTTCTTGGGCTTGATGTGAAAGTACACATGCTCCCTAACTTGAAACTCCTTAAAATTCCTTTGTTGATCTACATAACTCTTCAGCCTATCCCGTGTTTCCTTTAAATTCTTCTTTATAACCTGCATTTCTTGTTCCACCTATGCCAACATGTCCGGTCATATAAGTACCTTGTTGACTAGATCACTCCAACTAATGGGAGTATTACAACTCTTCCCATAGAATGCCTTAAATGAACTCATCCTCAGTGACTCTTGATAACCATTATTGTAAGAAAACTCAACCATTGGAAGATACTCCTCCCACATCCTCTACTAATGCATGACATACATCCTCAACATATCCTCTAGTATCATGTTGACTCCCTTTGTCTGTCCATATGTCTACAGACGATAAGCTATATTGAAGGCAAACTTTGTACCCAATCCTTCAAATAACTCCTTCCAAAACTTGGAAGTGAACTTGATATATTTTTCTGACATAATATTCTTCAAAACACCATTCAAATTCACTATCTCCTTGATGAATACCTATGCTACCTCACTAGTTGAATAATTAGTATTCACTGTAATGAATTGAGCTACCTTGCTCAAATTATCAACCACAACTATGATGGAATCATGTTGATTTGATGTCCTCAATAAAGATGTAATGTAATACATGGAATTGAATTCCCATTTCCACTCTAGAATCATAATATGTTGTAACCAAATAGTTGGGTGCTTACACTGAGCTTTCACCTGTTGATAGTCTAGAAATCTACCCATAAAATCTGCCACTTCCTTCTGCAAGCTTGGCCAATAGCAGAACTTATTCATAGCTATCAACATCTTCTGATATCTTGGGTGACATGAATATGGCTTCACATGAAACTCCCCCAACATAAGCTTCTTGAGCTCACTATCATCTGGAATATCGATCCTATAGTTAAAGCTTACTAAGCCTTCTACTATGATATTGTAAAGCATATCCTACTCACCTATACCCTGATATAACCTGCGCTTAGGCTGTTGATACCTACCATCTTGCTATACTACCTGTAATATCTTATACCATAAGTCGTTCCCATAAGAGTTCACAACTGCAACATGGTTTACCTACACTCTCCTACTGAGAGCAGCTACAACCGTGTTCCACATTCCTTCAATGTATCTAATCTCAAGTTCAAACTCACTGATACTAGCCAATGATATAGCTTTCCTGGAATTTAGATTAGGATGGTCAAATAAATACCTCAATCAACTATGGCCACTCATGAAAATAAACCTCCTACCAAGAAGATAATGCCTCCACATCTTCAAGGTGTGAATAATAACTACCAACTCAAGGTCATGAACATGGTTCTACTCATGCTCATTCAACTTCCTTGACTCATAGCACACCACTTGTCCCTCCCACATAAGGAATCCACCATGTTCTCTCTTGCAAGCATCCATGCACACCATGAACTCTTTATCTGGATCTGCAATCTTTAGAGTTGGAGCATTTGTAAGAAGATGCTTCACCTACTCAAAACTTGCTGCACATTCCTCTATCCATTAAAATTTGTTTCCTTTCCTTTGAAATGATGTAATAGATATGCAATCCATGAGAAATTCCTAATGGACTGCCTGTTGTAACATACTAACCCCATGAATGATCTGATATCATCCATATTCGGAGGAATTGCCCACTACATGATGGCTCTAACCTTTTCTGGATCCACTGCTACACCTTCCTTGGAAAAAAAAATGTCCCAAGTAATGTACTTTTATCTAAAATAAGATGCATTTACTAACCTTTGCATACAATTATTTCTCTCTTAGAAATGTCAATATTGCTGCTAAGTGTTTTTCATGCTCTTCCTCATTCTTAGAATATATCAATATATCATCAATGAATATTATCACAAACTTGTCCAGATAAGGGTACAACACACTACTCATCAAGCACATTAAATTAGGTGGAGAATTAGTCAAAACAAAAGGAAGCTAAACAAACTCGTAATTCCCATAACTATTCTGGAAAGAAATATTGTAGATTTCCTCTTATTTGATGTGCACTTGATGACATACTAATCTCAAATCAATCTTCTAGAGCATTTTTTCTCCCTTCAACTAATCAAGCAAGTCATCGACCTTTGGCAATGGATACCCGTTCTTGATGGTCACCTTGTTCAATTGTCTGTAATCAATGCACAACCTGAGAGTAGCATCCTTATTCTTCACAAACAATACTAGTGCAACCCAAGGTGATACACTTGGTCTAATGTATCCCTTATCAAGAATTTACTTCAACTCCAACTTTAATTCCACTAGCTCTGGAGTGCTAATCCTGTAAGGTGGCTTCGATGTTGTTGTTTCTCCTGGTACCAACTAATAGAAAATTCCACTTCCCTATGGGGAGGAAACTTTGACACATATGCTCATAATACATCCTAAAAATGCTACAATACATGGTACTTCTTGAATACTTCCACATCCTCAACATCCTTACCATTGTCACCGGAAATATGGACTGAAAATAGTACACACCCCTTCCCACAACTGTGCTTAGCCTGCATAGTTGTAAGCATCCTCACCGATGTATGATTATTCTTCCCCTTCAATATTCTCTTTTTCCCATTAACATCCAGGCACTCAATAACCTTGTCATAACAATATAATTTGGTCCCGTGGAGGTATAACCAATCCACACCAAAAAGCATACTATATGATCCCAATGGAAGCACATTTAGATTTGCTGACATAGGCATACCATTCAGCTCAAATGCACAATCTCTTACCCAATAATGAACTCTCTCCTTAGTACCTGTAGCCAACTGCACCAACCATGAATATACATGCAGTTCTTTTCTAAAACCACACTTATCCACCATGTTAGGGTTAACATAATTATAATTCAGTCCATGGCCAATCAAAATAGAAACAACTCGATCACAGATCTTACCTTCCATCTCAATAATGGATGCCTGATGATTTTCCTTCTTGTTGTCCATGACTACATAAATTCAAGGAATGCTATGACCAACATCCCCAACTATTTGTGCCTCCTCAGCACTATAGATATAAATTTTTCCACCCTGGTACAATGGGAAATCCTTCTTACGATGATATTTTCCACAAATATAACACTGAAATGGTCCCTTACCATCACCTCTACTATGTTTCTCTCTAGGCTATGACCCATGTCCCTTCTCAAGTGTATTAATCATCTTGTAGGGAATGATATTCTCTTTCTCACCTACATCCTGAGGTCTTCCACAATTTGGTGGCCACTTCCCTTTAACTTTCACATTCCCCTTCAAATCATGTTTAGGCTTATCTTTATGCTTTGATTTCTCATAAAAGGGCTTCAGTTTTCTGATGTATTCGTCCAGCTACCAAGTTTCATCAAACTCTTTTTGTTATCTATATGTTGTTGGAAACCCACTGATGAAATTTTGAATATTTTCTTTCTCATCCTTGAGGTAAGGCACATACCTCAGTAGCTCTAGGAACCTCCTAATATACTCATCTCTTTTCATGGAACCCATTTGTACCTCATAAAAATCCTTATCTCTATCATCATAATACCTTTTAGATAGGTACTTCTTCTTGAATACTCTCTCAAACTCGTCCCAAATTAACTCTTCTTATCAAGTTCCTCTTACATTTTTCACATCTTCCCACTAGTTATCTACTTTCCCTTTAAGAATGAAGGTAACTATTTTGGCTTTCATGATCTCTAAATAGTCATGCAATTTGAATAATTTCTTCATCCCAAGAAACCATGACTCTGCATCCTCTGACTTCTTCATCTCTCTGTCAAATGTAGGGAGCTTCACTTTATTAAACTCCTATGGGAAGTATGCATTCCTCCTATAAGGATGATGGCGGTGATAATGCTGATGATGTCTCCTAGATGATGAACTAGAATGAAACCCATACATACTAGTCCTCTTGTCAATTGCACCCAATGATTTTCCACCTCTGACTCTGTCCCCTTTATCCAACCTATATTCTGACTGAGGCCTATTACCATATGCCCAATTAGTATTCTCTTCATGTTCTTAACTAATCCTAAACTATCAATATCTATGCAAGTCTAACAAAATCTAAAGGATGAATGCATTGACCTCTGCTTTCTTTTCCTGAGCCTCAACCAACCTATCATTGTCTTCCCTGAAACTTATTATCTCTGCTATGAAGCTCCTCAATGTATTCGCTATATCAAGAGAATACTCATAGCCTTATTGTCCAACTGATCTGTAGGGAGAGTCACATGAACTATATTCCACCATTTTTCTCCTCATATTTGATTCTCTTCTTCCTACAAGTATACCATGTTAGATAAACCAAATAGATACCATAATAGAAATCATACCTCAATTATGTTCACGAGAGGCCTATCTCATCTACACAATAAGTCCACATTAGCACGATACATGTGTAATCATAATCACAAAAATATGACAACATCATGCATGAAAATAATAATATCATACCATGACCTCATGCATGATAACCATAACCATGACAATGCATGCATAACCACATGCATCTAGCCCATCTGGTCCAAATGTTTGAACCATGATCTGATACCAATCTATAACGCCTCCTCCTACATTTACCCACTTTAACCAACATGTGGGGGTAAACATGAGAGGAGGGACACTATGAAATGACCCAACCTCCTATGTATAGTTAATGAAGTGGAATTGACCAACTAAAACTTCACTAAGCTTCCTCATCAACTACAAGACAAACATGAGCTAAACAACCACTCTAGGTCACCAAACCCTGAGCTAACATACTTCTTCAGTCATCTGAAGCCCCAATCACTCTGATGATAAGGACATCTAGTGAAGGTAACCCTAAAATCGCTCTGATAACCCTACATCCCAGTGACTGCAGTCTAGATTGCCATGTTCTGAGCCCGGGACCACAAAAGATGAGCCACCTTTTTAGGGTCTGACTCTCAACCACTTCCCAAAACTAATGAGACTTTTAGAAATGATAAATGAGACTAGGAAAAATCCATTAACACAAAACTTAGATAAGGAATTTACATAACCAAGCCTAACCATGATAGTCATTCCGTCAAACACATGGTGAAAATGAAATCTATATGTCATTAATGGATAATTGAACATAGAGATCTAAAAATTATTTGGGATTCATCAAGAAGTTCTAATTCCCTCTCACAATAGCTTCAATAAAATCTCTTAGGTCATTCATTCCATAACCATTCATTACCAATAAAACATGATAAGAGCCATAACTATAATCTGTCTTAAAACCATGCTTATAACTAGCATATAACTAGATTAATAACAATGATATAGAAGACAATAAAGCCACGTCTTAACAAATACATTTATTCATAAAATACAAGAGTAAATAAATATTATTAACACATGCAAAAGATAACCAATTCAAGGACTTCCACATACCACCCGATGATAGATTGAGATGAACCAAATATTTCTTTTAGCCAATCAACCCTATGCCATATTCCAAGCATGAATGTGTAATATCATGGGATAAATAAATCCATAAAAAACCAAGGGAATCCATAGGTTAAACCACCTCCACCCTCATACTACCATGATCTCAATTGAACCGGTCCCGAGATCACAAAACTAATCCAAGCTTGGATTCCTTAGAATTCCTTCACCATCCCTTGAGAAATTTTCCTGTATGTACCCACCTGTTGAGGGCTTCTCAGAGAAAACCATCTCCACCCTCGATCCAAAACCTTCTGGAAATCCAAAGCTCAACCAAGAATGAATCCCATCTCACCATCCTTGTCCAGAAATGGCACGGCAAGGCCGAAACCACTATGAAACCCAACAAAACCCATGCCAATGACAACAAATGAACCAAATACACACATGCATGTACCATGCATGCCAAAACTAGCTAGTCAATCATACATAAACCTGTTACCTACAAGTATTCCCACTGAAGTTACTTAATCCGATTGTTTCTCTCTTGATCGTTTCTTTCCTTTGCTTTTCTTGTCCTTCCTCTGCTTGATTGCTTTCTTTCCTTTGATTTCTTTATTTATTTCTCCTCTTAAGTCTCTTCTCCTCTCTAAAGGCAATTCCCAAACTCAATTGACAAAAGGGTAAACAACAATCACTGTGAATTGAGAGCTTATAAGCCTTCTCATTATTGATGCTTATAATTTCTTTATTTTTCCTCTATTTTCCTTCAATTTCCTCCTCACATGCAACCTTTTACCTTTCACCTTCCTTTTCTCCTAATTTCCTTATGTTCATAAATAAAATTCCAATAATGCCTTTTTTCCTTTTCAAAGCATTTGCCAAATCCTTTGTCAATTTTCCTTAGCCATAATAAACAACAAGTGTTGCCCACTAGGATGATTTTCCCAACATTCAGATTGGACTACATCTCCCATGACCTTCGCCTTATTTTTCCTTTATTAAATTTATTACATGAACTTTTAACCTGGGGTTGCTACAAAAGAGATCATCAATTATGGGCAAAGCATATTTGTTTTTCATGGTCAATTTATTTAGATGTTTGTATTTAATACATTGTTGGAAAGTCCCATCTTTTTTCTTGGCGAAAAGGACTAGTGCACCCCACAGGGATACACTGGGTCTAATATAACCCTTCTCTAGTAACTCCTACAACTGCATTTTTAACTCAGTCAAATCTAGTACAATCATTTTATAGGGGTCTTTTGAAATTCAGGTAGCTCCAGGAACCAACTCTATAGTGACATCTAGATCCCTTTTAGGTGGTAATCCCATAATTTCCTTTGGAAACACATCTAAAAAATTGTTAAGAACTTCGATTTCCTCTAGTTTTCCTGCCCCACTTCTTGTTTGGTGTTCCACCTTAATGGAAAAAAGCTGACAACCCTTCCTGTCTACTTTTTTTAATTGCAAAGCTGATATCTGGTCCAGAGAGACTCATCTAAATATGCTCTAGATGACCTGAATTTCACATCATTTGTATGGTAGGTAAAGGTTTTCTTAAACAATTTAGAATGCCCTCATGCTCTGTTATGAAACCAGCTCAAGAAAAGATAGAAAATATAGATCAACGCCTTAGAATTCAGCCTCTTCGAGGGGGCAACCTCCTTTACATTACATAAATGAACAATTCTTGGATGATTCAAATGACAAAGCCTCCTTTCTATATATAGGAGTCTAAGGAGTCACAATATAATCCAGCCGACCTAACAATAATAATATAAAGCCACAAAAATAACAATAGAGGGATTCTATGGGGCACATAAATAACAATATGGGGGTAATAGGGGCACAACAATATAAATAAGGGGTATAACTACAATAGTAATGGGGTAATCACTAGTATTATAGGGACCCAACATGCCCCTCTCCTTCAAAAAAGTGTTGTCCTCAACGCTTGAGTAGTTCTGGATACTTCTGCATAAAATTCTCATCCTCCCATGTGGAATCTTCAGCGGATAAGTTCTTCCACTTGATAAGATACTCTGAAATTGATCGATTTCGTAGCTGTCGAGTTCTTGTTTCTGTGACTGCTTCCGGTTCCAATATAATTTTTCCTTCCTCGTCAAGTTCTGGCAATATTGTTTGAATTGGGAGCTTGTCGCCTATAACCTTCTTTAAACATGAAACATGGAAAACTGGGTGCAATCGAGAAGCTGCAGGAAGCTCCAATTTGTATGCCATAGTACCAATCTTTTGCAACACCTTGTACGGACCATAATACTTTGGTGATAATTTATTATCCTTCTTAGCTTGCTTTAGGGACATTTGCTTATATGGTTGTAGCCGTAGGAATACCCAATCACCTACATCAAAACTTCTTTCACTGCGATGTTGATCTGCCTGTTGTTTCATTCTATTTTGTGCCAACACGAGGTTATCCTTTAAGAGTTGGAGGACTTGTTGTTGATGTTCGATGTGATGTTCCACTGCCTGAACCTTAGAATTTTCTCTTAAATATGATGTGATGGATGGTGGTTGATACCCATAAAGTGCCATAAATGGGGTCATTTTTGTTGCTGTATGGAAGGAAGTGTTATACCACCATTCAGCCAGAGGCAACCATTTGACCCATTGTGTCTGTTTATCAGATACAAAGCAACGAAGATATCCTTCCAAACATTTGTTTACTATCTCAGTTTGCCCATCAGATTGAGGATGATAAGATGAGCTATGAGCTAACTGAGTACCAAGACAAGAAAATAATTCTGTCCAAAAATTTCCAGTGAAAATGGGATCTCTGTCACTTACAATAATCTTTGGGTTTCCATGTAGCTTTTGAACTGTTTCCATAAATGCAGTAGAAACTGTACTGGCTTTAAATGGATGTGATAATGCACAAAAGTGTGCATACTTGGTAAGTCTGTCAACTACCACCATGATGACACTCTTTCCCTCAGACTTGGGTAAACCTGTGATAAAATCCATTGAAACCTCCTCCCAACGTTGGCTTGGAATGGATAAAGGTTGTAATAGACCCGGTGTCTTAATTGTTTCAACTTTATTTTGTTGGAAACCAAACATTCCGCCACAAACTTTTGAATATCTGATTTAAGGCCATCCCAAAAAAATTCCTTCTTAAACCTGTGGTAAGTTTTTAAAAATCCTGAGTGCCCTCCTAAGGGAGAAGTGTGCAATTCCATAAGAATCTTTTGTTTTAGCTGGGAATTCTTACAGAGGTATAAGCGATCTTTGTACCATAACGAATCATTTTGCCAGCTAAATGTATCAGAAGTACTGGAATCTTGTTGTAGCTTTCGAATAAGTGCCCACACTTCTTCGTCATTCTTCCATTCCTTCCTTGCTTCGTTTATCCAATCTGGTTGGATAATAGAAATGGCACACAACAATGCTTCCACATCCTCATCCTTTCTTGAGAGTGCATCTGCCACCACATTTTGCTTCCCTTTTTTGTAGATGATTTCAAAGTCATAACCCAACATCTTTGTGACCCACTTTTGTTGCTCTTCAGAGGATAATCTTTGTTCTAAAAAGTATTTAAGGCTATCATGATCCGTTTTTACCTTGAAGTGTCTTCCCATTAGGTAGGGTCGCCATTTCTTAAGTGCATGGAGTATTGCCAACATTTCCTTCTCATAAATAGCTTTGCTTAAAAACTTTCCCTTGATTGGACGACTTTCAAAAGCAATGGGTCTTTCATCTTGCATTAGAACAACACCAATTCCATTTCCTGAAGCATCACATTCCACAATAAAGGTTTTTGTGAAGTCCGGTGTAGCTAAGACCGGTGCTTGGCACATTGCCTCTTTAAGATGTTTAAAGGCCTTTGTTGCTTCCGGAGTCCATGAAAATGAATCTTTCTTCAATAATGTTGTTAGAGGTGCTGCTATTCTCCCATAATTCTTAACAAACTTGCGATAATACCCTGTCAACCCAAGAAATCCTCGCAGATGCTTTATGGATGTGGGGATTTTCCATTCCTTAATGGCTTTAATTTTGCTAGGGTCTACCTTAACTCCTTCATGAGATACAATATGACCCAAATATTCCACCTCCTGGACTCCAAAGAAACATTTGGATCTTTTTGCATATAATTGTTTCTCCTCCAATAGTTGTAGCACCCTGTCAACATGTTCAACATGATCCTTCCAAGACTTGCTGTAGATTAGTATATCATCAAAAAATACTAACACAAATTTTCTAAGGAATGGTTTGAAAATTGAATTCATCAAACCTTGAAATGTTGAAGGTGCATTGGTAAGGCCAAAAGGCATGACCAAAAATTCATAATGACCCTCATGAGTTCTAAATGCCGTTTTCGGAATGTCTTCAATCTTCATTCTGATTTGATGATATCCCGAACGAAGATCCAACTTGGTGAAGTAAATTGATCCATGCAATTCATCCAGTAATTCATCAATGACAGGAATGGGGAACTTATCTTTAATAGTGAGCTTGTTGAGCTCCCTATAATCCTGACACATGCGCCATGATCCATCCTTCTTGTGCACCAATACTACTGGAGCTGAGAAAGAACTTTGACTCGGTTGAATTATACCAGCCTCTAGCATTTCTGCAACCATACGTTCAATTTCACTTTTTTGGCATAGGGATATCTGTACGGCCTGATGTTTGGAGGAACACTTCCTGGAATCAGATGAATAGCATGATCATGATCACGCATAGGTGGGAGACCTTTGGGAGTCTCAAATACCTTGGAATGATTGTCCAGGACTTTTTGGAGATCTGGAGAAATAGATGATTCCAATGTGGAAACATCTAGCGAACATAATTGTGCAATTACACCTCTTTGCTCCTTTTTTAGAAGCTTTGTCATGCCATTAGAGCTGATTATCTTTCCTGGTTTCCCTGCAATACCCCTTAATTCAACTTCCTTTCCTTCCGTAGAAAATTTTATGAAAAGTTCTTGAAAATTAAAAGCTATTGTACCCAAGGATTGTAGCCATTGGACTCCTAGTACAACATCAGCACCTCCCATTGGAATGGAAAGCATTGGGCTAGTCAATACATATTCTCCCATGGATAGCTTGATATTATGGCACTTTCCAGAGCAATTTATTGTTCCTCCATTTGCAATCATCACTTGACACTCTGGTGCTGGATATAGGAAGCAATTCAATTCTTTTGCTACCCTACAATGAATAAAATTGTGGGTGCTTCCTGAATCAATCAACACTATTACCTTTTTCTTCTTGATTTGTCCTTCTATCTTGATGGTTTGAGGAGTGGTAATTCCCGCCAATGCATTACAAGATATGGTCGGATTTATTTGTTCTTCATCTAGGCTTTGTTCCTGGAGTATATTCTCTTCTTTTGACCTTTCTTGCTCCTTTTCTTCTTCCTCTTCACAATCTATGTAGAATAATTTCTTCTCAGCACACTTATGACCTTTTGTGTATTTGCTATCACAATTGTAACAAAGCCCTTTTGCTCTTTTTTCTTCCAATTGTTGTGGTGTCAACCTTGTAGGTTGTGGAAGACTAGGGGCAACAACACTTCCGTCTTTATAGTTGTGAGTGGTATGCTTCCTAGTTGCCATAATTTTGCTTTCCATTTTTCTTGCTAACCTGAATGCCTTCTCTAATGAATCAGGTTCCCAAAGGCGAACATCATGTTGGATATTATCCTTTAAAGACCCTATGAACACATCAATCCTATGCTCCTCTGGAATATCTTTTACCCTTATGTTCAATTTTTGGAACTCCTCAATGTGCTCCATTATTGAACCCTTTTGTTTGAGACTTATCAATTGGCTAAAAAAAGTGTTGCTTTTTGTATCCTCATAATGTGCTATCAATTCTTCCGTAAAAATTGCCCAAGTGATAAATTGTTTACGAGAACAAAGCCATTGATACCATACAAACTGATTTGGTTCCAAATATACAGTTGCCATACGTACCTTTTGTGTGTTTTGCACATTATTGAGATCGAAGAATTGCTCCATCTGTAATATCCATGTGGCGGGATCCTTGCCATCAAACTTCCTCATATCGATTTTTGGAATATGGTGATTCTTCGATCCAACATTAGTGTCTATGGAATCATGATTAACATTTCTTTTGTTCTCATCATGAGTTTCCTTTAGTACCCTTTCACCCTTAGGGACCATTTCTTGTAGCAACTTATTCATATTTATCTTCAATTCGTCCATGTCTATCTTCAAATCTATCTTCAAATCATCCATCTTAGCTTCCACGTCAATCATCTTAGCTTCTACGCCTTTCTTTAAACAATCCATCTTAGCTTCTACACCTTTCTTTAAACCATCCATCTTAGCTTCTACATCTTTCTTTAAACCATCCATATTAGATTCTATTCCTTTTTGTGCAAGGGACAGTTGTTGCACTTGGTCTTGTAATTTTGATATATCATGTTGCATTTCTTCCTCTTCTTCATGAGTCATGCTAGAGCTTTCAGGTTCCTTACTAGGTGTTTGCATTTTCTTTCCTCGGGGCATCAGTTACCGATAATAATGCTCTACTATGCCCTTTGAATTCCTTCAAAATAAATTTTCAAACCAAGCTTAAGAAAAAATTTAAGAAAATCTACACACCTTTTTTCACTTTGTAGGAGCTCGATATTGCCTTAGATGTATCTCTGTACTTTCCAATCATCTAGTTCTGAATTTGTAATCTGTAGTAGCCCTCTGTGTCCTCTTTCCAATGCCACAAGTCTGACCCAAATTGGATTCTCCAAGGAAGAGTTATGTGAAATCTCCCACAGTGACTTGCTTTTAGACTAGTTCAGTAGAGCGAACTTGTACGATGTGCCACGAGTCACTATTTCAACCTTTGGATCTGAAACTCACGTACAAGAAACTACAGTCCGTCCTCTTTCTATAGCTTCTTATGAAATTTCAATCCGATCCCCAGAGAGAAAGTTATGACGATTTTCCCCAGGTCACCTGTTTTGAATGTAATTCAGGAGTCTGCAAAAAGACCAACTTCCTCAGATCATATCTCCGCAACTATCGTGTGAAAAGCTCTAAAATTCGGAACCAAGGTTCAGCGCGATATCTTCTCAAATGGGTTTTTTTTGCGACTTCTGAAACGTCATAGAAAAAAAGTTATAGGAAAAAATCCACGATGGCCTGTTTGGAGCAGCGAAACCCTAGAATCCAAAGCTCTGATACCAAATGTTATGAAACCAGCTCAAGAAAAGATAGAAAAGATAGATCAATGCCTTAGAATTCAGCCTCTTCGAGGGGGCAACCTCCTTTACATTACATAAATGAACAATTCTTGGATGATTCAAATGACAAAACCTCCTTTCTATATATAGGAGTCTATGGAGTCACAATATAATCTAGCCGACCTAACAATAATAATATAAAGCCACAAAAATAACAATAGAGGGATTCTATGGGGCACATAAATAACAATATGGGGGTAATAGGGGCACAACAATATAAATAAGGGGTATAAATACAATAGTAATGGGGTAATCACTAGTATTATAGGGACCCAACATGCTCTTCTAGACAATCCATGCCAATAGACACTTCATAAGAACCCAAGGGTAGTATAATCAAATTGACTGTATTTCGTTTCTGTTTACGGTGATGGAACTCCGTCAACCAAGGGGTATCCCTGATGTAAAGTCCGAATTAGACGTCACACAGTTTGGAATAGGATCCCCATCCAGAGTATCAACCCAATCGCCATGTATTATTGTAGATGTTCCTTGGCTACAAATTTCATCACAAGAGAGTAATACATAGGTATCTTCAGATCAGAATGTGAGTATTCCTTGTGAAATGTGTAGTTGTGGAAAGTATCAAGGTCTCTATACTGAAAGGGGAGAGAATGGACCCTTTCAATGCAAGTAATAGTACTAATCAATAAAATGCACACGAGCACATACATAAGAATCAATTCTTGATCGAGCAGTGAAATAGTTCATAAGGAAGCAACAATTGTTAAAGAAAATACAACATACTTTTAACAATGTAAGTACCAAATCCACCAAAAATATTTCAATTTCCTTGGTATAAATGAGAACAACATACATCGCAAACATTCAAAGAACAGTGTTACAATATTCACGACATATGCATGAAAGTATGCTGGCAAAACGAGCTTCTGAATTAAGTAAAAGTTCCATGATACATCAATACAATGAACACCAGTAGCCCTAATAGTGGAGAATTAAAGAAAACACTTGCTCCTCCAAAACAACAATCCTCCACTCTAATCCCTGGTAGGAGGAGCCAAGGTGAAAAATGTTTTTCATTTAAAATAAGGGCGTATATATAACAAATGGGGTGATCATTCACCTCCCATGTAACTCTTGGACTACCCTCATGACTATTGGAATTTTTTATGACCTTTCGATTTCCACATGACTTTTCACATTACATGGTGGTTGGATATGTTGGATTAATGTCATTGTATTTTCTTTGATATTGGATTATATATGTCAAATGTAATTACTTGCAAGAATTTCTATGTCCTTGTGGACTAGGTAACTTGAGATGGAGATAATTGTGCAACAAGAATTACAATTGGGTGGAACATCTAACATCTAAAATATGTTGTGTAAATATTTATGAAGTTAACTTTATGTTTAATACCTTTATTTATATTGTAATGGAATTGTTGAATGTTATATTTAGTTCATGATATGTGTGTTTAAATAATGTTGTACATGTCAGAATGGTTTGTACTCATGATTTTGAAAATTATGTTAGATGCACAAACATATATGGGAATTGTTGTACAAAATTTCATTTTTAAACTAGAATTAAAGTTTTTTGCATAGTAACATGGCACAGGCATTTTGCTTTGAATTATAAGTTGTAATGAATATATTAATGTTAAATTTTACCGGGCAATAATGATAATAATGTAATTTTGAAATTATAGCTAACATAGAATTCAAGTTTATGTTTGATATCCTCTTATTTGTGACCCAAAAAACCTTTGTCGACTCAATAATTTGAATAACCATGTCTACAAAAATATACTTTACGTCCTCTAAATTTAAATATATAATTTTTTTAATAGAAAAAATCATATTCTTAACCACCACATTTAATTAAAATTTATAATTATTCGATAATTAAAAAAAAAATATTACATAAAAATTATTTATTATACCGCTTATATTTAACTTTCAAAATTTTCTAAATTTTCAATGCATATTTCCAATAGTTAATATACAACTTCGAATCCTAAGATTAGGTATAATCTTTCGAACAACAATCACGACATTGTTAAAAAGGCAAGGAGTAATGCTTAAAAAACAAAGGGAATCATATTCAAGCAGTCGTGTCGTGGTTTACCTTGTTCACGCTATTAATGATCAAGTTAAAACTCAGAGGATACAATCAGATCATAAATTTGTTAAAATATTTATTAACTACTAATTATATTAATATTAATATTAATATTTAATATTTAACGAGTTGTTGTATAGCTAGTATTTTTATGTTTAATTTAATTAAATATTTTAATGTCTGGTATATATTTCAAAAAATAATAAAATTATAAAACGAGTTATATAAATATTTGTTTAATTTTTTTTATTAATTTTTTTAATATAATTGAATTTTTTTTGTAGATAAAGATTATATATATATATATATATAACATTGAAGAGAATGATAACAAATTAATAATTATTTATTTAATATTGAATGATGACAATTTTTATATAATACTCATATTATAGTACACATGTCGTGTCATTAGAGTATAGATTGATATAATGAGGGTTGAGTATAGATTGATATAATGAGAGTTGTACAAATTGTACACATGTTATTTTTACATATTTTTTTCAAATTTATATTTTTTAAATTATTTTTTTGTAATTAAAAAATAAAACCCATAAAAATTGTCTATTCAATACTTTACACCAATGAGAAAATGGAATTCTTGAATTTAGTTACAAACCATTTGTGTTTATGGTACATAGTAATTAATATATAATGTTATTTTTCGAATTATTTATATTTATTATACATAGTAATTAGTGATATAGTACATAGTAATCAGTAATAGAGTACACAAAAGTGAATTCTTTCCATCATTACATAATAAGAGGGGAAACATTTCAATCAATCATATTTGAGATAAATAAAAATAAATTTTATTTAAAAATAATAAATTTAATTTCATAATATTAAACTTTAAATAGATTTTAAAATTTTTTAATAAAAAGAAATTAATAACAAATCAATAAAAAACTAAATATATCATATCCCACCAACAACACATATAGTAATAACAATAATTTGTAAAATACAATATACAATTTTGATTTCTTTCTAAATTTGATTTGAATACAAAAATTAATGTTGAATTACTCCATATAAATATCAATACGTTAAATATATCACCCAAACAAATAATTACCGAAAATATAGTTTCTCTATTTAATGAATGGTAATGAATGATGGTTCGTTTGAGTGGTTGTTAAACTTCTTTATAAAAAAATTAATATGTTAGAGTGGGTCTACTAAAATTCATTCAATATTTATGTTGGAACCAAATATATTTACATAAAATCATGCAATTGTCGTGGTAGTTTCATTTTTTTCCATATTCTTTGCGATTATTTGATAAAATGGTTGAGTTGCAATTATATTTAATGAATATAAGATAGGTTAAATATTTATATATTTAAAGATTATTATTAATCTTAAATTTATTATACAAAACTGAATATGTATTAATTACCTATATTTAATAGTAGATATATTTATGTTTGATTTAATTTATATGAAATAGTTGATATAATCATTATTAATGAAAGATTAAATATTTATTAATATTATTTATATTTAATTTATTTACTTTAAAAAAAATATTGAATAATGTAAAAATAATTTTTATAATTAATGTAAATAAGTAATATTAAAAAAAATTAATATAAATAAAAAAATATATAGAATATAAATTTACAATTTAATTTTTTAATGAATAGGTTTAATGATTAATTAAACATATCTTATTTATGATAAGAAATTATATATTTGAATTTAAAAAATTAGTATTTGTAGCACAAAATTAAGAATTATATTGTTAAATGATTATATTATCTAATACATAAAATCAAAAATTATATTATGAAATTTATGGAATTTAGAATAGATGGTGATTTTATATTGTGAAGTCTATAGGGTTTATAATATATAGTGATTGGGTGTATTGTTATGTCACTTAGTGACATAAAAATTATCAGTTTCAAATTCTCTTAATAAAAATCTAAAAATCCAAAAATTCAATAATAAGATCTCTAATAATTTTAACCGCTTAAATATCTTCCTCAATCCAAAAATCAAACATATTAAAACACAAACGACTTAACCAAAAAAAATATTAGAAAAAAAATATATTATACAATTTAAAATATTAATACAATTTTATTAATTAATAATATTTAATAAAAAAAATATTCTGTTTATATTATAATTTTAATCTTGAATTTCAATTCTTCCATAAAAGACAGCTTAATTGGAAATCACCCCATTATGAAATTATATATAAATTATAATTAAAAGTTCAAATCGCCTTAACTCATTAAAATAAACAACCAACATACAAAACAAAACACCTTTTAAGACTATATTGGCACGTCTTAATCCCAAAACACCTTTTAAGACTATATTGGCACGTCTTAATCCCATACTTGTCTGCGAACTCCACTAAACACAAAAGCAATATGTACTCCCTTATACTCAAGAGCCATATACTATTTATCTACGTACGTCACTAAAAATATAAAACCGGTATATCGTCCCTTATAATCGAAGCACCAAATACAAGCGATTTATGCTGTTTGGAATTAAGTGCCGCTCCATCATTTGAAATCGGGAATGGCTGTCGATAAGGGCATTTATTCTGATGGGAAAAACAACAATTATTTACTTACCAAAAAGGAAATACAGTAACACGTAAAAGGAAATTAATACGATATGATAGGTGGGGATATGAGAATTCAGTATGGATATGATAGGTGGGGATATGAGAATTCAGTATGGTTTCTGCGGTACATAGTTCCAGGAAGATCGTAGTTGCAGATAACGAATGTCCCGTCGTTTTGTATTGAGCGGAAAATATTGTCTTTAAGTCGGTGCTTCTAATTATTGTTTTCAAAAATGGTTGTTGAGAAGACAATATATAACACAAATCTCGGGAGACGATAGGTAAGATTAAAGACATATTGTCTTTATCGAGACAATATGTCTTTATATGTCTTTAATTCTAGCTATCGTTTTTTAGACACAATAAAAAATTATATTTAAATACAATTTTGTCTCTATAGAGACATATAAAACAATCAATCTAGAAAAATATTTCACTATTGAAATAAATGAATATAAAAAGTATTTAATTAAATAAACTACAATATCATTGATTAATTCATGTTAGGGCACCACTAACCTCTTGCTTATCTGGTAGCTACTCTTCCATTGAGCTAGCACCCTTTAAAAAATTATGTGAGTTATAGTAATCCTTGAAATTGAATATATAGATATTGATTTAAAAAAAGATGTTCAACAAATAATAGCATAATCAATGTAAAATCTATAATCATGCAGCCCCTATATACTCCCTCTCCACAGGTCTGGGAAGGCACCCCTAACTGACTCGACCAGAGCTAAGTGAGCTATCAAATCCAGTAAAGCCAATTCATTATATTACCTCACTTTCATCAGGCATTTCATATTTTGCGCCTTATGGGTGGAATCTATTCCGTATAATAGGATATGTAATGAACTATCTTCCATTCCTATTCTATTGCAATAGATGACTCTGATTGGTTAGTTCATTCATTCCAAAATTCTTATATAGATCGGCTCAGGCTCATCTCGCCAAGAATTCTCTATGGAAAAAGAATGAGGATTATAGCTCCAGCGAGGCTTATATTACTAAAGGTAGGGTTGGGGATGATACAAAGTCATATTTGATTCTCTACTTGTGCCTCTCTTTTGAAATCCAATCTCAATAAGAGGATGTTTTCAAGAGTAAGTAATAAACATTTTGTTAACTACAGTTGTAGCAGTTTCTAAGGAACTCACTTGACCTATCTTTATTTTAATAAAATTACCAAACATGCAAGAGAAAGTAGAAACACTAGCATTGTCAGTGTTAGTATTCAAGTTTTGAGGGAAATTTACGAATTCTGGGTAAATTTTGGGTTCATGGGTGTTGTGTGTAGCCAAAATCCTTCCTTTGTTCATGCATATTTGTTGGCATCTCTATCACAACATTTTTCTTTGAGATGAACTATGGATGGGTACCCAAATTAGCTTTGGATGGGTATAGAGATGAAATTTGCATGGGTACCTACAACTTTAGGGGAAAGGAAATACCAACATTATTATCACTAGAGTACACAGGGGTACTAGAACAAGCAACTCATTTTTCCTTTGATTTTAGCCAGTAGGGATGAGAATTCCTTCAGTTTTATCACCATATTCTTGAAGAATGGTCCTTGGTAATGACCCCATATATCTATTGAGTCAACATATTGAAGTCCTATGCCTGAAAACAAATGGAGTACATTCTCTTGCTTGTTTTCCACAAGGGAAATGTAATGAATCTGCTATGGAATTGGTCATCCTATGTTCTTCATCATGGTTAGCATCATCATCAAAGATAGGAGGGACATCATAATTTATGGCTAGCAAAAGTCCTGAAACCATAAAAATGTTGTGCCAACAGATAATTCCTATAATCTTTTGGTAGCAAAATGCCATGGCACCCATCGTCCCTCAAATCAATTGTGCACAGGTAATCTCAATTGCTGAACCTGTATATGCCATGAGAAGTTCTCTCCATTTTCAATTTCTTCAGTAAGTTATAAAACGTAAAGTGACTTGAAGAAAACAAAACCGAAAATTTCAATATTGCAATAGAATGAATCATAATTCAAATTCCCTTGGAGGGGAGAAAGATGGCTCATGACCAGAGGAGATCTCTAACTTCATTAAATGAATCAAAATAAGGAAATTGGACAATGAATTTAACTAAAAGGATACCAAACAATGTAGGCACAATATTATTGAAGAATTGTTGCAGGCTTAGCTACGTTGTTGAAGCAGTGAGAGGAGTTTGTTGAGTTGGCAAGGAAGTTAGGTGAGAGGACTAACCTCATCCAATGTCATTATGAAATAGCACCTCGCCAGTCCTAAAAATATTGCACTAAATCTTAATATAGAATCGTTATGAGAAAAATGGAATTAAGAAGTTGTAAGATGATTACTCCATGTTACCGGGAAACGTGTCTATTTAGAACGACCCTATCCCACTAAGGTGTGACAGTTACCTTAGAAACAAACAGAGAAAACTATTTCTGTATTTCCTTTATGAATTAAAGATAGAGAGGGATAGAAAGAACTGACCTGTGTCTTGCGCTAATCCTTTGATCCAATCCCTCTCTTCTTTGACAGCTTCCAGCTACCTGCTTCCTTACTTGCCCAGCTTCACCAAGTTCCTGTAAGATCACAGAAGAAGAAAACTACACAAAGACATAGATCTATATTCATAAAAAGCTTAGGATCAGATTTAAGCTAAACATACAAATGTAACAAGCATCAATGATACACAAGCATGTAGGAGAAACTCAAATAGTTTTATTGATATAACAAGAAGATCTAGGAGGAGTTACAACCGACGATTCCTGATCCAGCATCAACCTCCCAGCAAAGAAGCCCCTCTTCACCTCCAACAAAGCATAAATCACCCAATACTCTGATATCTATCTCAAAACCAACAACAATTATTTGCAATGTACAAAATTCCAGCCTCTGGATCTCTGGGATGAGGGATCCATATATAGATGTATGCAAGGAGGATGAGTCAGCTTATGATTTGACTAGTGTCTTCTCTCTGTCAGTTCTTGCTTCCAGTTGGAGACTGAGAGCCTCTTACTCATCCTTGGTCGAACTCAGTGAGGCAAGTGTCATTGGAGAGGATTCTGGAAGCTTCCATTGTCTTTCCACCTCGCGGAATGGCACTGCCATTTGTCATTTCCCGTTCAACGCACCCTGATAGCATATTTAGGTGCATTGCAATGCACCTAGCTAGTGTATTCAGGTGCTATGCAACGCAGCTAGCCAGTGGAGCATCTGAAATGATCCTGATTTGACTGATTCTGAGCAGTTTCTGGTGGAGAACTTATGGGAGAAGCTGTAATTTGTTGACCTTGTTCCTTTAGGGGTTGGAACAATGCTTTTAGGGACTTAGGAGCCCTTGGTTTATGGACATTTCATGCTTCGTGCTGCAAGGCACAAAAATGTCTATAACAGTTGCCCCCTAAAGTATGAGGACGTTAATCAGGTGAAATTCTTTATTATGAGGATCCGAAGTTCTTTCAATGCTAGGAGGAGACCTGTAATAAGATACGATACAATACATTATCTTCATACTATTTTTTCATGATCTAGCTGAGGCGGGCATTCCCATGCTCAGCTTTATAAATTCATTTTAATGTACATAGGACAGACAATCGTCTGAGTGTAGACTGATGATTCTGATAGAGTCATCATCCTTTTGGTAGGATGATTATCTGTGCTGCAATGTTGTACATTTAATGTCTTTATTTTCCTGAATATATATCGCAACTCGGATGGATGAAACTAGATCCGAGGTCTTCAATCTCGTCCGATCTTCACTCGAAGTACAAGTCGATCCATGTGAGAAATGTTCTGAAGTCGAACATGGAAAGACATCGCTTGATTACCAGTCAATTATGTAAACTGTTAACAAGCGCGAGAGCAATCACCGATAATGATAATGACCCTCAAGGTACTACAGTACAATTCATGTGGTGTGAATAAAGGACTTGGCGTCGAACACCACGCAAAATTTTTCGGTCGAAGGCCATTGATGTAAACCTGTCGCCGGAAGTGAGAAACTTGCCATTAAGGCATGCAAGCTTCAAAGTACTGAATGGGGTGTTCCTAGATCGAATTCTTGGATAATGAGCTGATGTCGACAAGAAGTGATCCATCAAAGGAGGGCCTTAATGAATCCCACATCAATGACACGGAACGGAGCAAATGATTTTGATGGAGGTGAAAACAATATGATGATATACGGTTCAAGATGGCGGTCATGAAAGTATGGAGTATAATGTATGGTATTGGATGGGACACAGGTGACTTCTCTGGATGACTTCTCTTGAACATGTCGGCGACACTTATGTGATGGATTGGTAGCATTTACCCCAAATGTGGATGGTATGGCGTGACCATGGCGATGTTACCGGTGAATGAAACAACCCAACCCGACTCGGACACGGAGTGGAAGTGTCATGTTCAAGAGCGACTTGCTACCAAGATTCTTTGAGTTTTCTTCCCAATTTTTCCCCAGTCATTACTGACTAGTACCTCTTTATTTTTGTCAAGCTTGAGGAGGATAACATATGCCTGTTCTATAATTTTCCCTTCGGGCAAACCCATCGCTATGTTTTAACGAGCCTAGCGATAGTGAAACTCGTTCTCGTCTAAAGACAAGTTTGTCGCTATTAATATTTTTAACGAGTTTAACAACAATGATAACTCGGTCCTTTTCATTTTTAGAGAGTCTGAAAAGGTACGTAAAGGTAACTCCAAAATTCCTTTTTCATCATCTAATCCCTTAAGTCCGAAAAAGTATAAAACAATACAGAAGGGATGAATTTTCGATAGTTTTAACGAGCCGAACAAAACAAGCGCTCGATCTTTTTGTGCAATAATCCCTCCGGTCCAAAAAGATTAAAATCTAGAGGAGGGATAGCACTTCCTATCCCTTTAACGAGCTGGAAGGCCAAGGACTCAGCAATCTTTTCATATTTTACGAGTCAGTTGAAAAGAGCTTAAAGAAGACTCGTCTTTTGAGGAACGAGTGATAAAATGGGTAGCAGCTAATTCCAGGTAAGGTTTGGAATTTTCTAATCACGACAGTGTCACAAGGATGGCTAGTGAAATCACTCTTTGCAGCTGTTCCTCAAAATGGGTAAACAATCAAATGGAGGTGAATGATCGGCCAATGGAAAAGTGGAGGTGACGGTGCAAACACGACCAAGGCTTTAATGGCTGAAGTACTACATTCACGGTGGTTATTTATCGGGGAATAGTTCATTTTTTAACGAGCTTAAACGCGGGTGGAAACACTTGCTCGGTCCGGGTTTATTTTTTAACGAGCTTGAACCTCGCGGTAAACAGTGCTCGAGGTGGGTTTATTTTTTAACAAGCTTGAACCCTATAGTAAAACTGCTTGTGATAAGTTTGCATGCCCCCAGCATAATAATGCAAATCGGGGTGCATGCCCCCCAAGCTTCATTGCATTCAACTCGGTGGTTGGAATGAAGGTTTACCTTTGAGATTTGGAAAGGGGATTTGTTTCATTTTTTAATGAGGTTGACACAGTAAAAGAACCATCCTCAAGACTCCTTGTTTCTACAGTATTTGATAGAAAATCAAAAACTGATGGATGATTAAGGTTGCTGGAATAATCTTCGTGGTAATCCGGAAGATGGGAGCGATGGTGGTAATCTTCCCATGGTGCCTCTCCTATGATCCCTTTGTCTGTGGAATGTACATGCGACCAAGGATTTGAAGAGGTGCCATATTCCTTAGACCTATCTATCCAAACACTCGATGAGCGTTGATTTGGGTTTGCCCCCCAGGCCAAGAAAATTGATTGCTACAATATTTCTAAAATGGCGATGATCCATGCTGACAAAATGTTTAGGAATCTTCCGAATCCATTAGATATAGAAGATTTCATATTGCAGGCTTCCACTGTGGCCACTTCCGCCAGATTACTTGGAGGCGGTAGGGCAAAAGTACCCATTAAGGCAGGGTCTTTTAGGAGGCCTACTCCAATATTTTGAAGTGAATGATTGCTTCCATGGATCATTGGAATGCTTCCCGTAACTTGTGAACTATTGGGGAGAAATGTTTGTTGGTCGACGATTGTAATTCCTCCTTGAAAGGGAAATGCAATCTTCCTGAAGTAGGTCGACACAACTGCGGCCATGACATATATCTAGGGTCTTCCCAGTAGGATGTTGTAATCGAGGTTTCCGTCGATTACTTCAACATCAATTTCTATTGTTTTACCCCCCAGTTCAACCTGCAAGTTACTTAAAATCCCGTATGAAGTGTATGATCGTCCATCAAATGCTTTTAACATTGTTGACGATCGCGACAAGGGCGGTGACCCTAAATTTTTCCAGCAACTCATCGACATAATACATGTGGATGCCCCCTCATCAATAATTGTTCGATGAACAGTTTTGTTGAAGGCTTTCACTTGAATAAGGAAAGCTAGTTGAGCTGGTAACTAAGGGTCATATCCTTTATGATCAAAGGCCACAAGATTGGAATCCATTGGGTCAATCCCACCTATTGCTGATAATAAAGCTTGCTCTTGGGAGAGGCAATTTTGCGGTACCTCAAGTGTCGACATAACGGACGGAGATTGGGCCAGGTCCTCTATTATATTATAATTCTGTGTTATCTTTTCATGAGGATTAAATGTCGATTTGTGTACTACTCCCTTTGGCGACTTTATCATTTGTTCAGGAATGATGGGTGGCACAACTTTGGTCAAAGTTGTTGTCGAACTACTAGGTTGTTCATTAGCCTTGTTATTCGATAGCTGCGGATTCTCGTAATCTTTATTCCTTGTCAAAGCATCATTTTGCTCCTTTGAGATAGACAACATAAGCACTTGGGATCGGGAAGCATTTTGATTAGCAACCAGTTTGGTTCCCGGGTTTGGAAACGGATCAATCAATACTGCTGAGGTTTTTGAACTCTTAAAGAGTTTCTTAACTTCAGCTTTATGTGGACAATCTCTCGTCCAATGATCCTCATCGCATATATGACACCCCGCAGGGGGTTTCCTTTGCCCAGAAGGGTTTGTAGAAGGTTTTTCAGGAGATGACTCATCCTGCTTCTTTTTTCTCCCTTTCTTTTTCTTCTTGCCCGCTGGTTGCTTCAGTTGTTTGCCCTTGTCGGTCGACATGGCATTTACTTCCGAGGCAAGAAGTTCCTCATTTGCATTTTGACTAGAAATCTTACGGGCCTTTTTAGATGTAGCCTTTGTCGATTTCGCGTCTGTTGCGCCAATCACGCCATCGCCGGCATGAGAGTCATTGTTTGATTTAGGAGGAGGTGGAACGGAAAATTCTGGTCTGGGAGCGTCAGGGATTTTATCGTAGAGCGTGCCAGACTGAGTGTAAATCAAGTCCAAATATTGCGCACGAGCGATAACTTGCTCTTCTGTTACGACTCCCCCCTTCGCCACATCTTCCGTGATGGAAGGTAGTAATGACTTGATAAACCATTCAGCTAAGAGCTGATCGGGAACATACGTTTTCACCATTCTACGACGATGTCGCCAATCATGTATATGATCAGATATGTGAGTGGCCGTCGTCTGTTTGAAGTTGGTAAGGAGTTTCGTTCCCGTTTCGTACCTTATTGGTAATTGAAAATGGGTTAAAAAGGTTTTGGCTAAGGTACTGAAGTTGTTGAGTGAAGCTCTAGGCAATTCGATGTACCATTTTGCTGCCAGACCAGTTAACGTCCTCTGAAAAAGGCGAAGCCTAATCGACTCATCGTTTAGGGTGTTTGACGAACACCACAGATGAAATGTCATCACATGATTCGACGGGTCTTCACCTGGATTTCCATTAAATTTAGGAATATCTGACGGAAGTTTATGCGGAATCGCTGGCCACCAAGGGGCATAAGCAATTGGATCATTCGTCAGCCGGTTTAGATCTGGTAATTCTAGAGTTGCTACAAAGGGCAACTGTTGATTCAGGTTAGGCGAAGCATACCCAAGGTAAGATGGAATCACCTGAGCAGTGGGTCTTTGCATACCAGCATAATGTATTTGATGCTGGCAACCTTGACAAGGTTGATGGGCACAACCATTATAATATGGTTGTTGATAACCGCTTTGGAAACGCGGTTGCCCATTACTTACAAAGACTTGTTGCTCAGGTCCTTGATATGATTGCTGGAATGGCGGTTGTTGAGATTGAACCAGCCATGGTTGTTGGACCATTTGCTGTTGCCCAATACTAGATGATTGACCAAGATGAGGAGTCATAGTACTTGTTTGAGCCTGAGTCGCTCCAGATAAGGAGGCAGTAACCTGAGGTTGTGATTGAGTCATTGAGACAAGAGGCTGTTGTATCGTAACCTGAGAAACTTGGGGTTGACATACAACATGTAACTCTTGTACTTGTGGCGCAGTCACCATAGCAGGTATAGTGGGAATATTCGACAAAGGGTGGACTGGTTGCATTGAATATACAACCCTTCGTTGCTGAGGCAGTATTGGTACCCAACCGCTGGATGCAATTCCAGTTTGACCTGAACTTTGTTGTAAACTCCCATATGGTTGTTCTCCGGGAGGGAACAATGAAAAGGCATACTGCCCTCCATATGGTGGAAATCCAGTACTTAAAGGGTAAATTGGCCTTTGAAGACACATTGGATCAATTTGTTGAGTTTCAAAATAAGAAATACCAGATGATAATCCGGATGAAGAAATAGGAACTGACCATGTCGTTGAAACAGTACCTGATTGGACTCCGGCTTGTTGTTGATAACTTTCTGGGACAGATAGTATACCATCGAACATCGTTGGAGTAGCAGCAGGAGGCTCTGCCGTTGCTGCATCGGATGACACAGTCCTGGATGTTGATGGTTGTTCAGACATATCAGTCTATCCAAAATATTTCCTAGCGATTCTACAAGAACTTGCGATGAAGGGAGACTAACTTCGAAGATCAACAAGGGAAAGGTGATGATTATTCCGTTTAAAATAAATTTTAGACGCTTTGACACAACTTGTTTTTTCAGTTTTTAAGAGTCGAGAAAAAACAAAAGATGACTCTAGTCTCCTTCGATTTTTAATGAGCCTGAAGTGACAAGTGCTCAGATGGACCTTTTCCGTTAAGGAGTCTGAAAAGGAACGAAAGGGACTGCTCTGGAGATCTAGGTAGAGGGAGTACCAAACCAATCGCAAAACTGTAGAATACTTTTTACGGTACGACAGTCAATCTTCCCGAATGCTGTGTTCAGTGCATTGCGATCGATAGGGCGGCAGACACGGCTTCCTATGGATAAAGGATTTAAGCCTATAGGGGTCTCCCAAAATATACTCGACAGTACGTGGGAGCACAAGTCCGTACTGGCACTTATCGTCTCAAAGTGGAGGAATCACCCAACCATCAATGAGGACAATAGTTACCAGGCTTTACGACACCGGAATATGTCTCTAGCCTAGACCTCTAAATGTTATGCGTTAAGTTCCAAAGCGTTGTTAGATTCATTGAATTTATTTTAAGTTGATCTTGCTTATGAAGTTTGCCTTTTGGGTTCACCACGAGATGTAGATGTAATTCCTAAAATGCAATCTAAAGATGATAAATAAACTTTTATCTCTTTTGTGCAATGAAAATCCTAGCTACTAGAGGAAAACAAAGACACAATCGTTTCACAAAGAGCAAAGAGCACACTGTAAATGAACTTTCCTAAATCAAGCCAAACAGACTGTCAATATGAAAATGCACATGCATGTTTTGTTTTCGAATTTCTTAGTATTGATGCTAAAAATAAAGTTGATGTACAAATTTGAATTTGCTTTCAAGCGACAAACATAAACAAGCTTCTTTTCTAAATCAAAAGATAGAGATGATTACGACACTTTACGATTTTGAAATGAACACTCGTTTTTGACACTAGAAAATCACCAATTCGGACCAAAGGCAATAGTACAAGTATAATCGACCATCAACAGCAATCAAACTTTCTCCTATGATCGAAATCGACACTTGCGACAGATCTAGATCAAAGGACGACAGTACGACTATTCTACTTTTGCAATGGAAAACTGTAAATGACTCAACAAACACACAAAAACATCTACAGTTCTTTTGTACAAAGGAGGCGGAATAACAGTAAGGAAAAGGGGTTTTAAATAGACACACATATACTGATCACGAGCAGCAAAATTCAGAGACAAAACTAGAAAGAATGAAGCACAAGAACCTCAGTTGCACAGGGCTAGTCTGATCAGCGCACCTGTAACACAGAGAAACTGGATTGCAGCGCAGGTTGCCCTTTCGGGAAGTGCGCTGAAATGCAGGAACTCTTAACAGTACCTGCGCTGGGCCAGAAACGAGAATCTGTCCGGGTTTTGGGTCACGGTTTGCAGTTCAGTCTTTGGTTTTTTGGCCGAGTAAAAGAAATCAGTAATGCACAATGAGGGGTAGATCTAAGGAGGGTCTAAGAGCTATCACAAGGGCAATCAGATAGTCTGTGAACCAGCTGTTCAAATCATAAACAGATCCAGTGAATGGATTGAAGCAGCAGATGTCTACTTTGCATTTGTTATGGCAAATGCAGTTCAAATGCTACTTATAAGTTTATGAAACAAACAACAAAGAGATACACAAACAAACTAATTATACATTCTCCCCAGTGGAGTCGCCATTTTGTTACCGGGAAAAGTGTCTATTTAGAACGACTCTATCCCACTAAGGTGTGACAGTTACCTTAGAAACAAACAGAGAAAACTATTTTTGTATTTCCTTTATGAATTATAGATAGAGAGGGATAGAAAGAACCGACCTGTGTCTTGCGCTAATCCTTTGATCCAATCCCTCTCTTCTTTGACAGCTTCCAGCTACCTGCTTCCTTACTTGCCCAGCTTCACCAAGTTCCTGTAAGATCACAGAAGAAGAAAACTACACAAAGACATAGATCTATATTCATAAAAAGCTTAGGATCAGATTTAAGTTAAACATACAAATGTAACAAGCATCAATGATACACAAGCATGTAGGAGGAACTCAAATAGTTTTATTGATATAACAAGAAGATCCAGGAGGAGTTACAACTGATGATTACTGATCCAGCATCAACCTCCCAGCAAAGAAGCCCCTCTTCACCTCCAACAAAGCACAAATCACCCAAGACTCTGATATCTATCTCAAAACCAACAGCAATTCTTTGCAATGTACAAAATTCCAGCCTCTGGATCTCTGGGACGAGGGATCCATATATAGATGTATGCAAGGAGGATGAGTCAGCTTATGATTTGACTAGTGTCTTCTCTCTGTCAGTTCTTGCTTCCACTTGGAGACTGAGAGCCTCTTACTCATCCTTGGTCGAACTCAGTGAGGCAAGTGTCATTGGAGAATATTCTGGAAGCTTCCATTGTCTTTCCACCTCGCGGAATGGCACTACCATTTGTCATTTCCCGCTCAACGCACCCTGATAGTGTATTTAGGTGCGTTGCAACGCACCTAGCTAGTGTATTCAGGTGCTATGCAACGCAGCTAGCCAGTGGAGCATCTGAAATGATCCTGATTTGACTGATTCTGAGCAGTTTCTGGTGGAGATCTTCTGGGAGAAGCTGTAATTTGTTGACCTTGTTCCTTTAGGGGTTGGAACAATGCTTTTAGGGACTTAGGAGCCCTTGGTTTATGGACATTTCATGCTTGGTGCTGCAAGGCACAAAAATGTCTATAACATTCCATTTTCGCTGGAACCATAATCTACTATAATGGGTGTGCTAGCTTCTTCATTTTCATTTGTAGACTAACCATGAAAGGTTCTACCCTTTTATTATGTAAATTGTAGCCCATACAAGTTTGATCGCATTCATTGTAGAAGACCATAGATCTTGCGCATGATGTACTTGTAAAGAACTTTATGTATTGGAAGGTTGTATAATTCTTTGTTTTGTAGTAGAAGATTGCAATCTAGGAGGGAATAGAGGATCATACAAATTATGCCCGCTGATAGTGTGTGACTAGTGATATGCACTCATGTCAATCCTAGAGAAAATTATGAATTGAGATGTATTATGTTAGAAGAGGAATGAATTTATTTTTGTGCAACCTTATCTTGTAAGGGCCGTAGATTATACCTCAAAAAAAGTAATTTAAATGAGTGAGACAAAGGTGATATCTATACATTTGAGCATTGAAATGAGTTATAAAGGACGTAACAATTTTCAAAGTATATCTAGGTCCTACCTTGCAATGCCCAATTTAAATGTAAGTGATCCAACTCAATCTGTTCTATTTATTACATACATGGGTGAAGTGTCTATCAAGCTGGCTTGTAAGGGTAGAAATATATTGAGAAGGGGGTTGATTTTTTTAAACATGAAATTTAAGGGGATTGTTGGTGTGGTCATAAGGCTTATCAAGTTACCAACTAAATGATTTTGGAAGGTTATGTTGCTTCAATTGCAATGTTCACATGGAAAAGATTTGAAGGTGTGCTAGTATTTCAATGGAAAAACATTAGTATTTTAAGAGCTTTGGAGGCTACATGAAGAATCATAAAGCCCTTTATTATCATCACTATGGAGTTCATCATGTATTGTTAAATATTTTTCACCCACCTTGGAGGCCACTTGGGGGCTTGTGTGCCCACAATGGAGGATGCTTTGATGGCTATGGTAGCAGATTTTAAATGCTAAAAATTTAAGTAATTGCTTGAAGAATTTAATATTATCGTTAATTATATAAAATTTGTAGGGTCTTAGGGTTGACTATTAGGCTTCCCCACTCATAAATTATTTTTTTATAAAACAATTTTGAGTTTTGTGGGTTCTTAGTCACATTGTAGGAAGTCATACAAAATTGTCTGGTTCAGTGAAGAAAACCTAGTTTGTCACTAAACCGCCCCTTTCCAGTTCAGAGCCACTGTTCGGAACAATTTGGCACTCAAAATTGCCTCACTATGTTTTCTCTCAAAATTGTCAAAACTGTCAGTTCAACTGGTTCCAGTCTGGTCCAATAACATTGGTTATGCTATTTAGAACATCTCACAATTACCTTTGATAGGACAAGGGACAAGTCTGGAAACATGTGACACAAAACTCTTATTGGTGAAGCAAATAACTCTATTGTGCAACTGTCATTTGAAACAAGTTGTGATTTAAGGCATTGTAGGTATGGCTAACATTTTCATATTAGGTTTTAGGGAGTGTACATAGTCATAGGGGGTTTGTTGAAACTGTACAAAAACATATTCCTATAAATGTTGACTTTCTCTTTAGTGAAGTGTCAACATTTCTAGGAAGATGTTTTTGAAGAATAAGCTATCACAAACATGCAAGTGATTTAACCATTGTGACAAGTTGCGTCTTGAATATTATGAATTTTAGAGATCATCTCTTTTCCATTGGCATGAAGATAGAATTTTCTATTGCATTAAATGGACTTTACCTGTTTGGTAAGCCTTTCTTTAAAAAAATTGCACGTGGCATACTCTCCAACTTATGAGAGGATTTACGATTTCTTTTCCCAAGAAGGAACAAGATAAGAATCAATTGTTTCCCAAAAATAAAAAAATGTATGAGACTGTTCTGATAAGGAATATGAAGAAAGGATGGAAGAAGAAGAAATATGAAAAAGATAAGACAAATTCATCTTCCCTTGACTCTGGTTATAGGAAAAAGAGTCAAGTGATTTTTTCAAGTGTGAGAAGAAATAATACTATGCTAATGAATGCTCAAAGAATAAAGTATTTGGAAAATTTAATGGAAACAACCACAAAAAAATTATAGTTAGCGTAGATAGTTCAACTAAAGTGAATGGGTTGGCATTGACACCAAACACTGCAATTTCGACAATTTCATCCATTTCCACATATTATCACTTGAAAGTACTTTTCATATTTCAACTAAACTAACCATTGTTGTCTAGATAATTATTGAGAACAAAGTCCCTCTAACTGATGAAGCTTCCTTTGACTTCAGAATTAGTGATATCAATTTGAGGGGATTCTCTCTGGATGCTTTAAGGCTTCAACTTTAGATTCCCAGGGGAAATGGGCAACCCAAATGTGCAATAAAACTTGCCGATCTATAACAAGATTTTCAAAATTTCCATTTTTTCTCTTCAAATTAGTGATAACAAACTTTAGTGTGATTAGACATGTCAAAATAACATAGAAAATTAAAAAAAAAAAATCTATAAACTCCCTTTGTTTCTGGGATAAAATTTGTAGAACAACTAACAAAATTGACCAGAAACACAATGAAAACTCGTTTTATTGCTGATATGAGATATACCTCTATTAGCACTTGAAATTGACCAAGTGTTTTGTAACAAAATCAACAAAGAAACTTAATGTAACATTAGGAAATATACTCATGATGTCACCTTGATTGTTTCATATCACTATGGGATACTCATTTCCCAGCGTTGGGGTGGGTGGGGGGGGTTGCTAATGGGTCTAACTCTTAGACACACATTATTGTTCATAAATTAGACCTTGGCTTAATGAAATAAGTCATTGATGTTTCTAATTAGGAAAATAAAATCATCAAGCTAGGTTGCATACAAATAATAAGGTAAATTCGATGATTCTCATATAAATCTGTTACATGGAAGTTTAAATTTGCAATGGTTTGCTGTAGATATGAATTGATTATATTAAACAAGGAAATGATAGAGTATGTGATAAAGTGGTAAACACTCTCCTATTCCTATGTGGACTATTGCCTTGATGGATTTGACTAATGGAGAAAAGAGAGTATAAATCTTCTACACAAATTCATTAAGTTTAATTCTTGCAATTTAATATGAAAATAATGATGAGAAGTAAATAATAAGAAGAGCACCATAATGTCACATGCTAAACATAAAACATTGAAATTGATAACCAAAGGGAAATTTATAACCATGCGGATATTGAAGCATTACCAGCATAAAAAATACATCCAAAAATTTGATAAAACAAAGATCAACTCTGCAAATTCTATAATACAACTTATCTGCACTCCTACTCACTCCTCAATGACACAGATGATATAATGGAAAAGAAGAGAAATCATAAATGATCAACGATCTCCAACCTTGGATATTGAAAATATCATAGGACACCTAAATAGGCACCATCATAACTATGGAAAGGATCTTCAGGAGTTTGGAGGGAACTCTTTTAATGATGTTCCACATGTCCTAGCATTTATGAGGTATATCCCAGAATTGGAAGAAAGGCATGAATATGTCATGATTATATTATTTATACTTTATTTGGGCTAATAGCATAATGGGTTGCTCAAACATTCTTGCGACCCAAAGAGCATAAATTATCTCAAAATCTAGTTGAAAGCTTCCTTAAACATTGTCACCCAAGATTTCAGAAATTTGATGATCATGACCAACACTTGTTGGTAGCCTTGCAATAGGAAGGCCACCTTCGTATTTTTGTAGGAAATGAAGGCATCCATGAAGATAATGATGGATATTTTGTGGTTGATGAAGACTTTGTGGTGCTAAGTGAAGGAATGGATGGCAATGAAAGGGTATTGTAAGAAGAAGATCTTCCTCATCTCCTTCAACATGGTGATCATCCAGATAAGGAAGATAATTTAAAGGGTGAATATCTATACTATGATGATGTTGTTATTAATATGAATAAAGTGTTAAGCTAGAAATTTGAGGAAGTTAGAACTATTGGCATCATTTAAGAGGCTACTAGCCTACTATAGATCCAAAAGAAGAATAACATAGTAGACCTGATACAGACTTGATCTAGATTCATTATTTGCGCAAAGGAAATGAATATCATATGTTCTGTGTTTTGAATCCAATCCTATATATGATTAATATGAGCATATAAATGAAATTAAATAATGCATCATTTAAGAGGCTACTAGCCTACTACAGATCCAAAAGAAGAATAACATAGTAGACCTCATACAGACTTGATCCAGATTCATTATTTGCACAAAGCAAAAGAATATCATATGTTTTGTGTTTTGAATCCAATCCTATATATGATGAATATGAGCATATAAATGACATTAAAGAACATAGCTTAAATTCGGTTGTGAGCAGTTTTCTTTTCCCATAACTCAATTTCAACACAGCTAATGTGATGTGTGATAAATCCAACCCCAAGGCAGAGAAAGACATGGTTGTTTATGAAGAGGATAAAGAAGAAATTGCTAAAGGGATCATATCAGATCGACCCTTTGATGAGGGATTAATTCTACCTTTATATTTTGTAATGATGAAATTCTTACCTCTCCATTTGATGACAACTATAAGAAATATGAAGAAAATCTATCTTTGGAGACGTCAAATCATATGCATCAGGGAAATTGTAGAAGTACAAAGCATTGTACAATGTGTAATGATAAGACTTTTCTTTTTTTGGAAAGTGCAAGCAAGGTTTTCTCACAAAAAAAGTAAGGTAAAAGAAGAGGGTGAATGGGATGGATTTGTTTCTTCTAGTTATCATATATCATAGATGGCTTGACAACACATATTACTAGAAATTTTAGAGAAGAGAAGATTATGTTTAATAAAATAGTCCACTGAAATTGTTCAAAGACGCACTAAAATCTTGGTTTACATCTCTCCTCTTTGTGGAAGAAATGGACATTCTCAATATGTTGTTACATACAACAAAATTGTCGAGAATACGAGAGTCCATAGGTGATGGGGATCCCAATGTATTTTCATTTGGATTTTAATGTGTCTCTATTTTCAACAATGATAAAACACAACAGAAATGGATATTGCAGTCTCAAGATGTTGAATTGGTTACTTTAGATTATGGACTTCACTTTGGGAGCTTTATCTTGAGAGTTTGGGGTTTTCAAGTGATCCCAAGAAGGACATGTGTGTCCAATAGGATCAAGATGTTAGTCCCTGATTTTCATGAGGGTACCATAATAATTTTGTCCCTCAAAATTATCCCACAATTAGTGGACAATGGGTATCGATGAAATGTTTGGAATTCTATTACTATGATCAGCCTCTACAATCTCTGACGATAGATATGACAGTCTACAACCCCTTCCCCACCACCCTGCCCTGCTAGCCCAAGCCTTCGGCCAACAGCCAAAGGGCCGCAGGTCGATTCTAGGAATTGGCCTGCGACACTTTGGTGGTTGGGCAGGGGCTTGGGCGGGCTGGGGGTCAAAAATATTTTTTTTAATTAAATTAAAGAAAAATTTATTTAATTTTAATATATAATTTTTTTTATGTAACAAAATTTATAAAATTTAATAACAAAAGATAAATATTATAATTTATATATAATATTTTTTAATATCTATATATATATATATATATAGCCATTTAAAAGTTTATATATAATAATAATTTTTTTAAAATTTTGATAAAATTATTAATAAATAAATAAATTTGTTTTAAATTCATATTTAATAACATTATTTTTAATAATTTTAAAATTATATATATATAACCATTTTTAAAATTTACACATAATGTAACTTATTTTTATATTTATATTTTTTAAAAATAAAATTACACTATTTTTTTTTATTATTATTTTAAAAATAATATATGTGTTTTTTAATTAACTAATATCTATATATATATATATATATATGAAGATGGCATCAAGGAAGGTCTCTGTGAATGTGTTTAGAGCAAGGACAACAAATCCATTATCTAAAGTTGCAAGTGGACGCGCTATGAATACTGTTGAACACACTGTTAGCTACCTATATCAATAGGTTTCATATTTCATGATTGGTTTCAAAGGTCCAAATATGCTCTGCTTTGATGATGCAAAGATCCCATATTTTCATAAGGAGACAAGGTATGTACATATCTTGATAAGGATTCAATTTTGATGGATGATCCAACAGCTTAATCTGGATCATGCCATGTTTTAAATTTCCAGTTGTAGAATAGAGAAAGAAGTCTGTCCAAACCGTTTAATCTTGGCAGACAACTAGCTTAGGTAGAGAAGAAAAGGTTCCCAACAACTTAATCTGGGACCTTGGAAGAAATAAGGGCAGAAGTAGATAGAGAAACAAAAGAAAAAGCCAAGGAAAAGAAAAGGCAAGCAAGGGTCTGCAAGTCCAAGTGCACCCTCCAAGAAGAAATAAAAAATGCTAGGCAAGTAGCTGGGTAAGTAGTTGGGGTTGCAGAAAGGTTATCTTTACCATTACAGATGTGTGAACTATGTTTTCCAAAGCAAAGTCAATCAATTGACAAGGTGTTCTTCTGCATCAAGTTGCAGCAAGCAAAGGAGCATGTCTAACTTCCCTTTTCCCTTTTCATGTCATTTGCTAACATCCCCTCATCAGTTGGGATTCTTGGAAGAATTCATGGTTTCAAGGTGGTTCTTATAGCTGTGAAAGCCACATTTCCTATGTAAACTTCTTTTCATTTTGATCTACTCTTTAAACTAAGTGAGTTTCAAACAAACTTAGTGATATCCCCTTCATCTGCCCTCCTCATCCATATTAACCTCTAATTCTACTATATAACTCCCCTATCTTACCTTTCCCCTACTAGTATTAAACACCATGGTGTATAAACCCCAAATTTTCTATAAATATCCCTCCCCTTGGCATAATAGCCATATGTTCTCTAAAAAGGAATCAAAATGACATCTGGTCACTTTTGATGAACCTACACTGTCTCTCTCTCCCTTGCTACAGCTCAATCCACTCATTTAACCCTCATTTGCAAAGAAAAGCCTATAAAAACCCTTTCTAACCATAAACCCCATTCAAATTATTGAAAAAACCCAAGAAATCCCGAAAAAACCCATAAAAAACTCACTATTCTAAGGTCCCCGCCCGAAATATTTAAAAGAATATTTTAATCGGCCGGCGGGTCCCCCCCAACCTGCACGATCCGTCAGAGGACCCGCCAGCCGTCCGATCTCGAGCTGCCCAGATCTTACGGTGGGCGGTCATTGCTGTTCCCCGACCTGCCGACCTTTAGCATCCAGGGAAAGCGGTTTTGCCACCTCCGTACCCTGGACGCGTGTCAATCGCCGGGGTTGTTCGGAGCCCCCCTCCCCAATACCACTCGCCAGCAAAAGCGGTGCGGGGAACCCGCTTACCACCCTCCCTGTTATCACCCTTCCCCCTGCGTCATGCGCACGTCATCCTGACATCACCTCACCTATGCCCGCCCCCGCGTCCCGTGGCCCTCCACGCAGTCCTGCCACCGCATCCACCCGCCACCATGTCCTGCCACCCTGGCGGACACCTCAGCAGACACGTCACCTCCGTACCCGGGCCCCGCCATGACGTCATGCTGGCGTCATCGGCGGAAAAGCGCCAAATGCACATTTTTTCCAAAATTAACGTTATAAACGACTAAATGAGTCGTTTTCGGTCATTTTCACGCGCAAAAGAAGTAGCCGTTTTCGACCAGCTGCCGCGAAATTTGTCCTCCAGCCATCAAATTCGACATTTCAACCGCTGCAAGTTCAGGATTCGACGGCATTAAGCCTCCACAGGCCGGCCCGCAAGCTTTCAAGCCATTTTTTCCAGGTATTTCACCAGTTTTCCTACTTTGCCCATGCATTCCAATTCTCTGTAAAATTCACCTTTAAAAGACTTCTAAAACTCCTAAGTTCAGCTCTGCCTGCCATCTGAAGTGAGCCCAAGCACCCTGCGCCACCCCTGAACCATAATTTGACATTGGAGCGCTCATTCCGCGGGCTGAAACTGTGAAATTACCCCCCAGGTGCTCGGCATTGTTCCCTTTTGCCAAGCACAGACCACTTGCATTCTTACCAAAGAAACATCATTGTCTCTGAAGCTTGCCATTAGCAATTCACATCCCTGTGAAATTGCAGTAAACCACAAAAGCCAGCTTGCATTTTTCATTTAAAGGAAGACACTAGCCTATGTTTACAGTGGACCTGCTGCTCAAATCTTGAAGGACCTGTCAAACCATTACCTCTACCTGTACAGATTCAGATTATATCATGGCAGCCTCTGCGTCCTCGTCCCTCAGTGTTGCTCCACTAAATCAAACAAATAAGGAGCTGGAGGCCTTGCAAATTATTGACAAGGATTGTCTCATTGGAGACTTTGAGGGAAACAGGGACTTCCTGCAGATATTTACTCAACTGAGGGAAGACTATAAAGATGGTCATGGCACACATGGGATATGGGAGTCAAACCTGCCCTATTACTGTCTCCCAGCCGTGAATGTTTTCCCTGAAATCATTCACCTATGTGCTAAACACTATGATGTCCAGCACAGAGCTGTCAATACTCCATCAGGGAGGATCCTTTTCTACATAAATGCTGAAACCATCAACAAGATGCTACATTTTGATCAGACAGAGTTGCTGATCCCATTCTCCATGAGTTACTTGCTGGAAGCTGGTGACAAGATGACCAGTGAGGAGCTGCAAAAGGTCACCAGGACCTTCATGAGACCTGAGTGCCAGCCTACAGGGCCACCTCCTTATCTGAGTGTACATTTCAATGATATAGGCAGGCTGTTACTAGACATGATAGCCTATGTATTGGGATACCAAAACAGTGAGCATGTGGACAAAGCCATGCTAGTGTTGCTGTCTGTTTACAGCCCACACCAACCCCCTGCCAAAAAGTATAACTTTGCTAAGTTCATAGCCAATAAGATTCATGATCAATTGAGCAAAATGAACAGACAGGGGGTCTTCAGATACTCAGCCTACATCTACCACCTGTTCATGTTCCATCATCCTGAAGCCTTCCCATGCTACATCAGAAGGCTGGACCATAGAGGGGAGAGAAGATCTGTCATCTTCTGGACCTCAGTTTATCACAAAGTCACAATTTCACCCTATACCTACTGTGAATTTGTTGACCAATTTGTGTACCCAATCTCTTGTATGCTAATGAAGTCCCCCCCTCCCAGAATATCTAATGAGATCAAGAAAGCTCTGCAGCTCTCTAAGAAATATAAAATAGGTGACTGGTACCTATATGAACACCACACTGTATTCAGGATCTATGGATGTGAGCTTTGTCCATACAGGCTCCCCAAGTATGTACCTATGAGCTTGTTTGCCTTAGAGTATTACAGGCAATTAATTCAGTCAAACCTCACCCATTTCCACAGCTCCAAGAAAAAGGCCCACCTTAATTTCAAACATGAGTTGGGCCCCTTCATTATGAACAAGAAGGAAGGATGGGAGGCTGCAGACTTGATCCTCAAGGACAAATATAAGTTGTCCTATAGTTTTCGATGGGTCCCTTATGACCCTCAGGGTTTCATCACTGCTAGGAGAAATAAGTATAGGCTCCTAGCTATTAAGCACTGCCACTACCCACACATAGAAAAATATGCCAACTTACAAGAATGGCAGCTGGACACTCTATCTGAGAGCTTAATTGAAGAAGAAAGAATGCTTAAAAATAGGAAAGAGCTTGAGAAGACTATTGACCTGGATTATGTGCAGCAGGTACCTTTCAGACCGCCTCACTCAGTGAGAGAAGGGACCTCAGTTACAAGGACTGCACCACAGGCACCTTCTACATCAGCAGCAGCAATAGATAAAGGCAAAGGCAAAATGGATGCAGAGGATGAAACAGGAAAAGAACAGTCAGAGCAGCAAACAAATCAGCAAACAGAGCAGCAACAAGGACAAACTGTTCTGCCACAGACTGGGCTGCCAGAGACCCCTATAATGCAAACACCGCCACCTCAAACTGAGCCATTGACTGCCCCAATTTTGCAGACCCTAGCACATGAAGAGAGGGGAATCAAAAGAGAAAGAGAAGAGTCCACTCCTCTCAGTGGATCCTCCCACCAGCCAGAAGCCAAAAGGCAAAGGGCAGACTCCCCAGAGGTGGACGACATTACTGAAGATGTCTTGAACAGTACAGCAAGAGACAAGGAGGGCAGCCAGCACACAGGAACAAGCTCCTTTCTACAGGAGCAAACTTTACAGCTTGGCTTGGAGGTATCCTCTCCTTCACAACAAAGCAAGAAGCCCAAGAGCACCAAGGCTTCTTTCAGGAAAATAGAGGCTCAGAATGAGCTATTGAGGGCTGAGGTATACAAACAGTTCATAGATGCTACACCAGCCCAGCAAGAGAGACTGATGTCTGTTTATGACATCCAAGAAGAAAAGATAATATTCAGTCATTTCAAGCCCAAAGGGCCGCAGCCTAGGACAGCTGCAGATTTCATAAAAACAAGGGTGGAGGTCCTAGCTAAAGATATACATCCCATGGACCAAATTGAACTCCACAAGCAGACTGGGGAGATGGTCTATGCCACCTTGGTTGAAAAGGCCACATTGGCCCATGAGCTGAAGGAATCCCTAAAGAACACCAATACTCAGCTGGATTTTGAGAGAATGTCCTCTAAGGCCAAGGACAATAGAATAAAGTCTCTTGAGGAGATCATTGTTGATCTAGGACATGATCCTAGTGATCCAACAGGTGTAAAGGCCCTCCTGAAGAAAAAGGATGATGACCTAAACGCAATGAAGAAGAGGCTAAAGCTGCAGCCCACAGAGCACCCTCAAACAGCAGAGCTCCAAGAGCAAAAACGGGCAGACGACCAGCTAGACCTCCTAATGAAGCAAGACCAAAGGATCATAGAGCTGGAGAAAGAGCTGGAGGGAATACTACAGGAAAAACAGGCAGATTCCACCTCCCAAGCTCCCCCAACCACATCAGCAACAGCAGCAACATCAGGGGCAGCAGTGCCCCCCACAACAGAAGCAGCAGGCACAACAGCAGCCCAAGAGGCCAGTCCAAGTATAGAGGAATTGACCAAAGCTGTCAAAGAGATGGAACTCCAGGCCAATGAAATAAAGAAAGCCAAAGAGAAATTGGCAGAGTTGGATTCCAAATATGACAAGTCCAAGGTAACTGTGGCAGAGCAGGGCAGAGAAATAAAGGCCCTCAAAGACAAAATAAAAGCTTTAGAAAAAGAATTGAATCTAGAAACAGCCATGGCCGAAATAAAAAGGATCTTATGGGCCAAAATAGGCCAATCTATCACCCAACAATGGAAATCAATAAAAACGATACATCAGCAGATGGAATTGTTGGGCCAAGCACATACAGAAATCAATAAGGCCAAAACACTGTTGGGAAACAGACTAGAACAGGCCAACAGAATGATAGACTTCCTAAACAGGCAGGAACGGGAGGAACTGGCAGCCATAGGTATCCCCAACAGAACAGAAGTCGTACTCACTGCCAAGAAAGTACTCACTCTCAGGAATTATGTACAAAATGTGGACAGGAAGTGCAATGAGATCACAACAGATGTGGAAGAGTTCAGGGTCAAATTGGCAGAACTGCAGGCAAAAGGCTTCCCCAGCCTCCTAACTGGTGCAGGAAAATTGATCTCCCAAGATCAATTTACCAACAGAATGGCATCATACATTGAGAATCAGATTACTTCATCAAGCAGTACATCTGAACAGACAGGGCCCCCCTCAGGACAGAGCTTATATGATAAACTGGGAGGCCTTTTCTTTATTGAAAATGAAGTGAACCACCTTTTTGAGACTCCTCCTAATTTTTACAGGTATACAGAGGCCGACGAGACCTTAATAAAGATTAGGAGGCATCAGATGCCAAAAGAAGATTGGTGGCAAGCAATGCTTCAAATTCTGCCACGGTAGCTCCAGCTGTTCAGTCACTGCCAGCTCCAGGTCACTAAAAAACAAACAGAAGGATAAAGTGAGCATTAAAATCAGCTGAATGCAGACTCAGCATTTAGACTATGTCGGCTAGCCAAAAAGATAAAGAAATGCTTAAATTTTGGCGGTACACCCCTAACCAACTCCAAGAGCCACCAAGTCAGCAGTCTCTGACCTTTTTCTGACAGCTAAGGGACTAAAAGTAATCACAGCATTTACTCTCTCAGCGGCTACACTCCAGCAATTAACTGAGCATTTATGGAACATTCACTATCCTTTCTGATATTTTCTTATGTAAATTTGTATATATACTCCCCTTAGTAACGCATAAGGGGTTGGTAATTTTTACTCTGAGGAATGTATACTCTGTACTTTCAGAAAAGTTTAATACAAAGAGCAATTTCAGCTCAGTGATTTCCTGAAGCTATGGTGTCTTGTTGATAATTTAAGTGCTGTTGCAGAATCCTTGCGTTGTCTGGTGGAATGATATGTCTTCTTTAAACTCTGTTTTGTTTCCCTATGTTATTTCATTTTCATATTTTCATCATATCTAGCAATAAAGAAAAAGAATAGTTCAGGACATGTTTCTTAACACCCTGTGCTCAATCTTATATTGCTGTAAATGTTTTCTTCAGGATTAAAACAGACATGAATTCTTAAATGCTCATGTTACATTTAATTCCATGCTGTGAATGTTATCTAGAAATTCTTAAATGCTTCCAGGTAACAATTGCTTTTCCTTTCATACCAGTTTATAGAAAGATCCTTAATTGCCTTTCTTATCCTGAACATGTTGCACACAAACTCAATTTCAAAGCTTTGTTCCCCGGACAATTACCCTGCTCTGCAGCTTTCATTACTGTATCAACATAGCACACCAAACCAAAGGACCACTGACTCCATTGCCCAATGTTATATAAGATGCTGGTAAGAGCATACACGTTTGACTGAACCTTTTCCAACCAAACAATTGAACCAAAATTAAAACTTCACATCTAGCCTAAAATACTATTAGAACAGAGACAAATTATAAAGAGAGAGCCCTCTCTGATCACAGTTTGGCTAGAAATTGTGATCCAAAGATTGGTTAGTGGTTACCCCGGCCGTATTCCCTTGGGAGTCATAGGGAACAACCTGGGTGATAACATAAATGGCGACTCCACTGGGGACTTCTTAGGATTTTTCAATTACTATCTATCTTCCAAAGCTACCATCAAGCCTGAAACCAGCCAAGAGGCCTTAGAACTGTTTCTGTACCACAGTGACAGCTTTAGGGAAGAGCTAGTTAGGGAATCTTCATCTTAGCTTTGAAACATATATAGCCATTCCAAAATCTTCATCCAGTCCTTGCATATATAAAAACTTCCTATAAAAGTCCTGAAAAACAGTTAGAAAATGGCTCCTAAGAGAAATCCTCGACATACAAGGGCTAATCTTGACCCTAATCCACCCCTCATTGTTGATAATCCAAACACTATTCCAAGAAACATCAGGAAGCAACAAAAGCAGGACCAGCCTGCTATTTTGACCTCTGTTGCAGATTTTCCCAACCTTTCTACTCCACTTAAAGTCCTTTTTCGGTCTGTTCCAAGTTCCCCTAGTTCACCATCCACATCTCACAGTCCTCCTCCCTCATCTTCATTCACTGCACATATCCCCTTCAACCATCATTCAGGTTCAGCCTCACCTGTTACCCCTGTGGTACCCACTGTTCCTATTATCCCAGCAGTCCCTATAAATACACCCAACCCACCAAATATGGCAAATAGATATGCACCCTTGCGGCTACCTGCTAATCCACCAGCTCTACCCCAAGATTACCAAACCAAAATCTCATATTTTGACTCCACTGGCCATTACTCTGCCATCCAACATGCTAAGAGGATGCAAGACCATTTTGAAAACTATGAGATAGATGATGACAGTGTGAGGATGAGAAGTTTTGTCCAAAGTCTGACAGGTGATGTTAGAACCTGGTTCAGGTCGATCGCTGCAAACACTATTACAACCGCTGATGAGCTCTATCAGGCCTTTACTACCAGATGGGAGAAGAAGAAAGATCCCATGCACATACTTGGTGAATATGAAACAATCAAGAGAGGTCCTCAAGAAACTGTTCTGGAGTATTGTGCCAGATTCAACAATGTGTACAATGCAATACCACAAAACTTGAGACCCCCCCCTGATTTGGCCTTGTACAAATTCCCTGATGGATTTGATTCTGACATAGCATTTCAGTTGAGGGAAAGAGAACCTGAAACCCTTGAAGACGCTCAAAAGGCTGCTGTCACAGTAGAAGCAAACTTGATTGCCAAGAGAAACAGGGCAAGGTTAGAAAAGAGAAGCATATACAAAGAAGAACCCACAGCCTTTGATCAAAAACTTGATGCCATACTCAATAGCATGAAGAGACTGGGTGACAGGGTGGAATCAGTTGAAAGAAAAGCATCATGGGAAGCTCCACAAAATAACCCTCCTAGAAATCCAAATTTTAGGAGGAACCCAAATACAAACAATGGCAGGGCTAATGCTGATCCGGAAATCAGACCCCCATTCCAAGAAAATTATGCTGAAACCTCCACTTCGGCCGAGCCCAATGAAGATCCTGAGATTAATTTAATAGGGCTGGATGGTGAAAGTCAAGTTTTCTTAACACAAGAAGATCATGAGGATGAAGAAATCAAATTGTTCCACACTAAATCGGGGGAATCCTTTGACTTTAAACAAGGCTATGACACTGCTGTTTATGAAGTCCATAAACAGTACAAGCTAAGGAGCAGAACTGTGAATGTCAACCAGCCTGAAAAGAAAAAGGATAATCAGCAGCCTGAAAGAGTTATAGTCACACCACCTAGGGACAAACTAAATTCACCTACAGAAGAAGTGATTATTGAAGAAATCACTGAGCCACGGTCCTTAAGACAGCAGTCTCTGGACACTTCATCTTCTCATCCTAATTTAAATATTACTCCTCAAGAGATGAGTAAAAAGGATAAATCTCAAAGTCAAGATAAAAATCTAGAAGGAGACTTAATGAACAAAGAAAGAACTGTCACCTATAACCCCAAGACCCAATCTGAGAAACCTTTTGATCTTGAAACAGAAATTGGTAAAATAAAAATAGCTATTCCTCTCTTGGAATTAGCCAAGCATGACAGCTATAAATTGCAAATCAAAAGGTCCCTTCAACTCACTAGCAACAAAGATGATGTCAATGTACTAGATGACACCCCAGAACTCCTGTTTGGCCCGGAAGTGGATGGAAAAACAGTAGTCACAGGGGTACTGCCTTTTTATGTCAGTTTACATATTCATAACAAAATACTACATAATGCAATGTTTGACTCAGGTGCCTCTCACAATCTTATGCCAAAAGCAGTCATGGAGAGATTGAATTTAGACATAACAAGACCATACAAGGATCTGTTTTCCTTTGACTCCAGCCAAGTCAAGTGTCTAGGCCTTATAAAAGACTTATGTGTCTCTCTAGTTCAATACCCCAACAAAACAATTCTAATGGATGTGGTAGTTGCGGATATCCCACCTAAATATGGGATGTTGCTATCAAGATCATGGGGAGCTAAACTCCAAGGTTCCCTACAATTAGACATGTCATATGCCACCATATCCGTGTTTGGGCAACCAAAAAGACTGTATAGAGAAACACTAATGAAGTACATGGTTAGCAGCGAAGAAAAACCTCAAAATTTTCCTATATATGCTGTCCATTCGGACATAGACTCATACATTCTCTTTAACAGCAGTGCTGCTCTCATAAAAAACAATGTTGAAACTGATATACTCATACAAGAAGAAGACTCGGATGAAAAAATCATCATTCACAAAACAACAGTTGATCAAATACTAGACACCGCTGATGATCTAGACTTCAAGCATACCAAAGTAAATGATGTAACTGCCCTACAAAACAAGCCAGAACAAGCACCAAAACTTCTGCTTACATTGCCAGCCCAGGAACAGATCATAAAAACTCCTTCACAACAAAACATTCTATGGTTCCTTGAGTTTGATGGCTCAGTCAACAAGTTAGGAGCAGGAGCTGGAGTTTGGGTACACAATAAAGAAAATAGTTATGCTGAAGGCAGAGCCTATAGATTGAATTTCAGATGTACTAACAACATGGCAGAATATGAAGCTCTTTTACTAGGCCTCAAGTTAGTAAAGCTCTTACAAGCTGCCAGGGTTTCAATCATGGGTGATTCAGATTTAGTTATTCAACAAGTTAAGGGTAATTTTGTCACCAATGACAAAAGGCTGAGATCCTATAGGTCTGCTGCTACTGAATTATTAAATTCATTTACTGAATTTCAGATTATGAAAATCCCTAGGACCCAGAACCTTCATGCCCATAGCTTGGCTACATTTGCAAGTACCTGCAAGTTACCTTTTGAGCCCCACCATTGCTTTACAGCTGAGGTAAAACACAGACCATCTGTCCCAAACAATGTCAGTGATTGGCAAGTGTTTGATGATGACAAGCAAATAAACAATTTCTTGACTTTGCAGCAAGAATTTTCAGGACTAAATATTGACAATGACAAAGCAAGTCAATCACAAATACTTGACAAAGCAAGTCAATCACAAATACTTTTTCAAAAGATTACTCACCCAATATCACCTAGAACAGCAAAACAAATGCTAAACCCAACCATTTTCAACAAAGAGAACATTCAGCAAATCCAATCAATCAATTCTGAAGAAATGGCCAACGTTGAGGCTGAAATCATAGAGCTGAAAGACAATTTTTTACCCACTGGCTTAGCTCCTTTGGAAGACATTTTTGATTCAAATGATGTTCCCAGCAAGCCAAAAATGCAGCCCATCAACAATGCCATAGAAGAATGCAACATTGGGACTGTGGAAAAGCCCAAAATAATTAAATTATCTGCTTCTTTACCTCCTGACCAAAAGCCTAAATACATTGACCTCTTCAAAGAATTCTAGGATGTCTTCGCATGGGGTTATGAGGATCTAAAGTCCTATGATACCTCTGTTATCCAGCACACTATCCCTCTCAAACCTGATCAAAAGCCCTTTAAACAAAAATTGAGGAGAATCAATCCTATGCTTCTCCCAGCGATGGAACAAGAAGTACAGAAGATGTTTAAGGCAGGCATCATAGCTCCAATCAGATTCTCTGAATGGATCTCCAACTTGGTCCCTACAAGAAAGAAAACCGGTGAAATTAGGTTGTGTGTGGACTTAAGAAATCTGAACCAAGTATCCCTTAAAGACAACTACCCTTTACCCAAGATGGATCACATTCTCCAAAGAGTGGTAGGGGCCACAAGGATCTCATTGCTAGATGGATTTTCAGGTTTCAATCAAATCTTGGTACACCCTGATGATCAGGACAAAACAGCGTTTACAACCCCATGGGGAACCTTCAAATATGTAAAAATGCCTTTTGGATTAAAAAATGCAGGGGCAACTTTCCAAAGAGCAATGGATATTGCTTTTGCCAAAGAGATTCATGACTTTTTAGTTATCTACTTGGATGACCTTACACCTTTCTCAAAATCAGACCAAGAACATCTAAAACATTTGAGACAGATCTTCCTAAAATGCAGAAAATATGGAATTTCCTTAAATCCCAAGAAATCCCTGTTTGGTTTAGAGGAAGGTAAATTATTGGGCCATATCATATCAAAAGATGGCATTAGAATTGACCCAGATAGGATACAAGCTATCCTGCAAATGCCTCACCCGAGAAATGTCAAAGAGTTGCAAGGATTCTTGGGAAAAATCAATTTCCTGAGAAGATTTATCCCAAACTTAGCAGAACTAAGCAGATTATTAAACAATATGCTGAAAAAGGATTCAAAAGTGAAATGGACTGTTGAAGCCAATCAAGCCTTTGAAGGTATAAAACTGGCCCTTACCCAAACCCCAGTCTTGACCAATCCTCAGTTTGACAGAGAATTTATAATTTTCTCTTTTGCCTCCCATCATACTATTGCTGCTGTGTTATTACAAAGGGATGACCAAGGGAATGAGAAGCCAATTGCTTTCTTTAGCAAAGCTCTTAGAGATGCGCCTCTGAAGTATCAAATCATGGAAAAACAAGCTTATGCTTTAGTCAAAGAAATCAAAGACTTTAGGATTTATATCCTTTATTCCCATGTCAAAGCATATGTGCCAAGTCCTATTGTCAAAGACATTCTCACTCAAGAAAATTTAGAAGGTAGAAGAGGAAAATGGATTGCCAGCATACTAGAATTTGACATTGAAATAAAACCTACAAAACTAATAAAAGGGCAAGGCTTGGCCAAATTAATGACAGAAACCAACTTTCAAGCCTTAGACATAAATCAGCTGGACAGTGAAACAGAGCTGGCGACTCCAAAGATCAATGTAGCCTTTGAACAATCCCCCTGGTACTCTGATATCTGTTATGTGTTACAAAACCTGTGCGCTCCCCCAGGACTGTCCAGAACTAAGTGTAGGCTTTTAAAAATGAAAACATCAAGATTTTGTGTGATGGATGGAAATTTGCTTTGGAAAAACCATGAAGGTATATTGCTGCACTGTTTAATGGAAAATGAAACTAATAATATCATGCAAGAGTTTCATGCAGGAGACTGTGGTGGACACTTGTACTGGAGGTCCACTGTGGATAAAATACTGAGGGCTGGTTATTACTGGCCCACAATGTTCTCTGATGTCAAGAAATTCACTACATCATGCCACAAATGCCAAGTGTTTGAGGGAAAGAGACAGCTGCTGCCACTTCCCTTAAGACCTATTGCAACAGAGAGACCTTTCCAACAATGGGGCTTGGATTTCATTGGGGAAATCCATCCCTCATCTTCAGGCCAGCATAGATGGATCCTGACAGCCACAAACTACTTCACCAAGTGGATTGAAGCTATTCCATGCAGGCAAGCAAATGATTCCACTATCATTCAGTTCTTGGAGAATAATATTTTGGCTAGATTTGGATGCCCGGACAAAATAATAACAGACAATGCTGCTGCATTCAAATCCAAGAAAATGGTGAACTTCTGCCACAAATTTCATATTACTTTGGGCCATTCTACTGCATACTATCCCCAAGGTAATGGTCTTGCTGAATCATCAAACAAAAGCCTGGTGAACATCATAAAGAAGGTGTTGGAAGAAAATAAAAAGAATTGGCATAAGAAACTAGTCAATGCCTTGTGGGCAGATAGACTGACAACCAAAAGATCAATTGGGACCAGCCCATATGAGTTGGTCTATGGACTAGAGGCCAAGTTTCCATCATCACTAGGGATACCTGTCATAAAGCTTCTGCAAGAAAGCCAAGCTGAACCAAATGATATGCATAGAAGGATAAATCAAATCATATGTCTACAGCAAACCAGAGATCAAGTTTTCAGCAGAGTTCAAGTGCTACAAGAGAAATTAAAGAAGGCCTTTGATAGAAGGACTAAGGCAGAAGATTTCAACATGGGAGACAAAGTCCTCAAGTGGGATGCAAGAAGAGAAGACAAAGGAAAACATGGAAAATTTGATTCTTTATGGAGAGGACCATTTGCTGTCCAAGCAGTGCAAGGTAACAACACTTACTTTCTAAGAAGCCTTAATGAAACTGACTTGGATGAAGGTCCTGTCAATGGCAGGATGCTGAAGCACTATTTTGAATATCACCCATAAGTGCAGCCTGAGGTTCCCTTGTATATATGCAGATGTACATATTATTTTCTGTTTAGATTGTAAAAATGCAGTTTTTCAAGTTTATTGACTGTCAGCAAAAGGTAGATAGAATCAGAGGATTACCAAGAAGGGAGGCACAAAATTTTGATATCTCAAAGTAGTAAACTTCAAGATTGGCAAAGGCAGTCAATAGGCAAGGCAATCTGACCTGTTGTTCTTGGTCTTTCAAATGAAAAACCATCCCCATGTGGAGCCACTGTTAGCTACCTATATCAATAGGTTTCATATTTCATGATTGGTTTCAAAGGTCCAAATATGCTCTGCTTTGATGATGCAAAGATCCCATATTTTCATAAGGAGACAAGGTATGTACATATCTTGATAAGGATTCAATTTTGATGGATGATCCAACAGCTTAATCTGGATCATGCCATGTTTTAAATTTCCAGTTGTAGAATAGAGAAAGAAGTCTGTCCAAACCGTTTAATCTTGGCAGACAACTAGCTTAGGTAGAGAAGAAAAGGTTCCCAACAGCTTAATCTGGGACCTTGGAAGAAATAAGGGCAGAAGTAGATAGAGAAACAAAAGAAAAAGCCAAGGAAAAGAAAAGGCAAGCAAGGGTCTGCAAGTCCAAGTGCACCCTCCAAGAAGAAATAAAAAATGCTAGGCAAGTAGCTGGGTAAGTAGTTGGGGTTGCAGAAAGGTTATCTCTACCATTACAGATGTGTGAACTATGTTTTCCAAAGCAAAGTCAATCAATTGACAAGGTGTTCTTCTGCATCAAGTTGCAGCAAGCAAAGGAGCATGTCTAACTTCCCTTTTTCCCTTTTCATGTCATTTACTAACATCCCCTCATCAGTTGGGATTCTTGGAAAAATTCATGGTTTCATGGTGGTTCTTATGGCTGTGAAAGCCACATTTCCTATGTAAACTTCTTTTCATTTTGATCTACTCTTTAAACTAAGTGAGTTTCAAACAAACTTAGTGATATCCCCCTCATCTGCCCTCCTCATCCATATTAACCTCTAATTCTACTTTATAACTCCCCTATCTTACCTTTCCCCTACTAGTATTAAACACCATGGTGTATAAACCCCAAATTTTCTATAAATATCCCTCCCCTTGGCATAATAGCCATATGTTCTCTAAAAAGGAATCAAAATGACATCTGGTCACTTTTGATGAACCTACACTGTCTCTCTCTCCCTTGCTACAGCTCAATCCACTCATTTAACCCTCATTTGCAAAGAAAAGCCTATAAAAACCCTTTCTAACCATAAACCCCATTCAAATTATTGAAAAAACCCAAGAAATCCCGAAAAAACCCATAAAAACTCACTATTCTAAGGTCCCCGCCCGAAATATTTAAAAGAATATTTTAATCGGCCGGCGGGTCCCCCCCAACCTGCACGATCCGTCGGAGGACCCGCCAGCCGTCCGATCTCGAGCCGCCCAGATCTTACGGTGGGCGGTCATTGCTGTTCCCCGACCTGCCGACCTTTAGCGTCCGGGGAAAGCGGTTTTGCCACCTCCGTACCCTGGACGCGTGTCAATCGCCGGGGTTGTTCGGACCCCCCTCCCCAATACCACTCGCCGGCAAAAGCGGTGCGGGGAACCCGCTTACCACCCTCCCTGTTATCACCCTTCCCCCTGCGTCATGCGCACGTCATCCTCACGTCACCTCACCTATAACCGCCCCCGCATCCCGTGGCCCTCCACGCAGTCCTGCCACCGCATCCACCCGCCACCATGTCCTGCCACCCTGGCGGACACCTCAGCAGACACGTCACCTCCGTACCCGGGCCCCGCCATGACGTCATGCTGACGTCATCGGCGGAAAAGTGCCAAATGCACATTTTTTCCAAAATTAACGTTATAAACGACTAAATGAGTCGTTTTCGGTCATTTTCACGCGCAAAAGAAGTAGCCGTTGTCGACCAGCTGCCGCGAAATTTGTCCTCCAGCCATCAAATTCGACATTTCAACCGCTGCAAGTTCAGGATTCGACGGCATTAAGCCTCCACAGGCCGGCCCGCAAGCTTTCAAGCCATTTTTTCCAGGTATTTCACCAGTTTTCCTACTTTGCCCATGCATTCCAATTCTCTGTAAAATTCACCTTTAAAAGACTGCTAAAACTCCTAAGTTCAGCTCTGCCTGCCATTTGAAGTGAGCCCAAGCAACCTGCACCACCCCTGAACCATAATTTGACATTGGAGCGCTCATTCCGCGGGCTGAAACTGTGAAATTGCCCCCCAGGTGCTCGGCATTGTTCCCTTTTGCCAAGCACAGACCACCTGCATTCTTACCAAAGAAACATCACTGTCTCTGAAGCTTGCCATTAGCAATTCACATCCCTGTGAATTTGCAGTAAACCACAAAAGCCAGCTTGCATTTTTCATTTAAAGGAAGACACTAGCCTATGTTTACAGTGGACCTGCTGCTCAAATCTTGAAGGACCTGTCAAACCATTACCTCTACCTGTACAGATTCAGATTATATCATGGCAGCCTCTGCGTCCTCGTCCCTCAGTGTTGCTCCACTAAATCAAACAAATAAGGAGCTGGAAGCCTTGCAAATTATTGACAAGGATTGTCTCATTAGAGACTTTGAGGGAAATAGGGACTTCCTGCAGATATTTACTCAACTGAGGGAAGACTATAAAGATGGTCATGGCACACATGGGATATGGGAGTCAAACCTGCCCTATTACTGTCTCCCAGCCGTGAATGTTTTCCCTGAAATCATTCACCTATGTGCTAAACACTATGATGTCCAGCACAGAGCTGTCAATACTCCATCAGGGAGGATCCTTTTCTACATAAATGCTGAAACCATCAACAAGATGCTACATTTTGATCAGACAGAGTTGCTGATCCCATTCTCCATGAGTTACTTGCTGGAAGCTGGTGACAAGATGACCAGTGAGGAGCTGCAAAAGGTCACCAGGACCTTCATGAGACCTGAGTGCCAGCCTACAGGGCCACCTCCTTATCTGAGTGTACATTTCAATGATATAGGCAGGCTGTTACTAGACATGATAGCCTATGTATTGGGATACCAAAACAGTGAGCATGTGGACAAAGCCATGCTAGTGTTGCTGTCTGTTTACAGCCCACACCAACCCCCTGCCCAAAAGTATAACTTTGCTAAGTTCATAGCCAATAAGATTCATGATCAATTGAGCAAAATGAACAGACAGGGGGTCTTCAGATACTCAGCCTACATCTACCACCTGTTCATGTTCCATCATCCTGAAGCCTTCCCATGCTACATCAGAAGGCTAGACCATAGAGGGGAGAGAAGATCTGTCATCTTCTGGACCTCAGTTTATCACAAAGTCACAATTTCACCCTATACCTACTGTGAATTTGTTGACCAATTTGTGTACCCAATCTCTTGTATGCTAATGAAGTCCCCCCCTCCCAGAATATCTAATGAGATCAAGAAAGCTCTGCAGCTCAATAAGAAATATAAAATAGGTGACTGGTACCTATATGAACACCACACTGTATTCAGGATCAATGGATGTGAGCTTTGTCCATACAGGCTCCCCAAGTATGTACCTATGAGGTTGTTTGCCTTAGAGTATTACAGGCAATTAATTCAGTCAGACCTCACCCATTTCCACAGCTCCAAGAAAAAGGCCCACCTTAATTTCAAACATGAGTTGGGCCCCTTCATTATGAACAAGAAGGAAGGATGGGAGGCTGCAGACTTGATCCTCAAGGACAAATATAAGTTGTCCTATAGTTTTCGATGGGTCCCTTATGACCGTCAGGGTTTCATCACTGCTAGGAGAAATAAGTATAGGCTCCTAGCTATTAAGCACTGCCACTACCCACACATAGAAAAATATGCCAACTTACAAGAATGGCAGCTGGACACTCTATCTGAGAGCTTAACTGAAGAAGAAAGAATGCTTAAAAATAGGAAAGAGCTTGAGAAGACTATTGACCTGGATTATGTGCAGCAGGTACCTTTCAGACCGCCTCACTCAGTGAGAGAAGGGACCTCAGTTACAAGGACTGCACCACAGGCACCTTCTACATCAGCAGCAGCAATAGATAAAGGCAAAGGCAAAATGGATGCAGAGGATGAAACAGGAAAAGAACAGTCAGAGCAGCAAACAAAGCAGCAAACAGATCAGCAAACAAATCAGCAAACAGAGCAGCAACAAGGACAAACTATTCTGCCACAGACTGGGCTGCCAGAGACCCCTATAATGCAAACACCGCCACCTCAAACTGAGCCATTGACTGCCCCAATTTTGCAGACCCCAGCACATGAAGAGAGGGGAATCAAAAGAGAAAGAGAAGAGTCCACTCCTCTCAGTGGATCCTCCCACCAGCCAGAAGCCAAAAGGCAAAGGGCAGACTCCCCAGAGGTGGAAGACATTACTGAAGATGTCTTGAACAGTACAGCAAGAGACAAGGAGGGCAGCCAGCACACAGGAACAAGCTCCTTTCTACAGGAGCAAACTTTACAGCTTGGCTTGGAGGTATCCTCTCCTTCACAACAAAGCAAGAAGCCCAAGAGCACCAAGGCTTCTTTCAAGAAAATAAAGGCTCAGAATGAGCTATTGAGGGCTGAGGTATACAAACAGTTCATAGATGCTACACCAGCCCAGCAAGAGAGACTGATGTCTATTTATGACATCCAAGAAGAAAAGATAATATTCAGTCATTTCAAGCCCAAAGGGCCGCAGCCTAGGACAGCTGCAGATTTCATAAAAACAAGGGTGGAGGTCCTAGCTAAAGATATACATCCCATGGACCAGATTGAACTCCACAAGCAGACTGGGGAGATGGTCTATGCCACCTTGGTTGAAAAGGCCACATTGGCCCATGAGCTGAAGGAATCCCTAAAGAACACCAATACTCAGCTGGATTTTGAGAGAATGTCCTCTAAGGCCAAGGACAATAGAATAAAGTCTCTTGAGGAGATCATTGTTGATCTAGGACATGATCCTAGTGATCCAACAGGTGTAAAGGCCCTCCTGAAGAAAAAGGATGATGACCTGAATGCAATGAAGAAGAGGCTAAAGCTGCAGCCCACAGAGCACCCTCAAACAACAGAGCTCCAAGAGCAAAAACGGGCAGACAACCAGCTAGACCTCCTAATGAAGCAAGACCAAAGGATCATAGAGCTGGAGAAAGAGCTGGAGGGAATACTACAGGAAAAACAGGCAGATTCCACCTCCCAAGCTCCCCCAACCACATCAGCAACAACAGCAACATCAGGGGCAGCAGTGCCCCCCACAACAGAAGCAGCAAGCACAACAGCAGCCCAAGAGGCCAGTCCAAGTATAGAGGAATTGACCAAAGCTGTCAAAGAGATGGAACTCCAGGCCAATGAAATAAAGAAAGCCAAAGAGAAATTGGCAGAGTTGGATTCCAAATATGACAAGTCCAAGGTAACTGTGGCAGAGCAGGGCAAAGAAATAAAGGCCCTCAAAGACAAAATAAAAGCTTTAGAAAAAGAATTGAATCTAGGAACAGCCATGGCCGAAATAAAAAGGATCTTATGGGCCAAAATAGGCCAATCTATCACCCAACAATGGAAATCAATAAAAACGATACATCAGCAGATGGAATTGTTGGGCCAAGCACATACAGAAATCAATAAGGCCAAAACACTGCTGGGAAACAGACCAGAACAGGCCAATAGAATGATAGACTTCCTAAACAGGCAGGAACAGGAGGAACTGGCAGCCATAGGTATCCCCAACAGAACAAAAGCCGTACTCACTGCCAAGAAAGTACTCACTCTCAGGAATTATGTACAAAATGTGGAGAGGAAGTGCAATGAGATCACAGCAGATGTGGAAGAGTTCAGGGTCAAATTGGCAGAACTGCAGGCAAAAGGCTTCCCCAGCCTCCTAACTGGTGCAGGAAAATTGATCTCCCCAGATCAATTTACCAACAGAATGGCATCATACATTGAGAATCAAATTACTTCATCAAGCAGTACATCTGAACAGACAGGGCCCCCCTCAGGACAGAGCTTATATGATAAACTGGGAGGCCTTTTCTTTATTGAAAATGAAGTGAACCACCTTTTTGAGACTCCTCCTAATTTTTACAGGTATACAGAGGCCGACGAGACCTTAATAAAGATTAGGAGGCATCAGATGCCAAAAGAAGATTGGTGGCAAGCAATGCTTCAAATTCTGCCACGGTAGCTCCAGCTGTTCAGTCACTGCCAGCTCCAGGTCACTATCAAACAAACAGAAGGATAAAGTGAGAATTAAAATCAGCTGAATGCAGACTCAGCATTTAGACTATGTCGGCTAGCCAAAAAGATAAAGAAATGCGTAAATTTTGGCGGTACACCCCTAACCAACTCCAAGAGCCACCAAGTCAGCAGTCTCTGACCTTTTTCTGATAGCTAAGGGACTAAAAGTAATCACAGCATTTACTCTCTCAGCGGCTACACTCCAGCAATTAACTGAGCATTTACGGAACATTCACTCTCCTTTCTGATATTTTCTTATGTAAATTTGTATATATACTCCCCTTAGTAACGCATAAGGGGTTGGTAATTTTTACTCTGAGGAATGTATACTCTGTACTTTCAGAAAAGTTTAATACAAAGAGCAATTTCAGCTCAGTGATTTCCTGAAGCTATGGTGTCTTGTTGATAATTTAAGTGCTGTTGCAGAATCCTTGCGTTGTCTGGTGGAATGATATGTCTTCTTTAAACTCTGTTTCGTTTCCCTATGTTATTTCATTTTCATATTTTCATCATATCTAGCAATAAAGAAAAAGAATAGTTCAGGACATGTTTCTTAACACCCCGTGCTCAATCTTATATTGTTGTAAATGTTTTCTTCAGGATTAAAACAGACATGAATTCTTAAATGCTCATGTTACATTTAATTCCATGCTGTGAATGTTATCTAGAAATTCTTAAATGCTTCCAGGTAACAATTGCTTTCCCTTTCATACCAGTTTATAGAAAGATCCTTAATTGCCTTTCTTATCCTGAACATGTTGCACACAAACTCAATTTCAAAGCTTGTTCCCCGGACAATTACCCTGCTCTGCAACTTTCATTACTGTATCAAACATAGCACACCAAACCAAAGGACCACTGACTCCATTGCCCAATGTTATATAAGATGCTGGTAAGAGCATACACATTTGACTGAACCTTTTCCAGCCAAACAATTGAACCAAAATTAAAACTTCACATCTAGCCTAAAATACTATTAGAACAGAGACAAATTATAAAGAGAGAGCCCTCTCTGATCACAGTTTGGCTAGAAATTGTGATCCAAAGATTGGTTAGTGGTTACCCCGGCCGTATTCCCTTGGGAGTCATAGGGAACAACCTGGGTGATAACACACACCTGAAGTGAGAAACATCGTAAAAGTAAAAAAAATGGCCCATCAAGTACATTTAAGATTATTTTTGAATGGAGGAATTCGTGAGAAATAAATAAAACAAATTTTACCTCGAATGTTAAAGATGTTGAATCCGATGATAGTACACATATCTATCCATACTATGGTATAATTAACTTTGGTGAACCATATGAGGTGATAGGCATAGTACTAGACATATGTTTCGTGCTGAATGTAGACACTGTTTATGTTCTTGCAAAATTTCCCAAGCTACTTGAAAAGGTTAGATATCGTCTCTCAAAGACAAAGTATGACACATATGAAGAATCTACACTATTGTGTGAAGAAATCACATCCAACATTTCAAATAACATTGTAAGTATGCTTATTTATATTTATGTGTTATGCATTATTGTAAGGATCACTAAATTTTTTATAAACGATTGATCATTGACATATTGTGTTTTCATTGATAGGATTTTTCTAAGAGTCTTTCAACAATGCTTGAGGGTATTTATTATCTAGAGCCAAATATTATGAATGTGATCAAATGTTTCCATGCAGAGGCAGAAGAATAAAGGAGATGGAAACAAAGATGTCCGATCCATGAAACTGTAATACTACACATAGAGAATCATCAAATAATCCATAAGGTGGGTCAATCTAGCAAAGGTAAACATGTTTCTTTTGAATATATGGCAGTAGACACTGAAGCTCAAAAATATGTCACCATTAGTGAGGAGGAGGTTAGAAATGTTGTTGAGAAGGAGAAAAAAATAAAACACTGAAAAGAAAAATGGCCAGATGTATCTCTTCCACTTGATGATGAGGAGACTATTTATGTAGAGGAAGATATGTTAACCAGTAAGAAGAAGAATTCAAAAGTTTCTATATATGTTAAAATCATAGATAACAGTGAAGATCAAAGTGAATGTTCTAAAGGCAACAAACAAATTGTAAAACCAGGTGCTGATTTAGAGGATGGCATTATTAAAACAAAACAAAATTCCATTCGAGATCACTTGGGAAAGAATAAATTAATGAATGGTGGCAAAAAATTTGAGTTTAATGTTATGCAATTTTATAGGTCAAATGAAGGACAATATCAATATCAAATTAGAAAGGAACATCACCTACATGTCCATAATTTGAAAACGTTGTTCATGTACAATCCATATGCACATGTGGTGGATTATGTGGTTCTTGTTAATCCAAATAAAGTTCCCAATAAAGACACATTTGATAGGACACAATGTTTTGAGTACAAATATTATGTAATTGGAAGGAACCATTTAGCAAAGGCCAAAAGACAAGTGATAGAGAAATAACCCAATAAATATCCTTTTGAAATAGTGAAATGCATCATTTATGTCGGCTTAACATAAACAAAGGAAAAGTTATTGACATAGAATCATAATGTAGATAATGAGTATAAAATGTCTATGAATTTCATCCAAAGGGTTAGATTTATTCAAAATGAATTTATAGAAAGATGTGGTGGGGATAAGACAAAAGTCAGTTTAAGCTTAGAGAGGGAATGCTGTATTGAAACAGGTTATCAAATTGATGTTAAAATTAATTCAAAAGGTGAAAAGTAAACTCAGAATTACTCAAGGGCATAGATAATATTTTCTAGTTGACATTTAGAATAGGGGAGATATGGAAATTGATTTATTACATTTTCAACATGTAGGATAATATTTCCATAAAAAATTAGAAGGTTAAAAAGTCTAAACCCAAAATATGTACCAACAATAAGACAGGTCCTGAAATGAAGCATCTTCCAGATGATATGCCAATCACACCTTTGAGAACATTGCAAGGAGTTAAGGATGACAAACTAGTCAAATCAATATTATGTCGTCTGAAGTTAGGTGAATTGTGATTGGACAAAATATTCTTAGAATTTCAAAAGTAAGTTTGTTGAATTACTTTTACTTTTTTCTTGGATTATAATTTTATTTTAAATATAGCATATTTTTGTTGGTAGTATTTGTTATATGTATCATTATATTAACAATTTTAATTTATTCATTCAGTCTTGAGATTTATATGAAAATATAAGAACATATGGTTAGAATGTTGAATGAAGAGAGTTGGAATGATGCTGTACTTGGTCAATAAAGGGTAATGGAAAATGGTTTTTTTTGAGTGGATATATTCAAATCCCTCTAATCCACGTAGACTCTCCACTTTCATTTCTTCTTGGGAACAATAACAAGTGGAGATACCCACTTACTGTTAGAAATACAAAAGATGAAATTTGCATCTAAGAATTTTTAAAGCTCCTCATTTGAATTCTCTTTAATGTTAGGTTCATTATTCGTTGAGGTTGTCAGATAGGCTAGGATCCTTCCTTCAAATAAGTATGATGAGTATGCAAGGTAGGATGTATAGACTTCATGTCCTTATAAGCCCATGTAAAAGCTTCTTTATCCCATCTTAGTAACATCACTAATTTATCTCTTTATTTAGGGGATAAATTAGGGTTAATATTTAAGGTTTTCTGAGGTGCAATATCCACTAGTATACCCTTAAGGCTAGGTGTAGTAGGTATTCACCATGTAACAGGATCATCCAGAGTTTCTTTCTCCTCATATTTTCTATTATAGAACTCAACAACCATAATGTGGGTGGTCTAACAGTACAAGGTTAATTAATAAAGCTGCTAATGACATCGTATTCATTCTCATTTTTAAAGTATAGAACCCTTCCTACAATGAGTATTGGATGTGCATTAGCTTATTTCAGGTCATACATAAGCCATGAAGGACTCTCAAATTCAAAACTTGGTTTAGTTAGAGGGTAAGAAACAAGGTCCTTGGTACTGTGACCATGAGAGATAGTCATACAACTAGACCTACATCCAATAGAGGAATTTGTAGTAGCAAGCCATAATCTACACATATTTAAAGGATGTCCACCTAAATATATTCTAGGCTAAATCACCATGAAATCTACTAAGTACTGCTAGGAATCTACTATAATAATGAAATCCTCCAATATTCCTTCTGGTCAAATTATAGACCTATATGTGAGTTCCAAAACAATATGGGTTGGTCTCTAACTGGTAATCTAAAGTAGTTTTATAGTTTCGCTTTTTATTATGTTAAATGATGCACCTAGATCAATCAAGGTATTCAAGAGAGCTATTCAACTATTGTGAGAAACTACATTTGGGTACATTATTTCCTAGAATAATTTCTGATAATCTACCAATAACATGCACAGTAGGGGGATCTTGATGTTTCCTACCTAGATTTTTAACACACAACTCCTTAAGTGTTTTGGCATAAATCTCGTATCACTTGGAGTAAAGGTATCCATACAAGTAAGTTCTTTAACTCCTTTAGGAAGTTATTCTCAAATTAATGGGTATCCTTGACCCCTACTAATGATTTAGGGTAAGAAGGGTACAAAGAAGTCTCATTTCTAGTAGTTGTTATAGGTATCAAAGATGAGGTAATGTCTATTGTTATAGTAGGATTGGTTTTTAGAATAGTCTTGGCAGTAATGTCAGTTGTTATACTTTGATCATCTATTTTAGCACTAATAGTAACCTCAGTTGTTACAACATGTTTCTTTTATAAAGATCGTTGAACTAAGTTTTGTTACCTTGATAGGTTTTCTACCTTATTTACTATTATGAAAGGGGAAATAGTGGGGGCACCACTCTTCCCAATCGTAATTCAATCTCATTTACATTCCTTGGGTGAAATTTCATAGGTCGGGAGAACTAGAGTTTCAACACATTATATTGTGTTATTTTTAGGGTTAAGGTTGGGCTTTATAGGTAGTGGAGAACATAATGGAGGACTCCTCATAGGTACATTAGATGGAATATTTAAATGTCTGTTTTTGCATTGGAATTTATACAGGCATCTGGTTAAGGGGAACATGCCCTCGCCATGGATTAAACCATGAAGGGACATGACACTTTGGCTAGGGCATAGTGTATTGAGCAAGATGGTTGAGAGACTGAGCTATTGAATATTCCAATCGTTTAGGTATTTGTTGGTAATTATACATACTATACCAAGAATTAAAATAAGAGAAGGGTTCTTACACCATACTTTATGGCCTAGGTTTCCAGGTTTTTTAGTACCAACGAAATATGTTTCACCAACATCCTCCCTTGCTTCCTTGTAAATTACCTTAAGTGTATGTTATGAAACTAGATTACAAAAAGTTAGATAAGATAGATGAACACCTTAGAAATCAACCTCTTCGAGGGGCGAACCTCCTTTGCATTACACACATGAACAATTATTAGATGATACAAATGACAAGACCTCCTTTCTATAGATAGGAGTCTAAGGGGTCATAATATAATCAGAGTCGACATAACAATAATAATGTAGGGGAACAATGATAACAATAGTGGGCTTCTATGGGGCACAATAATAACAATATGGGGACTACATGGGCACAACAATATAATAAGGGGGTCCCTCTCCTTCAAAAAGTATTGTCCTCAACGCTTGAGTAGTTCTTGATGCTTATGTATAAAATTCTTGTCCTCCCATGTGGAATCTTTAGCGGGTAAGTTCTTCCACTTGATGAGATACTCTGATATTGATTGATTTCGTAGATTTTAGGTTCTTTCTTTTGTGACTTCTCAAGGTTCCAATATGATTTTTCCTTCCTCGTCAAGTTCTGGCAATATTGCTTGAACTGGGATCTTTTGGAACTTTTGAATGAGTGGCCACACTTCTTCATGCTTCTTCCATTCATCCCTTGATTTTTTTATCCAATCTAGTTGGATGATATAAATAGCACAAAACAATGCTTCCACATCCTCATCCTTTCTTGAGAGTGCATCTGCAACAACATTTTGCTTCCCTTTTTTCTAGATGATTTCAAAGCCATAACCTGACATATTTCTGACCCATTCTTTTTGTTCTTCTAAAGATAATCTTTGTTCTAAAAAGTATTTAAGACTATCATGATCCATTTTTACCTTGAAGTGTCTTCCCATTAGGTAAGATCGCCATTTCTTAAGTGCATGTAGTATTACCTACATTTCCTTCTCATAAATAGCTTGCTTGAGATGTAGCTGTAAAAATACCCAATCGCCTACATAAAAACTTCTTTCACACCAGTGTTGATCTGCCTGTTGTTTGATTCAATTCTAGACCAAAGTGGTGTTATACTTTAAAAGTTGGATAACTTGTTGTTGATACTCAATGTGATCTTTCACTGCTTGAATCTTTTTCTTCTTGATATGTCCTTCTATCTTGAGACTTTAAGGAGCGGTAATTTCTTCCATTGCATTACAAGATATGGTCAGGTTCATTTCTTGATGCTCGATGTGATCTTTCACTTCTTGAACATTTTTCTTCTTGTTATGTCCTTCTATCTTGATAGTTTGATGAGTGGTAATTCCGTCCAATGCATTACAAGATATGGTCAAATTCATTTCTTCTTTATCGATGTGATCTTCCACTTCTTGAACTTTTTTCTTCTTGATATGTCCTTCTACTTTGGGAGTTTGAGGAGTGGTAATTGTTGCCAATGCTCTACAAGATATTTTCAGATTGATTTCTTCTTTCTCTAGGGTTGGTTACTAGTGTATATCCTCTTCTTTTGATGTTTCTTGATCCCTTTCTTCCTCCTCTTCATAATCTATGTAAAATAATTTCTTCCCAACACACTTATGACCTTTAATGTATTTTCTATCAGAATTGTAACAAAGCCCTTTTGCTCTTTTTTCTTCCAATTGTTTTGGTGTCAACCTTGTAGGTTGTGGAAGGCTAGGAGAAACAACACTTCCATCTTTGTAGCTGTGAGGGGTAGACTTCCTTGTTGCCATAATTTTTCTTTCCACTTTTCTTGCCAACCTGTATGCCTTCTCCAATGAATCAGGTTCCCAAAGGCAAACCTCATGTTGAATGTTATCCTTTAAAGTCCCTATGGAGATGTCAATCCTATGCCTCTATGGAATATCATTTTCCCTTATATTCAATTTTTGAAAGTCCCCAATAGGCTCTGCCATTGAACACTTTTCTTTAGATCTATAAATTGGCTAAAGAAGGTGTTGCTCTTTGTATCCTCATAATGTGCTATAATTTCCTCCATGAAAATTGACCACGTAATAAGTGGTTTATGAGAAAAAAAGCACTTTATACCATACAAATTGATCTGGTTAAATATGAAGATGCAATATGTACCTTTTGTAACAATTTCACCTCAGGTAGATCAAAATAATTCTCCATCTGTAGTATCCAATTTACTGGATTCTTGCCATCAAACTTCTTCATATCGCCTTTTCTTGATTTTAGGAGCTTGATATTGAAACGATTTTAACTCTATAATTTCATATCTCCATATTCTGAAATTAAATCCTGCAGTAGCCTTGCGAGTCCTCTTTCTAATCCCGCAAGTCTGATCAAGATTGGATTCTGCAAGGAAGAGTTAGGTCATATCTCCCATGATGAAATGATTATAGATTGTTTCAGTAGAGAGAACTTGTACGAAGTACCATGTGTGATTGTTTCAACCTTAGGACCTAAAGATGATACATACAAAACTAAAGTCTGTCCTATTTCTGTAGCTTCTTACGAAATTTAAATCTGATGCTCAGAGAGAAAGTTATGAGGATTTTATCAAGGTCACATGTTTAGGATGTAATTCGGGAGCCTGCAAAAACCCTAAATATTGTGGACTGTATCTCTAAATATATATTGAAAGAAGATCTAAAATTTGGGCCCGAGCTTCACTAAAATTGCGGCTCAAATGGTTTTAACTTCATAGTCTAAACCGTCACAGAAAAATAATTATAGCAAAAATTCCACAATGACCTATTTGAGATGGAATTCTAGATTTTTCAAAAACCCTAACTGCCTCAGGTCATATCTTCAAAAATGTAGCAAGAGAAGATCTAAAATTTTGAATCAAGGTGCAGAACAATTTTGACTCAAATGGGTTTTTGTTTTAGCTTCTGAAACTTCCTAGCAAAAAGGTTATAGCGAAAATTCCATGATGGCATGTTTGGAGTAGCGAAACCCTACAATCCAAAGCTCTGATACCAAATGTTATGAAACCAACTTACAAAAAGATAGAAAAGATAGATGAATGCCTTAGAAATCAACATCTTCAAGGGGCCAACCTCCTTTACATTACACAAATGAAAAATTCTTGGATGATGCAAATGACAAGATCTCCTTTCTATATATAAGAGTCTAAGGGGTCATAATATAATCAGAGCCGACATAACAATAATAATGTAAGGGCACAATAATAACAATAGTGGGCTTCTGTGCGGCACAATAATAACAATATGGGGATTACATGGGCACAAAAATATAATAAGGGGGTTGTACTAATAACAATAAGGGGTTACACTAGTAGTATAGGGACCTAACAGTATAGGTAATGAGGGGCATTTTTCTATAGAGTGGTTCCTCTCACATATGGTGGAGTTGTTGAGTGGGAATTCCCTTGAGGGGTGTTTCTTCCCACATCGAGAGAAGAAAATGGTCAGAGATTGCTCCACATCCATCTTGTTTTTCTTTTCTTTAAATACATCAATCTGAGAGGACATGAAGCTCACGATATTAATTTTAAAATTCTCCACCAACTTTCCAATCTCTGCCCTTATTGCTCCACAGTTAAATTACTTTAGAATCCTATTACAGGCATCATGTTTTAAGGTTTTATTTCTTTCTTACCATCTAAAAATTCTTTGGAAAGTTGAACAAGCTCATCATAAGGTTCCTTGGATATATATCCCCTTTCCCAAAAAGGTATATAAGGTCAAGGAATTCATCCCTCATTCCTTTAATCATGATTGTTTTAAAGATTTTCTTGTCTAGATTGATATGATGCAATCTTTGAAAATTAAACTAAATACATTCAACTTACTCTTCCAAGTTTTCTTTTCGTGTCTAGGTGATCCTAGAAAAATCACCCTTTTGGTCTCTAGAATGAAAATAATCTTGATATTTTACTAAAAAGGTTTGGTTCATCTCATCCTAGTTAAACTAAAGACATTCAACATAATCTTCCAAGTTTACTTTTGGTGTCTAGGTGAACCTAGATAATTCACCATTTTGATCCCTAGAATGACAATAATCTTGATATTTTACTAAAAAAGTTTGTTTCATCTCATCCGAGTTAACAGATGTCTTACCGGTTCCCAAAATACATCTCAATGTTTCATTAGGGGAATTTTGAGGTCTAAAATGGACCTCTTAGGGAGATTATAAAATAATAATGGAAATAATAAAATAAGATTAGATTATATCATCAAATCTTAGGAAAAAAAAATAAAAAAACTACTTTTTCAACCCATATTTTCAACTTATCTCCTTATGGGTTTACTCAAATTTCGAGCGGAAACACTCGTTGGATGCAGAATTTAATTCCTCATCGAAGGAGCACCCATGTTGCATAATTTTGATGGTTCCTACTACACGAAAAATGAGAAATACATGAAAAATGTTATTTCAATTAGGTTTTTTCATGTTATTCTCATATTTCATGTAACAAGGTCCATCAAAACTATGCAATATGGGTACTCTTTTGATCAGGAATTAAATTTTGCATCCAACAAGTACTCTTTCTTGAAATTTGAGTAAAAAATGAGGGAGATAAGTTGAAAATACGGGTTGAAGAAATAGTTTTATTATTTTTTAATTTTTTTACTTTTTTACTCTAAAAATGTGAATCATCCCCCATGATTGACATCATCATCCTAAATCTCATCGGTTATTATAAACTTTATTTTGGTTGTACATTTTTCTTAGGAGGCCCATTTTAGACCTCAAAATTCCTCTAATGCTCCCTTTTATGTAGTTGGGAACAATTTTAGTTTTTGTTCATCAGTAATGTAGTCATAACTTCTATGGAGGACATCAAATTCAAAAAGTAATGTATCTAGAAACTATATAACCATGCCTTGAAAAGTAGGGAGTTTAGACAAAGGATTTTTTTTCGTTCAAGCCATTCCTTGAAGACTCCCAATAGGGAAATCAAAACTAGTGACTAAGATTCCTAACATTTTATTTTTTCACAGATTTTATGTAGCAATCACAAGTGGCTTCCCCAGTGAAGGATGTTGTACCTTAAGAAACCAATTTCCTGGTTGTGTAGAAATTGTTCTTGAGATATTAATATTTATAATTATTGTCACTTTTTTATCACTTAGTTGTATGTTGTATTCTCAAACGAAGGACCTGAGAGACTTGGTTTTAAACCCTCAATACTTAGATGACTTGAAAATCCAACAATGCCATTTGATTGCTAAATATAAATGATGAATGAAGAAAGCTTGAAGAAGTCATAGAAAATATGTTGTTTTACATAGAATCTACTATCTATGACACTTGGAGAAGTTAAAGATAATATGTTGTCTTACACGAAAACTACTATCTATAACTTAGAAGAATTGTAGAGGTAGGAACTTCAAGTATAAGAGCGCTCTTTTAAGGGATTTTAACTTCATTTACATAAGAAAATAAAGACCTGCAACTTCATTACCATACTTAAAGGAAGAAAACATTTGATGACACATAACAACGAAGTTACAAAATCATACCCAACAATGTGTGGAAGACTTCTGACTCTTTCATTAATCAATAATTTTATCAAGAATACAGTGGCCTAGTTTCCAGGTTCTCCAAAGTTCAAACCTTTTTTTTATATAATCTTGCCTCTTTATACATCATAGGATAGTTAGTAACCACCCAAAACTGTCAAACTACCTAACTATCCTCTAAGTGCTTTGAAGTAAAGATCATTACAAAATATTACATTTGAGGGTAAAGACACCTCATTCATTTCAAGAAAACAAGATAATAAGAAGTAATAAAAACCAGAGAATGATGGGAGATTGTTTCTTATTGTTAGAATCTATAGCTTGAGCCTGTGGTTCTGTTGAGGTATCTTTTTGTTTTTCTATCATCCATTAATGGGGTATGGTGAGTGACGTGGGCAATTAATAGATGAAAGCAGTGGGATATGTGGAATGAGTGACGTGGGGCGGAAAGCTTTGGCAGCTCACTATGGGGATAAAGAATGTATGGGAGCTTCAATAAGATTAAACCCCTGCAGTAATTTCTGGCCACACATTGCGGTCAAACCATGCTAATGTCACGGTAAACTACGAGGGTCGAGCTTTAATTAATCTTCATGCTCATTGCTTCCCTGCAGCATACCTCAACGTACTTATCAAGATATTGCTTGATTGTGCCTCTTGAACCTACATGACCTTTAGACAATGGGTTGGGTATTACAGAATATCTTGTCCACCTGAGCTATGCACAATCACCGTCTGATCACACATTCAATGAAACTCAACACAACTTTAAACCTGTTGAACTAAACCTTATCGCGTCTACTTTTTCAACAACCCTTTGACTGCGATACAGACCTGACAGGAACAAAACTGCTAGTTAATTATTTATCGAGTCTGATTTTAAAGATAAAACCCAATTACTTTTCGACCCGATATCCGTCGAACCCCATCTCTTTCGATGGATGGCTTCGATTGGCCTGGACTTCAGTGAATTAAACTGTATTTCATACAACATTACATACGATCTCCGAAATAAACCCCATTCTAGTTAACTACACAATTGCTGTCGGATCTTTGGCCTGTTGATCAGACGACCTAGATCTTCTCACAGGCTTATCACTTTCAAAGGCCATTAATAATATAAAATCAACCATTTCTTTCAAATCTCCGCATTTCTTTTTATTTCGGTTATAACATAATATTTGGTTTTTCTTTAATATTTTAAATTTTTGTTTCATTTTGTGATAAAACTGAAAATAAAACTTAAATAACAATGGATGCTACAACATCTAGCTCCACCTAGGGATAGTGCTTTTGCCACAAAAGCACTAAGAACCACAGATCAGTGCCTTCACCTCCGGCATGGAGTCATATGTTGCTTAAGCAATTCAAATTCTATGGCATTTGTACACTGAATTCACTTTGGTATCTACAATGGTAGGATGCTTGTGCTTCAGAACTGGAAATACAACTTGAGTTACTGTAAATTTACAGGCAGCTGTAGAGTTTCACCATCAATATTCTTTGAACTGAACACTTGAGCATTGTCTATTATGACTTTGACAGGGCATCCAAGTCTGTTGAACATAACCTCCTCTTATGTCTTGAGATCCTCATAGGACCAAGCCAAAACATCAGTGTATTGCCTGAAAAGCTTAATATATCTCTCCTTATAATTAAGTGAAACTTTCTTGAACAATTTGACTAGCTTGGGCTCCTTCTAGGTTCCAATATTGTGATATAGAATCTGTTCATCCTATGAAAGGAAACCATCACTTGTTCCTTCTTTAGAATAGCCTCCATCAAAGAAACATTTCCACACCCCTTCTATTTGCAGCTCTATATTTACACAGGCTAAAGTAAGCTGCCTCTAGTTATCTTCAGCCAATTTTTCATTGTCATGTACCATGAAGCAAGAAAAGTCATCTTTTTCCTGGATATATATAGGTGAATTACTTGCTTCATTATTTGTGATTATTCTAATAAATCTTGTTTCTCTATGCAACCTCCTTTCTTCCCCACCAAAAATTGGTATGACAGCATAAGAAAAATCTAGTTTCAAAACACCACCCAATTTAGCCCCCCATGACCTAGATAGTAACATTCCAAACTTAGCAGGGATATCTACTACCACTACATCCATTACCAAAATTTTGTCTTGAATCTGGGTTAGTGACACCACCATATATTTAATTCCCCCTAGACACTTCACTTTATGTGAATCAAAAGAATACAAGTCTCCGTAAGGTTTAGTAACTTGTGGGTCTAGCTGTTCATCACTGATAATGGCATAAGGTTGTGTGAGGCTCCTGAATCAAACATACAATTGTGAAAGAGTAAATTATGAACCAATAAAGAAATGTAGAAAGAAGGTGTTAAAGAATCTACCTCCTCGACATGTGAACCAAAAACCACTACTGGTTTATCTTCTTGCAAATTCACAATGTCATTTATATTCACATTCTGAGATGGATTGATAAACTTGGTAATTTCTCTTTGATAAGCTGGTGTTTTAACCAACTCTGTGAGGGGTATCTGAATTCTAGTCTTTTCTATCTCTTTGGTGAAACTAAAAAAATGGCTCTGTTTAGTATTCCTTTCATTCTCATCTTCACTTTTCTACATGACTGAAATCTCTTGTGGAATGGAAACAAGTTTCTCTAAGGGAATTTTTTCACTTTTGTCCTGAGAGGACTCACCTTGAAGAATTTGAGTCTTGCTACTTGTATTCTGTTGTTGCTTTCCTTTATTCAATTTTTTTGTAGGTTGTGGTTCTTGTTCTTGTGGAGTCGCCTTTTGTAAGGGAGTTATAACTTGCTGCTCGACTTCATCTTCTTGACTTCTAGATCTTTTCCTTGATCTCAAGTCATATTTCTTATGTATTTTTGCCTGCATAAAATCAGAAAACCGCTTCCAACATTCATCAATTTCATTATCATCATAGATGACAACTATTTCACTATATTCCCCTCCCTCAACACCTATATTCATCTACTGCATACAATGTGAAAATATGGTCATCATGATCCTTGGAGTGCTCTGGTACTCCATCGGGATCTGCCTCTATATACAATGGTGCTTGAATCCAATCTTGATCTTTTCTCTCCCTCTGTAAAATTTGCAAAGGTTGTCTTCTATATTGAGGGTTAAAATTTATATTTTGTTGTACTTTCCTCTGAGAATTCTTACTCTCTAATTCCAATTTAATCAATTTATTAGGAAAATTTCTAATTACATTATTCATATCCTCTTATGTTTGATCTTGAGAGTATTCTACTTTAGGCTTTCCTTTATCTTGGATAGGTTGTGCATCTGGTGTTTTACCTGTAGCCACCAGATTTTCTTTCATCTCTAATGCATCTGTTTGGATGTGATCAAGGGTTGGGGATCTCCTTTCCCTCAATGTAAATCCAAAATTTGACTCAAAATCCCTTGAAAAAAATTTTCACCAGCAGGAAGGGGCTTAATCTCCACTGGAAGACTATTGTACAATTTATTAAACCTTCTGATGAATTTAGCAACACTTTCATCGGATTTCTTCTTGATAGCATTAAACTCTGTGAGTGAATAGCCATGGTCTCCTTTTCTCCCAATCTTTGGGTGAATAGGTGTTCCATCTCTTCCCAAGAAGGAATAGAGTTATTAGGAAGCGCTTTAAACCATTTTCTTTCTTCTCCATCCAAGAATTGAACAAAAAGTCTTAGAAAAACATTCAAATGTTCAACATTTAGGTTTTCTAAAAAATTACAAAATATTGATATATGATTCTCTATTGTTTGTTCATCCTCCCCTGTTAAATGAGGAAGAATCTTCAAGTATTATTGTGCCATTTGGTTTAACTGTTGTGGAAATTGAATAGGTGCATACCTATTCATAAAAAATGCAAGCTCTGCCAACTCTTGAATTTATTGAACCTTGATTACCAGCAGATGTGGAACATGACTAAGGGGTAAATGGAGTCTGCAAAGGTGGTAATGTAGTTATAGGTTCAGGCTGAATAACTATAGCAGATACTAAAAAAGAAATAGACTCTAAAGACTGTTCCTAACAGTTGGGTTCTTGGAATGAATTGGATGTAGAAGGTGACTCTTGGTCAATAAAAGATGAACGTGAAAGATGTGATGAACTTTTTCCTGGTGCAGACAATGTACGACTCGGTGTAAGTAGAATTTTAGGCCTTCCAACCCTCTTGGAAACTATCCTCTCAGGACCTGAAAGGGCTTGAACTTTCTGCTGTGAGGTATTTGACCTTGTATGGGGTCTCTTTGGAGCTAGAGTTATTGCTTTTGTTCAAAGCAGTCAAATATTTCCTCCTCACTGTACAACCAGAGGAAAATATTGAAAACCCACTTGTCTTCTCTCCCTAGCAATGACACTAATTAATGTTGTACCTTAAGAAACCAATTTCTTGGCTCTGTAGAAATTGTGCTTAAGACATTAATGTTTATAATTATTGTCACTTGTTTGTCACTTAATTGTATGTTGTATTATCAAACAAATGACTTGAAAGACTCTATTTTAAACCCTCAATACTTAGATGACATCAAAATCTTAGAATGCTATTTGATTGCTGAATATAAATGGTGAATGAAGAAAGATTGAAGAAGTCATAGACAATATGTTGTTTTACATAGAATCTACTATCTGTGACACTTGGAGAAGTTAAAGATAATATGTTTTCTTACACCGAAACTACTATCTGTAACTTAGAAGAATTGTAGAGGTAGGAACTTCAAGTATAGGGGAGCTCTTTTAAGGGATTTTAACTTCATTTACATAAGCAAATAAAGACCTGCAACTTCATTACCATACTTAAAGGAAGAAAACATTTGATGACACATAACAGAGAAGTTACAAAACTATACCCAACAATGTGTGGAAAACTTCTGATTCTTTCATTAATCAACAATTTTATTAAGAATACAGTGGCCTAATCTCCAGGTTCTCCAAATTTCGAACCCTTTTTTTCTATAGTATTGCAAATTTATACATCATAGGATAGTAAATAACCACCCAAAACTGTCAAACTACCTAACTATCCTCTAACTTCTTTGAAGTAAAGGTAACTACAAAATATTACATTTGAGGATAAAAACACCTCATTCATTTCAAGAAAACAAGATAATAAGAATTAAAAGAAATCAAAGAATGATGGGAAATTGCTGCTTGCTGTTAGAATCTATAGCTTGACCCTTTGGTTCTGCTAATGTATCTTTGTGTTGTTCTATCATCCATTAATGGGGTATGGTGAGTGACATGGGAAATTAACAGATGAAAGTAGTGGAAGATGTGGAATGAGCGACATGGGGTGGAAAGATTTGGGAGGTCACTGTGGGGATAAAGAATGTACGGGAGCTTCAACAAGGTTGAATCCCCACAGTAATTTCAGGCCCCACACATTGTGGCCAACCATGCTAACGTCAGGGTCAACTGTGGGGGTTGAGATTTAAATGATATTCATGCTCATTGCTTCCCCGCACCACACCTCAACGTACTTATCAAGCTATCACTTGATCATGCCTCTTGAACCTACATGACCTTTAGACGATGGCTTGGGTATTACAGAATATCATGTCCGCCTGAGCTGTGCACGATCACCATCTGATCACACATTCAATAAATGGTCCTATCCTTCAGAACTCAACACAACTTTAAACCTATTGAACTAAACCTTATCGAGTCTCCTTTTTCAATGCCCCTTTGACTCCCATATGGACTCGACAGGAAACAAAACTACCAGTTAATGATTTATCGAGTTCGATTTTAAAGATAAAACCCGATTACTTTTCGACCTGATATCCGTTGAAACAGGTTTGTTTCGATGGATGACTGCGATTGGCCCGGACATCAGTGAATTAAACTGTATTTCATACAGCATCGCATCCGATCTCCGAAATAAACCCCATTCTAATTAACTACACAATTGTCGTCGGATTTGTGGCCTGTTGATCGGATGACCTAAATCTTCTCATGGGTTTATCACTTTGAAAAGCCACTAATAATATGAAATCAACCATTTCTTTCAAATCTCCGCATTTCTTTTTATTTCCGTTATAACATAATATTTGGTTTTTCTTTAATATTTTTTATTTTTCTTTCATTTTGTGATAAAACTGAAAATAAAACTTAAATAACAATGGATGCTACATCAAAGGACATAACCCTATTTTTGGTGATGGGGGTTTCTCAAGATGTTCTGGTTGTTTAAGATGCTCAAGACTCTATTCAGGTTACTGAAATGGTTTAGGTGGTCTTAATGAGTTTTCAAAACCCTCTGTAATAGTATTTTATTTCGCTGCACTACCAAATTCCAAGGTATGCTGATGAAATAATCACTCTTCAAAGTTTAATTCTAAATCAAGTTCATTTATTTCCCTGTATCCTTCCTTCAAATCTTTATTCTTACCCTCTCTTGATACAAAGGGGCTGGAAACTCCGGGAATGTTTTCTAAAATTAAAGGTTCACCAAACTCTATTTCTCTAATTTGTGCACCCAACATAGATGTCTTAGGGGATGTTGACATACATGAAGCAACCTTCCCTCAATACTTCTTCTTAGTCACATTTCCCCAAGCATAAATTTCTCCTCAACCTTTGAAATTATCTCCTATATGAAAGTTACCCTTCTGAACTCTTATTTCTTCTTCTTCCTACATTGTCCTCTTCCACCTGCACAATTACTTTTTTGGGGGGCACTATACTTTTCTTCTTCACTACTCTTGTAATGAAATCCTATGCCTCCTATTTCTTACAAAGTTAAGCCAACATTGGTATGTTGAAGCGATGTGTAGGTTCTTACCTCTCGTCTTACTGCTTGAAGACCTTACAATCAAGAGCACATCTACCCACTTTAATCAATGCATGAAAAATAAAATAGCATACATATGCACCTCTAATAGTTAGCGCCTGGTAAAAACACCAAAACGCTGGGTGGAGGAGTTTTTATTTTAATCCAGAGCAATTGATCCAAATCTCTTACATTAACTGTTAATTTGCATAGGTTTTGTTATTTCAAGGTTATCATGCAAATTGTATACAAGAGCAAATTATTACTTGATATGAGTTGACTCAACATTTGGATTTAACCAAGATCTTTTGCTTTCGTGATGTAGTTAGAATTTCATATTATAAGAGCATAAATGAACATATATGCATGCTTAAGTAAATCGAAACATAATGAAAATTAGCAAATCATAGACATGAGACATTGATAACGGAGTTCGTCCAGTATGGACTACGTCTCAGGGCTCAGTGTCAAGATGGTGTTGGCCACTTCATTTAGTGTTGGAATGGATAAAATGTACATGGACTATGTTTTCTGTCATACAATGACATGTTCCCTCTACATGAGTGGAAAATTTCCTTCATGAGACGTTCCGCTACAGGAACTATCACTCACAATAGACCTCCTATCAGCATGACATACTCTTACACATGGTGACAATGAGTATCCCTCCATCATGGAATCAAAGGGATTAAAAAAACATCGATGGTGACAATGGGTATCCCAACAGCATGGAAACAAAGAGTTATCAATCAAAACATACATAACAATCCATGGTGAATACATCTCACATGAAATAGACATAATGATTCTGCATCATACATCAAGCAGGAATCGAAAAAACATAGTCCATCTCATAAGAAATGATCAAAGAAGTATATGACAACAATACTTCATATAGGTCAACTTTGATGCTGACTGAAGAATGGAATACTCATCTGTTGGATATGAATGACCCATCGAAATCGTGGAGTCGAATGGCATAGAATTGACCATATACACTTTGAAATCTGACATCGTCACTCCAATATGGAAAATGGTTGAAAAATGGAAGGCTTAGCTACAAAAGCTAACTTCAACACTAAATTTTTGTCATTGAGAGGTGTAAAATCGACTATCCATTTGTCGAATTATGACACCGGCAAAATATGGGCCTGCAGGAATTTTTTAGAATCCCCCGTGATTCTCTAAATATTCCCTCCTCTAGGTTGACTAGAGATCTACAACTAAAATTATAAAATTGATCTCACCATTGAGATCCTTGTAAAATTCTTAGAAGAATGAGTACAAAGTTGGCTGCATTCTAGATCTAGGAAATTTCAGCCTCCAAGGAATCTCGAAGATTCCCTCAAGATTCTCAAAGTATTTTTCTCTACTAGGAATCTGCAAATATGTTGCTTAGATGATGATTTTGATTTCACCATCACGTTCCCTATGAAATTCTGGTTAAAATGACTATAAACTTCATATCATTCTAATAAAATGAAAATTTACCTCCAAGGGAAAATTCTCCAAGTTCAAGGTTCCACTCTTGCATCTAGGCAAGGTGCCACTTGGGGCATGGTTTCACCTGTCTGGTACTCTGTCACAGTTCCACTCTGCCCTCTGCTCCATTGCTTCATTTCTCATGCTGACTGAATGAATGAGGTTAAATAATATTCGAATGGAGGATTTTATTAGCAATGCGTTGATCGGGGATCAAATCCCACCAACCTCCCGGAATGGCACATTATATATTTTAGTAACCGTGGTGGTTAGGCAGTTGTGTTGGCTTGTTTCAGTCATATGGAAAATAGTTGTGATACAATGTGGTTTGATCGATGGTCAAACATAATTTCCCAACGGTTATAACAATATTGTGTTACAATAACCATAGTTGCACCAAAAAAAATTTATCTACTCGTTGGATTTTATGGAATTTGTTGAATGGTTTGGTTGTAATATAAAACATGTGGGTCATACATATGGTGGTATAACCATAACCTTTTTTTTTTACATATTCGTTGAAATATATAAAACCATCATTTTTTTTCACATAATTCGTTGGATTTTCAATGATTTTAATATTTGTCTTATATGGACTCTTTTTTATTTTTGTTTTTATATAGTTATATTAATAACTATATATTGAATGATTTCTGTTTTATAGGAGATATTTTAATATATTGTTTTTGTCTTTTTGTGCAAGGTTTTGACTAAATGCTAGCATGCCACATGTCGATTTTTCAGTGGCTACTTGGTCACCACATAAACTTAGTGGGTCCAACCTGCTGACTGGGATGCCATGCGGCACACTATGGGCCCCGCTTTTTCCCTTGTCATGGCAAACTTTGAAGAGCTCTATCTCCCTCATACGAACTCGAATTTGAGTGTCATTCACACCATTGGAAAAACTGGAGATGAGCACTTCAATCTGATGATGGTTTGAGAGCAATATGAACACTTTTAATTTTTACCATTTATGAGCCCTCTTCGACTTCTACATGTGTCTCGAGCCACCTGAATCATTACTAGTGCTAATTAATCTCATACTCAATCATTTTAATAACATTCTAGCTATTACACTGTCAAATGTTTCTCACACTTTCAAGAAATAAAAACATTATGCAAAATAAAATCACTCTTATTTAGAAATAAATAGCACTCCTAGAACCATTCACTTAACAAATGTTGAAACATACATTCAAATTAAATAAACACACCATCAAATGGTAACATGAATTAAATAACTATCACACTCACGAAGGGACTAGTTGAGGACCTATGTTATTATACAATATAAAGGTTAGAATTTTGCAACCATGTCAACATGAATAAGATTAACCCTAACAATGAAAATAAAAAAAATTATACCTTAATCATATCTGAAAGGAAATAAAAAAAATAGCTACACTACTATCCTAAGAAATGATCCCTACTAAGAAGGAGGGCCCTTCCCTCCTAGCAGGGGCCAGAACACTACACAACACGAAAGCTAGTGTGCAGAATGGTATGATGCCATGAATGCTTGAGATTTTAATTAATGAAACATACAAAATTACAATGTGAGTGCTCTCCCCCTCTATCTTATACTTTATATGTCTCTATGTCTATCTGTCTTGAGCAAGAAGAGAGCACACTTCTTTATAATTTTAAATTAAAATGATAAGATCATCATGAGAATCTCTCGATTTTCATGTGATCGTGATCAAGAATACATATTAACAGCTTGATAAAAAATTTCAAGGTTTGGACAAAGTTGTAACAACTTTTCCAAATTGCATTAATTTATCTGTGGAAAATCCTAACTCTTTTAGCTACACTCCCCACAAACATCTCCTTTGGCAGTTGAACTAACTTTTACCAAATGCTTTTCCAAAGTGGTCTGATTAAAGGAGGTTGTCATATACAAAAAATGTCTCGCATGTAACAACAACATTCAGTGAGTCTGTTGCCTGTCCTTGGCCAGGAAAAATTAGAAAGTGTAATCATGCAACAACATCTCAACAAACGACATACCTTGTAACAATCTAATTGTCAGTTTTATGATAAGAATAAAATAAAGTGGTATTTCTTATTCTAGATTACAAGTAGAATTACATCATAAGGATGATATATGAAAGGATACATACTTAGGTTGATAATGGTTGTTACAATGATAAAGTATGGCCTTCAGAGTAAAAAAGTGTAAAGAAAAGATAGGAAAATGGATGCGAAAAGATGCCAATTCCACGTCCAAATGTCTAGTTTCTTGAATTCGTGGCCATGAGATTCTCCTATTATTACATTTTTTTTGTTATTCCAGGAGAATTCTAGATGCAACCTCCAACACTTCTCATCTATATAAGCATCAACATTATAGTCATTGTAGTGGTTATTGGGATCATTTCACTGGTGTGTTTTGGTTGTTGTCTTTTTAGCTTTCCCCATTCCAACTTATTCTTCCTTTCCTTAGAAGTTTCTCGGTGCTCCTTCGGCTTCAATCCATTCAATTAGCTTTTCTTTTGGCCCATTTTCTCCAAGTACTGTGACTGTACACACTTCACATCTACCAATTTGGGATTTGAAAGAGTCACTTTCTTCCATAGGTGTCTAGGTAGACCCCCATATACTTGAGGAATACCTTTGGGTTATTTTAGGAGTTACCCAACATCATGGCCATGTTTCTAAATTTTGTGGTATACTCTTTTACACTTTGACCTTGATTTTACCTGAAGTATCTCCACTGAATCCAATAGTCATGTACATATCCAATAGGGTGAAATTATGACATTATAAGGTTTTCAAAGTCCTCCAACTTATTCATTGGAGTATATCAATCCAACCCCAAGGTCTTCATGTGACTTCTCCATTAGGTTAGTCCATAGCCATCTAATTCGAGCTATGTAAATGAAATATTTTGTTCTTCCTTTATATGATGAACATTGAAAGAAACTTTTAATTTCTACAACCAATTATTTAACTTTAGAGTGTCACTCTTACCTTGATACACTTTGATGTCAACTTTTGCTTCAATTTTTAACATGGGTTATCAATGGTTCATGTTGCTTAAATTGGGTTGATATTTTTAAGTTTTTCTCTTAGGCTCCTTCCCTATTTCTTCTTGATACCCTAATATCCCCTATGACATAAAATCTATGTTAGAACACCAATCTTCTCTGAATAGTCGAAGCTTGTTTGTTAAGGATGCATGAGGGGGCTCACATTACAATTTATATTTTCAACTTTTGCTTCCAACTGTGAAAACATCTCCTATGTAGGATCGCAAGAATAATTTCAAACATATGGATATATTTTATGGCATGGATATACTATCATCAATTGACACTTAATCAAAATATTTAAATTTTTGTTGATTGGTATTAAGCATAGCAAGACATTATTGAATTGGACTGTATAACATACATGAGGTGTAAGCATGGTCTAATATTTCTAATAGTATTTTCGAATTAATATGTCATTTTGCGCATTTTGAAAGTGGTGTATACGAAGGGAGCGGAGGCGAACAACAAGTGTTTCAACGAGTTGTAGACAGGGTTCCTCATGGAGGATAGTAGAGGAGGGAGTGCCACTCCCTCCTACAAGGAGGTCGTTGCCAGTAGAGGTAAGAAACCTCTAGAAACTGCTAGAGGAACTTCAGAGGAAGGGAAACGAAATATGGAAGATGAGACAGTAGGAGCCAAAACTAAGGAAAACAATGGCACAAAGGACAAGGAGGAAGAAGACAAAAAACAGGGAACTAAAGACAAAAAACAAAAGGGACCCTGCAAACCCAAAGCTGAGATCACACCCAGAGTTATTTTAAATGATCCTGCTCTGCAAGCGCACAGGGATCACATGCGGACATATGCTATTATCTGTAAGTTCATGGGACTATGGCCCACTGAAAAAGCATTATAGACATGGATCAAATATCACTGGAAACCTAAAGGGAGCATTGACCTACATCTTGGGTCAAAGGGATTCTTTACTGTGGTGTTCATGAACATTGAAGACAAGGAGAGAGTATTTGAAGGAGGACCCTACTTCTATCCAGCAACAGGACTCTACATGAGGCCACGGATGATGAATTTTGTCCCGGAACACGAGACTTTTACTTCGGTACTGGTCTGGGTAAGACACTATTCTTTACCTCTTGATTATTGGCAAAATGAATCCTTAATAGCCATAGGTTATAAATTATGTCATTTTGTCAAAGCTTTTGAAGCCACCAGAAGAGGAAAATACGCTTCCCTTGCTAGAATATGTGTGGAAATGGATCTATTAGGAGCTCTACCAGATGAGGTGATCTTGGAAGTTTTTGATGAATAATGGGTGAAAATAGTAAACTATGAGCATATTCCATTCAGATGCCGCAAATGTCATGAACATGGACATCTATTTCGAGACTGTCCACTCAGTAAAGTGGTAAATAACAGCAGAACAAACTCAATGAAGGAAACAGACAGCTTCCAGAAAGTGGTAAATCAAGGAAAAGGTGGCAAAAGAGGACCAAAGCAACATCAAGATGAAGGGCTACAAGTCAGTCAAAATAAATTCCAAGTTCTTGAGGAAGATGAAGAGATTCCTAAAGAAGATCAAGCTATGGAAGGAAATCATAGGGAAAAGAAAAAAGAAGAAGACAGAGAACAAACACAGGAAACTGATTATCAAAAAGAAACTATGATGAGTGAAATAGAACTTGAGATGGATCAAGAAATGACCCAGAGTGAAATGGACCTGGAGGAACATGAGCTATAGGAGATTCTGGATAAAGAAAACCTTGATCTGGAAGGGTTCTTGATTCAGGGAAATATGGGAGGAGTAGATTCGGTACCTCAAGAAGAGCTAAACAGAATACAACAGTTGTTCTTATGGAAAACGTAGGCTAATGCATTGGAGAAAGGAAAAAATATAGACAAGCAAGACAACAAAGGGGTGAAGACAATGAAAACAACTTCGGGACTAGCAACAAGAAACCCAGGTAAGAAAAGAGGTCGGAAAAAGTAGAATAAGCTTTTGATGGAGTGTGGAAAGCTAATGGTAGATTCAGGTAAGATGAAAGATCTAGCGAGCTACTCCTTTACAAATCTTTAATTATGAAGGTTACATCTTGGAATATCAGAGGTCTAGGGAGTAAGAGAAAGTAGAGAATGCTTAGTAATAGGATGAAACAAGAAGTGCTGGATATAATCTTTATCCAAGAAACAAAATGTTCTATTCAAAAATTAAGACAAATTCATAGAAAATGGCTTAGAAGATTTGAGTTTCTAGAAGTCAAAGCAGAGAATACAGTGGGGGGAATTCTCACTCTTTGGAACCCTCATAAAATTAGCATAATAGATGCTGAGGCAACCAGGAACTACTTATCAGTAGTTGTTCAACCTGTAGGAGACAAGTACACCTATCTGGTCACTAATGTATATGGCCCTCAAAGAATAGACGACAAATTCAGGTTCCTAGATTCTCTGGTGGATGTTAGGAATAGACAAGTAGGAATACCTTGGGTCTTGGGTTGGGATTTCAACATGATTAAATCTCTTTCAGAGAAAAAAGGAGGAATCAGAACTCTAAGTAAAGACTCTTTAGAGTTTCAAACCTTTATAGAAAATATGAACCTGGTTGACACTGAAACGAATCCTGGTCTCTTTACTTGGAATAATAAAAGAGGAGGGGAATTTTAGGTAGCCTCAAAATTAGACAAATTCATTATCTCTGAGGATCTTATGCTGACAAATAAGGAAGTAATAGCGAAAGTTCTCCCCTTTGGAGGCTCAGATCACTGGCCAGTTCAACTAGAGATCAAAGGTATAGGTACTTTCAAAAACAAACCTTTCAGATTTGAAAATATCTGGCTTTCCCACCTAGATTTCATCAACAATTTAAAAAAATGGTGGTCAGAAGATTTACATATTCAGGGGAAAATAATTTTTCTTGTCCATAAAAGATTAAATCATGTCAAACTCAGACTAAAGGATTGGAACAGAAATGATTTTGGCAATATTTTTGTGGAAAAAAATCTGTTGAAAACAAAATGAAGGTTCTCAACCAAGCTCTGATCATGGATGGATTTGATAGAGACAAAATTAACCAAGTGGATAAATATCATCAAGAATGGGATAATCTGTGCAAACAAGAGGAAATTTTTTGGAGACAAAAGTCTCGAGTTCAATGGCTAAAAGAAGGAGAGCGTAACACGAAATTTTTTCACAGATCCACCATGGCGAATAGAACTCACAACAAAATATCTTCAATTAAGAATGAAGATGGGAATCTTCTTACTTCCCATGAGAATATTGAAGCTGTGTTAGTTCAGCACTTCCGAAGAATTACTCAGGAAAATAATTCAGACAAAGAGCAGTCTATTAGTGAAGTAACTAGAAACATACCAAAGCTGGTGTCCAGAGAGGACAATTTCAATCTAAACAGGCCAGTCTCTGAAGAGGAGGTAGGGGAGGTCCTCAAAGAAATGCAGAATGGAAAAGCACCTGGCCCGAATGGTTTCAATGTGTATTTTTTAAAGCATGTTGGAATATTGTTAAAAAAGATATTTTGAATGTAGTGGAGGATTCCAGGGTGAACAGAACTATTTTGAAAGTGCTCAATACCTCCTTCATCTGCCTTATCCCTAAGCAGGATATTACGCAAACTCTGGATAAGTTCAGAACCATAGCTCTCTGGATAAGTAGTGGTTAATACACTTAAACCTCTGCTTGCTACCCTAGTTTCAGGGGAACAATCTAGTTATGTGGAAGGCAGACAAATTTTAGACAACATCATTCAAGCCTAAGAGGTGGTTCACTCGTTAAATAGAAAAAAGTAGGCTGGAATGATCATGAAATCAGATATTTACAAAGCTTATGAGAAGGTCAACTGGACCTACACGAAGAGGGTTCTCATTACTTTTGGATTTGATCATAATTGGGTCAGGTGGGTTATGGCCTTAGTGACCTCCTCCAGCTTTTCAATTTTGGTGAATGGTTCTCCCTCTGAGATCCTTAGTCCTTCTAGTGGCCTCAAATAGGGAGACTCACTCTCTCCATTTCTTTTCATTCACATGATGCGAGGTCTTGGTAGATCTATCAAGCATGCTAAAGTAACAGGTAAGATTAATGGCCTTCAACTATTTGAGAATGGTCAGGCTCTAACTCATCAACAATTTGTAGATGACACCATGCTACAGGGAATCCCCATAGTCAAAGAAGCTACAGCCTATAAAAAAATACTGAACGTCTTTGCCATGGCCACAAGTATGGAAGTTAATCTATCCAAATCAAAAATCTTTTTCTTTAATACCAATATTGCGATTCAGAGAAATATTTCCAGAATTCTAGGCTTTCAAAGGGATTCCCTCCCCTCAAAATATTTGGGAATCCCTCTGACTGCTAAACCAATGCATAAAAGCATCTAGGAACCATTAATTAATAAGCTGCAGGATAAAGTTAAAAAATGGACCATCAGATCTTTAAACCTAGCTGGTAGGCTGGTTCTCACTAAGGTAGTTCTGCAAGCTATCTCGGTTTTCATGCTATCAGCCCTCCCAGCTCCTAAAGGGGTCTTACAACAGTTTAGAAATATCCAAAGAGATTTCCTCTGGGGTAAGGAGGAAACAAGGAAAAAGTGGGCCTTAGTTTCTTGGGATAAAATCTGTAGGCCCAAGAACCATAGAGGCCTAGGCTTGGATGATCAAGAAATTCTTAGCAATGTTTTAGGAGCCAAACTTTGGTGGCGTTGGGTCCAAAATCCAAAGGCCCAATGGGAAAATATCTAGAAGGAAAAATATGCTAGCTCCTGTCATACTAGTGATCTCATAAGAATGTCTGGAGACATAAAAGGCTCATACATATGGAACGAAGACTAGGAGAACAAAAGCCTAATATAAGAAAATAGCTTTTGGGAAATCAGAGAGGGAAATCTAGCTCTATTATGGGAGAAAAATTGGCAAAAAAAACCTATACTGCTAGAAGAGGAATTTTTAGACCTTAAGCACGAGACAGATACACAAGGATTAATTAAGGTCAAGGACTTCTGGGAGCATACTCAGCATACAGAAAAGTGGAGAATCTGGAAAAACATTGATTGCAGAGAAGGGAGCCCCTTGAATAGAAAAGCAGGGATACTAAAAAGAATGTTGGATAAAAGGAAGATCTTAGTAACAGGAGGGCAAGACCAGCTAAGATGGGGCAATAATAATGAGGGCACCTTTAATCTTAAGGAGGCAAAAGGAATTCTACTTAAGCTGAATTCTCTTATACCAAATAAGACTTGGCCAAACCTATGGAGGCACCAAGGGTGGATGAAGATCAAACTCTTCATGTGGTTAGTTCATCACAAAAAAATCTTGACGTGGGATAATATTAGGAGGAGGGGGGTTCTGGGGCCTTCTAGATGCCAGCTCTGTGAAGCTCAAGAGGAGAAAATGGAACATTTACTCAATAGCTGCAGCTTCACCTCCTGGCTATGGGATTATTTTGCCATTATTTTTCGTCAATCAGACAGAGACAAAGGGAGTATTATTAACACCCTCAATAATTGGAGAAGAAACTTCTCTTATTATGTTTGGCTTAACTCGGCCTGGGCCCTAACACCAAGTTTTATTATATGGAACGTTTGGAAAGAAAGGAACAAGAGAATATTTAAAGAAGAAAAGAAACCCTCTCATCTCCTGTTTGAGATGATTTTAAAACAGTTGAAGGAAACAGTAGGAACCACAATGCAAAATTATCCTAAAAATCCTCCTTCAGAGGCAGATTTGAAAATTCTCAGGCAGTTGGGCATTCAGGGGCTCATTCCTCAAAGCCTGGAAAGGCAAGTAATTTCAATAAATATGGAGAAAAATGTCTGGTATCCCCCCCGCGGAAGGGTATTTGAAATACAATATTGACGACGCTTCTAAAGGCAACCCAGGAACAACTGGTTATGGTGGGGTTTTAAGGGATGAAAGAGGAGGTATTATCTCCATCTTCCATAGCCATTTAGGAAAAGCAACCAATAATATGGCAGAACTTATGGCTATGGAACAATGCTTAGAGCTTCTGAAGTAGGACAATCGCTCGAATGTGATTATAGAAGCGAACTCTGAGTTAATCATTAACTCGGTGAAAAGAATCAGTTGTGGAACTAGGCCGGAGAAAGTCTCAAAACACTGGAAGCTTATCCAGGTTTTCCAGAGAATTCAGGGTCACCTCCAAGGACTTCGTACGATCAGTTTTAACCATGTTCGTAGAACAGCCAATAAGCTGGCGGATCTACTGGCCAACCAAGGGGTGAAATGTTCTAATAGCAGGGTTACAATGAAATGGGAGGAGTGGCCTCAGTGCAGAGTGAAAACTCTGTGTCATGAGCAAGCGGAAGAGGACAGGGACTTGGCGGCTAGGTCCTAATGACTTTGTTTTTGCATGGGTAGCTTTTTTCTGCATGGCTCGTCAGGTTATGGGGGGCAAAACCTTTTTCGAACCCCGCAGTCAAGTGAAGAATTTGCTCAAAGAGTCCACGGGGAGTGCCAGTCTTTCAACAGAATGGTTGAACGGCAGTGGTAGTTTCATTCATGGGTTCAGGCACAGGCGAGGAGGGAAAGAGAGGATTTATCCGTTTCAGGTACCATGTTTTGGCCAAAATACCCCCTGCTTTACATCGGCAATCATCTTACTAGGTTGGGGGCAGTTCTCCAGTGATCGCATGCTGTGCAAGCGAGAAGCGGTTATGGAAATTTGGAAGTGATCCCATTCTTTGGACAACACATGGCAGTGGGGCCTATGGCATTACTGCCTCCATCGCGCAGTAATGTTCGGTAGGGTTGCACCGCGCGATATGATCCTCAGCCATCGGATCAGGGACAGCGGATCAATGGTGAGAATGGAGCGAGCAAGTCAGTGGGACCTTTTGGTTAAAAGTCGGGCTACTTTGCATTGTGAAATCCTCTACAATCGTTGGATTGATCGGGAGGATCCAACAGATGGGATTAAGGAAGCAAGTCGGGCAGCACAAGACAATAGACTCTTGACAACTTTCTGAGTTTGGGAGTCTTTCTGACCTGTGCTCTTAGCTTTGGAGGTGTCCTTGCTGCCTGGGGAGTTGGCGGTTAGTGGTTTAACAGTTTGGAGGCTTGGTATTCCTATTAAGGATTAGCAGTGTGGTGTGTAAGGGGAGGGACTTTGGCCTTGGGCCGGGTAATTGGTAGTTTTGGGTTTTTCCACTAAAATCACAGTTCCTTATGAACTGTTGTACATTATGTAATGCATATTATACTTTAATGAATTAGAAGGTAAGACTCTTGCTTAAGCAAAAAAGAGAAAGTGGTGTATACGAAATCTTAAAAGAAAAATTCAAGGCAGGTTGTTTATGGAACTTCCTATGGGTTGCAAAGTGAATGTTCATGATAGAAATTCTCAAGAATATTCAAATGTGCTATGCTTATTTCTTGCTAACTTTTGTTGCCACTTCTAAATCATTCAAAATGATCCAAAGGGAGTTCTCATGGTTCACATTTCGTTTTACCCATGAGTATTATGATATTTTATGTATGATCTCCAATCAAGGGGTTGAGCTTGACTTGTTAAAATTAAATTACAATAAGTTATTATGTAGTCTAAGTGGATTGTTTAATTCTTGAATGGGTATAATGAATAGAAATAGCTCTTATGTCTTAATTATATACTTGTAAGCACACAAACATGATTAGGAATATGTTTCACTTAAAATTAACATTATTTCTTTGTAGGTATTTTATATGGTTAGATTCATTGTTCCATGAAGAATATGGGAAATATGTAAAATATTTTTTCTTAATATTGTAATCGTTATATAAGAGTGTTTGATCTCGTTTATCATAAATCAATGGAAAGTGATCTACGATGATATTTGTGATTACCTAGCTATTCCACTAGCTCACAACACAATTTTCCTAGTTTGGTAGCTTTTAGGTCTTGAACTTTCAGACCCCTTTAAGGCCCTAAAAAAATTTGTTTGGAAAATGGCTTGACGATAGTAATAGACTAGTTGATAGTCAAAATTCATTCTCCTTGGATATACCTTTCCAATGGACTATCGTGCACATTAATCGAAGATCATATGCCAAAGTTATGACCCGAAGAAGTTGTGTTCCAACTTACCTTGTCAAGGTCCATAAGACTTTAGCGCTTCATCTCGAAGGGTTATGGTTTTGGATTTTTAAGATTTATCACTGTTTCTTCATGATAAAGAAGCCTCATACCTCATTGTGACATAGTTCAAAAAGATAGGTAGTTGTCCCATTTCTTCTCATAAATAAATTACCACTATTAAAGCTAGTTTTCTTTTATTCTTTCATGTAAACAATTTTAGCATTTTTCATTTATTAATTGAAAAAAATCATTTTATATTTTTGTTTTGGATTTTATTTTGTATTTTATTTTCTTCCTTTTATAAATTTTGGTAAAAACACCAACTACCCACATTAGTTTGTGTACATATATTTCTTCCAAAAACTCTATCGAAAGAAGAATTCCAAATTGGTAACAACATTTGGATGAAAATATGGATTATGAAGATAGTGGTACAATATTTTACATTATTATAAATTTTTTTATTCACACAAGATAGTAGTTAACAAGATATTGAAATTATCTCACAATACAATATTTATAATACTTTTAATACATTTGGGGCCATATGGGGGGGATTGGATTACAGTATTATAGATTTATAAAATAAAATATTGACACCAACATATGCCTAATTGGGGAGGTTTGAGAGTGGAATCATGAAAAATCCTATTTAGCTAAAACATTTATGTTGATATATATTTATATTTATATATATATATATATATATATATATATATATATATATATATATATATATATATAAACTAATATATAATTTACAACTTTATTTTAGGTAGGTTAGATATTATATTTGAAGAGCGTTGTTGTTAATAATTATAATGATTTTGCAACCATATCAGTTTCAATTTCTAAAATAGAATTTCTTATTTGTATATATCATAAATAGTTGTTATTAATGCAATGTAATATATAAAATTGTTCATTAAAATACATAAAATGAAATACACTATCAAATAGAGAACGACACAAACAAAGACAAAATTGCATTTTATTCTAGAGGAGAGGGGAAAGGGGTTTTAGTGGGATATCTAACCTAGTTAGAATCCTATGTCATTTTGCAAAAATCTTTGTTGACCTAATAATCTCAATCATTAAATGCATGTGTGGGGGTGGTGGGAGAGTCAGCTCATCCAGTTATTAAACCATGGGGCAAAATACTATTATGTAAGAGGTCAATGTGATAGCCATGTCACTTATGATAGAGAAATCTTAGTATAATCATCTTTGGGAAGAGTGGGAGAAATGAAGCATGAGAAAAGAAGGAAAAAGAATTTCAAGTGGAATAAGAAGCAACTTTCAGAAAATACTTTTGTAATTGCAGAAAGTGAAGAACATATATATTTAGTGATAGGAAAATGTCGATATACATAAAGCATATTGAATAGTTCTTCTTGAAACTTGAATTTATGTGGAGAATGGGGATTTCATGTTTATCATGATTTCTATTGAGAGATTATTCAAGCAGCATGTGTTGTGTTGATTGCAAGAACTCTTCTTGCAACTAATTTCCTAAATTATATAGCTCAAAGATTATTGGTAGGTCTATAGTACATCCCTAGAGTGAATGGATAATGTATCAGGGACAATAGTGGAAGGAAGTAAATCTTATCACTTGGGTTGTGTAGAGGAATGAGACAAAGAACTGGGTGGTTGGATGTGTTGGAGTCATGTCATTGTATTTTCTTCGATATTGGATTATATATGTCAATTGTAATTACTTGCAAGAGTTTATATGTCCTTGTGGACTAGGTAACTTGATATGGAGATAATTATGCAACATATATTACAATTGGGTGGAACATCTAACATCTACAACATGTTGTGTAAATATTTATGAAGATAACTTTATGATCAATAACTTTATTTATATTGTAATGGAATGCTTGAATGTTATCTTTAGTTCTTGATATGTGTGTTTAAATAATATTGTACATGTCAGAATGATTTGTACTCACGATTTTGAAAATTATGTTAGTTGCACAAATGTCTATGTGAATTGTTGTATGAAATTTAGTTTTTAAACTAGAATTAAAGTTATTTTCATGGTAACATGGCATAGGCATTTTCCTTTGAATTATAAGTTGTAATGAGTATATTAATGTTAAATGTTACCATGTAATAATGATAATAATGTAGCACATGACGTGCATGGTGTAATGGTAGGGGCGGATGGCTGTCGCACCCCCCACCCAAGTTCGAATCCTGCAGAGGCGATTGATGTTGTACTTCGGAAAAATGTAAAGGTCCCACCCCAGCTTACAAAAAAAAAAAAATGATAATAATGTAATTTTAAAATTATAGCTAATATAGAATTCAAGCTTATGTTTGATATCTTCTTGTTTGTGAGCCCAAAGACCTTTGTCCACTCAATAATTTAAATACCAATATTTACAAAAATGTACTTTACCCCTCTAAATTAAATATATAACTTATGTGATAAAATAAAAAATAAAAACATATTCTTAACCACCCAATCTGCTTAAAAATTATAAGTATTCACATAGAAGATATTATATAAAATTTATCTATTATACCACTCGTATTTAACTTTCAAAATTTTCTAGATATTCCATGCATATTACCAATAGTTAATATACAACTTCGTATCTAATATATAATCTTTCGAACAACAATCACGAAATTGTTATAAAGGCAAGGAATAAGGCTTCAAAAACAAAGGGAATCATATTCGCGTAGTCGTGTCGTGGTTTACCTTGTTCACGCTATTAATGATCAAGTTAAAATGGAGAGCGATACATTCAAATCATAAATTTGTTAAAACAATCATTAAATACCAATTATATTAATATTTATTAATAATGACGTGTATGAAGCAATATACGATTTGGATGACTTTATAAAGGTTCTTTGATATTGGATAGTGCTCCAATACTAAAATTAATGTTGAGATACTCCATATAAGTGTCAATATGTTAAATATATCACCCAAACAAATAATTTCAGAAAATATAGTTTCTCTATTTAATGAATGGTGGTTGCGTATGAGTGGTTGCTAATTTTTTTAATAAAATAACATTAATATGTTAGAGTGGGTTTATTAAAATTCATTCAATCTTTATGCAGTGGAACCAAATATATTTACAACTAATAATAAAATCACGCAATTGTCGTTGTAGTTTCAATCTTTTCTTCATTTGTTTACCACTAATAATAAAATCACGCAGTTGTCGTTGTAGTTTCAATTATATTTAATGAATACAAGATAGGCTAAATATTTATATATCTATTAATACAAGAGCGAATATCTATTAATTAGTTATATTTAATAATGGATATAGTTAAATTTGATTTAGTTTATATGAAATAGTTAAGATGACGATTATTGATGAAAAATTAAATGTTTATTAATATTATTTTTATTTAATTGATTTATTTTAAAAAATAGATATAAAAATGATTTTTATAATTTATATAAATAAGTTATATTGAAAAAAAATATATATAAAATATAAATTTACAATTAGTTTTATAATGAATAAACCAATGAATAGGTTTATTGATTAAAAATATGTTATTTGGGGTAAAAAAATAACTATATATTCAAATTTAAAAAATTAGGATTTGTACATCTATATATATACTTTTGTTTATATACTTTACTAAACAAAGACGTATAAAAATAAGTACCCTTTTCATTTCAAAATTCACTCTTTAATATATAAAATAAAACAAAATAGGAACCAATTCACCCTTTATATAAAGATAAAATCTTTTGTTTAAAAAAAAAAATATTAAATTAAATTAATTTTAATTAACTTATTAACTGGATTATTTTATAAAATTACAATGTAAAATATTGCATGTTATTTCTTCATAATGTAAAGATATCACTAAATCTATTTAAACATTTAATAATAATAGAATTATAAAATTATATTATTAAAAAATTGTTAATTAATATCTATATATATAATTAAGAATTATATTGTTAAATAATGATATTATATAATATATAAAATTAAAAATTATATTGTGAAATTTATGGAGTTTATAATAGATAGCGATTGAAATTATATTGTGAAGTCCATTCATTTATAATAGATGGTGATTGGATGTATTGTTAAGTTGTTTAAGTCATTTAGTGATGTAAATCACAGGTTCTAAACTATATTAACGAAAATCTAAAAATCCAAAAATTCAATTTTAAAATCTCAGTTGATTTTAACCGCTTAAATATCTTCCTCAATCCAAAAATATTTAAATACAAACAACTTAGCAAAAAAGCAAAAAATATTATGAAAAAAAATATTATGCAATTTGGAATACTAGTCCAATTTTATTAATTAATAATATTTATTGTAAAATTAAAAAAAAAAAAATCAATACTTCCACGAAATACAGCTTAACTGGAGAAACAGCTTCATCAGAAGTCACCGCATTATAAAATTATATATAAATTATAACTGAAAGTTCAAATCACCTTAACTCACTAGAAAAAACAACCAACATACAAAGCAAAACACTCCAATAATAAGAACTAAGACCATATTCGCATGTCCCAATGCCATACTTGTCTGCGAACTCCACTAAACACAAACAATATGTCCTCCTTTATAATCAAGAACCATATATTATTTATCTGCGTACGTCACAAAAAACATAAAAACAGTATATCGTCCCTTATAATCGAAGCACCAAATACAAACGATTTATGCGGTTTTCGAAGTGAGTGACGCTACATCATTTGAAATCGGGAAAGGCTGTCGATAAGGGCATTTTTTCTGATGGGAAAGACAACAATATTTACTTGCCAGCATTGTCAACGTACACAGATGTTGAAGAGATACAGTAAAAGAAAATATTAGAAGGAAATTAATGAAAACTATCAGGATATCAGAATTCAGTATGGTTTCTCCCCGTTATAGTTCCCAGGCGGATCGTAGTTGCAGATAACGAATATCCAGCCGCTGTTGCATTGAGCTTGAGCGCACCCGAGTCTCTTGGAATTTCTCCACACGACCTGAGTATATTGCCCACATACTTTACCTTCAGCGCAGGTATTAGAAGTGTAATCGTAATCTTGCTTCTCATTAACCCAGGCCGTCACGGCACCTCCCACGGGGTTTTCTTTATTCGACTGCTCGTAGATATTTTCTCCGTATTGGCCACCAGAGTGCTGCAGAGCGCAGTCTCCTATGCGTTGATTCGCATAATTTTGTGCGTAAGCCGCGACGGTATCGTCCCATACCAGAGCCGCGACACCCACTTGGGCTCTCGCGTTATTGTGAGGAGATAAGAATTGCTGTTGCACATCTTGCCCTGCAGTAGCATGTTATTTGCAGAAAAACAGCATACTGGAAAAACCACTTCATATTGACAAAACTAAGTGTATAACTTTCAATCCCAAAAGAAAGAATGAAATGACTCCCCGTTCACTCAATTCTGTTGGCTCCCTGTTAATGGCGGTGTAGAAGGTCAATACTCTCCGTGTGTTTTGTGGCATGTGTTTAAATGTAGTCATGTGTCTGTTTACTAACACCTGTCAGTTTTGGTGTAACGACAATCTTGACTCCTGCAGGTTTTGGTGTAACCGCAACCCTGACTCCAACAAGTGGTATTAGAGTCAGAGGTCTCGATTTCGAAACATACTGGGCTCGTGTTGGGGGAGATTGTTGGCTCCCCGTTAATGACAGTGCAGAAGGTCAACACTCCACGTGTTTCGTGACATGTGCGTAAATCTAACGATGTGTCTGTTTACTAACACCTGCAAAAATTAGTGTAAACTCACAAATAAACTGGGAAATATCGACATCTTCTTTTAACCGTTTCTATAAAATTGAGACCTCTGAGCCTCAATTTTAACATCCACATATTTGCATTTCCCGATACGACTGAACCCTTCTCGAATGCCGTACATTGCACTTCTTCCTCAGCCATGAAACCGCTGAAATAATCTTCACAGATATGGTTGAACTTTTCCCTAATCACGTATTGATTAAAAATCATGCAAAGTAATTTTTTTTCTTTTAACACCAATGGAATTATAAAATTTCTTAATTAACATCAATGGAATTCTAAACTTTTGTTGAGTTAATTTATTATCTATTTTGACGAAAAAATCAATTTAATTGTCTTCGAGTCAGTCTCAATTTATTTTTTTCATTGGTTTTATCAAAATATTAAATAGGTAATAATATTTTGAAAAATGTCAGGCCGTTTATGTGAGAAGAGTAACTTTGTTTTAGCATTTTCGGATTATTTAAATAGAAATTTTTAAAGTTTACTTTTTTAGCAATCAACTCATTGTTAGTAAAATTTATTACAATTTATTTTATCCTTAAGAAAAGGTTATGGAGGTTACATTTTTATCTTAATTGGTTTATACGCCTAGGTACCCGAAGTTTGAACAAAAGAATTATTTTAAGTTCAATTTATTTTATCCATAAGAAAAGGTTATGGAGGTTACATTTTTATCTTAATTTGTTTAGACGCCTAGGTACCCAAAGCTCGAACAAAAGAATTATTTTAAGTGCATTTGCGTCTAAATTTTGGTCAATGTTATATGTAATCAATTAAATTATATAAAAAAATTCAAATTTCGGGTTAACTGATTTAGTTTTTAATTTAGAGGTTTATTTTATAGTTACAAATGAGATATTTTGGCATATTTATATTATCTTTTTTATATCAACTAAGAAAATTTCAAATATATGCTTATTTTTCACATTTATCTAATACAATTATGAAATTAACATACAAATTATTAAATGAGAAATGAAATCATGTTAATACATGTTTACTTTTTCACATTTACTTAATACAGTTATGAAATTACAATATTAACTATAGAATAACAAATAAATTCAGATGAATACATGGATTTATAACACCTAAACTCTTATTCACAAAGTTTGAAGTCATTATAACCACATTCATAGTCACAAAATCATTATAATAATAAATATCAACACATTATATTACTGAAGATAATTTGACTCTAACTATGCAGGGGTTTAGGAATGGTAAATTCTTAAAAATAATAGAGCAATAAGGGGAAGAATTAATTTTAATTGTTATTGATAAGAATTTGATCATTTTCTTTACAAAACAAGAGAAAAGAAGCATAACAACATAGTCATTTTTTTTTTTGGTAGTTATTGGTAACTAAGGCAATGTGGAGTTAGTGAGTTATTACTATTAGAAAAATAGCTTATTAAGTTTGCGAAAATGGAGATGTGTGTAGAAGAAAGAAAATACAAAAAAGACATTCACACTTTACAATACCTTTTTTACACTATTGTACAATGAACATGTGCAATTTTTAATACCAAATTACTATTGCAACATGATCGTCAAAAAATCTTATTAATATATGTATAAATGCTTATTTCTAAAATTCATATAGGTTTTGTGGTTTTGGTAAAAGAAAGAATAAATTTTTATTTTCTAAAACCATAGCATTTGTACAATAGCAGTGATATAAGTATGCCTATATTGAAATTATAAAATTGGATAAATCTTCACTTAGAATATATAAGGCTTGGGAGGTTGTTTCGTTTGGGTGCGTGCAATTTGAACTTAGAGGTCTTCACAATTCAGAATTTGGATGGATCTTTCTATTTGGGTACATGTTTTTAAATTTTATATATGTCTGGAAGAATGGTGCAAAGTAAGAAATGTGTGTAGAGGTTGGGATATGTGCAGAAGAAGGAATAATCGAGAAGAGACATTTGCACTTTTGCATGTCCTATATAGCACTTCTTTCGCACTTGCATGAACTATATTTTTAATGCGATATGCAAGACATGAAATTTGCCTCTTTCAATCTATCTAATGTGATACATGGGATGATAATTAGAATTTAACAAGATAGGCTACATGGCAGCTAGTCCCTACCTTGAGCAGGAGGCATGTAAAAGAACCTTATATGCTGCAACTGTTTATACAGATACATGGAACAAACCAATGTTTTTCTGGATTGTTCTTGACTCTAGCAACAAGATAACAAGGATGGAATAAATTTGGATTATTATCTCTGGTTTCCCATTCATCTGCATTTTTCCAGCGCTGCACCTCCTGTACGATCTCGCCCATGCCCACAAGGCTAGTTCCTCTCAGCTTTTAAAGCTTACGCAAAAGCCCGTATGGGGGTATCAGTCATGGAAGTCTTCAACAACATGGAGAGAAGCTTCAAATGCCATCACTTGTGATATTTTTATTGATGGGTTATGCAAGGTTGGATAGATAAATAAAGTATTTGAAATTTCGAACTAGATGATGATGTATATGTTATGATAGCAGCATTGACAACCCTTGTGGAGTTTGAAAACTTAAGTCACTAGCATGTACAAAAGTATATACGAGCACAAAGCCAGTTAATTCTCCTGTAAATGTCAGAGAAACCGACGACCTACAATGCACCTACTCCAGATCAACAGAGTTCCAATAGGTCTACATGCTCAGAAGATAAGTGGTAGGGAACCATTGGGTAATTGTATTTCAAAACCATCTATTTCCAGGTCGACGACCAACATTGATTATGACGGTAACCCCATCACTTCTAGAAACTGCAGAAGGAAGTGTCTAGAGGTAGTTTATGGTTTTGCATGACACCATCCATGGTCTGCCAACATACACATGAAAACATTCGGGCCTGCACATACATTCACTAAATCTCAAATTTTATTATGTATGTGTCAAATTCATAAATATGTTTCTATTTTTCACTTTATTCGGAATCAATGCGGATCAAAAGAAAGGTCTGGTTCGTAGAACCAGCCCTTCAATTGCGCAAAAGAGAAAAATCGTAAGTAGCATGAATGAAATAGAGAAGAAATCTGGTCCTAGTTTAAAGTTCTTCTGTCTTCTTTCGTTGCTTACTTCGCATAGGGGTAAATGGATGAAATGATAGCTTATGGATCAACCCTGCGACTAAAGTTGCTTTAGCCTTTGCTGTTTACTTGTATGCTTGCCTTGCTCTTGCTTGTGCCTTAAATTCTTCCTTCTACCCCCATACTGAGCTGCGACAGATACATTTAATGGTTAAAGGTCAGCAACTTAACCAGCTACCTTAGCTTCTGCAGAAGAGAGAGCACTTAACACCCTTATTTCATTCTAATTCATGGCTAAGGGTGTTTTTTTATTAAAAAAGAATTGAGATAAAATACAGATATGTATAGAATAACAGTAATAAAGGAGTGATAGAGATTGAAATGGATATCGTTATGGCTTGGTCATTGCCCCTCCTTTTGATTCTATAGGATCACTGGTAAGGTAGATGCGGTATCGGTGGCCCAAGCTTCCATAACCTCCCAGGTGCAGAAGGAGCCATTGGGTGGTTCAGGTACTAAATGTGGGCATATTGGGGAGTGAGGGTTTAGATGGGTAATGCTGGGGTATGCTGGAACCCGCATCTGTGAACTCAGGCTGGCATGGGTATCTGGTATTGAAAGGAAAAACTATAGCTGCTTATCAAGATGTTGTTAGCAAAAAAACTTATGTCGCTAGTATTGTTCATTAACTATAACTCCTTTCGCTAGCTTTGAAGTTTGAATGCTGACAATGTCTATGTATTTAATTCAAGTTAAACTAATTATTTTTAACCACTCTTCATCCTTTACAACTCTCTTATGTTTGGTAATGGCTTACGTTGTTTTCCTTTCTCTACGAATTATTTAGGAGCTGTAATTATTTTAACTTTATTAACCTAAAATTGTTGTGAATGCTACAGGGATACAAATTAATTATGGAGAATTGCAAAGCTAATGCAAAATACATGACAGAAATCAAATGAACTTTATTAACCTAAAATTGTTTTGAATGCTATAGGGACACAAATTAATTATGGAGAATTGCAAAGCTAATGCAAAATACTTGACAGAAATCAAAAGAGACTGGACCTTTCAGAATACTTTCCAAAATCCTTGAAGAGACTAGATGTTTTAGCATACTTTACAAACCAGCCCAATGGCCCATAACCAGAGCCAATGTTTTCAGACTTTTCGGACTGGAAATAGTAGATGCTATAGATGGCGTCCCCTCAGAAATTTTTCATCCAGGAAATAAGGGATGTGGGCGCAAGATTAATGGAAAGGAGCAGAGGGAGGACTTCAACAAAACTCAAGCCAAGCAGTTGGCTCAAAATATTGAGATCAATCGTTTTGCAGGAATTGGAGGCTCATTAGGTTACGCAGATCCTAGAGGCTCATTAGGTGACGTAGGCTCATTAGGTGACACAGATCCTATAAACCTGCTGTAGTAATGGAAATAAGGGCAATGGAAGCATGTCCAACCCACCATAACCTACCTTCCATGGGCACGCCAAGCCACAAACATGCACTGACGATTGACAAATGGTGCAAATACTACTGTGCAACCACCATGTGGTGTAGCTAGCGACCTGGTCTGCTATGTCCTGCTACTCTTGTATATTTCTTGTATACTCTTGTATATTTCTTGTATATTGTTATGCCCTACTACTCTTGTATATACAAGCATGTTCCTGGAAATTTAACGTCGTCGACTAATGCCAACATTAGTTTATGTAGTATTTAGAAGTTTGGAAATATGAAACAAACAAAAAGATTATAACCTATTCTTTTTGCTTTGGATTAGCTTCGGTCCTCAGGAAGAGGCAAAATAACATGATAAATCAATATGTCTATAAAAGCTTTTTTTATAGTTCATGATCCAGAATTAAAACCAGCTCAACTAATACTAAACTAATAGTTTCCAATTACTATAGTCCATGTCGGGATGGTAGGGACTAATAATATGTTGTATGAACCACCATGTCCACCTCCAAAGCATGGTTTACTGCTAAATGCACATAAACTAAGAAATGGAGAGAAATATTTCAAAAGAATACTTTTTTGTTTATATATATCCATTGATTTAACCAAGCATGATAAAATAAGCTGCACATGTTTGAGCGTACTCAGTGCAAGCAACCATTTCTTTGTTTGGACTACATGTGTTGCCTATCTGGCGCAACCATTTGTCGAAATTGCAACACCTTTATGCCTCTAACCACCCCTATTCGGGCTCAACCTTTCCTTCCTGTAGACAACTTCACTTTTAGGCACAAAGGCCAAGAAAGATCATTTAAGATAGATAGAAGGATAATTATCGATACCCTCTAAATCAATCAAACTATCTACCATCTGAGGCTCACTCCTTGTTATATTTGAAAAATAATTCAATTTCTTCGCAGGTCCCACTCCAGGTCAGGAGTTAGGGACTCTTACCATGCTTCAGTTGCGACTAGGCTCAAAGCTCTCACCTCCAACTGGTCAGGGTTGGGTTCCTAACATTCTTACATAAATATTGAGCGTGACTTTTCTTGAGGCCAACTAGTCCTATCAAAGTCAGGACTCAAAGTGTTTTTTTTCACATTCTTATCTCCACGGACATCGACTTTCCTTTAAAGCTGAATCGATGACACCTTCAACTATTATAGGCTAGTGAACAATCTTAGTTGAACCCACTCGGTGTTTTCTTTCTCATTTCTAGATTTCAAGCCATTCACCATTTATAATTGTGTTTGCTACACAAAGACTTGGCATAGAGGTTCTTTGCCTTGTTGCCACACTTTAAATTTAAACGCGGACTTTACACTTCACCAATTTTATTTCCACTCTTGGAATCACACAATTTCAATCATAGGCTACTCTCATACACTAGTATCACGTTCTTTGGGAGATTTTCCATTTTTTAGTTATACTATCTACTAGATTCCAAAGGCTGACTATTGTACTATACCACCCTCTCACCTATATTCTTGTTATTACATTGCACCAAAGAGACTCGAGGTTCTCATTCTCAATAAAAGTTCAAGATTTATATTTTATCTCCAATAAATAATAGAGGTCATCGATTTAATTGCCCACACACTCTCTCTCAATGTGTGATACAAGGATATGGGCCTACTAATGATGCTACTCTAGATTTTCATGATAGTTTCTAACGCAGGTTTAACTCCTTTCGACTACCATCACTCTATTTGGATAATTATTCTCTCTTTGCAAGAGAAGCACCATCACTTTCGGACATGACCTCCCTTTAATTGAATGTACATATATTCACACATAAATATGGACACAAAAATTCATGCTAGTTCTATTAAACATAAAGAAAATATTTATAGAGGAAGTGCCAAGGCTCACATCTAGATCTCTTATCTTTTTTACAGAACATCACTACCATATCACTGTACATCTACACATATACAATTCTTATTTGTGGGGAAAATATGTTTCTATGGAAAAGAAACTACACATTTGTCCAAAACTACCCAACACCTAAGCTAAACACTGGTCAAAAATTTACAAAGACTTAACTCAAAATATATTTACATTTTGAAAGTCTAGATTCCTCTACAATCAAGACAATTGTCTTCATAACTAAATCCCCCTAATTCTATTTAATATAAATAAATTTGAGAGAAAAAAGACTTACATCTAGAATGTACATGACTCATGGATTTTCCTAGGGTGGCGCTCCTATATTAGATTCTCGAGGTGGAAAAAAGTTTGACCTCCTGGTCAAATGTCCCAATCATGCTAAGTCATCCAAGATGCCAAAAAAAATGTTGTTATTGGTCCTATGCACCCTTTCCTTATTGTTCCAACTCTAAAATCTTTCTGCTAGGATCCCACACATAATTATGCCATATGTCACTTATGTTCCTAGGCACAAGTTGCACGGTGAACTCCTTGTCTTTGCTAGCCATTGTCTTGCTTTGTTTCTGCATAGTTGATGACACATTCCACGACTTATTAAATTCATATTCTATTTTGATCGTATTGTCAACCTCTTTGAACTTGAACTTCACATGATCAATGTTGATCATTTGATTTATCAATTTTCCATGCAAGGCTTTCAGCTCCATCAACAACTTTAAAGTGTCATTGTCACTCTTCATGAGAAAATCATATAAATGCTACTCTTCATATTCATGAGCTTCCTCTTGTAGGTATTTCCAAGACAATTCAATTATGTTAATTTCAACAATAGAATATTTAGTTGTATACTCCCTATTTTGGTCCATCATCATTTCGCCATGTATTACAATATCTAAATTTATCTCTCTTAGTCTCTGCTTCCAAAAAAATTGCCTCATCTTGTATTGAGTATTTTCCTCTATTCATCAAATCAAATGAGTTTTTGTTGGGAAACTCAATACCTACATTCACACCACAATTATAACTTTTAAAAACATAAAGCTTCTCATCCTCTCATGTTACTTCCCTTAGCACTCGTCCCTTATGTGAAAAGGTATTCTTTTAGTGATCCTTATGAGGAAATAATGCATCCTCCTCCATTTCAGTAGAATTTGAATTATATATTTCTTGAATGATTTGAAAAACCAAGCCCTCACCCAAAATATTTATGGCAACTTCAGGTGGTTTTCCATTTTCTACAAGGGTCATTGATGCATCATATGCTCTTTCCTTTATATTTTGGTCATGGTTCTCAATTTCTTTTGTGTTATCGCCTCTTACAGTCTCCTCATATTATATGACAACTTGTGATGGTTGTCCATGTCTCTTACTTACACAAAACAAAAAAATCTTCTTTAAAAAGGTGAGGCTATTGGGCCTCCATTGATGCTTATATCATTTCTTGTAGATTTGAACTTATCCCATCATCCATGAGATATTTGGTTAGTCTTACTTCCTCAACCCTACTATCATCTCCACTCCATTGCATAATTTCTTTTGTGGGTGTTGTTGCTACTACAACACCCTCCAGAAATTTCACTGTATTCAAATTTTGGAGCCTGCTATTAGCATCATATCTATTGTTGCATTGATCACCAAGTGTTGCCTCATGTTATTCTATGAGGTTCAAGTGTTCTTAAATGATCTCAAGTGTTGTCGCATTCATTATAACATATTTATGTGCATTTTATAGTTAGAACATCTTTCTTATTATAAAACGACACTTTTGGGTCTCAGTGACACACACTTCACTCGTGGTACTTGGGAATGTGTACAAAGTAGAATTTTGGCATATATTTATCATTGTTCAATCTTTTCTAATTTTTTGTGATGAGTCAATATGAGTCACATGGTTTTATCTCTAAACTCATCATGTTCACCCATTTTCGTATATCCCATACTTGGACAAATATTTGGTTTCAAAGAAAACCCATTGAGGCCAAGATCACATGAGCACACCCTGAAGCCTTGATTAGGGATCCTTCATTGTTTAGAAGTGCTCAATGCCTCCTCCAAGAGCACAAAACACACTCCTTAATCCATATTTACCCTTCCTTGTTCTGAATTGCACACTCCATCGACCTAAAGGAATGCACCCCCTTTGAGTGCAATCCTTTGACTTGAAGGAATTCACCATCCTTGGGAGCAGTCCCTTGACCATAAGGAATGTGCCCTCCTTGGGAGAAATCCTTCGTCCCAAAGGAATGCGGAGCCCTAGTAGCTATATTTACAAAAAAGTCAACAAAGACTAGAATGGACCCCTACCAGCCATGAGAGGAATTTCATCAAACATATCACAGATATGAAATCTATAGGCCTTAACAAGAGAACTAAGCATGGGGATCCAATACTTATCTGAGAATCACTAAGAAGAATTGATGCCTCAACACATTAGATGCAATTTCATCTATTAGGCCACAAATACATTGCTCATTCATTTACAAATCAAAACATGATGAGAGGGATACATCGTCACTTTCATAAAACATGCTCATAACCAACATATAACCAACAACATGACAATGAAAAAAAACCATCAATATCACATAATAACAAGTGCACTTACCCATTAATTACAAGACGAAAATAACTCATATTAACATATGCAAAATGAAACTAGGTGTGGGACTTCCACGTACCAACCAACCATGGACATGGCTAAGCCAAATCTCTCTTTAGCCATTCACCCCCATTGCCACATTCCAAGCATGAATTTGGGATATCTTAAAACAAATCAATCAAAACCATCTAGGGCTTCTACAGGCCAAACCACTTCAACCCTCAACTAGTGATTCCAACTCATGGTCGGACATTGCTAACCATCACCAGATTGATCTCTACCCAAGCTGTCGAAGGCTCTAGAGTATTTGTTCCAACCAAGTCTCTAGGACTAATAACTCAACCCATGGCCATTTTCAGGGTCCAAGAGTGCGCCAAGAAACTCTATGTGTCCAAAAGTATGAGAGAGAGAAAGAATGGAAGAGATCTCCACAAAAACATGTCAAGAAAAAATTTCTAACTGATCCTCATATGCCTTTTTGTCAATGAGGCCTCTATTTTCTTCATTTTCCATTATTTTCCTTCAATTTACTCCTCGCATGAAACCTATGAACTTTCACCTTCCTTTTCTCCTAATTTCTTTTTTTTCATAAATAAAATGCCAATAAATGCCTCATGCCTTTCCAAAGCCTTTTCTATTGCCTTTGTCAATTTCCCTAGCCATAACCAACTGAAGTGACACCCCACCAGGATGTTTTTTTCCACCATTCAACTTCTAATACGTATCCCATGACTGCAGCCTTATATTTTTATATTTACATGGACATTTAACCAATGTTGTTACACTGACAAAGGGACCAGTTGAGGACCTATGTTGTTACACAATATAGAGGTTAGAATTGTGCAACCATCAAAGCATGACAAGATTAACAGTAACAGTAAAAAAAAATAAAAAATTTATACATGAATCATATTTGAGAGGAAATAAACCAAATAGCTACATTACTTTCTTAACAATTGATCCCTACTAAGGAGGGCTCTCCCTTCCTAGCGGGGGTTCGAACACTACGCAACACAAAAATATAGTCAACAGAAAAATATGATGCTAGAAATGGTTGAGATTTGCATTAATGAAAAATACAAGATTACAATGTGAGTTCTCTCCCCCTCTCTCTAATTATCTATATATTTATCTGTTTATCTGCCTCGCCAGAGGAGAGAGAACACCTCTTTATAATTTCATATTACAATGATAAGATCATCATGAGAATCTCTCGATTTTCATGTAATCTAGATCGATAATACATATTAATGGTTTCATAATAATTTTCAAGGTTTGGACAAAGTTGTAAAAACTTTTCCAAATTACAATAATTTATCTATGGTAAATCCTAATTGTTTTAGCTACACTATCCACAAACATCTCCTTTGGTGGTTGAACTGACTTAGACCAAATACTTTTCCAAATCAGTTTGATTAAAGGAGGTGAACATGTCCAAAACATGTCTCAAATGTAACAATGACATCCAGTGAGTATGTGTTTTGTATTCCTACAACAACATCTCAACAAACCACATACCTTGAAACAAACTAGTTCTTAGTTTTATGATAAGATTAAACTAGAGTGGTAGTTCTGATGTCAAATTACAAGTATAATTAGATCACAAGGATGATATATGAAAGGATACATACTTAAGTTGATAGTGGTTGTTACAATAATAATGAATGGCCTTGAGAGTAAAAAAGGGTAAAGAAAAGATAAGAAAATGGATGGAAAAAGATATTGATTCCACGTCCCATCACCTGGTTTCTTGAATTAGTGGCCATGATGTTCTTCTTATTATTATATTTATTTTTACTATTCTAGGAAAACTATAGATGAAACCTGAAACACTTCTTGTCTATACGAGAAACACCGTTATAGTGGCTGTAATGGTTACTAGGATCATTGCATTGGTGTGTTGTGGTTGTTTTATTTTTATCTTTCCCCATTCCCACTTCTTCTTCCTCTCCTTAGAAGTTTCTTGGTTCTCCTTCGGCTTCGATCCATTCAATTACCATTTCTTTTGGCCTATGTTCTCCTAGTACTATGATTGTACACATGTCTCATCTATCGATCTGGGATTAAAAAGAGTCACTTTCTTCTGTAGGTGTCTATGTAGACACCCCATATACTTGAGGAACACATTTGGGTTATTTGAGGAGTTACATAACATCATGGTCATCTTTGTAAATTTTCTGGTGTACTCTTCTACTCTTTGCACTTTCTTTTACCTCAAGTAGTTCCACTAGATATGATAGTAATATACATACCTAATAGGGTAAATTTTTGACATTATGGGGTTTTAAAAGTCCTCCAACTTAGTCATTGGAGGATATCCCTCCAACCACAAGGTATTCATGTGGCTTCTCCACTAGGTTATGGCATGATCATCTAATTCTACTTATGCAAATGAAATATTTTGTTCTTCCTATATATGATGAACATTGAAATAAACTTTTAATTTCTATGACCAATTATTTAACTTTAAAGTGTAAATCTTATCTTGGTACGATTTTATGTCAATTTTTTTTCAATTTTGAACATAGACTATTAATGGTTCATGTTTCTTAAATTGGGTTGATATTTTAAATTTTTTCTCTTAGGCTCCTTCTTCTTGATCCCTTGATATCCCCTATGATACAACATCCATGTGAGAACGCCCATCTTCCTTGAATCGCCCAAGCTTATTGGTCAAGGATACATGAGGGGTGTGTAATGACCCATTTTGATCTATAAGAAAAAGAGTATTAGCATGCATATGATAACTACATATGCAAGCATCACATGCCTTGCACTAGTATACTTGTTAAATAATTAGGAAAAATGTTTAAATTAATGAAAATGGACTAAATACCTAAAATATTGAGAAGAGAGATATTACCTAAAATCTGACAATAAAAATGTACATATTAAATACTTCATACTTATAAGGTTGTTAAATAAAAGTTACAATTCCAATCTTTCTAAAATAAATATTGTTCATTATAGATTTTAAAGTTATAAGTTAATTATTGTTAATATATATAGGTACATAAATATATATTTATAAGTTAAAGTTTCGAAACTAAAATAATTAATATTTGATATATAAATATATATAACTATTGATTATTATATTATAATTAGATTTTATAAAAAGTTACAAATTATTAAAGTTAAAAACATGTCAACATATCAAGATACGTATCCTCACCTCCCTTTACACATAAAGCTTGTATCTACCAAATAAAATCTGATGAGGGCGGTGGAAGAAGGCAGTGACTGCCTAGGAAAGGTACTTATCCCAAGCATGCAAAGGTAGGAAAGGGAGGGGGTTGGAAAAGAAATACTGTAAGGAGAACGAGAGATCTAAATCATAGTTAGAGATTTTATTATTCTTGAAGCTTTTGTGAATGGGGGACCAAAATACTCTAATTGGGAAATATTTTGGAGCTAAGTACAAAGGTTTTTCTTAGTTTGGCTGGGAGGATTTGGTCATTTGGTATCGAGAGAAATTGAGGCTACATCAACATAGAATCAACGCCAAACTTGGAAACTAGGTATGTATATGTGAATTAAACTGATAATTTATGCTTAGGTTGTAATTAGTAAATAATGTAGAAATTAGTGGTTTAAATTGTGTTCGATCTTTATAGTGGCTCACATTATGATTTATATCTTCCATTTCTTCTTTCAATTGTGAAAACATATCCTCTCTAGGATTGGAAGAGAAATTTCAAACCTGCAGCTATATTTTGTCACATGGTATACTATCATCAAGTGACACCTAATTAAAATTTTTAAAGTTTTGTTGATTGCTATTAAGCATAGCTAAACATTGTTGAATAGGACTCTGTAACATGCATGAGGTGTAAGAATTGTCTAATATTTCTGGGATTATTTTTGAATTAGTATATCCTTTTGCACATTTTGAAAGTGGTGTATACGAAATATTCAAAGAAAAATTCAAGGCTAGTTATTTATGGAATTGTTGTAGCAGCTACAACCACTGTCCAAAATTTTGGCTCGCATGAAAATTTCGAAGCCCATCCCAGGACAATTCCTTGAATATGTGTCTTCTCGAGACCCCATCCCACAACAGTGCCTTGCATTCAAAAACTACACAGTATTGTCCCTTAGCTGCCCAATCTACCTTTCATCTAGAAGCTGTGTAGAGGTGTCAACCGAGGACATCATCCCGACAATAGTCACTACCCGCTAAAACTGTGCAAATGTATCTTTTAGTGAGCACAAGGAAAGATGGCATGCTAGATGACTCCCAAGGACTTGAGGAGAAATACCAAGGAACGAAGTTATGATAGAAGATCAGGACCACATGCAAACTTTGTCAGATGCATAACCCACTAGAGGGTAAGTATGGTAAGAAAAAATCATCTTTTTGAAATAAATCTCTTAGTGTTGCTTGAATTATTGTTTATCATCATCATATCATTCTATATTTAATGACATGCATGGTTGTAAGCACTGAAAGTCGTTCCATGTGTTTCCTCTATGTGTCTTGCTCCCCGTCGATTGTTGGACTAGCAGTCGTCTTTTGGCATATGGATTAGTTTGTCATGGTTGTGATCTTGTTCTAGCGATCTGAAGGTTTTTCTTTATATGCATGATTTTTCTTCGCTCTGTTAACAACGGTTGCACTCACACACAAAGTTGTAAGCACAATCGTGCAAGTGTCATCACAGTCATCTAAAGGTCTATCTCAAGTGTCACTCTTGTCTCTCTTAGCTTTAAGATAGTCTCACTAAGCACTTGTTTTGTCTTATTGGTCTATGTTGTCTTGTCGTCAAACTATGCTAAGTGTATGATAACATTTTACGTCTGCACAAATTCACTTGCATTCAACACTTAGCCATCTTTCTGAACATTTATTTTACTGGGAAACCTCCCTAAGTCAGACCCTGACTGAGTTTCACAATGCATTATCAACCCTTAGTGACCCTGCTCTGCTACCTAGAACTACACAGGTCCTGAGGTTTTCCTTCAAGTGAGATGCATTGCACAATCTTGGAAGTGAGCATCCTGTCTCCCTACCAGAACTGCGCAGAAATTACCTCCATACCCAAACTGAATTGTGCATTTCTCAAGAATTATTGTAAGTCCTCCCTCTGGTTAGTTGGAAACCAGCACTACACTAAGACCCAAGGTTGCACTGCTCTCCAAAAATGCGCAAAAATTCCCAGCTATTCCGCCTGCTTCCTACCCCGTACTACCTTCAAAAATTGTGCAGTCATGATCAGCAAGGCCTTTGATGCCTTACTCTGCACTATCTTGAGAAATTGAATAGTCCTCTCTGGAAAGTCCTTTGTTGGCTTTCTCTGCACAGCTATATGAAACTGTGCAGAAGTCCCAGTTGGTCTCCTGAGTGGTCTGTCCTGGCCCCCCCTTGAAAACTGCGTAGAAGGTCCCTCTGCAACTCTGCTTTGTCTTCTAATCATAAACTGTACAGAAATGACCAACAACCCCTCTACAGCCCTACTCTGTCCTCCCTCTAGAAACTTTGTAGAAATCGCCCCCCTTAGGATCCCATTTTCTAGTTGACACTGGTGACTATCACTGCCCGATTCTGCCTCCCAGTGATCACTGTGCATTTTTTCCCAAGAATGTAGACCAAGTTCCATAATCCTTCATCTCGGCTTGAGTTGTGCTCTACACAGTTTCAGTGTCATGTCTTCCCTCCCTATCACCCGGACCCAAACACGGAGAACAATGTGTCATGCTAGACTAGGAAATTTTTGGATTTGATATCATCCCATCATGAATTAATTGCAATAATATGTACATCGATGGAACATGGCGAGACAGCGAACGAGATGAATAAGGAGCGCATGCTAGAATATTTTCTTGTAGCTCAATGAACATACAAAGCACATTGACCAGCCCGTGAAAGTAGTACATGCACAAAACCATCTTACAGTGACCAAGACCATTCGAGACCCCGCAATACCAAGCTATGCAATGGTGAAGACAAATCACGTCCAATAACACATCTATCACAGCGTACCAACTTGAAATGGACACCACAGTAAGCTAGTACATGTCCACAACGTCATGTCGAGTTGTGTCATGAGTTGTCTTGACCACCTCACTAATATGATCCGTATATGTTGTAATAAAATGTAATGTAAAGTGAAATTCCAAGTGTCATTAGTGGAATACAAACAATCATATGTAATGTAAATACTTATATGTAATGAAGTTGAAGAGTCATGAGGGTAGTCCAAGAGTCAAAGGGGAACGTCAAGGGTCACCCCACCCTTTTGCTATATATAGAACCTCATAACTCATAGAACAAGCTTTTGGGAACCAAGATTTTTCCTAGGCATTACTTAGAGGAGGCTTGGAGAGTATTGTGACGAGCCTTGTCTTCTCCATAATGTAGAGTGAGTACATCTCTTTGAAGAAGCAGGCGGCATTGACTATAATGATCCACTATTGGGGCTAATGGTTGTCAACAGTGTATGTATGGATGGAACTTTCACTTTATATAATATAACATAGCCAACACGTCTTCATGCATATGTTGTTATTGTAGTTAGACTATTCTGGTTACTTTAGCAATGTATGTTGTTTAAATTACACATTTGTATATGAACTATTTTATATAAGATTGTATGAATATGGTTGAAGTCGAGTTGGTGGTTTAACCTGTCACTTTGGATTTTGGACTATTCTGCTTTCCATCTTGTGATGTCATTCAACTCATGTGTTCCTTTCAGGCTACGTACTATTACAGGCTTCTAAGGGACACACTTCATTTTCCCTCTCCGTGTGTTAGAAATCCCATGCATCTCACTTGACTCGTTGCAAGGTCACACACTTGCTTCCGACAAAGATATCACACTTACCTTTGTGCGTTATAACAAGCAAGGAATAGCTTTACTACCCAATACTAGGACTCCTACTCTAAACGATTTGAGGTCTAGTTGGGACTTCTCACCTGGGAAATCCCCTGACATGTTGGTGGATCCAACACTGTCAACATTTATGGTGCTAGAAGGAGGGCCATATGACAAGCTGAGTCCTCAAAGTTCATTTTGAATATCTACACATCTATCATGACTTACGCTACAATCAATATTCTGAGATGTTTGTCTTATGGAAATGATTTTGAAGTATCGGAGGAGCTTTTGAATGACTTGTCACGTAACACATACAATGGTGAAGGCGAAGCGGCTTTGCTTAAACATAAAGTTGCCTTCATTGGCTTCTATGAAAGGAATGAAATCCATTAAGATTACATTTCCTGCTCATTGTTCGCATTAATCCTTCATGGGCATGAACTAATGTGGTGTGTCACACTGCCCGATGCCTCTAGTAACTCTTTTGATCAGTTGGTCGGAGAGTTGACAGGCGCTTTATAACAGTATGATCGTTAAGCACTCAAAAATAAAATTATGAAATTATGGAAATCACCGGATGAATCCCTTGTGCAATTTTTGAATCGATTTTGTAATATTGAATTTCAAATGCTAGAAGATGAAATTGATTGGAAACTTCTGAATGAAAGATTTTAGTAACTTCTTAACATATATGAAAATATGCATATATTAGAATCATTCGAATCCCTCCCAGCATACCTTAGTGTTAGAGCTGAAAAATCTAAGACAGACAAGGTTTTTGTCACAAGTGACCCTCTATATTCTTCTCATTAAGAAAATCTAGCCCAACAGTGCGAGGTGAGAGAAGTTGCACACACATCCATTCAACTGTCACATCCTCCCACCCCACCTGCTTGGTGTTAGTTTTTGATAGCATCGAAAGTGCTCTAGCCTTGAAAATTGGTGGGGAGGCTAAGGAACATGAGTTATAAACAACCCAGAAACCATTTTGTTAAATTTCACTCGGATTGTATTTATTAAAATAATTAATATTTTAAAAGGGGTTCCTATGTCTAAACTTAGCAAAATTAAAATATTAATGGGTATTAATCAAAATATGGGTCAGAATAATTTAGAAGGCAGATCAAGTCATTTTTTAATATTCTTCATTGATTAGAGACTTAATATTAGTCGTTGAAGCCTCAACAGGAAAAGTATATAATGGAGGCCTGGGGTTCATTTAGAAACACACACAGAGAGATTGAGGAAATCGATTTCTTGATGTTGGAAGTTCTCAGGAGGAAAATCGATTGGGAAAATCCTGTAGATGAGGGGTAGAGTGAGTCTGGGAGAAGGCATTTCTGGAAAATACATAATAGAGAGGTGGAGAGAGATTGTAGAGAGGCAACACAGTAGCCGAGAGAGCTGATGCAGAAAAGCTACTTGTCACATAAAAGTAATGACAAATCTTTTCATATTTCCCTCTGAACTTGTGTTCCCACAAGATTTGGCAATAGATATGTATATGTGGTTGAGAAGTATTCCATCTCCAGTTCATGCCTGGAAACTCATTTGAAGCATAAATAGCATCTAACAAGCAAGAAGACAGATAGAACTTGGGTATAGCATTTTCTTTTGGCTCCTTGATCTTCCAAATGGCAGTGTACATATTGAAAGAGAAAATGGTGGACTAACTGTCGGAACAACCAAAACTGTCAAAACTTCCAGAACTATCGGGACCTACTAGATTAGATGGGAGAGATGAAGTAGAGGTAGTGCAATAGCCATGAGAGATGATGCAGAAAAGTTGCTTATCATGCAAAATCTAGAACTGTACGAACAATCGAAACTGCCATGAACTGCCAAAACTACCAAAACTGTCATGAACTGCTGGAACTGCTGGGAGAGTTGACAAAAAGGGCAGAGAAGGTGACGCAGGGCTAACGCAGAGCCAATGCAGAAATAGTTAGGGTTAGCAAGTCTTATGCGTGATCAGCTGGAATTCTGCCAGGTGAAGTGAGGTAAAACTCACTTAGATTTTTTGCTAGTAATTTCTCTGTAAAGGATTGCTAGATGAGCATGCTAGATTTGTATTCCGATATTTTTCCTGCATAATATTAAACCATCAAAGTTGTTATGCCAGTTTTCTCGCATTGGGTTTTTTTGGGGACTATTGTGTCCAAAAATAAGTGTGTCCTACGTATCTTGTTCTTTTCTCTATTTTCTATTTCATGAGATCAAATATTTAATTAGTGTAGGTTGTAGAAGTAATTTTCTTTATTATTCAGAAGAATAACTTGATGAATGTAATTTAAAAATCAAGTAGGTGAAGTAGATTCAGAATCGTTGTAGTAGGGGTTCCTTCGAGTATAGGAATTTTCACATGGTATCAAAGCATTGATTTTGAAATAGGAAGAGCAGATCAAGTGCTGAGAAGTGAGGTTGAAAGATGCACTTGGAAACGATTCAAATCCCCTTGAAGGGATTGCACAATCCTTGATGGGAAACAAATCCAACGAAATCTATCTCTGAGTGGGACAACAGAGAGGTACAATTTCCAGTTCATGAGTTTGCAGAAGTAGAGGGAGTGATGCAGAGCCTCAGTGCAGTGCTTGAAGGGCATAGTTTCTGTGGGGTCAGAAATCCGTTGGAAAAGAGTGAATACATGTACAAAGGCGATTTTCTTCTCAGAGAGATTTCCGCAAGAAAGTTCAAAATTTTCACTTCATGAGCAACTGAGCAGTGCTAAGGAGTAACTAGAGGAGTTGGTTCGACAATTGGATGAGATGGCATCGCATGGGCTCAGAGATCAGGACAAGTTGGACGGAGCCTCCAACTATGTCATATGGAAGACTAGAATATTATTTTTTTGGAAGAATATGATATCGAGGCCTACGTCAAAAGTGTTGTAGGTGTTCCTGCTGAGAATGATCAAAAGAAGAAATACAAGGCCAGGTAGGGGAAGGAAAAGAGGATCATTCTCGATGGAGTTTGATATCATGTGGTCTCACACTTGTAGTGAAAGTGTACAACCCGAGAGATGTGGGAAGCCTTGTCTTATTTGTATGAAGACTCTTCCGAACAGAGGAAGATGTATTTGGAGCAAAAGTTGTAGTGGACTTTGATGCAGAAAGGAGAAGGGGTGAACCACTATCTTTAGCATCTTCAAGACAATGGAGAACAACTTGTTGCAGTGGGGTCCACTCCTAACCCAACCGCGATGGTGAAGATAACCCTCAATAGAGTCTCAGATGAATGGAAATTTTTTGTCCAAAGCATATTGGGTAGAGAAAAACTACCTTCATGGGAGGATATGCGGGCACCTCTTCAACATGAGGAGTTAAGGAGGGACCTAGTGACAGTCAACCTCAGCGGAAATAGTGGGATTGGCTCAAAGATGGAGGAGGAGGAGGAGAACACATCTCTACCATCAAATGGAAAATAGAAGCAGAAGCAGAAGAAGGAAATTTCGAAGGTGAAATGTTTTAGATGTGGCAAGATGGGTCACTTTGCATCTTAGTGTTCTTTAAAGAAAAAGGATAAGGATGAGAAGCATGATCAATAGGTTGCAGCCGTGAAGATAGATGAGGAAGAGTATGCCATGACTACCCACACATTTCCAGGAGGGATATGGGGAGATATTGAGTTATAGTCAGGAGGCCTACATGTGGGTAGGATCCTTGATGAGTCCACCTCTTGGATCAATTCCTTTCTATGAGAGCCCAAGATTCAGCAGTAGCAATATGGACTCATTTTCAAATTATGTAGTGGATTGTTTGGAGGATAGATGTAGTAGCTAGGGACCAAAGACTTATCAGCGTGGAGCAAGGTTGGTAGCAATGCAGTTGGCATAGTGCAGAAGTCAGTAGCAGCGCAGAAGATTCATAAGGTCAACAACAAGCATATTCCAACGTTCATTGTATTATGCTGAACACAATTAAGTTCAACTAATTTTGGATGTTTTTCAGTTGTTTCTCTCAGAAGCTGCATTGCAATACAGATGTAGTGTTAGCAGTAGAAATGATAGCAGCATAGTAGATGCAGCGTTTGAGAGGCAGATGTAGTACATATGCAACAATGGCAATGGAAATGTCATGGGTAGTAGTACAATAGTAGTAGTAGCATAGTGTTGGTGGCAGCAACAATGCAGAAAGGAGGTGCTTCAGAAACAGAGCAGCATCCAAGTGGAAATTGCTGCTAGAGCATATTCTTTGCTAAGAGGGAGCATTATGTTTCGGTAAAAGTGGAAGTTCTCTAGCCTTGAAAATTAGTGGACATGCTAAGGCACATGACTTCTAAAGAACCCAGAAACTGTTTTGTGAAATTCCACCCAGATTGTATTTTATTAAAATAATTAATATTTTTAATGGGGTTCCTATGTCTAAACTTAAGCAAATTAAAATATTAATGGGTATTAATCAAAATATGGGTGAGAATGATATATAAGGCAGATCAAGTAATGTTTTAATATTAGTCGTTGATTAGAGACTTAGTCTCGGCCATTGAAGACTCAACAGGAAAAGTATAAAATGGAGGGTTGGGGTTCATTTAGAAATACACATAGATAGATTGAGGAAATTGATTTTCTGAGGTGAGAAGTTCTAAGGAGGAAAATTGATTAGGGAGATCTTGCAGCTAAGGGGAAGAGAGAATCTAAGAGAAGGCACTTATGGAAAATATAGAACAAAGAGGCGAAGAGAGCTTGCAGAGAGGCAGCGCAGTAGCTGAGAGAGCTGACATAGAAGTTGTGTGTCATGCAGAATCCAGAACTGCTGGAACAACTGAAACTGCCAGAACTGCTAGAACAAGAAGGAATTGTCGAAACTGCTAGGAGAGTTGACGTAGAGGTAGCATTGTATCTAGGAGAGTTGGCACAAAAACGTTTCATGTCATGCAAAATCCAGAACTGTCAAAACAACTGAAACTTCCAGAACTGACGGGAACTGCCTAAACTGTCAGGAACTATCATAACATCTAAGAGAGATGAAATAGATGGAAAACAAGGTGATGCAGGGCTAACTCAGAGCTAGTGTAGAAATAGTTAGGGTTATCCAGTCTTGTGCCCGATCAGCCAGAATTTTGTCGGGTGAAATGAGGTTAAACTCACTTATATTTCACTAATATTTTCTCTGTAAAGGATTGTTAGATGAGCATCCTAAATTTGTATTTAGATATTTCTCCTGCATAATAATAAACCCTTAGAGCTGCTACATTGGTTTTCTCACGTTGGGTTTTTCTAGGGACTATTGTGTCCTGTGTATCTTGTTCTTTTCTCTGTTTTATGTTTCATGAGTAAAATATTTAATTAGTGTAGGCTGCAAAAGTAATTTTCTTCAATGAGAGACTCACATCTCAAAGTTTCTAATCATGTTTTTCATGATCTCTTTACTACTTTGTTTGATCACAATGTTGATTTACTCGCTGTTGATCTTTATAAGACACTAACCTTTGATGATCTACCCGCTGATGAAGTGGAAACCCCTCAAGTCGTCAAGGCACTTCAGGCTGCGCTAATGGTTATGTCAGGCCCTTACTATCCTAAGGTTAGTTCCACTTCTGATCAGAAATCTATTGAAACACCCCAGGATCCTCATCAATCTCATGTTTGCATTGAAGATCAATCTAGTTCACAGATTTCACTCCCTTCACCAACAACACATGATACTATCATCCATGCACTGAAGGAGTCTTACACAACGAGCAATCTTATGAAACGTAATTTGTCTTCCTTTTTCATGTTTGCTCATTTGTCACAGTCAAAACTGTGTACGTGCTCATTGTCTATGCACAGTGTGTTGCAACACCATGGTAAATTTTCAGAATGTTTGTCTTGTGCATTTACTCTTTTCTTTTATGTGGACAGTTTTAAACTTCAAGCATGTTGGTCAGCACTATATTATAATTTTTGTTTGCTGGTTTACATGTATATCTTGCTTTTCCACCATGCCTTCACCAACTTGGGCCAACCAATGTGTGGGTGACTGCATTGGAAATATCATTTCATGTGAGTAGGCCCACACACTGTTTATCGTAGGAGTAGGAGTAGTGTTTTGTTTCTTGCTTTTCTTTGCTTTCTTGTTTTCTTTGTTTTTCTTACATGTTTTTCTTTGCATGCTTGTTTTTCTTTCACTTTACTTCTGCCCTTTTCTTTCTTACTTGTTTGCTTGTTTACACCCATAGGTTAGCTTCACATGGAACCATGTTTGGCTTTTGGGACAAGCCGGGAAAATATAAGAGGACTTGTATAGCTATCAAAATTTGGTTATTTGTTGTCCTCTCTCTTTATGGAGAGCTTGTTATCTTCAGTCAATGATACCCTGATGGAAAATACATTTTGTTTAGAGTGAGTCTTCGTGAAAACACAACACTTGCACTTTTAACTAGTACCGCCTACTCTAATTAGTTTTTGGGTTAACCTTGGTCAGCTCAGTCAAGTAGAGTAATGTGAGGGGGAAACCCTTAACAAGTATATTAGAGGTATATATAACATACCTCTCTGAAGGGACAACCTCTTATGCTCTCTATAAGTCAGGATCCCTCTTCCGCCTCATGAAACAAATAAGTGCTTATGCATAGTCCTTTCAAAATGAAAAAAATGAAAAAATAAACAAATGAAAAAGAAGAGAAAGGCTTCCTGCACAGAGAGGTGATTCATGTAACCGAGGTAATGACTAGGCTCGCTGGCAGTGGTGTGATGCTTGTGTTCCTAGATGACTCCATCGGGGTACTGTCTGAGCCTACTAGTAGTGAAGCAACATCAAAGATGAAACCAAAACTCTTGCAGTTATATTACTTATGAAACAATATACCCCTCATCCCCAATCGAAACAACTTAGTTGACTTGGCTTGGTATGTCTGATGACTGATCAAGACAATGGTAAGGACTACATCTTTCACTCAAGCTAGTGACGAAGCCATGATGATCAAAGAATCAAACAATACTTTCGCAAGGTTTAGTCTCGCCTTCATGAGACAATATCCATATAGAGAGCTGGAGTTCTTCCAGTGTGTCACCAATGTTGTAGCGGATACAACCACCCTCTAAAATTTTGGTTGTCATGCAAATTTTGGAGCCTACCATGGATCCTATGATCGATCGTTCCTTGGTCACTTATTGGTAAGTTGATGTTCTCAAGCCCCCTTCTTTGATCTTAAGATTTGTTCATGTACCCATCTTTATGCAGCAGGTGTCATCTTCGGGCATGGGGATTATCGTTTGTCATGCAAAGGGAAGTTTTTTCTACTTCAAGGGGAAATATTTGTGTGTATGAGTTGTTCTCATTACATAGAGGTGTTTGACACTCACTTCACGAACTCTTGTCACGAAGGTTGTTGCATCAAGAAAAGTATGTTTTATATGTTATGGATGGTCTATGTTGTATCTCTAAGTGTTCAAGTGTGTGATCATAGTCAAGTTCTATCACTGTTTACATCAGTTTCACTAATCCCACACTTAGCTAATTTCTTGAGCGACCTAGCCTTATCCAACTTCCCAGAACTACACACTTCTCTTCTGCAACCCTCAAGATTTTTCCCTTGCCTACTGTAACTACACAATACATAGGAACCCCAGCCTCCCATGGAATCCAAGACTCCACAGTGGTTTCCTCGAGTGTCCTTCCCTCAGCTGGAACCCACTGTCTCCAGAATATTCGCAGTGTTCTCCCTCACCTGCCCAGTCTGTCTTGCAACCTGAAACTGCGCATATATGTGATCCTGGGACCCCATCCCATAATGGTGACTTGCACTCAGAAACTATGTAGTATTGTCCCTCAGCTATCTAGTCTGCCTTGCATCTAGAAACTAGGTAGACGTGTCCTCCCAGGACATCATCCCGGCAGAAGTCAATGTCTGTTGAAAATGCACAGATGTATTTCTCAGTGACCAAAAAGAAATATGGCATCCTAGATGACTCCCAAGGAGTTGAGGAGAAAGACCAAGGAACAGAGTTATGATAGAAGATCGGGACTGCATGCAAACTTACTAGGATGTTTTTGGGCATGGAATCACCCCAAGGCATGTTTTGGGGCTCAAAGCCCAAGTTGACCTGATATTGTTTTAAAGACTCCGTGAATTGTGGGTGCGAAGCACGAAATGTATGATAGAGTCACAAAGTTGTCCGCACTAGTTTTGTAATGTAATGTCAGTCTACCCATGGTTCGTGGACCATGGGATTGTATAAATAGAGTGAGGCTCTAAGTGTAAAAGAGAACTAAGCAGAGTGAAGTTGAAGCGAAGAAAAAGAGTCTAAGTGTCTAAGGGTGTCTTGGGTCATAGGGTAGGAGAAGGCTCTGAAGCTGAGTGCGCAGGCCTTTGCAGCTGAGTGCACAAGGCCGATTCAAGTATGTAACCGAGGAAGAAAATAATCAAGAGAAGTTTTATCTTAATTTTGTGTATCTGTTCTTGGGTTATTGCATGTTTGATATAAATTTCAAATATACTATCTATTTACTGCATGCACCTGTATGAATGGTTTATATTGTTAAGTAACTTAAAGCATGCAAGTAGACTAAGATAATCAACTAACATTGGAATATCAATAAGGAATTGGGTAATAACAATGTTCGGCCCCTAAGTAGGGCTGCGCAAAGGCAACACCTTAGGATGCGAGGTACGGGAAAGTGCGCATAGTGACATGTGTGCAGGGTCGAACCGCAGACCACTTGAACTCATCAGACATCTCTAGGGTGCAGAAACCTAGTTCTAACACCCTCCCATACTACTTCGGGTGAGACCTCAATCTGCGCTCCACGGATTGTTGCTGAAAGGGCTAGTAGTACCAGGATTTATTTGGCTAAATCAACTCTAAACCTAGCTCAGGCCCCAACAAGCCAACAAATGATTCCGTTGTCGGGACCGGGATCTACATAAGAGATGTCTAATGTCGTGTCACTAGAATCTGACAAAGAAAGAAATTGAAGAGTGGCTGGACGGAAAAATTCACAAGTTTGTGACGCAGGAAAATAGGAATCTGCGAGTATCAAAGGAAGAGTGGTTAGAGCACTACTTATATATCGAAATCCAGGAAATTTTCTTTTACGTCCTTCCCCTCTGAGTTGTACGAGTGGATCACGAATTTAGCAAACAGTCAAGGAAGGCGTAGGCTTGACAAACCTATTGTGTGGACTCCAGAGTTGGTCCGTAGACTAGAAGCATCAGAAGATAATATCACGCATGCTATGGACCATTGGCTTGATCAAATTATAGGAGGGTTTATCACTGAGTTCATGGTAGACACTTCAGTCAGGTACAGCAAGGTAGAATGACGCTTCCTCAAAGGACCGCGAGGTAAGTACGTTAAATCTTTAAACACTTGCATTAAGATGCTATTGTGTGAAAAGCGGGTTATGTGAGTAAATTGATGTTTAGGGCTACATGAAGTGGGAGGATCTATAGAAATGAAGATAGCATGGAGATATAAACAAGCCCCTTGATTTCACCTCGAAGAGAAAGTGAGGAATAGCTCACGAAAGTTTCACAAAGAAGTGCGATCAGTTTGATAAGGTAGTGAATTCCGCACATACCACCCCCACCTACACCACCACCAGTTTCACCATTTTCACCCCCATCTTCGCCCACAACACCTCTGCCACCACCACAGTTCAATATGGTGAGCACAATAAAGTTGATAGTGTTCAAAGGAGTAGAGAATGAAGATTCAGACCAATTTTGGTTTGTAGTAAAGGATGTATAGGAAGCACAAGGGGTCACTGATGACAACATAAAGAAAGCAACACTAGTCAGCGCCTTGTAGGATCGTGCACTAACATGGTACATTAAGCATTCTAATGACAATCCAAATGCCAGAATCGTGGATATCCAAGCTACGCTAAATAAGGAATTTAGCGTGCCAAAATTAGAGACACAGTTGATTATCAGGTGTAAGGAAATCACGATGCTTCTAGGCGAGAACCCCTAGGAGCTAGATCAAACATTGAAGGGTATGATTCGTGAAGCCAATATGACCTTAATAGATGGGAAACACCACGCATGGTTCATAGTGTCATTAACACCGCATCTAAGGACTGCGTTGTCATAATAGAAGCTATCCACTCAGGCCGAAGCATTGGAGATCGCAATGAGACTGCACGAGACCTCGATATAAGATCCTAACCTGAGAGTCCAATAGATCCATGCGCAGTTGAAGAACTTGTGTTTAGAGATGCAGAGCTTGAAACAAGACAGGACAGCCCGCCCAGAAGCGCATGAGCAGGTATGGTGCATAAAGTGCAAAGGCCAAGGACATGACAAGGACCATTGTCCAAGCTTCGAAAACTACCTAGCAAGAGGAGGGTTGATGCCATTGAGAGCAGAGGCACAAGCAGGACCAAGCACGACACCTGCATTATGGTGCATGATTTTTCAGATAGGAGGGAAGCATGCTAAAAATAACTGCCACCTATTACAGAAGTATACGCAGACGTCCGAACATTTGTTCTGTAATATCTATAGGTCAATAGGCCATGATGAGCATACCTGTAGAAGTTATGATTGATGATGGATCAGACTCCTACCTATAGAGTTCAGACCGAAACATGAGCCCTCGACCAAAATGCAGGGATGGCGCACACTAGATTTCAGGGGCGCGGACAAGGTCGAGGTGGAATGGGACCAGGAAGGGGTCACGGATAGCTGATTTGTAAAAATTGCAGAGGGCCAGGGCATTACACCCATGGTTGTACAAATTTGATGAGAGCATCATGTTTATATTGTACCCAGTTTGATCATGACATGGAGGACTGCCCCACGCTGATAGCCAGGTTGCACGATAAAGGAACACTCCAGCCTCCCCCGACTCAGAACCTGCAAATGATGAGGTTTGAACCACGCAAGGAGGGCCCGAATGTAAACATCATTCTCCGAAGTGGTATCATGACAGAAGATGATAAGGGCAAGTAGCCTAAAGAGAGTGCCTAGGTTCACAAGGCTCCATCAAAGGAACCAAAGTTTCATTTGCAGCATGCAAAGAAGACATTAACAGAAGCTAAGAAGAGCTTCATGGAGGACTCCACTTCAGGCAGTAAAGACAACCTAGAATCAGAGATGGACCCATCAATGCTCACTAGCTTTCTGGAGACATACATGAAGCTATTGCGTGACAAAAAAGTGGTAAAGGGGCTGCAAGAACTCATCACTTGATGTGCTAGATCATGGGAACCACGCGTAGTCTAGAAGCTCGAGAAACACACAATGAGAATAGGAAGGGAGATGAGGTTGATTGTGAAAATCAGAGAATATGAAATGGATCAAGTGATTTTGGATCTAGGATTGGATGCGAACATCCTACCAAAGAAGACATGGGAGCGCATGGGCAGGCTCATGCCGCAATGGTCTACTATTCAATTGTGAATGGTGAACCAGCAAAAGATCCTATCGATGGGAATTGCAGGGAATAATGGTAGATATCAAAGGCGTAAGAGTGCTTGTAGATTTCAAAGTAATAGAGATTGTTGATGATAGCAATCCCTATACCACGCTATTGGGAAAAGATTGGGCCGCTAACATGAATGGAGTGATAAATCTAATGAAGTGCAAGACGATTTTTGAGAAAACGTCACAATGCCTAGTGGTACCTTTAGACCCTGCGGAAGGATCGCGCTACACAGAGCGAGTGTGCGACAATGATCTAGACTGTATCTACAAGATAACTGCTCGGGAACAGGATTGGGTGAATCCTATAGTGGATGGCAGGATTTCATGGGAGCGTGAAAGCTCCTGTACCTTAGACTCGGATGAGGAAATAGAATGATGGCAGAACCGATTACACAAGGTAACCATGCTCAACTGCAACATAATGATAAGGTCACTACGCTTCATGAAAATAGAGGTAAGAGATCTGCCTATGTATGAGGAGTTGATAGTGGTGGATGATTTCGTAGACAAGTTTGAGAGAGAAGTGCTAGAATAGCAGCATTTCAACACTCTAAAATGGGTACTATGCGCTACGCCCGCAAAGTGATGGGGTATGCACCAGCAGAATTTTGAGGATAGGCAGGAGGTTGATGCTCATGTGGTTGGCAAAGTGTTAAATGTAGATGAAAGCCAGGTATGATGGACAAAATAGCTTGCGCACCCACCTCTCCAGATGGGTACAGGCGTATGGTTCGCAACCTACATGAATGCACACCATCCTTGCAATAGGAAATGGGACCAACAAACAGGAGCAGGCAATACAATGGCGTGAATGATGAAGTATGGTAAGACCAAGCACACACAATATTATCCGTGTGGAAGCCTTTGACAAAGTGTGCGAAGTACTGAACATAATCCACCATGTGAGATGCGCTGACTAGAACCTGCACGTACCAACGGTTCTGTGGGCTTATAGGACCATGTGCAAAACCCTAACCATGCGGGCACTTTCGACGCTAAAGTATGAAGAAGATGCTATAATCCCTATGGAGCATGCAACACCTAGTCTACGCATGGCAGCACCCGTAGATACGATGGTTCATGAAGCCCACAAAGAAGGAATCACATAGCCACCAGGGACAAAACACATGCGACTTGAGGAAGAAATCCAATAGGGAAACCTTAGACTTTGTGAACTTAAAATAGAAACGGTATGATTAAGAGAGAAAACTGATTTGATGGGCATGGAGCTCAAGAAGCTAGAGACGATGGTAAGGCAAGGTGCGTACAATCATACTGACAAGTTTGAGAACTATCGTCATGAATTGGTTAGTCTCATGCCCTGGCTTGGACCACATATTGCTAAGTGTAGGGACCAGGGTAGCACGTTGTAAATGAGGAAGTGTGCAACCATAGAGGGTGGGGATTCTCCAAGAACCGTGATGGAGGACAGGATGGAACGCCAAACGGGTGTTGCAACCACCTGACTAGCTAGGGGAAGGACAGTCTTAGCACTCTACGTAGTTGGAAGGGAGTGCAAGACTATAAACTGTCCTGCCCGAGAGCTCCATGATTTTGGAGATGCACGCAAAAGCAAAGAATCACAAGGTCCGTGACTGTGCATGGGGGACTATGCTGCCATGTGCATTGGCCAGAAAGTGACCGTTGAAGTCACTATTCATGATGGGATGATCGACTTGAGGCCAAATGGAGTGGGTGGTGGACATTTAAGATGCAATTTATGGGAAAGATTTGGGAAAATATGTCACCAAGAAAGCATTAATGAACCGGAATTGGGGGGAACGGTCGAATTCGAATTCAAAAGGCGCTATAAAACACAAAGGGCTGCCCAGCAAACAACACTTAGTCATTTGAGAATTGAGTGATTGAACAGAGCCCTGAGCATTATGAGCTGAGTGTTAATTGACCCTCTAAATTTGTGAGTGACAGATTACAACCCAAGTACAATGACAGTGACTAAGGATGGTTTGGGAATAGAAGAGGTAACCGCCGGCGAGGCCGCACAAACCCCAACTGTGGAGGATGTTCCAAAAGGTGTCGAGGTTGTGGTAGAGATCCCCAAATAACCGCGTAGCCCAAGACCGAAGAAGGATATTCAAGCAATGGCTCTTGTACACATGTCCTCGAGGAACCTGCTGCGCAAAAAACTATCAATGGAAGAGAAGGGGAAGTTGTCATGATAGAAACAGATGAGGAAGAAGAAGATTTGCAGGCCCTTATCATCGTAGAGGAAGAAGACAAAGGCATGGAGGAGGATATTTAACCTACACAGTCTGTGACAAAACTGCCCGCATATGTCCCCCTGTGAAAAGAGGAGGCCAAAGTGCCCAAGGACCTGGATGAAACCAAGAGTTCACTCCAAACCCTGCTCCTCCCAAATGGCATTATGTTTGAAGGGACCATGAAGTTTGAAGATTGGGACCTCGCTGACCACAAGAAGTTCCCTCACCTTGAGATCGGGAACCTCATGAAACAGCGCACCACGAGGGTCATGACAACATTAGAGCCACGGAAATGGCTGCGCAGAGTGGAAAATGCTGGGCTACTGATCCTGCTATGGGTGCCGCATTTCCACCACACCCGAATAGCTAGTTTAGTCATCAGACAGCTGCTATGCCTGGTGGATGATGGGTATTTATGGCTGGAGGAGCCTATCCCCATCATGGCAGACCTAATTCATCGCATTTCCCGACTACCATACATAGGAAAGGACCCCGCGACGATATCGGAAGGGAAGGGTAGTGATTTGGCCCTCGCATAGAACATGAAGACGAAGTACAAGCTAGATAAGAAGAAGCAGGGGTACGCCATCTCCAGCATCAAGGACAAAGCAGTATGCGTAGCAACCCAAATCATGGCAGGCAATGTTATGCGAAAGTGCTGCATAGACGAGGAACTAGTACTGGCACCGGTAATCGCACTGGCCGAGCAGTACGTGAAGGGGGTCCAGTTTAACTGGGCTGAATTCCTCTGCATGAAATTCGTGCAGAATTGTCGCGAAGCCCAAGAGAAGGGTAAAATCTTCCACTATGCGTGGTTGTTGCTATCCATAGTGCTTGTAGCAGGGGAACTGTCGGAGGAGAGTCAATTGCCCACAATTGACAAAGATTTACCAGAGGCCGTGAAGTACGCTTCACTTTGGGCCATGAAGGATATTGAAAAGGATACGCACTAACAAGATCTTCTGGGTGTTCATGGAGATGAACTTCCAAATGTGGATGAACCGGAAGCCACGCTTGTCGCCCACAATGTACAACAGTCTCCAGAGTTCTGCAGAATTTAAGGCAGACATGCACAACATCTTTATGAGGGCGCGAAAAGACCCAATGAAGCAATGGACAAAGCTACCATTTGTAGGCACTGACGATGCCATTTTCACTGTTTTGGAGACATGGCATCCTGAATGGTGCACCCCATATCTTGCAGAAATCGAGAGGGCAGCAACATAGAAGAAAAAGGACGATGCCAAGCTATGTGTCATACAGTTGGCCGAGAAATGGTTGAAGGAAACAGACATAGCTGAGGTATGGGCAGCATGGGAAGCCAAAACGAAAGCTGCAAAATAGGGACAGGCCGCAGAAGTAGTCGTAGCAGCACAGGAAGCCACCATGAAGGTGGGAGAGGGCCAAGCAATGCCCTCGCAGGAGCAGGAGGCAGAGGAAGTAGAAATAGCGAAGGAAGCACGGACCCAGGGACTGTGTCCACATAGTTGAAGCGCCCACACACGGTAGAGCGAGCAGGACTGAGGAAGAAGGTCAAGGCCTCGAAATTGGCCATTGACCCAATCACCCTAACTGAGGGTGATCTGCATGACATCGGCGAGATAGTGCGCGATGTCACCAATGAGGCTCTTTAGGATTTTATGCAGGAGCACTAGACTGTGTTGGGGGCCCTCAGAGTGCAGTTGCAAGAGTTACAAGTGCGCCCCCTCAGGTGGGTATCCTTTCAACCCACCTCGCAGTAGGATCCTTGGTAGTAGAGTAGATGATGCGCGCACAAATGGCAAACACAATAGTGTTGTTGGAAGGGGCCCTAGTGACATTGAATGAGGTCGATCGATTTTTGGTTAGCATGATGAAAGGCCTTGGCCTTAATCTAGCTGCCATTCCTCGTGAGACACTATATCTATTATAGGATGGGATAACGACAGAGCTGCACACTAGGGAGAGCCGCGCAATTCAAGTCCTTAGCGAACAAAAGATAAACATGGAACAACTCATCTTGTAGCACGATGAATTGATGTCACAAAATCAACAGTTGGTACAGGTAGTAGGCGACGCTTATCACAGTGTCCCGGAGCTGGTCATCCCAGGAGATCTACCAACAGAGGTGCAGAACCATAGGTTAGCAATAGGAGTCTGTGAGGATAGGGAAGAAACAACAAAGGTTCATCTGGAGCTGAATCTTCAGATCATCGAGCTGCGGTTAAAGGCGTAGCCATCCACTCCCCCAGAAGTAAGAAAAAAGTGCGCTAATGCTATCACAGTGGGGCTGGAGGAAATCAAAAATCCAGTGCAAGAACATCCAGTGCTTGGAAACAGAGCACGAGAACTCCAACAGCATTACAACAATGTTCGAGGAATTGTGCAGATAGCAGTCCTCACCCAAAGGCTTGCATGGATGCAGCAAGCCAAAGCACTGAAGGAGTAGGTGGACGTGGCGCGACACAAGGAGGTAGTTCTCAAAGTGCACATTCAACCTTGGATAGACGAGGCCTTCACTATCATAGAAAACATCGAAGGAAAGCTAGAGCACATACATGAGATGCACACATTGATGCAGAGAATCACCCGAGACACAAACGTCTTGGAATAGTGGGTGCAGCAGATCCAGCAAGCAGCAGTTGAGTGCATTGTGGACCTTAACATAGTTCGAGAACAGTTGGAAGGACTCTGCGCCAAGATCACCGCATCGACTGAGTGACTCGAGGGCGAGTCATGATGTTTGTGTTGGGGGCCTCTTGGGCATGGAATCCCACCAAGGCATGTTTTGCGGCTCAAAGCCCATTTTTTGACCCGATATTGTTTTAAAGACTCTGTGAGTTACAGGCGTGGGGCGCGAAATGTATGATACAGTCACAGGTTTGTTCGCCCTAGTTTTGTAATGTAATGTCAATCTACGCATGGTCCACAGACCATGGGATTGTATAAATAGAGTGAGGCTCTCAGTGTAAAAGAGAACTAAGCAGAGCGAAGTAGAAGCAAAGAGAAAGAGTCTAAGTGTCAAAGGGTGTCTTGGATTGTAGGGTGGGAGAAGGCACTGCAGCTAAGTGCTTAGAGGCTTAGTAGTCCATAGCTGAGTGCGCGGACCCCTGCAACTGAGTGCGCAGGGCAAAGTCGAGTTTGTAACTGAGGAAGAAAATAATATAGAGAAGTTTTATCTTAATTCTATGTATCTATTCTTGGGTTATTGCATGTTTGATATAAATTGCAAATATATTGTTTATTTATTGTGTGCACCTGTATGAATGGTTTATATTGTTAAGTATAACTTAAAGCATGCAAGTAAACTAAGATAATCAACTAACATTGGAATATTAGTAAGGACTTGGGTAATAACAACTTTCAGCCCCCGAGTAGGGCTGCACAAAGGCAACATCTCAGGCTACGATGTACGAGAAAGTGTGCGTAGTGACGTGTGCGCAGGGTCAAACCACAAACCACTTGAATTCATTAGACATCTCTAGGGTGTGGAAACCTAGTTCTAGCACCCTCCCATACTACTTCAGGTCGGACCTCAATCCATGCTCTGCAGAGTGTTTCCGAGAGGGCGAGTAGTATTAGGATTTGTTTGGCTAAATCACCTCTGAACCTGGGTCAGGCCCCAACAAACCAATAAATGCATAACCCGCTGGAGGGTAACTACGGTAAGAAAAGCTCATATTTTTGAAATACATATCTTAGTGTAGATTGAATTGATGTTGATCATCATCATATCATTCTGTCTTCAATGACATGGATGGTTGTAAGCACTAAAAGTTGTTCCATGTGTTTCCTCTATGTGTCTTACTCCCTGTCGCTTGTTGGACCACCGGTCGCCTTTTGGCATATGGATTACTTTGTCATGCTTGCAAAATTGTTCTGGTTATTTTGAAGGTTTTTCTTTGTGTACATGAGTTATCTTCACTCTGTGAACATCGGTTGCACTCACACACAAAGTTGTAAGCACAATCGTGCAAGTGTCGTCACAATCATCCAAAGGTATATCTCAAGTGTCACACTTATTTCTCTTAGCTTTAAGACAGTCTCACTGAGCACATGCTTTTTCTTGTTGGTCTATGATGTCTTGTCATCAAAATATTCTATCTGTATGATCACATTGTCAGTCTGCACAAATTCACTTTCTTTCAACACTTAGCCATTTTTTTGAAAATATACTTGACCGGACAACCTCCCTCAGTCGAACCTCGACTGAGTGGCACTGTGTAGTCTCAACCCTCAGTGAACCTATTCTGCTACCTAGAATTGTGTAGTGCCTCAGGTTTTCCTCAAGGTCAGTTGTACTATGCAATCCCGAAAGTGAGTACCTTGTCTGCCTCCCAGAACTACGCAGAAATTGCCTCGAGTCCCAAACTGAACTGCGCATTTCTCAAGCATAGTTCTAAATATTCCCTCTGGTTTGTCGGAAACCTGCACTTCACTGAGACCCGGGGTTGCATTTCTCTCCAAAAATACCTAGACATGGCTAGCTGTTTCCCCTGCTGCCTGCCCCACAATGCCTTCAAAAACTATGCAGTCATGATCAGCAAGGCCTTTGTTTCCTTTCTTTGCACTGTCTCCACAAATTGAACAGTCTTGTCCAACAAATCCTTTTCTTGCTTTCTCTACACTACTCCAAGAAATTGTGCATAATTCCCCGCTGGTCTTCTGAATTTCCTGTCCGGTCTTATCCTTGAAAATTGTGCAACAAGTCCCTCTGCAGCCCTACTCTGTCCTCCCTCTGGAAACTGCATAGAAATTGTCCCCCTCAGGATCCCATTTTGTAGTTGACACTCATGACTTTCACTATCCTTTTTCGCCTCCCAATGATCACTTCGTATTTTTTCCCAACAGTGCAGACCAATCTCTGAAATCCCTCTTCCCAGCCTAACCTATGCTTTACGCAGTTTCATTGTCCTATCCTCCCTCCTAGTCAGCTGGACCCGAACACAGAAAACAATGCATCAAGCTAGACTAGGAGATTTTCAGATTTGATGTTGTCCTGTCATGAGTGAATTGCAGGAACAAGTACATTGATGGAACATGACGATAAGATGAATGGGATGAAGAAAGGGCACATCATAGAAGACTTTCTTGTAGCTAGATCGACATAAAAATCACATCGAGCAGCAAGTGAAAGGAGTACATGCACGAAACCATCTTGTAGAGACCAAGACCATTGGATACCTCGCAACACCAAGTTATGCAGGGGTGAAGAGAAAGCACAACAAAGAACACATCTATCACTCAGCAGCACAACAGCTTGACATGGACACCATAGTCAACTAGTACATGTCAGCAGTGTCATGTCAAGTTGTGTCATGAGTTTTCTCAGCCACCTCACTACTATGAGTTGTATCTGTTGTAATAAAATGTAATGTAAAGTGAAATTCCAAGTTTCATTAGTGGAATACAAACAATCATATGTAATGTAAATAGTTATATGTAATGAAGTCGAAGAGTCATGAGGGTAGACCAAGAGTCAAAGGGGAATGTCAAGGGTCACCCCACCCTTTGTTATATAGAGAACCTCATAACTCATAGAACATGCTTTTGGGAGATAATATTTTGGCTAGGTATTGATTAGAGGAGGCTTGGAGAGTATTTCGACAGGCCTTGGCTTCCCCACAGCGTAGAGCAAGTACATCTCTTTGAAGGAGCATGCGGTGTTGAGTGTAATGTTCCACTATTGGGGATAATGGCTATCAATCATGTATGTATGGATGGAACTTTCACTTTATATAATATAATATAGCCAACACATCTTAATGCATATTTTTTTATTATAGTTTGACTATTCTGGTTACTTTACCAATGTATGTTGTTTAACTTACACATTTGTGTATGAACTATTTTGTATATGATTGTATGGACCTAGTTGAAGTTGAGTTGTTACTTTAACCCGACACTTTGGATTGTGAACTATTCCAACTTGTAATGCATTCAACTCATGTGTTCCTTTCAGGCTGCATACTTTTACAGGCTTCTAAGGGACACACTTCATTTTCCCTCTCCGTGTGTTAGAAACCCCATGCATCTAACTTGACTCGCTGCAAGGTCACACACTTGCTTCCGATAAAGATATCACAGTTACCTATGCATGCTATGACAATCAAGGCATAACTTTACTACCCACTATTGGGACTCCTACTCCAAATGGTTTGAGTTCTAGTTGAGACTTCTTACGAGGGAGATCACTTGACATGTTGGCAGGTCCAACACCATCAATAGGAACTTCCCATAGGCTGTAAAGTGATTGTTCATGACACAAATTCTCAAGAATATTTAAATCTGCTATATTTATTTCTAGCTGAATTTTGTTGCCCATTTAAAATAATTCGAAAAGATCCAAATAGGATTATCATGGTTCACATTTCATTTTACCAATGATTTTTATGAGATGTATGTATATTTTCCAATCATGGGGTTTAACTTGACTCATTAAAATTAAATTACAATACATTACCATATAGTCTAAGTGGATTGTTTAATTTTTGAATGGGGATAAAAAATGCGGATAATGAATAGAAATAGTTGTTCATGTCTTAATTATATATGTGTAAGCACACAAACATGATTAGGAATATGTTTCCCTTAACATTAATAGTCTTTTTGTAGGTATTTTATATGTGAGGTGTTATCTTCTGGAGTCATCACATTCATATTTGTTATAATCAATGTTTCAAACCAACCTCCGTGGTTCATCATCAGGGTTAGATCCATGAGAGAAAAAGTTAGAACCCCATCAGATCTAATCCTGATGATGAATCACTTAGGTTGGTTCAAAATGTCGATTATAACAAATATAAATGTGATGACTCTGAACATAACACCTCACAAAATATAGATCGCAGAAGCCTCAAATCAATAGTATTTTATATGGTTAGATTCATTGTTCCATGAAGAATAAGGGAAACAAGTAAAATATTTTTTCTTAATATTGTAATTGTTATAGAAGAGGATTTGATATTGTGTGCCATACATCAATAGAAAGTGATCTAGGTGGATATTTATGACCACCCAGTTATTCAACTGGCTCACAACACATTTTTCCTACTTTGGTAGTTTTATATGTTTTCTAGTTTGCACGTCTTGAACTTTTGGAGCCCTTTCAAGGCTCTAAACAACTTTTGTTGGGAAAATGGCTTGACGATAGTCATAGAATGGTTGATATTTAAAATTCGTCCTCCTTGGATAGACCATTCCAATGTAATATTGTGCACACTAATCGAAGATCATATGCCAAGGTTATGACCCCATAAAGTTGTGTTCCAAATAACCTTGTCGAGGTCCATAAGCCTTTGGCACTTCATCTCCTAGGGTTATAGTTTTGGATGCTTAGGATTTATCATTGTTTCTTCATGAGAAAAAGACCTGATAACCTCATTGTGACATAATTGAGGAGGGTAAATAGTTGTCACATATCTTCTCATAGATAAGTTACCACTATTTAACCTAGTTTACTTTTATTTCTCATAAATAAGTTACCACTATTTAAACTAGTTTGCTTTCATTCTTCATATAAATAATTTTAAAATTTTTTATTTATGGAAGAAAAAAATCATTTTATCTTAGGTTTTAAATATTATTTTGTTTTTTTTTATAAATTTGGATAAAAACACCAACTACCCACATTAGTTCGTGTACATAGACTTCTTCCCAAAACATTATCGAAAGAAGGTAATCCAAATTAGTAATATGGGTTATGAAGATAGTGGTACAATATTTTACGTTATTATCAAAAAAGTATTCACACGAGATAGTAGCAAACGAGATATTAAAATTACCTCAAAATATGATATTTATAATCCTGAGATATTAAAATTATCTCAAAATATGATATTTATAATCCCTTTCCATACATTTGGGCCATATCGACGGATTGGATTACAATGTAAGATTATAGATTTATAAAATAAAATATTGACACCAACATATGCCTAATAATAAAATTATGCCACAATATGATATTTATAATCCTTTTAATACATCTGGGCCATATGGAAGGATTGGATTACCGTGCAAGATTATAGATTTATAAAATAAAATACTGACACCAACATATGCCTAATGGGAGAGATTTGATAGTGGAATCATGAAAAAACTTAGTTGGATTTACAAACTAAAACATTTATATTGACTTATTATTATTATTATTATTATTATATATATATAGTAATATATAATTATTATTATTATTATTATTATTTTATATATAGTAATATATAATTTACACTTTATTTAATGTAGTTAGGTTAAGTATTATATTTGAGGAGCATTGTTTTTAATAATTATAGTGATTTTGCAATATTTCAGTGTTAATTTCTAAAATAGAATTGCTTATTTATATATATATGATAAATAGTTGATGTTAATATGAAGTAATATATAAATATTTTTCATTAAAATAAATAAAATGAAATACATTATCAAATAAAGAACGATATGAAGGAAGCCAAAATTACGTTTATTTTATAGGAGAGGGGGTTTAAAGGGGATATCTAACTTGGATAGAATCCCATGTTATTTTCCATAAATCTTCATTGACTTAACAAGCCTAATCATTAATTCCATGTGTGAGGGCAGTGAAAGTGTCATCTCATCTAGTTATTAAACTATGGTGTAAAATACTAATATGTAAGAATTCAATGTGATAATCATGTCACTTATGATAGCACAATCATAGCATAATTATTTTTGGGAAGAGTGAGAGCAATGAACCATGAAAGAAGAAGGAAAAGGAATTTTAAGTGGAATAAGAAGCAACTTTCAAAAAATACTTTTGTAATTGTAGAAAGTGAAGAAAATATATATTTAGTGATAGGAAAAAGTATATATATATAAAAATGAAATTTAATACTTCTTGAAATGTAAATTTATGTGGAGAATAAGGATTTTATGTTTATCAATGATTTCTATTGAGAAATTATTCGAGGAGTATGTGTTATGTTGGCTGCAAGAAATCTTTTTGCAACCAATTTCCTAAATTCTATAGCTCAAAGATTATTGGTACGTCTATAGTACATCCCTAAAGGGGATGACGATTGTATAAGGGACAATAATGGAAGGAAGTAAATCTTATCGATTGGGTTGTGTAGAATAATGAGTCAAGGAACCATGTGGTTGGATATGTTGGAGTCGTGTCGTTGTATTTTATTTGATGTTGGATTATATATGTGAATAGAAATTACATGAAGAGTTTCTATGTCCTCATGGACTAGGTAACTTGAGATGGAGATAATTATGCAATATATATTACAATTGGGTGGAACATCTAACCTCTATAACATGTTGTGTAAATATTTATGAAGATAACTTGATGATCAATACCTTTATTTATATTTTAATGGAATGCTTGAATGTTATCTTTAGTTCGTGATATGTGTGTTTAAATAATGTTTTACATGTCACAATGATATGATTTGTGTGTTTAAATAATGTTGTACATGTCACAATGATATGATTTGTACTCACGATTTTGAAAATTATTTATATTGTAATGGAATGCTTGAATGTTATCTTTAGTTCGTGATATGTGTGTTTAAATAATGTTGTACATGCCTTAATGATATGATTTGTACTCACGATTTTGAAAATTATATTATTTTCCCAAACATATATCCTAATTATCATGTTTTTGAACTAGAATTAAATTTATTTTGGTAGGGACATGGCATAGGCATTTTGATTTCGATTATAAGTTATAATGAATATATTAATATTAAATATTACTATGTAATAATGATAATAATGTAATTTTAAAATCACAACTAACATAAAATTCAAGTTTATGTTTATGATTGATATCCTCTTGTTTCTGAACCAAGAAACCTTTGTCCACTTGAATACCAATATCTACAAAAATGTACTTTACCTTTTAGATTTGAATATATAAATTTTTTGATGAAAAAGAAAAACAACAAAAATATTCCCAACCACCAAGTCTACTTAAAAATTATAATTATTTATAATTATTCAATAATTCAAAGAGAAGATATTATATAAAAATATTTATTATACCACTTGTATTTAACCATCAAAATTTTCTAGATATTCCGTGAATATTACCAATATTTAATATACAATTTACGTATTTGAAGATTACGGATACTCTTATGAAGAACAATCACGAAATTGTTAAAGCCGTAGTCTAACTAGACTTTTTTTGTCTTGAAAATTGTTAGAATTTTGGTAATATTTTGATAAATTTTGACAGATATTTTTGTAATTTTGTAAATCTAAAATAAAATTGTTAAATTTCCAGATTTTAGATATTCCATAAATATTTTATGGTGTTAAATTTATTACAATTTTCAAAAGTATTATTTAAACACTATCAAATTTATTAATTTTTTTTATCCAAATTCCGACCAAATAGAACCCTCCAGGGAATTCCTCCTCGGCCTCAATCGACTTGTCCATTGTTAAAAAGGCAAGGAGTAAGGATTCCAAAACAAAGGGAATCAAATAGAACCCTCCAGGGAATTCCTCCACGGCCTCAATAGACTTGTCCATTAATTTTTTTTATCCAAATTCCGACCAAATAGAACCCTCCAGGGAATTCCTCCTCGGCCTCAATCGACTTGTCCATTGTTAAAAAGGCAAGGAGTAAGGATTCCAAAACAAAGGGAATCAAATAGAACCCTCCAGGGAATTCCTCCACGGCCTCAATAGACTTGTCCATTGTTAAAAAGGCAAGGAGTAAGGATTCCAAAACAAAGGGAATCAAATTCACACAGTGGTGTCGTGATTTACCTTGTTCGAGCTATTAATGGTCAAGTTAAAACGAAGAGAGATAGGAAAAAAAAAAAAAAATCTAAAAATCGAAAAATTCATCCTAACATCTCGGTTGATTTTGACGGGTGATGTCCTCAACCAAAAATCAAACATGTTTAAACACAAATAACTTATATAAAAAAAATATTATGCAATTTAAAATACTAGTCCAATTTTATTAATTAATAATATTTATTATAAAAAAAATCAATACTCCCATGAAAAACAGCTTAATTAGAAATCACCACATGAAATTATATATAAATTATAATTGAAAGTTCAAATCTCCTCAACTCATTTAAAAAAAGCATACAAAACAAAACACTCCAATAATAAGAACTAAGAACATATTCACACGTCTTAATACCATACTTGTCTGCGAACTCCACTAAACACAAAACAATATGTACTCTCTTATAATCAGAACCATATACGATTTATCTACGTACGTCACTAAATACATAAAAAAAGTATATCGTCCCTTATAATCGAAGCACCAAATACAGACGATTTATGCGGTTTCGGAAGTAAGTGACGCTCCATTATTTGAAATCGGGAAAGGCTGTCGATAAGGGCATTTATTCTGATGGGAAAAACAACAGTTATTTACTTACGAGCATCGTCAACGTACACAGATGTTGAAGAGATACAGTAATACGAAATATTAAAAGGAAATTAAGGAAAACTAATACGATATGATAGGTCGGGATATCAGAATTCAGTATGGTTTCTGCCCTACATAGTTCCCAGGCGGATCGTAGTTGCAGATAACGAATATCCCGCCGCTGTTGCATTGAGCTTGAGCGCAGCCGAGTCTCTTGGAATTTCTCCACACCACCTGAGTATAGTGCCCACATACTTTACCTGCAGCGCAGGTATTAGAAGTGTAATCATAATCTTTCTTCTCATTAACCCAGGCCGTCACGGCACCTCCCACGGGGTTTTCTTTATTCGACTGCTCGTAGATATTTTCTCCGTATTGGCCACCAGAGTGCTGCAGAGCGCAGTCTCCTATGCGTTGATTCGCATAATTTTGTGCGTAAGCCGCGACGGTATCGTCCCATACCAGAGCCTCCACACCCACTTGGGCTCTCGCGTCATTGTGAGGAGATAAGAATTGCTGTTGCACATTTTGCCCTTGCCCTACCCTGCAGTAGCATGTGATTAGCAGAAAAACAGAATACATGAAAAACCACTTCATATTGACAAAATTAAGTGTATAACTTTCAATCCCAAAAGAAAGAATGAAATCACTGGCCGCTCACTCAATTCAATATGAGAAAACAAGCAAGCAGTTATGTATATTTATAGCAATTCTCAACCACATATCGCTTCGACAATATGAGAGAAGATACGGGGAAGATGTATGGCATCTACGGAGAAGATACCTCAATCTAGAAGAACGCCGAGCCTTGACTGACATGAATCTCATCACGCAAAAGGATAGCGAAACATGGAGATGTTGTGACCCGCTTCCGCATTGTTATTGATTTTGACATGGTTGTTGGAGACCCAGACTTTCATTGAATATCTCAAATTCGACAGTTTCTATATATTTGACTAGTAAATCAAATCACGCTGTGATATAGGTATTTGTCTATCAAATTCTCTCTCTATTAAGAAGCAATTTTATTTTAAAAGACGTTACAAAAGGCGCTCAGGAATTGCAGTTAAAATTGGTAGGCTAAAACAATTTCAAAAAAATAATAGTAACAGCGTTTGAATCAACACTTAAAATTCTGAAATTTGATAACTATAAATTAAATTTACAAAAATCTCTACTAAATTTTAATTTTACTAAATTTAGTTTCTTCTGAACAAAAATTTCAACCAATAAAATGCAAACATTTTGTACGCTGCGCGCTAGCAAGACTTTTCGACCAACAAAAATTGGTGCACTATAACGTGGAAACTAAGATAGCCATATTTAATGTAGATTATTAATAGGTTTACCAAGTTTATGGTACTTCCGTAGAAGGATGAGCAGTACCGATAAGATAAGAAAGTGAAGGAATTGACATAAGCCAGTGGATGTATCGGTTAAAAGCACAAGTGGATTGTGAGATACTGGCATCTTCTTTTGACGATTTCGATAAAATTGAGACTTCTGAGCCTCAGTTTTTAACATCCACATATTTGCATTTCAATCCGATACGACTGAACCCTTCTCGAATGCCGTCCATTGCACTTCTTCCTCGGCCATGGAACAGCTGAATAATCTTCAAAGATATGGTAAACTTTTCCCTACTCATTAATTGAACCCTTTTCGAATGCCGTCCATTGCACTTCTTCCTGGGCCATGGAACAGCTGAATAATCTTCAAAGATATGGTAAACTTTCCCCTAATCATCTATTTATTAAAATTCATGTATAATTATTTTTTTTGTCATTAACACCAATGGAATTATAAAAGTTTCTTCATCAATGGAATTCTCAGATTTCACAGCTTGGAGTTACTTTATAGATATTTTGAAGAAATAATCGATTTATTTTAATTTTCTGATTTTCATTGATTTTATCAAAATGTTAAATTGGTAAAATATTTTGAAAGATTTCAGAGTCGATGCTTACCTGAGAAAAGTAATTTTGTTCTAACAATTAATTGACTTTTGGAGTAATAAGTGGCTCATTTTTAAGAAAGATTATTACAATTTATGAGTTTACAATTTTATTTTAACTGGTTAAGACCGCTAGGTACTCAAAGCTTGAACAAAAGAAATTATTTTAAGTTTATTCGGGTCTAATCTTGATCAAATCAATTAAGTTATATAAAAAAAATTAAATTTATGGTTAATTCATTTAGTTTTTAATTTGAATTTTTATTTTATGGTTATAAGTAAAATATGTCTGTATATTTCTATTATTTTTTTTAAGTCAATTAATGGAATTTCAAATATATGTTTATTTTTCACCTTTATAATTATGAAATTACTATGCAAATTATCAAATGACAAAAGACATCATATTAATATATACTTTTTTTTTACATTTACCTAATACAATTATGAAATTACAATATTAACTATATAATAACTTATAGAATAAGGTGAATACATGGATTTGTAACACCCAACCTCTTCTTAACAAAGTTTGAAAGCATTATAACCACATTCATAACCACAAAACCACACAACCATATTGTAAAATCATTATAACCACATTCATAGCCACATAACCATTATAACAATAAATATCAACCCATTATAATTCATAACCACAAAACCATGTTGTAAAATCATTATAACCACATTCATAGCCACACAACCATTATAACAATAAATATCAACATATTATAATAACCCAGGTAATTTGAACAAAAATTCTTACCTTAAAATAACTCAAAAAGTTTCACATATAGATCCAGTGCACCAAAGGGACTCCAGCTTCTCATGCTAAAAACAAATTAAAGATTTTTTTTTTCTCTTGCTCACACCTTGCTATCTCATGATGTCTCTCTAGTAAAGAATAGAGGTCATCGATTCAACAAACAATCATCGATTTAATTTCACACGCTCTCAACGCGTGATACTAAGATATTGGCCTACTGATTATGCTACTCCAGAGTTTCATGATAGTTTCTGACGCAAGCTTTAACTGCTTTCGATTACCATCATCCTCTTTGGATAATTAATCCCCCCGAAGAGAACCTTATAATACGACGTCCCTTTTCTTTAATGTACATACATTCAGACATAGATATGGATAGAAAAAATCATGCCAATCCCATTAAATATAAAGAAAATATTTATAGAGAAAGTGGCCAGGCTCACTTCTCGATCTCTTCTCTCTTCTACAAAAACATTCAACTATATTATTGTAGATTTACACCTATACAATTTATTATATTATTGTACATTTACACACATACAATTTTTATTGTTTGGGAAATTTTTTTTACATTTATCTAAAACTACCCAATACTTAAGTTAAACACTTGTCAAAAGTTTACAAACACTTACCTCAAAATATCTTTCCAGCTTGACACTCTAGATTCCTCTACAACCAAGATAGTTGCCTTTACAATAAAATCCCTCTAATTCTAATTTTTATACAAATAAATTGGAAAAAGCAAGACCTACTGTAGAAAAAACCCTGTAGATTCACAAGCTCATGTAATCTACTAAAACAAGAGACAAGAATCTACTTCTACTATTTAAAGCAGAAGCCCATAAACATCGAGAAAACAATAATCAATAGAAGAAGATAATCAAAGGCACATAACACAATAAATATTCGGGGAAAGCCATAGCTAACCCCACTATTTGTTTTGTATTAATCAGGAATATCAAGATGAAACTACAATGCTTTTTCTCTCTAGAACAATCCCAGCGCTCAGCAAATTCAATATCCAGCTCATAAGCAATCTCAAGGCCAAAGCTTAGCCAATTCATAAGCTCTCCAAGTCTCTATTCCAATGTGTCATTCCTATGAAGGATAGCTTGTATTTAAAGGAAAATAAAGCCTCTAAAAATAGTAAAATCCCTAAAGGATCAGTACTTGATTGCATGCACTATCAATGCAACTCAAAAAAATCTATAACAAATAGTACACTTTCCCTACACTCTAGTCTCAACTGGGTCATTCTCAAAATCTACATGCATGAGTTTAACTGGACTTAACTCAATAAACTGAGTTAACTAATTACAACGCATTCATAACTCATCCCTAACTCTTATAAGTTAGGGAGAACATATACATGTCTTCTAAAAGACTTTCAATCCGAATTTCCTAAATTAATTAAGTTAATTAAACTTAATTAATTATTTTCCAATTGCTATAAGAAAAGGATTCTATTTTAATTCAAAGTTTAATTCAAGGACAAATTAAACTGGAATTTCTTGTTGCCATTTCTCAGCATTCCATCTCAATGAGAAAGGGATTATCCACTACACCGATTTTGTTTCTGTGAAACTCGAATTTACATCTTGGCAATGCTTTTGTCAAGATGTTAGCATCTTTCTCCTCCGTGGGAATGTAATCTAACAACAAGATCGACTCAATACTCAATCTCTGAGATGATGATAATAGATATCTATATGCTTGGATCGATCATGAAACACTGGATTTTCAGAGAGTTTGATACAACTCTGATTATCACAATAAATCATTGTCGGATCCATCTACTGACCAAACAAACCAACCTGGATCTTCCTCATACAGATAGCCTCACATCTTGCTTGGCTTGCAGCCATCTTGTCTATCTCTACCGAACTGAATACAATTGATCTCTATTTCAAGCTATACTAAGAAAACACAGCTAACCCAATACTAAAGATCCCTCTTTATGTGCTCTTCCTATCAGATGGACTCCCTGCCCAATCTGCATTAGTGAAGCCTTGAATATTCACTCCCTCTATCTGTATGTACCACAACCCAAACTGAGTGGTGCCTCTGGGGTATCTCAATACATGCTTTTTCGCCTTCCAATACAACATGGTAGGCCTAACCATCGCTTGACTAAGCAAGTTGACTACATAACACATATTTGGTCGTGTGTTCACTAAATACATGAGTGAACCCACAATCTACCTGTAAATAGTAGCTTCCATTACTTCTATTGAACCAGCATCCTCCTTCCTCCAGCTACCAGCTAGAGGAGTCATTACTACTCTCCATGCAGAATCTCATGAGTATCTCATTGGCATACTTGCCTTGAGAAACAAACAACTCCCCATCTCCCTTCCATACCTCCGTGCCAAGAAAGTAATGCATAAGCCCCATGTCATTCATCTCAAACTCTCTTGCAAGATCCTCCTTGCAAGATTTGATGAGCTTCTCATCACCTGTCAGTATGAGATCATCACATAAAATACAATGGTCAAAAGCTTACCTTCCACCACTATGTGATACAAGTTCGCATCTGCTTCACTCTTCATGAATACCAACCCATTGAAGTAGCTATCTATCCTGGTGTACCAAGCATGAGGTGCTTGCTTCAACCCATAGTACGCTCTCTTGAGTTGGCACACATGCGACTCACGGTCTAAGGTTTCGAAACCTTTGGGCTGCTCTATGTAAACCTCTTCTTCAATCATGGCATTGAGGAAGGTAGTCTTCAAATCCATCTGATGGATCTTTCAACCCATTTGTGCTAATAATGCAAAATAGATCTAATTTATGAGTACCTTGCAACAGGGTCAAAGGTCTCATCATAGTCAACCATGTTTACCTATGAAAAGCCATGTGCCACAAATCTGGCCTTATTCTTCTCCACACTACCATCTGCAGCTTGTTTTACCTTGTAAACCCAACGGGAGCTCACAACTAACTTGACATTCAGTCTCGAGACCACATCCCAAACACTGTTTCTAACTATGGAGTCACACTCCTCCACCATCTCATCAACCCAAACTGGCTGCTGCACTGCTTCCTGAAAGGAAGATGGCTTTGTTACAACACATGCACCCATCAGTGTCATGTATCTAGTGTACCTCTATAGTGACCTCCTCCGTCTGTGTTGAGAAGAGGGTGCTCCCACATTCTCTCATGCATCATCCAACAATCTATTAGCCTCTCTAGTGCGCTTTCTTCCCTCTCTGGAAGACTCTGCCTGAGTGGATGTCTCCACTCCTGGAACCTCTGCATGTGGCTACTCCACATCAATCTGAGGCTCCTCAACCTTAGGAACTAAAAGTTCCTCCTTCGCATGTAGCTCAATCTCCCTCTCAAGGGATACTCACATGGCCTTCTCCTCATCAAAATTGACATCCTTGTGAACCACTTTCATTCGATTGGTTTGCATGTACACCTGATAGTTGTGGGGAGTATCAGTGTACCCCACAAATATCCCCAACTTTGTTGTTGGCTCAAGCTTCTTCGATGCATACTTGGTCACATCGAAATAAACTGATGACCCAAAAATCCCGAAGATACCAACATTTGGCCTTTTACCAGACTAAGTTTCCTCTGGTGTTTTACTCTAAAGTATCCGATGTGTACCACAGTTCTAAACATAAACCACTGTGTTGAATGCCTTAGCCCACAAGTGTAGTGATAGGCCCTGACCATGCAATATCACCCTTTCTTCCCCTATTATGCTCCTGTTCTTCCTCTTGGCAACCCCATTCTGTTGAGGGTTACGAGGTGTCGTCACCTCTCGTTTAATCCCTTTTGCTACACAAAAGTTCTTAAACTCATTGGACACATATTCTCCATTGTTACACTCTGTAGAGCTTTAACCTTCTTTCCTGACCCTTTCTAAACCAATGCTTTGAATTCACAAAACTTTGTGAATGTTTGATCCTTTCTCTACATCAAAAATATTCAACATTTACGAGAATAGTCATCTACAAATATAATATAATACCTGTTTTTGGCAGTGGATACTATCGAGAATGGTCCACACACATCTGAATGGACTCTCTCCATAATAGGCTCTACTTGATTGTCTCTATCTCCAAAGGAAGACTTGGTGTATTTTCCCAAAGTACAACCCTTGCATGTATCAACTTGCGCAAGTGTACCTTTGGGAAGACCGACAGAGATTTGCTGCAATATCTTCAAAGCCCCATGATGCAAGTGGCCCAATCACCTATGCCACAATGCACCGACGTCTTGGCTCAACATATTTTCAACTTTTGAACTTAAAGCAACACAATCCTCTACCTCTATCTTATAGAGATTTTGAACTCAAATCCCTATCTTCTTTACTTGACCTGTGGCTATGTGTCTAAGGAACACCTTTCCTTCTGAAAAGATCACATCATAGCCTCTCCTCAACCATGGCAACGGATAACAAGTTCTTCGTCAGTCTGGGCACATGCATAACATTCTTCAAGGTGAGTGGAGCCACATGATCCCTCTAAAAAGTAGTAGTGCCCACACTTCCCATCATTGGAGACACCATCCATGCAATGAGGGAAAATCCAATTCAAATTAGGAGGCCAAAACCTCACCCGCTGCTCCTCTTGAGGACTTCTCCTTGGACTTCTTCAATGGACAATTTGTACCAAAGTGACCCATCTTGTGACAATGAAAGAATTTAACTTTCGTCATGTCCTTATTCTTACCTCCATGATAAGAATCTAATTTGGAACGATAAATTTTACCTTTCCCCTTCCTTGCCCTAATCGATAAGGCACAATTATCTTCATCATCAGTCTTTGAGAATAGCCATTCCTAGTGTTTTTCCTGATCTCATCTTGCATCAAATCTGACCATAGTTGTTCCCAATCCGAAAACTTCTCTCGATCACTGATAGAGTCCTAATAACTATGCCAACTCTTTGGGAGTCCAAGAAGAGCAAGGATCACCATACCCTCCTTGGAAACTATTATTCCAACACTTCCAATTACATCCCAACATTGAGTGAGCTTGGTCAAGTACTTTGGAATTGTCTCGCCTTTCTCCATCTAGATTCTACGAAGTTTATCCTTTAGTGCCAACTTCCTTTGATCACTTCTATTCTGATACAAGTTCGTCAATGCTTTCCACTATGGAGTTTCCTTTCCATGGAGACTCAAGACAATGTGGTTTCGAAATCCCTCAAGGATTATCCGCCTTGCCTTCGCCACGCACTTCTTCCATTTGGCCAATTTCTCTCCATCCGTAGCTGCTGGCTTGGGGACTTCTTGATCAATGAATTCCTTCAAGCCATTATCTTCTAGGACACCCTCCATCCTATCCCTCCAGGCTATAAAATTTGAGTTGCCTTCCAAGGCATACTCAAGTCTCAACCCATGGAACACCATCCACTGATCTTGAAGTATGTATGTAAATTCGACTTTCACATGTAACCCAGAAACTAAAAACTTCGAAATCTCCTCTAGAGAGCTGATTTTAAATCAGCGATATCTCCCTCACCTAAACTTCGATTCGGCCAATTGTTTTTTTGAATTTAGTATATTTTCCCAAGGAATCCAAATCTACAAATTTTTTTCAGAAAATTTTGCAAAGAAATTCTCATAACTTCTCTGCAAACTCTTGGCCCAAAAAACAATCTTGTTCTGATACCATGTAGAAAAACGTGTAGATTCACAAGCTCATGTAATCCACTAAAACAAGAGACAAGAATCTACTTCTACTCTTTACAACGAAAGCCCATAAACATCAAGAAAACAATAATCAATAGAGGAAGAGAACCAAAGGCACATAACACAGTAAATATCCAATGAAAGGCACAACTCAAAACCTTACTATCTCTATTGTATTAATGAGGAAAATCAAGATGAAATTGCAATGCTTATTCTCTCTAGAAAAACCCAGCACTCAGCAAATTCAATCTCCAACTCATAAGCAAGCTCAAGGTCAAAGATTAGCCAATTCACAAGCTCTCCAAGTCTCTAATCCAATGTGTAATCCCTATGAAGGATAGCTTATATTTAAAGGGAAATAAAGCCTCTAAAAATAGCACAGTCCCTCAAGGATCAGTTCCTGATTGCATGCACTATCAATGTGATGCAGAAAAATATAAAACAAATAGTACAATGTCCCTACACTCTAGTCTCAACTTGGTCTTTCTCAGAATCGACATGCATGACTTTCTGATGTTAGAATATTTAGTTAACTAAAGTAGCACTAATTAGTTCACTAGTGTCCCAACTGACTGGTTACTCACTATTAGTTCCTGAAACTGATTGAAACTAATTTAACTAGACTTAACTCAATAAACTGAGTTAACTAATTACAACTCATTCATAACTCATCCTTAATTACTATAAGTTAGGGAGAACATATACATGTCTTCTGAAAGACTTCCAATTCTAATTTCATAAATTAATTAAGTTAATTAAACTTAATTAGTTATTTTCAAATTGCTATGAGAAAATAAGTCTATTGTAATTAGCAGTTTAATTCAAGGACAAACTAAACTAGAATTTCTTGTTGTCGTTTCTCAAGACCTACATCTAGAATGTACATGTCCTAAGTATTTTCCCAGGGTCATGCTCATGCATTAGACTCCCCAGGTGGAAAAAAGTTTGAACTCATGGTCAAATGTCTCAATCATGCTAAATCCTCGAGGATCCCAAAAAATATGTTGTTGGTGTTCATATGCAAAATTTCCCTATTGTTCCATCTTTCATTTTAGTCTGGTAGGGTGCTACACATAATTCTTCCATATGTCACTTATGTTGCTGGGAAAAATCTTGCACAGTGAACTACTTGTCCTTCCTAACCATTGTCCTCCTTTTTTTGTGCTCATTTTATGACACATTCTATGACTTGTCAAATTCGTCTTCTATTTTCATATTATTTTCAGCCTCTTTCAAATTGAACTTCACATTTTCAATATTGATCATTTGATTTATTAACTTCCTATGCAAGGATTTCAGCTCCATAAACAACTTTAAAGTTTCCATGTCACTTTTCATGAGAAAATCATATAAATAATACTTTTCATATTCATCAGCTTGCTCCTGTAGGTATTTCCAACACAATCCAAGTATGTTCATTTCAGCAATAGAATCTTTAGTTGTATAATCCTCCCTATTTTGGTCCATTATTCTCTCTACATGTAATAGAACACGTAAATTTATCACTCTTAATATCTACTTCCAAAATAATTTCCTCATCTTGTATTGAATATTTTCCTCTATTCATCAACTCAAATGGGTTTCCCTTGGGAAAATCAATACCTACATTCACACCTCAATTATAAATTTTAAAAACATAAGGATTCTCATCCTCTCATGTTACTTCCCTTAGCACTCCTCCCTTATGTGCAAATGTCTTATTTTAGTGTTCCTTACGAGTAAATAATCCATCCTCCTCCATTTCAATAGAATTTGAATTCCATCCTTCTTGAGTGATTTGAAAAATCAAGCCCTCACCCGAAATGTATGGAAACTTCAAGTGGTTTTCTATTTTCTACGGTGGTCATTATTGCCTCATACGCTCCTCCTTTTATCCATTAGACATGGTTCTCAATTTCTTCTCTGTTATCACCTCTAGAATATCTTCATATTATATGACAACTTGTGATGGTTGTCATTGTTTCTAACCTACACATAAAAACAAATAATCAACTTTAGAAGGGTGAGGCTCTTGGGCCTCCATTGATACTTCTATCGTTTTTTGTAGATTTGGACTTATCCCGTAGGAAATGAGACCTTATGTTAGTATCATTTCCTCAACCTCACTCTCATCTCCACTCCATTGCATAATATCTTTTGAGGTTTTTGTCGCTACTACAACACCCTCCAAAAATCTTACTACATTCAAATCATAGATCCTGCTATTACCATCGTATCTAGTGTTGCCTTGATCACCAAGTGTTGCCTCATGTTATTCTATGAGTTTCAAGTGTCCTTGAATGATCTCAAGTGTCTTTGCATTGATTAGAACATCTTTATATGCATTTCATGGTCATAATATATTCGTTGTTGTACAACGACACTTTTGGGTCGCAGTCAAACAGGCTTCACTCGTGGTAGTTGGGGAATGTGTAAAAAGTATTTCTTGATGTATATTTATCACGGTTCAAGCTTATGTAAGTTTTATTAGTTTATCTGTATGAGTCACACATGGTTTTATGTTTAAACATGTCACATTCACCCATTTTCCTATATCCCATACTTAGACAAATATTTGGTTTCAAAGAAATCCCATCGAGGCTAAGAGTGTATGAGCGCATCATGAAGCCTTGATCAAGGATCCTTCATTATTTAGAAGTGTGAAATGCCTCCTCCAAGAGCACAAAGAACACTCCTTAATTTGTCTTTCCCCTTCTTTGTTCCAAATTGCGCCCTTCAAAAACCAATCCTTCCTTTGAGCGCACTCCTTCGACCTGAAGGAATTTTCCCTCTTTGAGTGCACTCTTTTGACTCGAAGTTACCCGCTCTCTTTGGGAGCACTTCTTCGACTCTAAGGAATGCGCTCTCCTTTGGAGAACTCCTTCATCCTGAAGTAGTGTGCCCTCCTTGTCCATGAGAGTACCCTGAAGCCCTTAAGTTCCATCCTTCAGCCTTCCCCAATGTGTCATGCACCATCTTGACCCTTTAAGCACATGAGCAAACTTCAAAGGCACAAAGTTTCATCCTTCAGCCTTTGGGCTTGTGCCATGCACCCTCTTTGGTCTCTTTAGTGCATTATCACACTTCAAAGGAATGAAGCTTCAACCTTTAACATTCACAATTGTGTCATGTGTCATTATTGGTTTCCTTTGAGCACACTCCTTCAACATTAAGGGATGTGTCGTCCTTGAGAGCACTCCTTCGACCTAAAGTTATGTTCCCTACTTGAGAGCACTCCTTCGACTCGAATGAACATGCCCTCCTTGAGAGTACTCCAACTCGAACAAATGCACCCTCCTTGAGAAAACTCCTTCAACTTGATGGAATGTGCCTTCCTTGACAACACTCCTTCAAGTCGAAGGGATGCACCCTCCTTGGTTTCTTGAGGGTATAAGCATACTCCAAAGGAATGAAGCCTCATCCTTTAGCCTTTAGGAATGTGCCTTGTGCCCTCTTTCTCTCCCTTGAGTGCACAACGCACTTAGGAATCCTGAAGCCTTCCCCTTTGTCCTTTGGACTTGAAAAAGGTACTCTTCCTTGACTATCTCCTTCTCTTGAGTGCATGAGCACATTCTAAATCCATGAAGCCTTCCCCTTTGGTCCTTTAGTATTTGAAAGTGCACCAAAGTTCCCAAAAGCCCATTTTGTCCTTCTTAAGTGCACTGAAAAGGCATGAACAAAAAATATGCATAAAACATGGTAGAATAGGAATTTCAAACTCAACATTGGTTGTCATGAGTGATTGCAGAGACAGGCATTCCAAAAACATCATGGAAATCATGCACGAGGAAGATTGAGAAAAGAGAACAAATGAAGGAAGAACACACTTGAACCTTTGATGATCAAAGCACCCCAAAGACTCCATTACATCAAAGATCCTTTAGAGGGTGAGGATATCAATGATTTAAGCTTCTTGTAGAAATGAAGACACAAGTGGTAGTCATGTCACCACTCAAGAAATTCCATGTCATCAGTCACTATTAGTCCTAATCATCAAAGATAGTGACATGTCAAGTCTCGTCAGATGATGATGTGGAAGTCATGATGTACTATTGTAATAATTTTAAATAGAATAAGTGGATGTCCAAGAGTCATGTATGAACTAAAGAGTCACAAAAGTCCAAAATACATGTAATATCAAAAGTCATACGTAATTCCAAAAGTCATTTGGAATTCCAAAGGTTGTAGAAGTCCGAAGGTCACTAAAAGTTGGAAAGTCGAGAGTCATGAGGACATGAGAGGTCATTCCTCAAGTTATAAATATATCATAATTCCTCATGTAAAATACTTTTAACATTACCTTTTGCCACAAGGCATTAAAGAGAGAGAGTTAGTACTTTTGGGGAGAAAGGAGTGGCTCTAATGCTCCATTATTGGACCTAGTGTTGTTCATTGTATTTATGTATCTTGGGAAATTTTCTTAATATTGAAGCCTTTTGAGGCTAGCATGCTTTCATCCATGGATGGTGAATGTTTCTAATATTATTATTTGAAGGTTTATGGTTCATGCTTTCTTTCACTAGTACTGGAATAATTAAACTATTTCGGTGACTTCAATGCTCCTTGTTGGAAATGTATTATTATGTTTATAATGATCGTTGAATCTTTATGAACTATTTCTCTTGATGTTAGATGAGCCTTTCTCTTTCACATGTGTCTCCATTAGGGAATTATTATTACTTCTCTCTTAGAGGCTCACTTTGTTCACCCCTCCACAGTAAGAGAACCTTAATACATCAGTAATTGAACATCCACAAGGCACACTAGCTAGCTCATTTGAAAGGACCTTCACACTTATCTCTAGTGATGATAGTTATAGACAAGGCATATCTTTAAATAAATGGCAGTAATGTTGTACACTTTATGGGACTCCTACACCAAACGGTTTGAGGTCTAGCTGGGACTTTATATCAAGGAGATCCCATATATGTTGGCGGTATCCAACATTGTTAAAATTTTGGCGCTTGAAGGAGGGCCAGATGACAATTTGTGCTGATTGAGTCTGTTTTGAATCTCTTATCTTTAATGGATCTTTCTCGAATCATAATCCCATAATTTTTTTCTAACCTACCTCATCGTAAAATTTCAATCTCCATGGAACTTGTTCATGCCTTGTCACAATTCAAGTTCTATGGTGAGGGTGTTACATTTTATCTTGGCACATAAATGATTTTCTTAGGTTTTGTAAAAATCATGAGTCAAGGATGAAGATGTTATGCTCATTATATTCACCCTCATCCTTGAAGGTCTTGTTAATCAATGAGGTCATACCTTACCATCTGACTCCATACATTATTTTTTCCAATTCCTTAAGGTGCTTCATCAAGCTTTTGACAGCTATGATTACCAAGATGTTTACAAAAAGAATCCATCATATTAGAATGAATCCTAATGAATGAATTGAGGATTTTTTTAATACATTCCTTCACTTACTTTGTGAGTTTCCTCGGGAAAATTTAGATCGGGATTTACTTAAAAGGAAGTTTGAAAGTGTTAAAAATAGCAACAAGAAATGCTAAAAATAGAATTGCTAAAAATAACACTTCTATAAATAGCAGTTCAGCCAGTGTTGATCTTAGCAACAATGGATGGAAAAATGGAAGTGCTAAAAATAACATTCTATAAATAGCATTTCAAGATACCTTAATATTTTAGTCAGTCCCTAAAGTAAAATAGTGAAGTAAAATTCGAATTTGATCTTAGTAGCAGTTTGTAAATTAACTAATTAATTCATCTTGAGTTAATTATTTAAGGAAAATCAAACTTGAAGTCTATGTGGGGACATGCAACAGTTTCTCCATTAATTGAGGAATTTATCCATCAGTCAAAGAGATAAGGATGAGTTGTAATATTGAGTTGTAATTAGTTGACTCAGTTAACTGAGTCAAGCTTAGTTAGATTAATTCAAACAGTTTGTTGAATTAATGTAAGTTTAGTTAGTTAATGCTTGCATGCATGTAACTCCTGCACTTTAGATAACTGAGTATTCTCTCATAAATAACTCATGCATGTCATTTCAGATGGAGACCCAGTTGAGATCAGATGGAGGGGCAATGTACTATCAGTTGTTAGAATATTCCATTGTGAATATTCCTTGCATGCAAAAGGAATTCTTTTCTTGAGGATTGCGCAGTTACTTCTTCAGTTTTAGTGAGTGTAATGAGGCCAATTCACACATGTGACATCATTGGACCCCAAGAAAAAATTCACAAGGAAATAGGAGGCTTGGAGGGCTTGAGGAGGACATATACAGTGCCTATTCAGTCTACGAGCAGTATTTTTTGATTGCAGAGAGAGCATGATAGCTTGAGAGTTGATTCTTTTTGTAACTTAAACAAGATTTCCACTTGTATGATAATACAGAGTTGCGGTTTCAGGCTGAGGCTTTCCCCATGATATTTCTTCTGTGTTATGTATGATAGAATTCTCATTCTCAGATATATGTGTTCTTGTGGTCTTACTCAATTCGATTAAGTTTCCACAAAGTGTTGTAGAAGTAGATCTTGTATTGTGTTTTAGTATATTGCATAATCTGTTGATCTACAGTGGGAATTTCTACATGGTATCAGAGCAAAGGTGACCAAGGTGAAGAAAAATATACAAGAAGTTCGAAGTTAGAAGTTTGGTTCCTGAATATAGAAATCGAGTTCTTATCACATCTCAATTTCACCTATGGCATTCAATGGTCTAAGACTCGAGTATGCCCTTGGTGGCAGCTCGAATTATATAGCCTGGAAGGATCGCATGGAAGCAGTATTAGAGGATAACGATCTAATGGACTTCATTGATCAAGAAGTCCCCAAGCCGACTGATGCTACTCAACTGGCAGAATGGAAGAAATGTGTGGCTAGAGCAAGGAGAATCCTCCTGGAGGGAGTTTCAGATCACATTGTCTCGAGCCTCCGTGGGAAGGAGACTCCGTTTTCAATGTGGAAAAAATTGAAAATTTTATATTAGAATAGCAGCGTTCAGAGGAAGCTGGCGCTTAAAGACAAGCTTCGTAAGATCAAGTGTGAAAAGGGCGACACGATCTATACATATATGAACAAGCTCACCACCTGCAGGGATGAGATTGGAAGTGTAGGGATCACTACCATTGGTGATGACATGATGAGTCTTGCACTCGTCTATCTTCCTAACAGCTGGAATAGCTACCAAGACTCGGTTAATGGAAGAGAAAAACTGCCAGATTGGGAACGACTTTGGTCAGATCTGATGCAGGAGGAAATAAGAAGAGGCACTAGTGATGGATCCTCGTCAAAGCAAGACGATGAGGAAAATCTAACCTTAGCGAGTAAGGTGAGGAAATGGAAAGGGAAGGCATCCCATCCCAAATCTGGTTCTTCCCATGGTGGGATAAGATTGACAAATCGAAAGTGCAATGCTTTCATTGTCATGAAGTGGGCCATTATGCTACGAATTGTCCACAAAAGAAATCCAAGAAGGGTTCCTTGAAGGGATCTGATGGTGAGGCACTAGCCTCACAGTTTGAGTTGGATTTATCACTTATCGCATGCATGGTGTCATCCATGGTGGGATGTGTGTGGTGCCTGGATAGTGGAGCCTCATTCCTGATCCATGTGGATGTTGGTGGCTACCCACCTATCCCATTTGGACCCCCACAACTGTCTCTTTCAGTTTTTTTGTTTCCTTAATTATAGCACAGTTTACTATTTTTAGCTGTTTTTCAGGTCCTAAACTTCCGGAGCCGTTTTGAGGCCCTAAACGATGTTTTTTGGGAATCCACCGCCAGCGATTTTTCTGCCTAAAAATCGTCTTTTTCGTCGTAGTCCTCGGAGAGATCTTTCCAAAGGGCTATCATGCACGTCAAACGGAGATAGTACGACCAATTCGCGACCCCGGGTAGTTGATGTACCAACTTACCCAAAAACGGGGCCCACAATTTGGCGTTTCATCTTCTAGGGTTAGGTTTTGGAATGTGAAGGGTTTTCCATTGTTTCTCAACAATAAATAGGCCCTCAAGCCTCATTGTAATACAGTTCGAAACAGTTCAGAGGCATGTAGCCGACACATCTCTTCTCAGAGATAAGCTACCATCGCCGTAGCTCGGTTATTTCTATTTGTAAGCATATTTCAGTATTCTCCATTAATGAAATGAAGTATTATTTCCGCTGCATATCTGTTTTTATGGTTATCGCATCTCTGTATTTATGGTTATCTATGTAATCTATTGCGTTCCTGCTTAAATCTGGATCAGTGGTATCAGAGCGGCCTTCTTTTTCTCTGTTTTTCTTTGCATGTCCCCAACGAGGTCGGGATATAAGGAGTTAGGGCTTGAATTGGTCGAACCTTTGCAAGACCAGCGTCGCAAATCTCGACGACCTCCCATGGTGGATGAGAAGAAAGACGAGGGGGCAGGAGATCCTATCAGAATCTTGCTCGAAAAAGCCCTCGAGCGGCAAAGGAACGCGATGATGGATAGCTTTGCGCAGATCCTTCAGCGGCTACCCAGAGGTGATGCATCGGCTTCCAACAGCTACTCTGGAAACGCCACACCGTTTAAGGTACAAGTTAATTTTGAAATCCCCATCTTTGAGGGTCAAATAGACGCAGATGCCGTAGATAAATGGTTAAATCTGCTAGATGGGTATTTTTCTGTTCATGAATTTTCAAGTCGGGAAAAGATTGTTTTCGCTCTTCTCAAAGAAGCCCCCCACATCAAGGACTGGTGGGAAACATACTGCGAGCAGAAGGATGAAAGTACAGGCTGACTGTTTTCAGCTGCTCCCACTTGGCATGACTTCCAGGATGCCATCAAGGAGCAGTACTACCCTGTCAAAAGCTATGAGGACAAATACATCAAATGGACCACACTGCAGTAGGGACGAGACCAAGATGTACCAGAGTTCACAAATATTTTTCATACCCTTCGCACACAGTTGGGTATCAAAGATTCTGAGCTGCATCTGGTACTCAAATACCGCGGCTGCCTACACAGATACATCCAGGAAGAGATGGAGTTCTTGAACATCTCCTCACTTGGCGCAGCATACCGATACGCTGTCAAAATCGAGCAAAAGTTCAAACAGAAGAAGCGAGACTTTGGATCTGCAAATCCGAAGCCCAAAGGACAAAGCCAAAGCGGGGTGACCCAAGACAAACCCTCTAAGCTGCAAGAAAAGAACAACGCCATGAAGCCGAAGAAGGACACAGGAAAGTGGTGTGAGTTCCACAAGAGTCCCACTCATAACACAAGTGAGTGTCGGACCAAGCAGTCGCTGGTGGCCGAGTTGAAGGCTTCCGAATCAGATGCATGTTCCGACTCTGAGTCAGAACCTGACAAGGGGAATGACAAAGGGAAGCAAATCATTGATGTGGATCCCAGTGCCACTGTTGCTACTGCCAAGATCTAGAAAAATGAGCCCGAAGATCCAGAGGAGGGGGAACGTCTTTTCCACTCATAGATGTGGGTGAAGGGTTCACCGCTGCAATTCATTGTCGACAGTGGCAGCCAAAAGAAACTCATTTCAGTAGAGGTCGTGAAGCAGTTGGGCCTACCAACTACACCACACCCACAGCCGTACAGTATCGGTTGGCTTCATGAAGGACGGGATCTCAAAGTTTGCCAGCAATGCCGCCTTCCCTACAGCATCAAGCCCTTCATAGACGAGGTATTGTGTGATGTCACACCTCTGGATGTTTGTGATGTACTATTAGGCCAGCCATACTTGTGGAGGCGACATGCTGTGTATGAGTCAAGGCCTCGCGCTGTCATCATTTCTTTGGATAATTCATTATACAGGATACCGGAGGTAGCCCCACTTACCACCACCTCTTTGATCACTGCTAAGAAAGGCAGCAAGCTCATCTCGCAGACTAGGAAATTTATTTTCTGTCTGGTTCGCTCCCAAAGTAAGGGGAAGATCGTTGCTACATCCATGACCCCCGCGAAGGGTTCCTCCACACAGCAGCAGCAACAGAGGGATACAGTCATGACAGAACACAGGAACAACTTCTCCTTACCTGGAGGGGTACCACACAAGTTTCAGGTGGGCGACAAAGTTTGGTTACATTTGCAGAGGGAGCGCCTTACCAGAACCCATCAGAAACTCAGACCACTTCGACATGGCCCTTACACCAGTAACAAGGCTACGGGAAACAATGCTTTGAAGCACAGCATTCCTCCATTCCTGCGCTTGCACCGAGTGTTCAATGTGGACCGTCTCCGACCATGCTCCCCACCATTTCTGGACACATCAGAGATTGCAGAACAACTCACCAGAGACCTAGCTCAGCAGAAGCTTCCTCATCTCAGGGAGGAACTCAATGCAATGGGGACCATTGCTTCCTAAGGGGGGAGGAATGATCCATGTGGATGTTGGTGGCCACCCACCTATCCCATTTGGACCCCCACAACTGTCTCTTTCAGTTTTTCTGTTTCCTTAATTATAGCACAGTTTACTATTTTTAGCTGTTTTTCGGGTCCTAAACTTCCGGAGCCGTTTTGAGGCCCTAAACGACGTTTTTTGGGAAATCCACTGCCAACGATTTTTCTGCCTTGAAATTGTCTATTTCGTCGTAGTCCTCGGAGAGATCTTTCCAACGGGCTATCATACGCATCAAACGGAGATAGTACGACCAATTCGCGACCCCGGGAAGTTGATGTATCAACTTACCCAAAAACGGGGCCCACAATTTGGCGTTTCATCTTCTAGGGTTAGGTTTTGGAATGTGAAGGGTTTTCCATTGTTTCTCAACAATAAATAGGCCCTCGAGCCTCATTGTAATACAGTTTGAAATAGTTCAGAGGCATGTAGCCGACACATCTCTTCTCAGAGATAAGCTACCATCGCCCTAGCTGGGTTATTTCTATTTGTAAGCATATTTCAGTATTCTCCATTAATGAAATGAAGTATTATTTCCGCTACATCTCTGTTTTTATGGTTATCGCATCTCTGTATTTATGGTTATTTATGTAATCTATTGCGTTCCTGCTTATCAATTCTACGTGTTAGGTGACAAGAATATTTTTAGTACCTTGGAGGAGAAGGATCTCCAGATGCGGATCGAGATGGGCGATGATGGAAAGTACCATGTTTCTGGTGAAGGTATGGTTGTGTTTCAAAGGGAGCATGGAGCTCCCCTCACCCTGACTGATGTAAAGTATGTACTAGGTCTGAAGAAGAATCCTGTGTCTGTTGCTATGTTAGAAGATAAAGGTTATGATGTAGTCTTTAGTCAAGAAAAGGTATTCTTGAGGCATATTAGTACTGGATAGACAAAGAGAATAGGGATTCGAGTCAAGAATATCTACAAGCTGGAGGTAGACGACTGTGTTGCTATTAGTTCCAAAGCTGAGATGGTGCAAAGCCAAGATGTTGGCAAGATATGGCATAGAAGGCTGGGCCACTTGCACCATGGAGCCCTAAAGATCATGCAGCAGATTTCTACTGGATTACCCAAGGGTAAAATTGAGTAGACGACTACATGCAAAGGTTGTACCTTAGGTAAGTATGTGAAATATTCCTTTTCTGATCGAGATAGTAGAGCTAGAGCAATCCTGGAGCGATTTCACTTAGATGTTTGTGGGCCTTTCTCTACAGCCTCCACCGCTAAACAAAGGTACTATGTTATTTTTATTGATGATTTTTCTTGTAGATGCTGGATCTACTTTATGCAAAAGAAGGATCAGACCTTCTTGAGGTTTTGTGAGTTTAAAGCCTTCACAGAGAAAGAATCTAGAAAGAAAATAAAAGCCTTGCGTTGCGACAATGGTGGAGAGTATGTCTCCCAACATTTTAAAGACTTCTGTGCTATAGAAGGTATTAAACACGAATTGACAGCACCCCATCACCCACAACATAATCGAGTGGCCGAAAGGAAGAGTAGATCGATTGTGGGAGCAGCTCAAGCGATGTTGCATGACCAAAGCCTACGACTGCATTTGTAGGCTGAGGCATGCAATATAGCAGTATACTTGCAGAACATAAGCCCACACTGTATATTGGGGATGAAGACACCTATGGAGGCCTACTCTGGGAAGTGACCTAATGTAAGTCACTTCCAAATATTTGGATCATCAGTTTACTATCATGTGACCAAACATGCTAGGAAGAAGCTATACCCAACAGCTGAGTTGGGAATACTTGTGGGGTACATGGATACACCCGAAAAATATCAAGTGCACCTTCCCTCCACTCAGAGGACTATGGTACACAGGGATCTGAAGTTCAACGAGCTGAAATCCATGCACTTATCACTTGAGAGGAAGCTCGAGTTGCATGCAGATGAGGAACTTTCAGTTCCTAAGGATGAGGAGCCTCAGATTGATGTGGAGCAGCCACATGTAGAGGATCCAGGAGTGGAGACATCCACTCATGCTAATACTTTCAAAGATGGGCGGAAACGCTCAAGGGAAGCTGACAGGTTGATGCTGGATGCGCAGGAGAATGTGGGACAACCATCTTCTCAGGGCAAACAAAGGGGGTCACTCGAGCAGTACACTGGGTACATGGCCTTGGTTGGGGAGTGTTTAGATACCGAACCTTCTTCATTCGAGGAGGTAGCATAGCAACCAATCTGGGCTGATGCAATGGTAGAGGTGTTAGCGCTTGAAATTTCACCTCAGGCTGAGAAAGGTAAACCTCAAGGCCACATCAAACCACTTAGCCTCGTAGCTAGCCCTACGGGGCAGGAGAGGGCTCTCTCCGGTCTATCTCAGCAAAATCTTCAATGGATGAGATGACCAATAAGGTAACACTGATTTTAGGCTAGTAAACTGATCAAAAAGGTTGATTTGGGGTTTTTAGGGTTTTTGGTGGCAAATTGAGGAGAGGGAAATTTTGGGTGCGGGGATTGGACACAGTTTCTACAGGGGGTTCTTTGGGGCGAGGTAGGAGACAGTATTGATGCCTTTGATTGAGGTGGATGATCAGGAATGATAGGTGAGGAGCTAAGGAGAGCAAAAAATAACTTTGAATTCTCCTTAGACAGTAGAAAACATTGAAATTAAACAAACTTAAAAGCAGAGCATGACAGTCATGGATTCTTACTTTAACACTTCATTTGTTTAATGTGCAGAAGTAAAAGAAAGGAAATGGTTCACATAACACACTTACAAGTACATAGAGAAACACACCATCAATACATGTAACCACAAGAATCCCAAAAAGGACTGCAAAACCCTGGTCTTCCTTAGCCAAAAATTGCAGAGATACAGTGAATAATACAATGATAGCTTCTCCCTCAAGATTCCAACCATGAAAATGAGCAAGAAAGTACATAATATAGATCATCTAACCTCTTTCCCTGCCTCTATGGGTCGAGCTCACTATCCTAGGAGCTGTTTCAACCACTTCTAAACTAAGCACTACAAACTAGGCAGTCAAAACAACTTGCCTCTATAAGCTAGGAAACCAATTCATTCATTTAATTTTCACCTTTTTCATGAATGAATCTTCTAGAAGAGATACATAAGTGTAAAAGTGTCATAAAATCACATTAATTACATCAAGGAGGATAACAATTCACTCCATAAAGTCAAACAAGGTCAAACTGCGTTTTTCTGAGCTGTACACTGAAATTTTTGGAAAATTTGCCTGACGGGTCGCGCGCCTCTGCCTGACGGGTCGCGCGCCTTTGGGGCCACTTTTGGGGCACTTCCAGGTGTCCAAATGGGGCAAGCGTAGGCTTGTTGGAAAGATCTGTGAGTCTACTTTCCAACCCAACTGGAATTTCTGAATTTGGTGGTCATTTGCCCCTCCAAAATTGCAATCTCCCAAGACTGCTTTATGTGTCTCAAAAATGTGGGAGAAAGTCAATTTTTTCTTGTTTTTTGACTTTTTGGAGGCCCAAAACTTCACAAAATCTCTTGTCCATGGATGAGCATGTGTAACTTTGCATGAAAAATATGGAAATGCTGAGTTTTTGCAAAATGTTGTTGCCAAGATGAAGGTCGCGTGGGGGGTGAGACCCGTTAATGGACAAAACCTGTAAATTGCCTGAAAAAACCAAAATTTACCCAAAATGCTCAAAATTTCTTGGAATTTGTTCTGTGGCTAGGCTATTTAGTACCTTGGTCCTTTAGTGAAGCCTCGGCCAAGATGTGGAGGGGATCGGGCCTCTTTCTCCGTTTTAGTGCCTTGGTCAACCGCCTTTGAAGCACCTTCATCTTTGCCTTGCACACGTGCATCCGCGCCCAATAATGGTTCTTCATGTTCCTCAGCAATTTTTTATCTTGGTTGGCCTTAGCCAACAGCCTCTCCAAGTGTGCATTGACCCGGATAAGCATGGTCTCCCGCTCAATTGGCACTAAATCACCGGGCCTTCTTCGGTTCAAGATGCGGTCACTACGAATCCTCCACAACTCATCAAGAGTTTTCTCATCCTCCAACTGTTTGTTGCGCTGCTCCAGATATGAGATTGTCCATTGTGCCCCTTCTAGTCTCTTTTGTAATACATCATTTTCAGCTCTAAGGTGCTGAATGATCTCCTTTGCCTCTTGGCTCGGAGAACTGACCTCAAGATCAACAAGCTCTATATCTGGAACTCCTGATGGCCCCTCATCAATCTTGGGCTGCTTGCCCCTCTGTATTGCCTGTTCTGCTGAAGAAAGTGAGGCCCCTTCCACCTAATGTGGAGATAACACTCGCTGAGCTGATGATGAAGGCGAGACCCCTTCCACATGCTGTGGAGAAAGTACTCGCCGAGCTGCTGCAAATAAGGCCCTCTGGCCTCTCTGATAAGTGACCAATGGAGAAGAGCTGACATGTCTAGTCTCAGGAATGTAGGAAGAGGGGTAGGGTTTAAGGCTCTTAGAAAATTTGGAAGGGAAATTTAAATAAAACGATAAGGAATATGTAATGGGAGGTGGACAATAGGAAAGAAAAGGGATACCTCAAAACAACATAATAAACCCTAACAATTTTGACAACTTCAAGCCCAAAAGCACAGTGGAGACTTTTACTTGCAAATGAAGACTTTTAAAAATACAATCATGACCTTTTTGAACTGAAGCTAGCAATAATTTTTCATGATTGAGGGCCTACCTTGCAAAATTTAGCAACTTGTGGTTCCTTGGCAGCTCACTGGCAAATTTCTGTGGAGAAATCCCCAACGGGTCGCGCGCTTTTTCAGGAGGAGTTTGGAGGCCTTCCCGGTGTCAGAATCGGGCGCAGGATAGCTCGTTGGAAAGGTATTCGAGTCTTCTTTCCAAAAAAACTGGAATTTTTTAATTTTGAGTTTATTTTACCTGTCAAAAATCAAATCTCCCAAGACTGGTCAAAAAGTGCCAAATGAGGCTGCCTGAAGGAAGAGTGCTGTTGCAGTCAACATTTGAATGCCTTCCTCAACCCCAAATTGAGCTCATGATAGCTCATTGGAAATATATTTGTGTCTAGTGAGCATTTTACCCATCAAAAAAATAATTTTGCCAACCAAGCTAGGAGAAAACTTGATTTTCCCAAGGTCACTTCAGAGGTGTCTTTGATTCTCCTAAAGAAACGGTATTCTTGACATTTCTCTCAAACCATGACACCTGTGTAAACTGTGAAGGAGGTTTTTCTTCCTGGGCATGTTTTAAACAAAAACCTCTCTCATTTTTCCAAAATTCATCTTTGATTTCTCTGAAACATCTTTTAAATGAAACTTATCCCGATGCGTGAAACAAGGAATTTTGTCGAAATGAAGCGAAATGAAGGGGATAAGGGGCTTCTAAATTCTTGAGGAAATTTTTGGGAGTAGGGAGGGATGTTAGGAAGTAGGAGAAAGTGTAATCTTAGAGACTGAGTGAGGGGAAGGGGTCCAAAAGGGCAAAACACAGGCCAAACCTAGAAAATTGCCAGGTTGTAGCTAGAAACTAGGGTTTCTGCAAAAATGAGGAATTTGGCGGATCTAAGGGATGGGAAGTGTTTGATAAGGTACTTTAAGGATAGGGTAAGGTGTATGAACATCAGGATACAAGTTTTGCAGATGATTTGACCGTCCAAGAGAAATTGGCTTCAAAACCCTAGGAGAGGGAAATGACCTTGCCTAGGCGCAACTGAAGCATGAACAAGATGTAAAATGACTCATTAGACACTGACATGATAATGAAAACCATATGAATGATGATAGACTCAGCTGAATGGTGACATGGACTGCCATTTGGACAACTTTGAAAAGAGTGAAAACAAACCCTAGACCTAATGCCTAGTGACCAAATTTTTCTTGAAGACTCACTGAAATGACAAAATTTGACCTGGACACTTCAAAATCACTTTGTAAGAGCACGTTTGATCACTGTAGGAAGGCTAGAAGGATTGACACTAACAAGAAGAGTACGACTTTATCATTCGGAACAGTGTGTGGGATGTTGTCCCAAGGCCTCAAGGCAAGTCAGTGGTGAGTTCTAGATGGCTTTACAAGGTAAAGCAGGCAGCTGATGGCAGTGTTGAGAAGCATAAGGCAAGGTTTGTTTCCAGGGTTTCTCACAGGTCGAGGGGATCGACTACGATGAGACTTTTGCTACTATAGCAAGGTGCTTGTTGATTAGATCGATGTTGGCACTATTAGCTCAAATGGGGTGGAATATCCTCCAGATGGATGTGAAGACAAAATTCCTTAATGGGAAGATTAAGGAGGAGGTGTACATTGAGCAGCTAGAGGGTTTTGAAACCTTCAATCATGAGTCACATGTGTGCAAACTCAAGAGGGCTTTATATGGGTTGAAGCAAGCACCCCGTGCTTCGTACACCAAGATCGTCAGCTATTTCACCAATTTTGGCTTCAACAAGAGTGAAGCAGATGTGAACCTTTACCACATCATGTTAGAAGGTAAACCATTGATCATTGTTCTTTATGTCAATGATCTGATTTTGACAGGTGATGATCAGCTGATACAGTCTTGCAAGGAGGACCTTGAAAGAGAGTTCGAGATGAAGGACATGGGCCTTATGCACTACTTTCTAGGCATGGAGATGTGGCAGAAAGATGGTGAAGTATTTGTGTCTCAAGGAAAGTATGCCAATGAGATACTCAGGTGCTTTCACATGGAGAAGTGCAAGCCCAAGCAGACTCCTCTAGCTGGGAACTGGAGGAAGGAGGATGCTACTTCAAGTGAGGTAGTAGCTGCTACTCTTTATCGGCAACTGGTGGGTTCACTTATGTATCTGGTGAAAACACGACCCAACTTATGCTTTGCAGTGAACCAGCTGAGTAAAGCTATGGTTCAGCCTACCAAGCTGTTTTGGAAGGCAACGAAGCGTGTGCTGAGATACCTCAGAGGCACATCTCAGTTCGGATTATGGTATAGACGAACAGAGGGAGTGAAGCTTCAGGGCTTCCCAGATGCAGATTAGGTAGGGAATCCATCAGACTAGAAGAGCACTTCTGGAGGATTCTTCACCCTTGGTTCAGCTGTAGTTTCCTGGTACAACAGCAAACAGAGGTTAGTTGCACTTAGCTCAGCAGAGGCTGAATACATGGTTGTTAGTCAAGCTGCATGTGAGGCCATTTCGATGTGAAAGATTCTAGTGGGATTGTTTGGTTAGATGATGGATCCTACATTGATGTACTGCGATAACCAGAGTTGTATCGAACTCTCAGAGAATCTAGTTTTTCATGAAAAGTCCAAGCATATTGATATTCGATATCACCATCCTCAAAACTGTGTGGTCAAGAGGATCATGTTGTTGCTGTATGTTTCGACTAAGGAACAGGATGCAGATATCTTGACTAAGGCATTGTCAAGATGCAAGTTTGAGTTCCACAGAGACAAGATTGGGGTTACTGATAGTCCCTTTCTTGTTGAGAGTGATTGTTGAAAATAGCAACAAGAAATGCTAAAAATAGAATTACTAAAAATAGCACTACTATAAATAATAGTTCAGCCAGTGTTGATCTTAGCAACAATGGATGGAAAAATGGAAGTGCTAAAAATAACATTCTATAAATAGCATTTCAGGATACCTTCCTATTTTAGTTAGTCCATAAACTAAAATAGTGAAGTAAAATTCGAATTTGATCTTAGGCGCAGTTTGTAAATTAAGTAATTAATTCATCTTGAGTTAATTAGTTAAGGAAAATCAAACTTGAAGCCTATGTGGGGACCTGCAACAGTTTCTCCATTAATTGAGCAATTTATCCATCAGTTAAAGAGATAAGGATGAGTTTTAATTAATTGACTTAGTTAACTAAGTCAAGTCCAGTTAGATTAATTCAAACAGTTTGTTGAATTAATGGAAGTTCAATTAGTTAATTCTTGCATGCATGTAACTACTACACTTTAGATAATTGAGTATTCTCTCATAAATAACTCATGCATGTCAGTTCCGACAGAGACCCAATTGAGATCAGATGGAGGGGAAGTGTATTATCAGTTGCTAGAATAGTCCATTGTGAATATTCCTTGCATGCAGAAGGAATTCTTTCCTTGAGGATTGAACAGTTACTTCTTCAGGTTTAGTGAGTGTGATGAGGCCAATTCACACATGTGGCATCATTGGACCCCAAGAAAAATTATGCAAGGAAATAGGAGGCTTGGAGGGCTTGAGGAGGACATATATAGTGTTTATTTAGTTTGTGAGCAGTATTATTTGATTGCAGAGAGAGCAGGATAGCTTGAGAGGTAATTCTTTTTGTAACTTGAACAAGATTTCCACTTGTATGATAATACACAGTTGGGGTTTTAGGCTGAGGCTTTCCTCGTGATATTTCTTTTGTGTTATGTGTGATTGATTTCTCATTCTCAGATATATGTGTTCTCTTGGTCTTGCTCAATTCGTTTAAGCTTATGTAATGTGCTGTACAAGTAGATCTAGTATTGTGTTTTAGTATATTTCATAATCTGTTTATCTACAGTGGGAAATTTTACAGAAAGTTTGGTTCAAATCTATTTACATGATGAATCTAAACCCCCATATGTTCTTGTTTCTCTAACATTTAGAAATAGTGATACACCTCTATTTCCAAAGGAGGAACTTATTATTCCTTTTTTTCCTTGTCCTCCTCCTTTTCCAGTACCAATTTGGCTGCCTCCTTGTGATAATGTTGAAGTTCGGAAATTTAGAAATCAAATTCCTAATTTTTCTTCCCAACCTTCTCCTACTTTCCATGATTCATATCCAATGGAGGAAACCTTGGAATGGTTCATGGATCCCAAGGTGAAGGCTAATGCATCAATTTCTCAAGATGGTATTGACAATAAAACTCTAGACTTGAATCTGGATTGGATTCTTGTCATCCTCTATCATATTTTTATCATAACCCCTTGTCCCTTGATCCACTTCATTAGTCTCTAGGAAATTCTCTATTTTTCAATCTAAAAAGTGATCATGTGAAAGGTAGTCAATTTTCGTAGGTAAAGGAGAAGCAACGTGAGGATTATTTTGATCTTTCTTCTCTTTTTCAAAATCATTCATTTCAAGATAATTGTTTTCCATCCTTGGTTGATTTTGAATCTCAGAATATTGGTGATAAATAAAATGGATTTGGTTTTCCCAATAAATCTAAAGACTGTTGATTCTGAATCCATTATTGTATGTGATGATGTCTACCCAAGTGCACCATTTGATATTTTTGTTTCTCAAGAATATGTTGTCTTGGAAGATTTAGACCTCAAATATGATTCGGTTCAAGAAATTGTTCTCTTGGAAACTTCCACTTCACCTCGCTATCCCTTGTGTTATACTTTTTGTAATGCATTAAATTGTGAAAAAGATACTCCATGCTCTTCAAGTTCATCATCTAGTGAGTGGGATTTTGAATTGACACAAGATAGTGAGGTCATCCATGATGAAGAAGAAGGTAAAAAGGTTATCAAGTATCCTTTCCATTCCTTATCATTTCCAATGTTGCATGAAGAAAATTCTTCTATCTAGGTTACACATGAGATGCATCTAATTTATCCATATTTAGATGTGCGATTAGAGAAATTTCTTTACTTGGGTAATTTGTTTGTCAAAATTGTAAATTTTGATCAAATCGTTGGCGTAGATGGCTTCCATTTGGATAATAGTGATCTTGTGGAAATTACTGATGATAGTTTTCCATACAACATGCATGATCTGATCCAATCTTCGATATCTCATTCTACAATATTGGAAAGTTCTAGGACTTATCTGGAAGTGAAGGAACTTCAACTTCCGTTGATGGTTATTTTAGGTTCTCGCAGCTCTGGTAAGATCCATGAGCTAATTCAAATCTGGATTTTCTCGCACGATTCTTTTCTTTGCATGGTTTACTAGATGTAAATCCCTTCTTGAAACATGTATGTTATTTTGAATATGGCTCTTTCAACACTCACAATCTTTTTTTTTGTTGGATTAAATATTTTATTTTAGTTAGCTCACCTTCATGCAAATCTCTTATATCAAACGCAAGTTTGTAATGAATACCTTTCATGGATGACCAAAGTTGTGAATTTGATCATTCCAAAGATTATATTTTGCTGAAGGACTCATACCTGTCACATTATTTTGAAAGTAATAAACTCCTAGTCCTTCTTGTGAATATTATGATACTGATTATTTTCTACATGGTATCAAATATCCTCTTCATTGTCAGTGAATACTTATGTTATTTGTTAAGTCAAGTTCCTCTTTTTCATCCACTACATCTCGACTGGTTTCATGTGCTCACCATATTGGCATTCCTTTTTAATAATTATGATGTCATTCTAGGTTGTATCCAGTCACAAGTAGATGGTTTGTCACATTTATCATATGAGGAATATCATTATGTCATTCAAATAATTTGTAAATCTACTCAAACTTATCGATATTTTTTGTTTCCTAATCGAGAATATTTTTCTTTAATCAACCCATCCGATCATGGTTGTTATTTTAACAATAGTCATTAACTTTATCATTTTCCCACTAGTATATCTAATGATGGTTGTTTTACATCACCTGATCTTCATGATTTATCATCTCAATATTTATATACTTTTCGAGCAGTTGAAGCACTTCAACCTTTGTTGATGGTTATGTTAGACCCTCGATATTTTGTAAAGCTTTCTGAATATGATTGAATTCATTTTCCCTCACAATATTCTCACCCTCATTCCACAATATTAAGTGAAAATTCTTTCCCTCAAGGATTTCAAGATTTCCAAGATGATTGTTTTAAATTTCATGATCCAATATACCATTAGTTATAATAATATTACTTAGCAAGCCCATTTGGTAAGAGCAAGTTATTATCTTTCTTGATGTTTTCTAAGCAAGATAATATAGATGTAGGTGATTTCATAAGAATTTTTTGAGGTTTTTCTTATCACTCTTCCCATCGAAAAGGTAAGGTGGTTGGTTGCTTAAGGTTGGTTTTCATGACACGACTCTCTACGTCTAGAAAATACCTTTAATATTTTGTGCAAGACATTAATTTTCTTATATTTTCTATTGCACATTATATTACGTCGATTTTCATTGCTCATATCTTTGTGATTGCAGTTCGGGAGAAATTATGTTGGCTTCAATGGAAATATTATTACACTTAGCCCTAGCCTTTTAGCTGGTTAGGTTAGGAGTAGGATTAGTTGCATTTATTTCCTCTTTCATTACATCAACCTTCTTTCCTACTCTCCATCTAGTCTTTGCATATGTTTTGTTTTTATATGATGTTTTTGGCTTGAATCTCCATTTTCTTTTTCTCTTGTTTCTGCGTTTTATTGTGTGTATTTTCTTTCGTTTTTGCTTAATAATACATTGTGTGAAAAAGTGCATGACTCAAAAGGGACTTTTTCATGCAATAAAAGAGAAGTGTGACAACCACAACACTTGTTTCTACTGTTCTCCCTTTTTTGGAAAATGTCATAGGTTGAGCTAAGTCTAGATGGAAAATATGATTTGTCCAATAGGAGAACCTTGAGGGAACCTATTAGATCCAAGACTATGCTAGTATCTAAATTACTCAACTTGGTACAAATCTAATTGTGTGTTAATGCTTGGCCAATCTAGTAGAGAGGCGATAACGAGAAAATCTAAAGTGAGCAAACCAATATCATAGGTCTTAAAATATTTCTCTGAATGGGAAACCTCCTCCGCTCTCAATAAGTCAAGATCTCTCTTCCACCCGTTGAAAATAATAAAAGTCAATTCATGGTTCTATTAAATAAATAAATAAATGGTGAAAGAAGAGAAAGGCCTCATGTGCAGGGAGGTGGAACAAGTGACTTCGTTGGGGTACTGACGAGGCTCGCTAGCAGTGAAACAATGTTTCTTCCCCGAGCTAACTCTGTCGAGGTACTCTCTAGGATTTGTCACAACTGAGAAACATAAGAGATGAAAACTCACTCTAAATATCATAAAATCATCGTGTACATTACGCTTTCCTAGATTGAAACAATTGTGATATGGTCTATATTTTTCTCTATATTTAACAAAGTAGAGGAAAGTGAGATGTTATGTATAAAACTAGGTCAAATGGGTGAAATAGAGGCAATAAATGATTCATGGAGGTCTGACACTTAGCCAAAATATATTCCCAAATAGAGAAGTTGAAGTTTTCCCAGTGTGCCTCTAAGTGTTGTCATTGCTAAAACGCACTCTAAACATTTTGCTATAGGCCATTTTGTCACATTCGATCAGTGAGCCTCCTAGTGGGATCAATCAACATCCTGTTCCCCCTTGTCACCATCTTGCACAAAGCCATAAGAATTTTCCCTTCATCCCCCAGAGTTTTGACCCTAAACTACTTCATTTAAGCCAACTTGAGGACCAACGTTCCCTGTAAGCATATTGGGTTGTGTTCACCAGTAGGTTTCTCCACTATGGCCTATGTTGGTTACCAGAAGGTTACTCCCTTTACACCTGTGTTAGTTATATAAATCTGGGAGAATGATCGAGATTCGTTAAGCTTCCCCTTATAAGAGTTTCCAGAAGTTGTTTCCACTACTTCCCTTGGATCAAACATTCGGGATCCTATCCTTCCCTATATTGGAGTTTTCACCACATATCCTTTGATCCTACCCCTCCATCAAAGGTGGATCACTTACCCTAGATTTTTAATTGGATAAGAGCTCCCAACTTACCCTACTTCTCTATATATTCCTAACCCTCTATGTGGTTGGGGGTTGGATTTTGGAGGGTGATTCTACCCTTATCTTGTTGTAGTGACTAGTCATCATCTCATGCATTTAGGGTTACAAGAGGTGCATATTGTGACAAGGAAGGGACAATTCAACAACTTGGAGGATCTATTGTACAAGATCAACTCCTACTTATGGTTGTAATCTCCTTCCATTTATATTAATGTAAAGAATTCATTATTTTCCTATATGTGATGTTGTTATTTCACTTATTTGAATACCATGTTTAACTATTTAATGATGTACTTAGATGGTACTGCATAGGTATTGTAGTTTCTTAGCTAGTGTTATCTCACTGTGCAGGTTCTAATTTTGGCATTCGAAGTTGGTATTGGAGCTTCCAAGCTAAAGAAGGAGTGAAGTCTGCGAATTATTCCAGGTATGCCTCACTCTATAGTATATTTACTTTAAGGAAAAACATTATGTTCCTTGTCCCTCTGTTGTTCTATGTTATCCAATGACCTAGGGGAGATACAATTTTCCGCAATCATAAATCTTGTATAACATATTTCACTACATTCAAATTTTGGACCATGCTATCACCATCGTATCTAGTGTTGCCTTGATCACCAAGTGTCTCCTCATGTTATTCTATGAGTTTCAAGTGTCCTTGAATGATCTCAAGTGTCATTGCATTGATTTAAATATCTTTAGCTTCATTTCATTGTCATAACATCTTTCTTGTTTTAAAACAACACTTTTGGGTCCCATTCACACACACTTTGTTGGCCCTCAATTTTGGTCATCTTTTCCTATCCTAAATCCATTTATTTACCACCATATTCCATCTTATTTCGCCTATATGTGCCTCATTTTAGTCCTATTTTTCATATTCAGGTAAGTAAATTAAGATTTTCAATTTTTGGAAATTTTTGTAAAAATTGGGTTTTAAGAGTAAATTTGGATTGCATTAAAAATTCCCGTAATAGCTTCATTAAAATCATATGTGTATGACGCCTGGGAGAGTGCATATTTGGAAAGCCTGGGAGCCACATATGAAGAAACACCTATTGGTTCAGTAAAATTGAGCAAAACCAGGCCGGGTCAACACTGGTCAAACATGACCTATCATTCAAGAATTCCTAGTAAAAAGGAGCAGATTTATTATTTGTGGAATTTTTCCTCATTTTGTTGACCATACTTGATTAGTTCGACCCGTGTGGATGGATTGGGATTGATAAGGCTATTAGAGCCATTATAGCAAAGTTTTTTTATGATTTTCTTATTTAAACAGAATTTATGGACCATTTAGAGTGTGTAATTTTGTATTAAGATTATTGGAGATGTTTGAGATAATTTGAAGAATTATTTCTACTGTTCTATTTGTTGTTTATGATGTGGATGCTTTATTAAGTTAGTTTTAGTTGAAGATTTCTTCAGGGGTACAAGGCAAGGTTGGAGGGTCCCCATACAAAGCTAAGTACACTTTGGTTAAATTTTGTATTAATTAACATAGTTTTGATTCAATGTTTCTTGTTTCAGTTTTATGATTCAGCTACTTAGATGTGTTATGATTTATATATGATTTTTGGATGATTTTGATTTAAAATATAATTTGTGTACGAAAGGACAACCAATGATTTAAGTTAATTTCTCTTGCTACCAAATTATGAATCAAAACTAAAAATCATCCTTTTGCATTTCTTGAATTGTTTCTTGAATTCCAGATTATTATTTGATGCAATGGTAATGTTGTTGGAGTAGAAGTGTGAGGAAGGAGAACCAATGTTGCCTATGTTAGAAGCCTCTTCTCCTTCTTTCTACACATCACAAATTTTTTCTCTTTAGTTTCTCTTCTTGGGGATAGTACTGTGGGGAAGGACAACCTAGACCGCCTAAGTTAGGAGCCCTTTCTTCGCTTACTGCATCTTGAATTAGAGACTTTTTAGTTTCTTTAAACTTAGAACTTATTTGTAATATGCATTTCCTTTAACCTTTGAGCCTTGCCTTCCGAAATTGACTTTACCTTAAATCCATATACTTTGGATGTGCTTCCAAGTCTACCAACCCAGATTGACAAGTAAAACACCTGTGTTAGTTTACTTAGTAAATTGACGTGAAATTTTTGGCGCCATTCCTAGGGAAGCACATTCAAATTTAATAAAAATAGGAAGCTTTAAACAAAAACAAAAATAAAAATTTGTAGTTAGGATTTTTCATTATGGTCATTTATGCCTAGAAAAAGAGACGAAAATGGTAGATACACAAAACAAGACCCCCCAACTACTAAACCATTGGTAGAAGCAGGACTACCTCCATTTGAATTAACTACACCAATTGCTAGAAAACCAACCTTGGAAGAGTTAGAGGAAAAACAACATTCAGGACAAAGGTGAAAACTTCTTGAAAGACAAAATTTCTTAGCTTATGAAGTAAAGAGAAAACAAAAACAAATAGGAACATATTCCATAGGAAAACAAAGAGAGACAAGAAAACCAATTGATCAGCCTATTCTTGAACAAATAGATCAGCCTATCTATGAAACTATTTCTGAACAAACAAAACAAGTTGAAAATACACAATTTCAATTTGTTACTCAAACATTTGAAACTGCTGAGAAAGATATGGTAGAAGAAGGGAAAGGATCGAAAATCCCAATACTCACTCGAGAACAAAGGGTACAATATCAAAAGAAACAAAAAGAATGGCAAAGAAAAATGGAGGAAGACACAAGAAGTGAAGCATAAAGGAAAATAGAGGAAGATGACAAAAGAGAATATTATCACAAGAGAAGACAAGATGCAGAAACATATAATGATGAAGAAGCTACTTTTTGATTACCAATTTGAGATACTAGAGAAATTCTTGGAGAAGAGGTAAAAACAAAAAATATTCCACCTTCGGTTTTATCACATTCCTATGGAATGGATTCTGAAGATCCTGATTCATTGATGTTTGAATTTGATATCTTATGTCGTACTTATGGTTATGTTAATGATGCTAGACCCTCGAACATGTAAGGGGATCTCCCTAGTAAGAAGTCCAATTAGACCTCAAACCGTTTGGTGTAGGAGTCCCAACAATGGGTTGTACGGTAATGCCTTGACTGTGATTTCACATAGAGGCAAGTAAGATCTCTCTATCGGTAGGAAGGGTGTGACAGTTGCAAGAAGCCAAGGAAGGTGCATGAGAGGTTCAAACACATAGGGGTTGAGATGAGTGCACCCCTTGGAAACCTGTGATAGCACAGATTTAAGAAGATGCATCACAACATGGAAGGCAAGTTAGTTATCAATCCAAAGTGATGGTTAAACCAACAACACATTTCAAAAATATTGATACATACATACACAGAAAATTCCATAGATGCATGTGTAAGAAAACAAATACATATATCATTTAGAGTAAACCAAATAGCATAGAATACGGTACAACATATGCATGAAACATGTTGGCGTTGTTATATTAATAAGTGTAAGTTCTAGTCATACAATACATCCATGTCTAACCACTAGGTCCAACAGTGGAACGTTACAGCTACAAGCGCTTGCTCCTCCAACGAGATATACTAGCTATGCGCAGTGGAGAAGCCAAGGCTCATTAGAATACTGTCCAAGCTCTCCCTACAATAGTCCCATCGGAAGCTTGGCTCACCAAAATCCTTTACAATGAGTTATGAGGTTCTATTTATAGTGAAGGGTGGGGTGACCCTTGACATTCCCCTTTGTGACAGTTCATCTACCCTCATGACTCTTCATCTACTCTATGACTGTTACGTCCAACTATCGACACTTAAAGTTCCACTTGAGAAGACATTACATTGCAATGCACATGTGCCCATGTGAGACAAAATGGCTTGAGCAAGCCATGTAAGACATCATTGACACTCGGTCCATTGTGGTGAGGCCAACTCTTGACATGCTTGTGATGGTGAAGGTGGTGAGCTGATGCCAAGCTTGGATGTCTGTGATGGTGTGCATGCCCTCCATGGTGACACCTTGCTGAAGCAAACTCTTGGCTCCTCTATCCAACTCATCTGGTAGCATGTGCATGGTCTTTTTGGGTGCGGCCAAACCAGCAACACACTGATGCATACTATCCATGTTGACCTTCTAGTGTACATTGGTGGTCATGTGCATCAACTGTCAACTGCATGTTCAACTCGAGTCGGACTTGCTTCTTGTATTTTCCTCGGTGTGTGTACCAAATAGGTTACATCACATAAGTGCACACAATGACGTGCATGTTGTTGAATTCCTTTGCATGTGATCAACAACATTGCTCACCATGTCTGCTTCGTGCCAGTTGTTGGGATGGATCTATAACTTGTACGGGTGCAATTTCATTCGTGAGTGCATGTTGCACCTGCTATTTTACTTGTTCCTACTGCAACTCATTCTTTCATCTATGCAGCTCTTATTATTCCTTTAATTGTTGCTTCAGCACATGCAACTCCTTCTATGTTCCATTCTCTGTCTTCGCGCGATCTGCATGTCGTGCCGTCACCTCATAAGTTGCATTTCTAGAGTTGCTTTCATCACAAGTGGATTCGCTTGAGCTTGCAACTTTTTTCTGCCTCTGTGTTGTCAACAACCTTCCTCTTGCATTCATTGCATCTGGTGTGCTACCTTCAGCTGTTGTTCATTATGTTGCTTGCTATGATGTTGTTGCCCTCATATCTTGATGTCCTTGCCTACGAACAACTTAATGTCTTCATGGGTAGGAAATTTCATAGACACTTGATCGACTGCATCCCCAAGTGTTCTCTAAATAGTGTCTTTGACTGTGCTCTCTTAGAAACCTGCATTGTACCTATGCTTCTCATAGGAAGATGAGCACCTATGATACCTAATGACATGGCAACACTCATGGCAAGCAATCTGTCAGTTGAAAACCAAAACAAACTTGAGAACTAACTTGCAAAATACCTCTGTGATTGATTATGAAGGTTGCGCAATTTCTGCTAGGAGGTTGAGAGACTGACTACCAAAAATGTGCAAGGCACAGTCCCAGCTGTTAGGAGGTTGACTGACTGCCGGAATTATGCAATGCATAGTGTAGCGTGGCCTCCTAAGGACTAAAACTATGCAATGTGCAATTCCAGTCAGCAGTGACATGCAACCAGCAAACTGCATTGCATAGTTTCTAGGGCTAGCAAGACGCTGCCTCCAAGAATTGCGCAATGCAAGAGAGGAGGTCAGTGCTTGGGTAGACTTGCACAATTTTTTGAGGGAAGGCAGATCCTTCACTTTCGGAAATGCATAGTGCTAGCTGGGTAAGGCACGGTCCAGGCCAAGGTTGCCCAGTCCGGCCAACGAGTGACTGAAAATATGAGAAGTGTGAAAGCATGATTAGATGAGTGCAAACAAGAGTGAATGATCATTCATGCAAATAACAAGTGCAAGATTTAGAAAATGGGAAAGCATGCACGTGTGTGATGCGAATATCTGCAATAATGACCGTTTGCGCAAAACAATGTCATGCATGTGACAGGAGTGAGATGTTAATGAAAACTAAAATGGTGCTAGTACAAGCTAGTATCTATGAAAACGAAAGAAAGCGCTCACTGAAATCAAGCTGACAACATTCATACAAAGAGAAACACACAAAGTGCTAGAAATGTAACGTGAGAAATGAAAAGCGAGTTTACCCCAAAACAGTTAACCTGAATGTGCCGACGACTCCTAGATGCAATGTGGGATGTCAGAGTTGCAAGATTTATGGGAGGAATGAGATTTGCAGCATCCAGTTGATGAGTTTCAATAAAATCAATGTTGCGACATGCATGCCACAAATCTAGGGAAAGCGACACTTGTTGGGAGGTTTCTGAAATGATCCTTGCATGTAACCTCAAATTGTTAAAAATAGATCCCTGAAACAAGGATACCTTTGCATGTTGCCTTGGAAGGAGCAACCCATGCATGCAAATCAAATTTTCTCAGTCTAAGAGGGAACCAGTCAACTGAACTGCACATGGAACAGTCTGCTCAGCCAGGAGGAAAAAATGCACATTTCTGGGAGGGAGATGGGTTGGCTGCCCAAAGATATTGTGCAATTTTTGGGTAGAGAAACTAACTACTGCCCAAAATTGTGAAATTTCTAGGCTAAGAAGTCCTACTGGGAGGAATTGCGTAATTTTCTCAGTGAACAGGGGCAGTCAGAATTGCACAATTCTGGAGCCAAGGAGGCTTCCAGACATAATTGCACAATTTATGGAGGGAAGGTAGGTTTCCCTCCAGAATTGCGCAATTTCTTGAGGGAGTTGCTAAGCTTGTAGCTGTACCAAGTCCGGTGAAACTACCTGTGAGGGGGATGCAACAGTATTTGATGGACAGGTTGTCAGTTTGCAAGAAAATCACTGAATCTTGTGGACTTGACAAGGCAAGACATGTTGCTATGAAAGGTTGGTAGGGAGGCTCCAAAAGGAAGCTAATGAAAAATTTTGGAGGGTGGTTTTAGCCAGTACAACACTTGGCGACACACTGGTAGAACTCCAACTCTCTGAATGGACCTTGTTTGTGAAAAGCAAATCTAACACCTCTGGAAGTATTGTTCATTTCATAGTTCATATTGGTTTCCACACTGCTTGATTGTAATATGTAGTATCTGCCAAGCCCTTGGTCAGTCGACACACATTCCAAGCCAATCCAACACAATTGTTTCGATTGGGGTTGAGGAGTATATGATGCACAAGAAGTATAGTTGTCAAAGTCTTACTTTCATCTCTGGAGTTGCTATGCTGGTAGCAGGCCTGGGCAGTACCCGAGTGGAGTCACACAGGAAAACAAGCATGGCTTTGTTTCTAGTGAGCATGGTTAGTACCCTGACGGAGTTACTTGCATGATTCTCTACATAGGAAGCCTTTATCTTCTTTTGCCTTATTCATTTTTCATTTTTTCAGACTTTTTTTACTTTTTCATTTTCTCATTTTTCATCTTCATAACTTTGCATAGCACTTATTCATTTCAGAGGCAGAAGAGGGATGCCGAATTATTTAGAGAAAAATATGTTGTTCCTTCATAGAAGTAGCTTATGTATACCTCTGACGTGCTTGTTAAGGTTTTCCCCCTCAGCTTACTCTACTTGACTGAGCTGACAAGGATTAACCCAAAAACAACTGACTAGAGTAGGTGATACTAGTTAGCGTGCAAGCATTGTATTTTCACCAAGGTTCACTTTGAACAATATGTATTTTCCATTCATGTATCATGGACTTCAGACAAAAATTTCTTACATAAGAGAGCAGACAACAGATAACCAAATGTTGATACTTGTACAAGTCCTCTTGTACTTTACCCAACTTGTTTTAAGAGTCGCACATGGTCCATGCGAAACTAACCTAAGGACAAAAATAAGAAAACAAACCAAAAAGAAGAGCAAGAAGCAGAAGAAAATGTGGAAGCAAAGAGAGTAAGATAACAAACAAGCAAGAAAACAAAGACACAAAGTAAGAAGCAAACATGCATGCAAGAAAACAACTCAAAATCAAACACTACTCCTACTCCTAAGCTAACAGTGCATGGGTCATCTCATGTGAAGTGATAATTCCAATGCATCCACCAGTGCATTGGTAGACCCATGTTGGTGAAGGCATGGTTCATGAACCTCATAGTTGTGCAAACCAACAAGAATGAAAGATATAACGATGAATACAAACACACTCCTAGCTTACAAGTGTCCACAGAACAAAAATGAGTGAAAGCACATGACATGCACTCTGTGGACTTGTCATGGTGTTGTGCTACACTACATTCAGATGTTGAGTGTATGAATTCTCTTGACTGTGACATGCAACAATATGTGAGAAACGTAGACTACTTACGTTGTGCATGTATGCTTGCTATGTAATATTTCTCCAATGCATAAGTGATGGGATCATGTAGTTTGAGTGGAGGAAGCGAAATATGTGTGTTTGGTTAATATTAAATGCAAAGCATAGAGTGATGAGGAGGGTTGAGTGTTCCATCAATTTCTTGACTGGAAGTGAAACCAACCTCAGGACAGCGAGGGCCTGACATAACCATCAGCTTGGCCTGAAGTGCCTTGATAGTCTACAAGGTTTCAACTTCATTGATAGATGTATCATCATATACTAGTGTCTTAGATAGATTAAAAATGATTGAATCAACATCATGATTAGATGAAGAAGTAGAGAGATCACGAGAACCAAGATCAGAAAATTCAGGATGTTTGTCGGCATCCTCATGATTTGATGAATCGGGCAAAGGGCTAGATGAGAAGCAAATATGTTCAGCCTCTGTGTTGTTAGAAATGACAGATGACATATGGGATGGATTTTCAGAGGAATATGTGTCCTCTCTACATTGTGATGACAGACTAACATCCGACATGTCATGTGAATGGTCGGAAATAGAAACATTCGAAAATGGGTTTTCACAGGGGAAAGCAGCAGTGGAGAATCACAAGGGATGTCAGGATAAAGCGGATGAGGTGCTACTGGAAGGGATTCATCCTTCACCGTGAGTTCTTCTTTATATTCCCGCACACACTCAACATGAATGATGTCTCAGGTTGGTTGCATAACACCGACTCCATTGACCACTTCATCCTCGTTCACAATAGGTGAGGAGTACAGAATGGGAAAACACAAAATAGTACAATCCAGACGATCAATAGAACATAGGGATAGAGGTTGAGGGAACGAATCCACATGAAAATCAATAGGCTTGCAAGCCAAATATGCGTAGATATCAAGAGCAGGTGGGGTGGGAGGATGTGATATTCAACAGATGTGTGTGCACGATCTTCCACATGACTCCGTGGTGGTGGAGTTGTTCAAGGAGGTGAAGGAGTACAATAACTTCTGACAACAAATGTTCCTTCCTATGATTGCATAGCTCCATCACCGAAGTGTGTGGAGAGGGATTTCAGTATGCGAAGAAGATACTCAAATCTTCCATAAAGAAATTACCAATCAATTTCATATTTGGGAAATTGGTATGAAATATTACAAAAGCATGTGTAAAACTGATCAACGGATTCATCGGGTACTTTTCATAATTTCATAATTTCTTGATCGAGTGCTTTGTGGTTAATGTGATTGAAATCACGGTCTATCTCTATGACCAGCTGAGCAAGAGAATGAATAGGATTTTTAGGCGACGTGGCACACCGGTGCGTCGGGAGACCTCAAAGTGTGTAGACAAACAACATGTAGGTCATGTACTCTTCAAATATTCCATGTTTTTCACATGAGCCTACAACACTAACCGCGTGCCATACGTGGCCTCCACCATCAAATTTTTTATGTGACAAGCTATGTGAGAGATTTTCTAAGATAATGAAGTCGTTTCCATAAGACATACACTATGGAAGATCAACTCTATAGTTAGTCATGATAGATATGTTGATATTCAAGATAGATGTGATGACTCATCTTGTCATCTAGCCCTCCTTCTAGTGACAAAATGTTGATGGTGCTAGACCCGCCAACATGTAAGGGGATCTCCCCAGTAAGAAATCCCAATTACACCTCAAACCGTTTGGTGTAGGAGTCCTAGCAGTGGGTCGTACGGTAATGCCTTGACCGCAATTTCACTCAGAGGCAAGTAAGATCTCTCTATTGGTAGAAAGGTTGTGACAGTTGCAGCAAACCAAGGAAGGTGCATGAGAGGTTCAAACATACGAGGGTTGAGATTAGTGCCTGTCACACGAAATGAGTCGATCTTGCAGACAAGATAGACCTTCCTAGAATCTAATGATATCTAGTGACAAGCAAGCCAATCAAAAACTATCTTTCTCTAAATATGCAATTATAAACAAAGGCAAACAAGTGTTTTAGGCCTACCTTGGGTCCAATGCAAGTTTGTGGAAGCCTCGCTCCTTTGATCCAAATGAGCTCCCTTGTTGCGAATCTGCAAACAAATTAAATAGCACTTGAAAAGCCAATATCATAAAGCATACTTAACATGATGATCAAGGAATTCATGAAACAAATGACATAAGACAATTTGTTGAGAAAAATGAATCTGATTGTATTAATTCAAATCAAAGAAGAACTTTACAACCTGTGCCTTGATGCTGTACAAGCTCCTCCTAGGGTCCAGCAAGAAGTCTCCTCTACTTTGACAAGTTTCACTCTCTTCCCAATGAAGCCAAAAGGTATGTGATCTCTCCTCTCAAGCTTAACTAGGAAGTGTCAATTCCACCAGCATTTACCCTAAAAAATGTTCAGCTTCTAACCTCCCTAGCAACCAGCCCAATGCCTTAATTTATAGTGCAATGGAGGGAAGTTACTAGGTCCTCCTTCAAAGGGATAAAGCCCTCCTTCAAAGGGATAGCTCCTCTCATCAAGGGATTAGCTCCTTCTCTTTTGGGATGCATGAACCACCTAAGAGCGACCAATCCACGTTAAAATTCCTTCAAGAATCATCTAGAATTAACCCAAAGTTATTATTTTAGAATAAACTTGCGCCTTTTTTACTTTCACACGGGTCCGCACCCACTCCTTTAGGGACAGAGTGGGCAGGTCCGTAGGTATTGTGAACAGTAGGTGCGGGACCATAGGCAACAGTGAGAGAAAGTGCCAAACCAGAGCTTTGTTTATTTTTAATGTCTTTCTCTCATTTTCAAAGCTTGACTTGAAGAGCTGAGGTCTGAGACCTACTTAGGAGGATAGTACAAGTGATGATAGACCCATACTGACTGCAAATAGTCATGGTGACGATATTTTTGTGTAACAAATTGCCCCCTAAAGTGCGAAGTCTGTAGTAGATGAGGATTTCATTTATCATTTAGGAAGAGTGAAGTACTTTATCATTTCAAGGATCATCTTGTGGAGAGCCCGGTCGGAACCTGTAAAAACATTCAATGCAAAATATCTCTATGATATCATATCATCACTGAGGTAGGCATTCCCATACTCAGATCAAAACTGACTAGAAAACTAACTACTGCTCTAATATAGGAATGATCTTGTAATACATCACAAGTATAGACACATGTAGACGCAGTATGGACGAAGCCATCTGTTTATGAATAGTCCACAATATAATGAATACAAAATTCCTCACAGCCTGGATTGCAGAAACTAGATCCAGGGCATTCATTTCTACTTCCCGAAACAGTATGATTCTATCCATGTGAATGAATGTGTTGGAGTCGAACATGGTATAAACCACTTGATTACCAGTCAATGATGTAAACTGTTAACAAGTGTGAGAGAAATCACCAGTAATGTCAATGGCTCTCAAAGTACTCAGTACAAGCCATGAAATGTGAATAGATGTGTTGATGTCAAACATGTCACAGAGTCCTTTGATAGAAGGCGAATGATGCAACCTATCGTCGAAGGCGAGAAACCTGCCATTGAGGCATGCAGATCCCAAGGTACTGACGATTTCTAGATCATCTTTCTAGATAATGAGCTGAAGTCGATAGAAAGCGATCCGTCGTAGGCAAGCCCACAACACAAAATCATAGATCAAGTTGAAGAAATTTAGTTGCAAGGACTGACTCAGGGATGGTCGAGATGGATGACAGATATTTTTCAGATGAATGGCTTATTGGCACTGACCTCTTGAACACATAACGACACAGCAGATGGTTTGGTGACAATTGACCCAAAGTTAATACCCAGAAACCGGCTGAAGACTTTCAATGTGGTTTGATCAACTGTTAGGCAAAGGATTTCCCAACCTAGGTGAATAAAAGTGTCATGTTCAAGAGTGGTTACAAAGTATGACAAACATGCTCATTTTTCTCTCTTTTCCCCTACCATTTCTGGCAAGTATCTCTTTATTTTTGACAAGCTTGAGGAGGATAACATTTGCTTGATTATAAGCTCATCCTTCGGATGAGTCCAACTTAGTTTAAATTCAAACCCTAAGAAGGAGTGGTCCGTTCCTGTTTGTAATTGAATAGGTCATTTACTGTTTAAATTTTAACAAGTCCAGTATAGGAGAAACTCAGCGTTTTTCAATTTTAGAGAGTAAGAAAAAACTTAAGAAGACTCCAGGGTTGACATTTTTCGTAAATTTGTGTCTCCTATGCCCGAAAAAGTATAAAATAATACTTGAGAGAACCACTTGATCTTTACGACCAAGGAGTACTTTTCGTAATTAGTGCCTCTGATCCGAAAAAGTAAAAAAGCGATCAATGACACGTCGTTTTATAACCAATATCGAATTTGAAACGACAAAAATCTGGCAATCTTTTCATGTTTTTATGGTCAGAAAAAGAGTTGTAAGTGGACCGTCGTTTTAGTTCCATTTTAACGAGTTTAAAAAGAAAAACTTGGCGATCTTTTCATGTTTTAGGAGTCAGAAAAGAGCTTAAAGGTGACTCTAAATGTTTTTTCATCGAAAATGACCGATTTCGCCTGAAAAATCTACTATCCTGAACAAAAACTCAAACATTACTCATACCTGTTTAAAATGGATAAAAATGCTGCAAAAGTTACCTTTCTAAAGTGAAACATAAACAAATTTGCAATTCATTTATTCAAAAAACTTATAAAAAGGGCTTTCGTCAATTGATTTTTACCGTTTGAGATTTGGGTGAGAAAATAGTGCTTTTGGTTAGAAACTTCCTGTGAAGATTGCGGAAAATCCATCCTTCGGAATCGAGCGTCGTCTCCTCCAGGTAATCCACATCATCTTACTCTTCAATTTTATCTGTTTCAAATCATTTTTTAGGGTTTTATTCATTTTTTAGAGGGTTTTTAGGCTAGAAACCCGTGCGCGGGGGCCCGCAGGCATAACAATGGTAGCTCGCAGACCCCGACTTTTTCTCAATGGGGAAAAAGTCAGGGGTCCGCACCTGCCGTGAAGGCAAGGTGTAGACCCACGCATTGTCTCTAACAGAGAGGGTGCGGTCCCCGTAGCAAGGGTTTTTAACCCTAAATTTCTCAAAATTTACCCAAACAATTCAATTTTTTGCATTCTAACTTGCCTTTTTGTTGGATGTAGAGTATACATCATGCTTGATTGGCGAGAATGGGAGCATGAGGACGTAGATCTTGCCGCGTTAAATCACCAACCTTCGATCGATGCATTGAAGGCATGCGGCTTGTACAAATTCTGGGCCATACCTGGCATGAGGGCCCAGGTGGACTTCTTGCAGTGGCTGGTAGATAGGTGGAGCATACAGGACTAGTGCTTCTTCATTGGTGGCCACCAGATTGAAATTGAGCCGACAGACATATACTTTTTGACTAGTTTGCCTAAGAGAGGTGAAGACTTGACTCTATTCAGGACTAGGCCAGGTGGCCAGTCTGTCGATAGCCTCCGGCTAGAGTTTTGCAACAACCAAGCTAGAGGCAAAGGGATAGACATTAAAACCATATCCAGTCCTGAACTCATGGTGATTGTGTTTACTGTTACCATGCTTTGTGGGAGTGCCGCACTACATATAGCCACTGGATCCCAGATGCGGGTGGTAGTTGACTACTTTCGAGGCACCATCTTAACTGGTACGATGCTGTGTTGGCTAATGTAAAAGGCCAACTCACCAGAGCCAAGAATGAACAACTGAAGACCTTTCGATATGGTGCTTTAGTTGTGAGCTTTGGTATGGAGAGGGTCCCAATGTTGGTCCCGCAGAACCTCACTGTTGGAGCTGGACTTCCTTGAGAGCCCAAACTGATGCGATAGGTTGCAGTTATGGCCCGTCATCCTGACGAGGGGATAGAGGCCATTCGATTCAAACCTGAGTATTTCCATTGGTTGGAAAACCAGGTTTTTGCTATTCAGGACTTTCCTTACACTGTGGTAGATTTTCACGGTGACCCAGACATGGCTCTTCCACCAGGAGAGCAATGGGATGACTCAGGTAAAATCATCTTCAACACTTTCCTATTTTAATTTTTTTTTTTTTTTTATCTCGTCCCAAAACTAATAGTAAAAGTTTTAAATGTAGATGTGGGTCCACAGCGACCAGCCGCTCTCCGGCCTTACGAGAGGAAACAACCAGCTGCAGCGGCACCAGCCCTACAAGATAAATCAGCAGAGACCTTGGCTGAGTTGGAGAGTCATCTAGAGCGTTTGACAGGAGACATCCCATAGACCGGCATAGATGACATTCCTCGTCGACTACAGCGCTATATGATTGGGGTCCCAAGACCTTTTAGGAGGTTCCTTTGTAAGGTGGCCCGTACAGTGGTTTCTTATAGAGATCGTCACCAGTGATAGGATGATCGCCTATTCTAGACACATATGACATTTTCTCTTTTTGTACTTATCATTTTTGTCGATCATAAGGTGTTTTTCAACCTATGATCGAGGATGATGTATATTTTGACACACTCCTATATTATACTATATCACTATTACCGGCTTATCTTGTAAAACATGTTTATGGAATGTTTTTTAAATTTATTTGTATGATTATTTCAAATGTCTACTTAACATTTGAGAAGCAATTGCATCTGCTAATGTACTTAAAGATCTTGGAATATGCTGATATTCAATATAATCAAATCCACGTTCCAAGAGACACACTCTCAAAAACAATCTCAATAACACTGGATTTCTAATGGCATATACTCTATTAAGCTGTAATACAACGAGTTCAGAAACTAACCTCACTATCAAACTCTGAATCCCAAATGAAATAGATTCAGATAATAACTCAATCACTGCACTATACTTTGCAATGTTGTTCGTTGTTTAACCGAGGCTTACCCCATGCATAGATACCAACTCGTTAGAGGGCGAATAGATAACCCAAGCTGCGGAAGAAATGTTCCGTGTATTACAACAAGCACCATCAGCAAAACCAATGTATGTTTGGAGAGGCATCGACATCTGCAATATCAAGAGTAAAACCAAGATAATCAAGAATAATGACGAAAAACACTCTCTAAGCTAAGCACACTTTTTAAACTAAACCACACCAGCTAGAAAGAAAACTAACCTAACTAAAAATCTCCACACCCATTCTTTAAGCATAATACCTCTTCAGGCAAAGACTATTTCTGGGTTTACCTAAAGAGTCCCCGTCAAAGTCTACCAATTTATAGGCCCATTTTGCTAGCTTTCGCTTGACAACATAGGGACCATGCCACATAGGAACGAATTTTCCAGTGCCTAATTTATCATTAGCTTGATCATACAATAAGACTAGGTCTCCATCCGAAAAATTTCGAAGGGTCACATTTCGATCATACTGAGATTTAATACGTTTTGTGTGAGTTTCGATCACTAATGTAGCATCACGTCGATTCTCATCTAATTGAGCCAAGTATAACAAATGTTTTTCCTCTTCGGAAGTGGTTGGAAGTAACTCGATGGCCATTTGCAATGACGAGATTTCGCATTCAATGGGTAACACAGCTTCCAGACCATAAACTAGTTGGAAAGGAGTGAACCCAGTTGACGTTTTTACTGAGGTTCGATACGCCCAAAGCGCTGAAAATAGCATGTTATGCCAATTCGACCGATGAATCCCAATGATTCGTTGGATCATGATGACTAAAACTTTGTTGATGGTTTCAACCAAACCATTAGCTTGTGGATAATAAGGAGTTGAACTATCGTGACGCAAGCCAAGCTGGCCTGTAAGTTCAGTCATCATAACATTTCGAAAATGATGCCCATGATCAGTGATAATCGCTTTTGGAACACCAAACCTAGCAATTATATGATTGAACACGAAAATCGCAGCTGTTTTGCCGTCTGCCTCAAATGTAGGCATCGCCTCGGACCACTTGGTAAAATAATCTACCGCAAGGATGATATACGCATGCCGCTGGGCCGAGTGAGGGTTACATGTAATAAAATCGATACCCCATTTGGCGAAAGGACCAATGAAAATTATAGGGTGGAGAGAAGCAGGTGGAGCGTGCATCTTTCGATCAAAAATTTGGCAGTTGTGGCATTTTCGGACCGCGTTAATACAATCTTTAAACAAAGACGGCCAAAAGTAGCCAGCGCGCAATATCTTTTGGGTTGTGGCATACCCAGACATATGACCGCCACACGCTCCATAGTGACAGTCATTTAGAACCCTTTCAGCTTCCTTGTGAGTTAAACAACGTCGAAAAATAGAGTCTGCCCCGCAGCGATAAAGAGTATCTCCAATAATTTTGAATTGTTGGGACTGGAATCGTATTTTTTGATGTTCTGACCTTGAAATTTCTGGCCGAAAGGATTGGGTCTGGAGATAAACGATGATATCCCCATACCACGGATCTAAAGTGCTGATTAGAAACAAGAATTCATCCGCAATGGGCTCCTCTGCCACAGTTTCCATGTCAGCACGCGGGAAGTCACACATTAACTCTGCAAAAACTAAAGATTTCTTAGACTTAGACTTTTCAAATTCTAAGTCGAACTCCTGTAGGATCACAATCCATTTGGAGTACTTGCCCCCTAGAAATTTCTTGGTCAAAATATAGATCATAGGGTTGCAATCAGAAATTACGGTAGTTTTATGTAGTAAAATGTAGTGACGAAAACGTTGGACAGCTTGAACAGTTGCCAATGCCAATTTCTCCACATGTGAGTATTTTAGCTCAGTTGGATTTAAAGTTCGACTAAGGTAATATATCACATGTTCAGTACCGAATTCATCTTCCTGAACTAACACCATTCCGATGGTGGAATGGGAAGCGATGAGATACAAGAAGTAGTCCTGGTTGTAGTTGGGAGGATGCAATACCGGTGCATGGGTCAACGCGTGTTTTAGAGCATCAAAAGATTTCTGAGCTATCTCATCCCAATAGAATGGAGTATTCTGTTTCAAAAACCGGGTAAAACCTTTCGTAACCTCGGCGTAGTTAGGAATGAATCGTCGTAAAAAGTTTGCTTTCCCTTGCAAACCTTGGAGTTGGCGAAGACTCGAAGGAGGAGGCAATTTGACAATAGCTTCAACCTTGGAGGGGTCGACGCGAATGCCGGCTTTCGAAACAACAAACCCCAGTAACCGACCTGTTTCTATACAGAAAACACACTTGTGTGGATTCAACCTAATCCAATAATGCCTACAGCTCATAAAGATTGCTCGTAAATGGATGAGATGATCAACTCGATGTAATGAATGAGCAGGGAAATCATCGAGATAGGGTTTCACAATGTGCTTGATGTCATGAAACGCATAAGACATGGCCCTTCGAAAAGTTGCCCCAGCATTCTTGAGCCCAAAAGGTAATTTGCAATAAGCAAATGTCCCCCATGGACAAATGAAAGTCATTTTTGGTTGATCGGCAGGTAGAATATTGATTTGATTGTATCCGGAAAAACCATCCATGAAGGAGAATATTTCACTGCCGGCACAATCATCAATGATTTGATCAATATAGGGAGTTGGGTAATTGTCCTTTGGATAGGCTCGATTAATGTCCCTATAATCGATACATATTCTTATTGTCCCTTGCTTTTTGTTAACAGTAACAATATTCGATACCCAATCTGTCAACGAAATCGGATAAATGAAACCTGCTTTGAGTAATTTTTCAACTTCTGCTTTAATAGCAGCAATTTTTCTCGGGTGAATCTGACGCAAACATTGCCAGATGGGTTTAGCGTCCGGGTAAGTTTTGATTTCATGAACAACAATTGCGGGGTCAATTCCTGGCATTTCCTCATATGACCAGGCAAACAGGTTGTGGAATTCTTGAAATAGGGCCTTATATATTTGAATTTCATCTTCCGTACATGAGGCACCTATATGAATGTTTTCAACAATGCAAAGCTTAACCGAAATGTCAATAGGAATAGTTTGAGAAATGTTTCCCAAATTTAACTCGGAATCAGGATTTTTCATTGGATTCTGAGGTTCCCTAACATATTCAATTGTAAAAATTGATGAGAAATCATTTTCAAAACGATCATTCTCAGGTAAAAACGAAGAACTGTGATGAAGATCTTCCCATGGTAAATCATCGACACATAGGATTTCACGAATTTGCTCATCGGTGTGAACAAGTTCAGAAAACATTGCTGAATCCAAGTTTGATGTGAAAAGTTATTCCTCATGGACCACATTCATGAAGTCAATTTTGGTTGAAGATGGGTCGGAAAATGATTGCACGGCCTGATACGCAATTTCATATGGACTCAAAGGCATAACATCACCAAATGAGTCTATCTTATATTCAGAAGGTACGATCCAAGGATCATCATAAACAATAGTGTCTAATGAAATCATATGAATGGTTGCAAAAAAAGATGATGCGTTGATAGGAGGAAAAGGAAAAGTTCCCAGTAAACCGACATCTTTAACTAGTCCTACTCCAACATCCTTATACGGGATAGTCATTTTGCCTACATGCTGAATGCTTTCAGAAGAGGTTGGGTCGGATGAAATGTAAGCCAGCTAGTCTATTGTTACGATCTTTCCATTATGAGGAAAATTTATAACCCGAAAGACCGATGAAACGACAGCTGTCATAGCATAAGACTAACTACGACCCAAGAGAAGGTTGTAATCTAGAGGGGCATCAACCACCTCCACATCTAGATTAACAATTTTGCCTTCAACCCCTATAGGTAAATCCTATAGAATGCCAAAAGGATGAAACCCACGGCTATCAAAGGCCTTTAGAACCATCGGGGATTGATTTAGCGAAGGAGAACCAAGCAATCTCCAACATTGTATCGACATAATACACGTTGAGGCTCCCTCATCAATCACAGTCCTATGAATAGGTCTGTTTTTTACTGACACTGGGATCTGGAAAGCCATTTGATGAGGTAAGCATGGTGTACTACTTTCTAGATAGAAAATTATAAGGTTCGAGTCCTGAACGTCAACAGCTCCTATAGCCGACAAAAGTAATTTACGCTGTGCTGGACATGATTGCAGCACTTCCAAAGCCGACATTTCTGAAGGTGTAACAGATAAATCTTCAACAATGTTATAGTTCTGAGCCGCTCTCGCATGTGGATTGAAAGCTGACTTTCGAATTATACCCTTGGCGAGCGGTTTGATTACTAAGTCTATATTAGGTTTCTCGATCTGTAGTTGATCGGAACCAGGAGTTGAGGTTGATGGGTTATAATGAGAATATTCTGCTTCTTTACCATCAATAGGACTTTTACTACCATAATCATACGATCGAGTCACAATCCTAACATGGGACATCATCAGTATGGGTTCTTCGCTGGAATTTGAGGAAGAACCTATCATCTTACTGTCTTGACTTGGAAAAGGATCCTTCAAAACGGCAGGTGTTTGGGAACCTTTGACAATTTTCGCAATCTCTGCACGATGAGGGCAGTCTCTTGTAAAATGTTCTTCATCACAAATGAGACAAGGATAACGAGGTTTGCGTTTCTCATCATTCGATTCTGCTTTTCCTGGTTTCTCTTTCGAATTTTTATCTTTTTTATTTTTCTTCTTCCCTTTCTTCTTACCACTGGATTTTGATTTGGCTGTAGATGACTCTACAACATGACTATCGGTGGAAATCTCTGCGGAAGAATCTCCTGTTGGGGAATCTGGCAAGGTTATGTTGGGAGAAGAATTCTTGGAAGACTTCTTCTTACTTTTGGTATTAACCGTACCAATCATACCGTCAGCGGCATGAGACCTTGAAGGATCTGCAGCGATTTGATTTTTCTTAGGAAGATCGGGGATTTTCTCGTGTAATGTACCTAATTGAGTATAAACTAAGTCAAGGTACTGCGCTTGAGCAATTACTTGCTCCTCCGTAACGACTCTGGCCTTAGCTACATCCTCCGTGATCTTTGGAAATAAATATTTTACAAACCATTCAGCTAAGATCTGATCCGGAATAAAAACCTTCACTAAACGCCGTCAACGTCTCCATTCATGAATATGATCTGAAATGTAAGTGGACGTCGACTGTTTTAATGAAGTTAATAATTCCGTGCCATTGTCATATCTGACAGGCAACTGAAAATGAGTTAAAAACGAAGTAGCTAACTGACTAAAGTTATAAAAAGTGGCTCGCGGTAACTCAATGTACCACTTGGCCGCAAGCCCAATTATAGTGCACTGGAAAAGCCTTAAATGGATTGAATCATCTGAAATGGAATTAGACGCACACCAGAGGTGATAAGTCATCACATGGTTCGATGGGTCGTCTCCTGATTTGCCTTCAAACTTAGGAATATCACTAGGCAACCTATTTGGCATTGGCGGCGAAAACGGAAGATAGTTAATGGGATCGTTCGTTAGGCGCGACAAGTCAGGCAAGTCCAAAGTTGCGATAAATGGTAACTGAAAATTAGGGTCCCTAAATCTATGGGTCATGAGACTAGCCCCAAGAGGCGCATATCCAGGATAACTAGGAATTGGAATTGCATTTGGGATATTTTATCCTCCCGAAAAACCAAGATTAACCGGACGGTACTAGGGTTGTTGAGGTTGTTGATATGTATACCCAGGGTACGGTTGATACTGATAGACTGGCTACTGCACAGCAGGACCGAATTGGTACTGTCCCTGGTAAGGTTGATAAGTAAATTGTGGTTGACTTGTGACAACCGTACTTGAACCAGGTTGTCCTACAGGCATCTGAACCAAAGTTTGAATTGCGGATCCAGACAGAGGTAAAGATGTCTGAGGAGTTGATACAGGAACAGTAGAAACTGGAGCTGTCGATACTCTAGAAGTAGGTGAGGTTGATTGAACAGATGTTGCAGCAGTTGCAGCAGCCGTCTGAGGTGGAGTACGAGGTGTACTAGGCCCAGGCTGAGAAACTACTGAAGGTACAGAAGTTTGAATAGTAGACTGGACAGGTTGCTGGGGTGAACCAGAAACTAAGGGTTGTCTAGTTTGAGATGACAACTGTACATTCGGTTTTAAGAGCTGTTGAGTTTGTGATGGATCCCACACTAAGTTCATTCCGGGGTACGGACCCATAACAGGTTGAGAATATTGAGGACCATAACCGGGTTGAGGGTAGGGTTGATAATTCAGAGGTACATTTCCAGTTCCTTGAACATATGATTGACCGGAGGGTGGTTGGAAACCTTGGTTCGAGTACTGACCTTGGGGTTGATAACCTTGAGGCACGTAATGATACTGGGGTTGACCTTAAGGTACATATTGATATTGGGGTTGACCTTGAGGTACATATTGAGTCTAGGGTTGACCTTGAGGAACATACTATCCCGTAGGTATGTACTGTCCTTGAGGTTGCCCCCCAGGCACAAATTGGGTACCTTGAGGTTGCCCCCTAGGCAATACTTGAGGATTTTGAGGTTGCCTCCCAGGCGTAACTGGCCACCATGAGGTTGAGGATTAGGAATAGTTCCTGACATCATGAGAATATCTTCTACACTCAATGGCTTAGTACCATTATTTCCAGTTAATAACCCTTGTTCAATGGGTTGAGGAGATGCTCCTACAAAAGTACCAGAAAGTGACTGATACCCAGAGGGAACACAAGGACCACCGTACAAAAAGGATTTTGGAGATTGAGAAAACATGGACGACTATCTTGACATATTTAACGGAGGATAGTAACCTCTAGGTGTTGGGTGATAAGGAATACGAGGTGGTGAAAAACTTAGTCCTGGGTTCTCCAAAAAGTTAGTCAATGAAAGATACCAAGCACTGCTCCTAGGTGAACTGTAAAATATTGATCACGCTCCCTAAGTTCGATAACAGGTTGATTTTCAGGGATAGGAATGCCTACTTCTTCTTCGAGAGTAGCAAGTTCTTCAATAGCTATAAGTCCAGAAGGAAGATTTTGGGTAATTATTCTTTCTACCCTGGGTGAACCACGACCACTAGAAGTTGGAGAGGTAAACACCAATGTTGGAGTAGCAGCAAATTCACTTTCAGGTTCAGATATTTCAAGTTCCTCACCTATATCACTAGTAGATGAAAAGCTACCAGTAGTTTCAGAAACATACACCGATTGTGGATTATAATCTGCTACTAAAGCTTGAAAATCAGGATGTACCACCAAAGAAGACTCTCCTTCTTCAGGTGACCCAACTCTACTGTCTCTAGGAGTTACGAGGGCTCTGAACCCTTCAGGTTGGCTCGGTGAAAACTCAGGATGTTGGCCCCAAAGTCTACGGGACTTCCTCGGTAATTCAGCCACGATTAAAAAAATTTTAACTACTTCACACGCAAACAAAGTAAAATCTCAATGAAAACCAACTAAAGCCTCTAAAGAACCAAACAAATTTGAATCACATGCCTAAAGAATCTAGGGGATCAAACCACACACAAACAGTAACTTTATGTACTGAAAACACTAGTTGGCGATGAAACCCAACGTCGCAGAGTCCAATACAGAAATGGCTGTTGGAACAGTTACCCCGGCAACCTGCTTAATGAATAGACTAGCACAAGTTCCTCCACTAAACCATCTCGAGTGAAGAGAACCCCCCAGAAAATCCAAGTGAGTCTAGCTGACGTCTGCTCTAGGTACAGTGGGATCTTCCCACCACTGTCACCTTAGGAAGAATCCTATAGAATATGGTCACTAAGGTTACCAGCGGAAACAAATATACCTGGGGGAACAGTCTACGATCCGATTTGCATGCAAGGGTAGAGTAACAAGATCAATCCCCTTGAAGGCTCCTTGACATAATCCAAGGTTTACCAACAAGTGACCCCAAGCTCCTTGACAATGGTTAATCCAAGGTTTACCGTTTTTAATACGTGAATATCTGGTGTCGTTCCCAATGAGGAAGGATTGATTCCCACACTAGTTCATACACGATCTCGTGCTTCTCCTTTAAGAGGAGCTTTCCCAGAATATAGATGCAACAATTGGATTTCTCTCCTACCGCAAGATACAGCTACTTGTTTGTTTTAATGTCTTGGAGAGTTAATTACTCCCTACTCCAAGACACTAGCCTAAGCTATGTTGGTGTATCAGAGCCCTAGAAACAAAAAGATTACTAGATAGATTTTACTTTAAGTGTTATTTTATTGGTTTTTTGTCTAAGTCAAGAGGTGCGGAGATGAAACTTGTGTTGTGAAGACTCGACTCGAAATCACTAAAAAATGCACTTAAGATGATTAAGCAATCTTTTCCCTTCAATGAACTTCTAGCTAGGAAAGAGTTTGAGAATGCAAATACTTGTAAACACAAATCTTTCTGAACCAACAAATTAAAAGAAGAGCTTTTTGTCTTTTCCAATGCACTGAAAACGAGACAACTAGTTATTTTCACAAAAATTTCCCTTTTCTTTCAAAACACTCAAATACTACAAAAACAAACTTTTTCCAAAAGATATTTTTTTTATTTTTTATAAAACACTCAAAACTATGGAACTAACTAATCTTGAGATCTATAAACGATAAAAAACTATTTGAAGTCAAAGCTTACAAGATGTCTTTTTCAAGAATGTTTTACTTAGCTATAAGCAAACTAAGGACTAATTTTTCCAGAATCACAAATCAGTCAAAAAACAACCAATTTTTGTTTCTTTTCTAAAAATGAAATCCAAACTTTTAACACAAGCCTTTCTGAAGTTTTGTAAAGAGAAAACACAAAGTGGATTCCTCAATAAAGGAATATTTTGCAAATGGTCAGACTCATAAGAAGGCCAGTAAAAACCATGGTGATCTGAGGCTTCTACAACTTCTAATCTCAGAGCTACTACAAGACCAAAATGAAAACCAAGCCCGACAACCAAAACTTCTAGGTATTTCACCTAAAACCCTAACACCAATGGAATTAACCTAAGAAAATCTTCTGACACGTTTTATGTAGGTCTGGCCAGGGGATAATAACACCTAAACAAAAACTAAATTGACTGAAAGAGAAAATCTTAAGTTTTTCAAAATTTTAGCAGGGTCTGCAGGCCCATCGTTCACACAGGTGCGGTACCACTCTGTGCTAAAAGCAAAAGTGTGGATAGGTCCGCACTGTGTTATAAGCCGAGGGTGCGGTCCTCTCCCAAAGTTATGAAAAACACAACATAATCCTAGATCTACTAAATCTACCCAATTCCACATACAACAAGCCAAAAATAGAAACAAAAACACAGTTTCTCAGGTCAAAGTAAAAACAAGGAAAAAATCATGTCCCCAGTGGAGTCGCCATTTTGTCACACGGAATGAGTTGATCTTGTGGACAAGATAGACCTTCCTAGAATCTAATGATATCTAGTAACAAGCAAGCCAATAAAAAACTATCTTTCTATAAATATGCAATTATAAACAAAGGCAAACAAGTGTTTTAGGCCTACCTTGGGTCCAATGCAAGTTTGTGGAAGCCTCGCTCCTTTGATCCAAATGACCTCCCTTGTTGCGAATCTGCAAACAAATTAAATAGCACCTGAAAAGCAAATATCATAAAGCATACTTAACATGATGATCAAGGAATTCATGAAACAAATGACATAAGACAATTTGTTGAGAAAAATGAATCTGATTGTATTAATTCAAATCAAAGAAGAAATTTACAACTTTTTCCTTGATGCTGTACAAGCTCCTCCTAGGGTCCAACAAGAAGTCTCCTCTACTTTGACAAGTTTCACTCTCTTCCCAATGAAGCCAAAAAGGTATGTGATCTCTCCTCTCAAGCTTAACTAGGAAGTGTCAATTCCACGAGCATTTACCCTCAAAAATGTTCAGCTTTTAACCTCCCTAGCAACCAGCCCAATGCCTTAATTTATAGTGCAATGGAGGGAAGTTATTAGGTCCTCCTTCAAAGGGATAAAGCCCTCCTTCAAAGGGATAGCTCCTCTCATCAAGGTATTAGCTCCTTCTCTTTTGGGATGCATGAACCACCTAGGAGCGACCAATCCACGTCAAATTTCCTTCTAGAATCATCTAGAATTAACCCAAAGTGAGTTTTTTAGAATAAACTTGCGCCTTTTTTACTTTCACAGGGGTCCGCACCCACTCCTTTAGGGACAGAGCAGGTAGGACCGCAGGTATTGCGAACAGGGGGTGCGGGACCACAGGCAACAGTGAGAGAAAGTGCAGAACCAGAGATTTGTTGATTTTTAATGTCTTTCTCTCATTTTCAAAGCTTGACTTGAAGAGCTGAGGTCTGAGACTTGCTTAGGAGGATAGTACAAGTGATGATAGACCCATACTGACTGGAAATAGTCATTGTGACGATATTTTTGTGTAACATCTCCCCTTGGAGACCTTTAATAGCATGAAGTTAATAAGGGAACACACGAGAAAAGATGCATCACAACATGGAAGGCAAGTTAGCTAGAAATCTAAAGTGATGGTTAAACCAACAACACATTTCAGAAAGATTCATACATACATACACAGAAAAGTCCATACATGCATGCATAAGCAAACAAATACATATATCATTTAGAGTAAACTAGATAGCATAGAATACAATACAACATATGCATGAAACATGTTGGCTCTGTTATATTAATAAGTGTAAGTTCGAGTCATACAATACATCCATGTCTATCCACTAATTTCGACAATGGAACGTTATAGCCACAACCGATTGCTCCTCTAAAGAGATATACTAGCTATGCATAGTGGAGAAGTCAAGGCTTATTAAAATACTATCCAAGCTCTCTCTAAGATAGTCCTATTAGAAGCTTGGCTGACCAAAATCCTTTCCAATGAGTTATGAGGTTCTATCTATAGCAAAGGGTGGGGTGACCCTTCACATTCCCCTTGAAGTGGAAACACATTGATGCATAGTGTCCATGTTGATCTTCCAATATGTGATGGTGGTCATGTGCATCAACTATCAACTGCATGTTAAGCTCCAGTCATACTTGCTTCTTGTCTTTGCCTTGGTGAGTGTGCCAAATGGGTTAGATTGCATGTGTGCACACAATGATGTGCATGCTGTTGAATTCCCTTGCATGTGATCAACAACACTTCTCACCATGTCTGCTCCGTGCTAGCTACTGGGATGGATCTATAACCTGTACGGGTGCAGTTTCATCTATGAGGGCATGTTTCACCTATTGTTGTACCTGTCCTTGCTGCAACTCATTCTCTCTTCTATGCACCTCCTATTCTTCCTTGAGTTGCTACTTCAGCACAAGAAACTCCTTCTCTGTTTCATTTTATTTCTTCGCATGATCTTCATGTCCCACCGTCACCTCATAGGATGCATTTCTAAAGTTGCTTTCATCACAAGTGGATCTGCTTGAGCTTGCAACTTTGTTCTACCTCTGTGTTTTCAACAACCTTCCTCTTGCATTTGTTGCATTTGATGTGCTACCTTCAACTATTGTTCATGGTTCTACTTGCTATGATGATTCTTCTGTCATATCTTGATGTCCTTGTCTATGAACAACTTGATGTCTTCGTGGGTAGGCAAGTTCATATACACTTGATTCTGCTCTCCTGGAAACCATTTTACCTATGCTGTTGAGAGTCAGAGGAGATATGGCAACACTCATGGCAAGTAGTTTGCTAGTTGAAAAAAAACAAACTTGGGAACTGAATTGCAACACACCTGTGTGACTGATCATGAAGGTTGTGCAATTTCTGCCAAGAGGTTGGGAGACTGAACACCAAAACTACACAAGGCACAGTTCGGGATGTCAGTAGGCTTGCTAACTACTGGAACTACACAATGCATAGTTCATCTTGGCCTATTGATGACTGAAATTGTGAAATGCACAATTTCAGTCAGTAGTGACATGCAACCTGCAAAATGCATTGTGAAGTTTCTTGGGCTAGCGGGACACTCCCTCCAAGAATTGTGCAATGCAAGCCTAGAGGTCAGTGCCTAGCTAGACATGCATCATTTTTGGAGGGAAGGTAGAGCCTTCGCTTCCAGAAATGCGTAGTGTTAGTCAGGCAAGGCACGGTCTGGGCCAAGGCATCCCAGTCCAGTCGACGGGTGATTGAAAACATGAGAAGTGTGAAAGCACGATGAGATAAGTGCAAACAAGAGTGAATAATCATTCATGAAAACGACAAGTGCAGGATTCATAAAATGGGAAAGCATGCATGTGTGTGAAGCAAGTCGTCACAATCGTGACCATCCGTGCAAAACAATGTCATGCATCTGACAGCAGTGAGATGTTAGTGAAAACTGAAACAGTGCTATTACAAGCTGGTATGAAACAAAATGATAGCAAGCACTCATTGATATCAGGCAGACAACATTCATATGAAGGAAAACATAAAAAGCACCAGAAACCCAGTGCGAGACATGAAAAGCGGGCTTACCCAAAAACAACTGAGTTGAATGTGCTGACGACTCCTAGATGCAATGTGGGATGTTAGAGCTACAAGATCTATTTGAGGAATGATCTCTGTAGTGTCTGGTTGATGAGTTTCGATAAAATTGAGGTTGTGACACGCATGCCACAAATCTAGGGAAAGCGACATTTGGTGGGAGGTTTCTAAAATCATCTTTGCATGTAACCTCCAACTGCTAAAAATAGATCCCTAAAACAAGGGATGCCTTTGCATGCTGCCTTGGGAGGAGCATCCCATCATGCAAATCAATTTTTCTCGGTCCTAGAGGGAACCTGATCTGAAAATCACCATATGAGTGATCTTAATTAAGAATTATTAATTGAAGGTATTACAGACTCATGTGTTGGTAGGTGTCTATGTTATTTACGCAACAGATCAATCAGATTGCAAATACACAGACACTTGAAATGGAGAACAGTAGAGAAATACAGTAAGCAAAGATAAGAACACAAGAATTTAATAAGGAGTTCACCCTATCGTCCAGGGCTACATCTCTAGTCCAGCTCTCAGTGGGGGCCTTCTTTTATTGTGTCTTACAGCAAATAATTACAATGAAGGAGCTCAATAGGAGACTCTTGAAACAAAATTTGCTTGGCAAGGTGGCTCTTGGATTCCCCAAGCCACTAGAGTGCATAGACTCTTTTCCTTACCATCTTCTTTGACCTCTCTGGTCTTTGATGCGAAGAGCCTAGTGTGGTGCTCAATCCTAATAGATCCTCTCGGGGATGGCTTAAATCTCTCAAGTTGTCTAGTACTTCGACACTACCTTTGGTCAACTCAGCCCTCTGTCTTCTTTCTGCTTCTTTTGGTTCACTGTCTTTCTTTGTTTTATCTGTCTTCTTCCTTCCCATCTTCAGTGTTCGGTGTTCTTTTCTTCATCTGCTCATGGCTTTAAAACCATTCGATCCCATGGCTGTTCAATTCCCCTTCCACTTCTCGTTAGATCTCCTGCTACAGCTACGCTTGGAGTTCCATGTCTCAACGTCATCATCACCTCCTAGGGAGTGGCCACTTGTCCTTTTGCAACTATGCCATCTTTCTTCGTCGGTTTGGTTTTTCCGTTACATCGTGGAATGAGTCATCTGCCACCTTGGCAGTTAAATCGGTTGTCGAATTCTTATAGATCGTGGCTTAATCCCCTGTTGATTTCACCTTTCCCATTGGGCGTGATCTCAGCCGTTAGATCTATGACCTCCAAATCCAACGCCATTCACACATTTTGCACGGTTGACTTGCTCGATAGTTAGTGCGCGATGAGCGGCGGTTTTCTCTCTCCTCTACGTGTGACGCATCGGCTGCTGAGTGGAATCACTCCGTTTTCACTAAAACTGCTTACTTCCCAAGGGTGCCCCCCATAAATACCACTGGTTTTTGGAGCGTGGTTCTCACCTTATCCTTTAGCCTTTTCCCCACGGTTTTCCTGGCTCCCATGCGACTGAGTGCTCAGGGCCTCTCCTTCTCGAGGGGTTTTTCCCAGCGATGCACGATTAACGCTAATCGTGCATCAAAAACTTCCTCCTTTTCCCGATCCGGGCCTCCCAAGGGCTGGTTTCGCCACCTGCATAGTCTCCATGGGCCTTGTTCAGTGCGCTTTGACTGAGGTCCTCGTTGTTCCACGCTGGCTGCTAACTGCCACTGGTTAGAGGTGTTTCTGATCGTTGTTCTTAATGCTTTGAAGTCAGAGTTTTTTCCTGATTTGATACAGTCATGTTTTCTCTGATTTTTCTTCATGGATCCAATTTGGATCACGGCCTTCCACTGAAAGCTTTTGGACCACCAAAAGTTGGTTTTCAAGCATCGACTAAGTGAGGGTATTGTTTTCTCACTTGCCCAATCTCAATCCACTTTTCACTGCTCGGCTTTGAACCTTTGAGCCCTACTCTGAGGTACTCAACATCTTCTTTGCGCATCGTCCTCACCTTCCTATCCAGCACTGTGTCTTCCTGCAATTCATTAAGATATTCAGGTAGCAGGTCATCAATAGAAGGCAATTGACTTTGCTCTTCAAGATCCTCAATCGTTGAAGGTTCAAACAATCTCAAGCAATCTGCATTTACGACTGAGTAGATGTGCATGTAAGCTGGTAGATCAAGGTGAAAATCATTCTCACCAATCTTCTCAAGTATTTTGAAAGGCCCATACCTGGTACGCTTTAGCTTTTTACCTTCACCTTGCATCCTGTCCTTGTTGATATACAGCCAGACCTGGTCACCAACTTGAAAACTATGCTCCATTTGATTCTTGACATGCCTAGCCTTGTATTTGGCTTGGCTTTTCTCTAGCTGTCCTTGTATTTCCTGGTGGATATCCTGGATTTGTTCAATGAACCTAGTTCCCTTTTCCACATCGTTGTGTCCATCAACTGTGGTATCTTTACCAAAGACAAAATCTAAAGGAGACCTTGGTGTGAAACCAAAACAGGTCTCAGAAGGATATCTCTATGTAGAAGAATGTTTTGCTCTGCTGTAAGCATGTTGCGCATAACACAAATCTTCATCCCAAAGCTTAGGATGTTTGCTGCAATATCCTCTGAGTAACTGGATCACTATCCTATTAACTACCTCTGTCTGGCCATTAGTTTGTGGATGAAAAGCTGTTCTTTTCTTTAGTTTGGTGTCCATCAGCTCCCACAGACTTGACCAAAACTTCCCGACAAATCAGGTGTCTCTATCAGATACAATGGAAGTGGGTAATCCAAAATGAACCCATACATGTTCAAAGAACAATTTTGCAGTCTGTTCAGCTATAATTTTTTTATTACAAGGTATCAAAATACACATTTTCTTGAACCTATCCACAACAACTAATAAATAATCATGACCTTTCCTAGATTTAGGTAGTCCCCCAACAAAATCCATGGAAACACTTTCCCAAGGGTGATAAGGTACCGGTAAGGGAGTGTACAAGCCTAGTTTTCTGTTGTTGGGCTTGCTTTTAGCACACATAGTACATCCTCTTACATATCTAGAAACGGTCTCATTCATTTTTGGCCAATAAAAAAAATCTTTGCAGTTGTGCAACTGTTTTACTTACCCCAAAGTGACCTGATATCATAGAAATGTGTGCTTCCCTATTTATCTTTATTCTCTCAGTTTGTGGAATGCAGAGTTTCCCACAATGGTATAAGAGTCGGTCCTTTATATGATAATCCAATCCTTCTACTCTTTTTCCTTGACTCAAAGTCGCATATACATCTTTAAATTCTATATCTTGAGCATATTGTTCAATGTAGCTCTCATGTAGCACAGAGTTATGCTTAAGTATAGTAGATGCATTTATAATGGGTCTATATAATATGTCTGCAACTTTGTTATGTAGGCCCTTTTTATATCTGATGACTAAATGAAACTGTTGTAGAAATCCCATCCATCTGTAATGTCTTGATTGCTACAACTTAATTTGGGAGCGTAGATATTGAAGTGGTTGATGATCAATATGTATTACTATCTCTCTGCCCATTAAGTAATGTTTCCATTTTTTCACACTTTGAATTAATGCATACAATTCTTTATCATATGTAGGATAGTTAACTACTGTAGGATTAAAAGTCTCAGAATGATAACATGTGGGTTTACCATGTTGTGTCAACACTGCTCCCATGGCATAGTCACTGGCATCAGTTTCGATCTCAAATGGTCTTTGCAGATCAGGTGGTGCTAGTACAAGCGCTGTACTAATCATTTCTTTCAAGGTGTTGAAGGCTTTTTGATGTTTGCCTCCCCACTGAAACACCTTGTTCAATCCTGTTAAATCATGTAAGGGAGCTACAATTGAGGAAAAGTTAGAAATTAACTTCAATATTGTGCTACTCCTAAGAAGCTTCTCACTTCTATAGCAGACTTGGGTTTAGGCCAGTTCATAATGACTGCCACTTTAGAGGGATCTATCTTCAATTCGCCACCCCCTGCTATATGACCCAAATAATTTAGAGATGTCTTGCGAAATTCACATTTTGAGAGTTTAACATAAAGTTTTTCTCTTTTCAGAACATCTAGTATTTGCTTAACATGCTTTAAGTGTTATTCCCACATTTTACTAAAGATCAAAATGTCATCCAGATACACAATAACAAAATCATCAAGAAAAGCTCTGAGTACATCATTCATTAATCTCATGAAAGTAGCAAAAGCATTAGTTAAGCCAAAAGGCATAACCAGCCACTCATACAATCCCTGCTTTCTTTTGAATGTAGTCTTCCATGCATCTTGTTCTGCAACTCTGACCTGATGGTATCCATTGTGCAAGTCTAGCTTGGTGAAATAAACAATTTCCTTCAATTGATCTAAAAGATCATCTATGCGAGGAAGGGGATAATTTTTTTTTATCGTTATCTTATTCAATGCTCGGTAATCAATGCACATTCTCCACGAGCCATCTTTCTTTCTCACCAAAATGATTGGTGACCCACATGGTGATGTGCTAGGCTTGATGAACCCCTTCTTGAGCAACTCCTACACCTGCTTCTTGATTTCAACATTCTATAAAGCTGACAACCTGTACATTCCAATGTTCAATGGAACATCTTGCTGCAAAATAATATCATGTACTATTTCCTTTTTGGGTGGCAGACCTTTAGGTTCTTGAAACAAGATATCATATTCTGAAACAACCTTTTCTATATCAGCTTGTTGTTTAGCATTACAACCCTCAAATACATTGGTTTTATTAGGTTTCTCTTCCTTTACAACCATCAATAAGAATTGTTTGCATGAATGTATCATTCTTTTCATCTACCCTGAGTTTATGAGAGTATAATTATTCTTGAGCTTATGAGCTCTTACAAAGTATTTGATTCCATGTTTAACAAGTAGATACTTGTCCTTAGCTCTATAAAAAATAGCCTTTCTGTCATACAAGTAAGGGCTTCCTAAAACAATTCCGCATATATCCAAAGGAATTATGTCTAACTCCACCTCATCTACAAATGCTGACCCAAAAGAAAACTTGAGTTTGCACTGTTTAGTCACTTGTAGTTGTTCTTTATCATTCAACCATCCTAACAGGTATGGTTTCTTGTGAGGTGTAGTTACTAATCCCAATTTATTTACAATTGCTTCAGAAATTAAATTTACTTGTGAGCCACTATCAAACAAAGTATCAATCTTTTGATATTTGGAAACAACTCGAATATGGAAATGCTCATGTCTTTTTTTCTCATTCTCTTAATCAATAATAGATTGAGCAGAATTACTGGTAGATGCTTTAGAATTCTTACCTTTGATACCTGTGGGTCCAATGGTTGTTTCATCTCCTGAGTCTGACCCCAAATCTTTCTGAATAGCTATAGAAGTATTCTTCTTCTTGCCCTCGAACTTCTTAGGCCTCAGCTCTAGATGCAGAATCCAACAATGCTCATCATCATGCCCATCCTTTTTACAATGAGTGCATGAAGCTTTGCTTGTCTGTATAGTGTTAGCCTTCCTTGCTTTCCACTTCGGCTTTCTTTTCTCCTTGCTCTTGCTTGCAGTGGGTTGGGATGGTCCCCCAACTTCTGGATTTCCATTCTTTCCTCTAGCTTCTAGATGAGTAGCTTGTAAAAATACCTCATCTATACTAGTGGGATTAAACATGTTACATGAGGATGGTATGCCTCATGTAGCTGTGTAGATCACCAACGTACTTCAACAGAGTTTCTGGTAAGTCTAATGAAATTCCTAAAATCAATGCTCTCTTTCTAAATTCTTGAGTGTAACCTTACACACTTTGCCCTTTCAACTACCGAATAGTTTTCCAACTCATCATGGCTTGTTGCTTGTAGGCCAATGGGTAGAACTACTTTTTGATTGCAAAAACAAATTCATTCCAAACAAAGATAGTCTTACCATGTCTTTTCATATGAGCTTGGGTGCTGCCTTCCCACCAAACCAAGGCAGTGCCTCCTAGGCGTAGGCTTTCCAGCTGAATCCTGCTCTTGTCTGAGTCAATGTTCTGTACTCTGCAATAAACATCAAATTTTCTAATCCAATTGTCCAACTTTTCCGCATTTAACTCTCCATCATATATAGGAAAATCAAATTTAACATCTAGTTTGATTAAAGATACTTTCTTGTTATGCACAGGGCTATTAGGAGGTGCGAGAAAGCTTTCCTCTTTTCCCTTTCCTTTGGAGTGGTCATGGAAGTGAGACTCATCTTCTTCTTTGTCTTGTTTAGAGCCAGATGAATCTTCATCCTTATGTTTTCTAAAGTCCCTATACATTTCTTCCACCATGGAATTTATAGCTAGGAAACTTTCTATCAATTGAAGGTCTAGACCCATAAAATCTTCCTCTGACATTGTCTTCTGAGGATAGACTCTCCCAATTTCAGGATTAGTTTCCACCAACTCTCCTTCTCCTAATTTGATCTTTGATCTATTGAGCATTCACAGCTAAACCAACACAAGCTTGTCTAACCTTTACAGCCTAGAGCTCTGATACCACCTGATCTGAAAATCACCCTATCAGTGATCTTAGTTAAGAATTATTAATTGAAGGTATTAAAGACTCATGTGTTGGTGTGTGTCTATGTTATTTATGTAACAGATTGATCAGATTGCAAATACATAGACACTTGAAAAGGAGAAAAACAGAGAAATACAATAAGCAAAGATAAGAACACAAGAATTTAATAAGGAGTTCACTCTATCCTCCAAGGCTACATCTCCGGTCCAGCTCTCAGTGGTGGCCTTATTTTATTGTGTCTTAAAGCAAAGAATTACAATGAAGGAGCTCAATAGGAGTCTCTTGAAATAGAATTTGCTTGGCAGGGTGGCTCTTGGATTCCCAAGCCACTAGAGTGCACAGACTCTTTTCCTTACCAGCTTCTTTGACCTCTCTGGTCTTTGATGGGAAGAACCCAGTGTGGTGCTCAGTCCTGACAGATCCTCTCACGGATGGCTTGAATCTCTCAAGCTCTCTAGTGCTTCGATGCTGCCTTTAGTCAACTCGGCGCTCTATCTTCTTTTTGCTTCTTTTTCTTCATTTTCTTTCTTTGTTTTCTTTTTCTTCTTCCTTCCCCATCTTTGGTGATCAAGTGTTCTTTGCTTTGTCTACTCATGGCTTTAAAACCATTCAATGCCATGGCTGTTTGATTCCCCTTCCGCTTCTAGTCGGATAGCCTGCTACAGCTATGTTTGGAGTTCCCTGTCTTGGCGTCATCATCGACTTAGAGGGAGTGGCCACTTGTCCTACTGCAACTGTGCCATCTTGCTTCGTCGGTTTAGTTTTTCCATTACTTCGTGGAATGAGTCATCTGCCACCTTGGAAGTCAAATCAGATGTCAAATTCTTATAAATCGTTGCTTAATCCCCTATCAATTCCAGCTTTCCCATCAGGCGCGATCTCAGTCGTTAGATCTGGGGCCTCCAGATCCGACACCATTCGCACATTTCACATGGTTGACTTGCTCTACCATTAGCATGCAATGAGAGGTTTTTTTCTCTCTCCTCTGTTTTCCATGCGTCGGCCGTTGAGTGGAATTGCTTTGTTTTCGCTAAAACTACTTACCACCCAAGGGTGCCCCAGATAAATACCATCGGTTTTTGGAGCACGGGTCCCACCTTAGCCTTTAGCCTCTTCCCCATAGTTTTCCCGGCTCCCATGCAACCAAGTGATAGGGGCCTCTCCCTCTCGAGGTGTTTTTCCCAATGATGCGTGATTTCGTGCATCAAAAACTGCCTCCTTTTCCTGATCTGAGCCTCCCAGGGGCTAGTTTCGCCTCCTGCGCAGTCTCCATGGGCCTCGGTTAGAGCGCTTTGATCAAGGTCCTCATCATTCCATGCTGGCTGCTAACTGCCACTGGTTAGAGGTGTTTCTAATCACTGTTCTTAATGCTTTGAAGTTGAAGTTTTGTCCCGATTTGATACAATCATGGTTTCTCTGATTTTTCTTCATGGATCCAATTCGAATCAGAAATGGTCAACTCAACTTCACATGCAACAATCTACTCAGCTAGGAAGAAAAAATGCACATTTCTAGGAGGGAGTTGGGTTGGCTACCCAGAGGGATTGCATAATTTCTGGGCGGAGCAGCTGACTACTACTGAAAATTGTGCAATTTATGGGCTGATCAAGCCTTGCTGGGACGAATTGCACAATTTGTGTATAGAGCAGCTGACTGCTACCTAGAATTGTGCAATTTTTGGGCCGAGGAACCTTCCTGAGAGGAATTGTGTAATTTTATCAGTGAACAGTGACAGGAATAATTTCCCAATTCTAGAGCCCAGCAGGCTACCAGATAGAATTGCGTAATTTATGGAGGGAAGTTTGGTTTCCATCAAGAATTATGCAATTTCTTGAGGGAGTTGCTCAACCTGCAGTTGGACAAATTCCAGTGAAACAACTTGTGAGGGGGATGCAACAAGCTTTGATGGACAGACTGTCATTCTGCAAGAAAATCACTAAAGCTTGTGTACTTGAGAAGCCAAGACATGCTGCTGTGAAAGGTTGGTAGGGAGGCTCCAAAATGAAGCTAAGATAAAATTTTGGAGGGTGATTGTAGCCACTACAATAGGTTTTACTGATGATACACATAAGCTTCATCTTTTTCTTGCTACTCTTAAAGCAACTTCATTAAAATGGTTTATCGGATTATGAGAACACATAATAACTTCTTGGGAAGACATGAGGAAAAAATTTCTTAAGAAGTATCAAGCCTATTGTAGGCCTAGAGATTCAAAAGAAGATATTTTTAGGATGTCTTAGCATGAAGATGAGAGTTTGTAAGAATACTTAGAATAATTTCTTTACAATTTACAAAAATCCAAACAACATTCTTTAAATCTTGATACCATTCAAACATTTTTTCTCAAAGGAATATGAGATGAATATCTTGATATTCTCAATGTGATGGGTAAATGAGATATTTCATACTTACCATTCGATGAAATTACTGAATTATGTCAGAAGTATTCTAGAGGTAGAGCCAAATCAAGAAAAATAGATATAACTTCAAGAGCTTCTAAATCAGCAACATGAGGAGTAACAAGAGAATAAATAGGGAGTTTGTTAGAAAAATCTAAAATTGATATTTTGAACACCTCAAAAACACAGGTTGATGTATTGAAAGAAAAGAAGAAACAAGAAGAATAAGAACAAATACTATCAATATTTTGTCCTAAGTGTAGGAAGAAGCATCCTTTACGAGAATGTTCTTTGGATAATATACGTGTTTATAGACTTTGTATGGAAAAACATGTCACAGATGATTGACGAACATTAAAAGAGTTGCAATTAGGCCAATTAGAAGAAAATCAAGGGTTTTATTATATGGCACCAGGAAGAGCTTTTCAATCACGTTTTGCAAGTACATCTCAATAGTTTCCTTAACAAATTCCCCAGAATTTTCAGTATCAAAATTCATGGAATGATCCTATGCCATGGCAAGTTTTTCCTCCTCAGCAAAACCAAAACCAACCTTCACAAAGTTGGCGAGGATATGCTTATGGATCCCAAACTCCCCAACAATTTTACCCTCAACAAATATATCAACAACAATATCAATATTATCCTCAATAGTCATATCAACACCCATATCCTCAACAACCATTTCCATATCAGCAATTCTAGCAATCCCCTCAATAAAATCCATTCACACAACAGTTAATGCCTGCACTAACTCAACCTTAGCAACTTCAACTGCCTTCTAAGCAACCATCACCCAGACCAACTCAATTACCAACTCATCCAGTAGCAAATCTGAGTAATAGAGTGGAATGTCCAATATATAATGTGGAAGAAACAACATTATTTCCTACATATTCTATTCTTCCTATTCAAGGCATCCACATGAGGTATGGAAAATTTCTAGAAAAATATTCTCTACCAATCATAGAAGAACAAATTGAAGGATAAAAATATGAAAAATCTAATCCAAAGAATCAAATTTAGAAAAGTAAAACTATTATGACTCAAACACCACATTTACTAGAGTAGAAAACTTCAATTTCTCTTCCTGGATTTAATATCTTAGATTTGTTTCAATATATCATATATATTCCAATCCATACAAAAACAATAAAGGAATTATGTATTAAGAAAACTGGCAGAAAGAAAAGAGATCCATCCATAATCCAAGTCATTGAAAAATTAGCTAGTCTCGTGTCTGAAAAAACAACAATTGAAAAGTATATTGATCCTGGGATACCTATGGTTACCATTTCAATGAATATTTTTTTAGTTCCTAAAACTTTAATTGATCTAGGAGCTGCTATAAATGTTATGACAACATAAACTAAGAAGTATTTAAAATTGCCAAATATCCAACCTACTACTACAATTTTAGAACTAGAAGATAGATGTAAAGTTGTACCAGAAGGAATACTTGAGGACATCATTGTTTCTTTGGATTCATGGGAGTACCATGAAGACTTTCTGATCTTGCAACCAAAACCAAATCTAGGAGGCCATCCTTTAATTCTTGGAAAACCATGGTTAGCCACAACAGATACCTTAATTGGATGCAGACCAGGAAGCATGATCATAGCACATGGAGATGAAAAGAAACATATTACAATCTATCCTCCTACTCAATCTCCTTCTTTACTAACATGGCCTGATGACCAACAAGAAGAAACTAAACTTGTTTTAATCATAAGTCAAGCCTTTAATTTTAGAGAAGAAGAAGAAAATGAGGATTTAATAGACCTTTTTATCTCAGAGCCTAATATTTCTGAGCATCTACAAATGATCATTTAAATCAATGTTTTCAGGAAAATTGTACTATTCAATCATTGTAGAATTAATTTGAAAACATTTTTCATGTCAGCTCAATTACCAATTCTCAAAGAAAAACCATTGAAGTCAATCCTAGAAAGAATCTAAATATTGGTAATAATCTAGAATCATCACAAGAACAATAGGTAATTGCATTGTTACATAAATATTCAAAAGGTTTTGCGTTGGATTATACAGATATGCAGGGAATCCATCCAAAAACATGTATCCATCACATTTACATAGATGAAACAATCAAACTAGTAAGACAACCATAAAGAAGAATGAATCCAATGATGAAGGAGATAGTGAAAGAGGAGTTGCATAAGCTATTACATGTAGGATTCATCTACCCTATCTCATATAGTCAATGGGTTTCTCATTTAATTGTGGTTCCTATAAAAAATGGAAAATGGAGAATTTGTGTAGACTATAGTGAACTGAATAAGGAAACACTTAAAGATCATTTCCCATTACCAGTCATTAATCAAGTACTAGACCCATTGGCAGGGAAAAGTCTCTTTTCCTTTCATGATGGATTTAGTGGTTATAATCAAATCAAGATAGCATTAGAGGATCATGATAAAACTACATTGACTTTTCCTTGGAGAACATATGCTTATAATGCTTTACCTTTTGGATTATGTAATGCACCTGCTACATTTCAAAGAGCAGTCCTAGCTATCTTTGTAGATCTTATACATGAATTTGTTGAAGTATACACGGATGATTTTTTTGCCTATGGAGGTACATTTGATGATTGTTTAAACAACCTTGAAAAAGTTCTAAAGAGATGCATAGAGACAAACTGACTCCTTTGAAATGAGAAATGTTTTATGATGTTAACTCAAGGGATATTGTTGGGGCACCACATTTGTTCTTCTGGAATAAAGGTTGACCCAACAAAGATACAAGTCATTGTAAACTTAATGCCACCAACAACACAAAAAGAATTAAGAAGTTTCTTGGGATATGCAGGCTATTACAGAATATTCGTTGAAAACTTCAGCAAAATAGCTTTAGCCTTGTTCAAATTACTTACAAAATACATTCAGTTTCAATGGACTACAGATTGTTAAAATGTATTTGAAAAACTAAAAGAAAAACTGTCTATATCACCCATTCTCAGAGGACCAATTTGGTCATTTCCATTCCACATATCTACTGATGCATCAGATACATCTATAGGAGCATATCTAGGACAAAAAGAAAATTAGTTTAACTATGCCATTTATTTCATTAGCAAGAATCTGACTCTCGCATAATTAAATTATACAGTAACTGAAAAAGAAATGCTAGTTGTTGTGAATGCAGACAATAAATTTAGGCTTTATATAACATGCTATCAAGTGTTTATTCATATAGATCATTCAACCATTAAATATTTAATTAAAAAACATTACTAATGGCATAATTACTAGGTGGCTATTACTTATGTAAGAATTCAATCTCACTATTCTAGATCGACCAGGAAAAGATAATCAAGTGGCAGATTTCCTGTCAAGACTTCATTCGCCTCCTGATCTTCTTCCTGTTTCAGACAACTTTCCTAATGAACATCTATTTCCTATAACAACTAAACCCCATGGTTTGCATATGCCTTTCTTGGAATCTCCCCACCCCAATCCCCCCAATAAGTATATGGTTCCAACTCAAAAAATGTAGCTAATTATTTATCATCTGGAATATTACCATCTCATTTCACTAGCAAGAAGAAAAGAAAAATAATCATAGAGAGTGTTAGATATAGTTTGGTCAATGGTTACCTCTTCTATACTGGTCCTGATCTTTTATTAAGAAAATGTGTAAGAGAAGATTAAATTCTTGATATTCTAAAAGAATGTCATGATGAACTATGTGGTGGCCATTTTGTGATAAACGAACAACATACAAGGTGCTCAAGCTTATCTACTACTGGCCAACAATTTTCAAGGAATCAAAGGCCTATGTCAAAAGGTGTGATAGCTATCAAAGAACTGGAAGACCTATAGTATGAGATGAGATGTGATTGAAACCACAAGTACTTATAGAACCTTTTGAAAAATGGGCCCTTGACATTATGGGACCTATTAACCTGCCTTCAAATGGAAAGAAGTACATCTTAGTGTGTACAAACTATGTTACAAAATGGGTGGAAGCAAAAGCAGTGGCATGAAAAACAGAAGAAACAGTGGTTTCATTCCTCTTTGAAGAAATATTTGTAATATTTGTAGTTCCAATATAGATTGTTACAGACCATGGATCACAGTTCACTTCTAAACTTGTCAGAGATCTTACGGGAAAATACAAAATAAAGCATAGAAAGTCTACTCCGTATCATCCTTAAGAAAATGGAAAAGTGGAATATACTTATACGGTTCTGGAAAACATCATAACAAAGACAGTGCAAATGAACAGAAAATATTTCTCAGACAAATTAAAAAATGCATTATGGGCATACAAAATTACACAGAGAAATACTACTAGATTCAGCCCATATCAACTAGTATATGGTAAAGAAGTTATGTTACCAATCATGTTTCAAATTCATACATTTAAAATTGCAGCAGAATTGGGATTGGACCTGTCAGAAGCCCAACAGGAGAGAATTACGTAGCTGAATGAACTAGATGAGATCAAACAACAAGCAGTTGAGCATGCATCACTAGTACTACTACAGAGAATCCAATGGCATGACATATTTATCAAAATAAAAAAAAATCATAAGGGAGACTAGACACTTCTTTTCAACTCCAAGTACAAATATTTCAAAGCTAAGTTTACTACACATTGGCTTAGGCCATATGAGATAGAAGAAATCTTTGACAATGGAGCAACCAAGATCAAGATAATTGATGAAGCTACCATTTCATTTCTAGTTAATGGTTATAGACTCAAATTTTACAATAAGCCTATCAATAAAGAAGACTTTCTAAAAAGAGTCTCAGTGGAAAACAATATGGAAGTATTGGAATAGCATAGTGATATGCCTTCCCTACTTCTATGATAAAAAATAAAAAAGAGTTATAAAATAATAAAGGAGTTTGGTTGGGAAAATCCAGGATACTGGCACAATACAAACTTGAATTCATATCAGAAAACCAACTTGTTTGGCCAACATGAATTCTCTTTTATGTTTTTCAATTTCATTTTGTAGAATCATCCTCCAAAATTCAAAGACTTGAAGATGAGTCTCAAGATCATCAAGGTGGTAGATTCATAACAAACCAACAAACTATGCAATTGGTTTAATGTCAAGCAGTTGTATTGCAGAAGGGACCTGAGACATCATAATAAATATTTATCAGTAAGGGAGCTAAAAAATATCAATGTCATAAGTTATTGCATAAGGGACTTGATTATTCATCTTAAAATCAACATCAAAGGGACTTGAGAATCAACTACAAGCATCTACAATTTAGCAGAATTCATTTTGAGGTCAAAGTATCGTCATCATTAGCAAAAGGTAAAGTGTGGACAAAAGAGCTAAGCTCATCATCAATAGAACAAAATCATTGACAATGAGATATCAAGAGAAAGGAAAGTACTATAAGTTTAAATTATTCTTAATGCCTTCGATTTTGAAAATTTTTCTAAATTTGATAAACTAGTTTAAACTTGAATATGCAGCACCCCTATCCATGTATATATCATCATACATGATCCTACATTACCCTATATCCTACATCACCCTACATTTACCTCTTACATTATTCATTCACCTTATTACATTTTTTCCTTATCCTTATTATAACCTTACATTCATCAATTAATCATTCACTCAACCACATTCATTTTCATTTTTGACCAAACGTTTTGGCCACATCTTTTCACGCCAATTTTTTTTTCCTCATGGAAAATTGCCTACAAAAAAAGAAGGCTTAGTTTCATATGCCTAAAAAACAAGAATAAAGAGAGTTAGTATCATTACAAATATACTTAGCATCTTATCTCAAAAAGAATTTGATTTGAAATGACCCAAAATTGTGTTCATTTCAAAACAAATCAATACATAAGTATATGTAAATGATGAAAAAAAGGGCAAGTATGCAATGATAAAGGAATAATAATGGATATGCAACATGAAATGCAAGTATAATGGATTTAAAAATGCACAATGAACAAGCATAATGCATAATCAAGAAATCATGCAATGCAAAAATCATAGACTGGTCTTAATAGTGATGAGTATTGAAACATGTAAACTACAAGCAATTACGAGCTATGATGCAGCATTAACAAGAAACAAAACAAGTGTCGAGACATGTACAATGGATAGCACTTGTGTTACAAAGTGGTGATAAGAGTGTAAAATCACGATGCAAGTTATGTACAAAGTTTAAACAAATGGTAAGCTATGTACAAAGGGAATAGAACTATATCATGCGCATGTATCAAGTAAAAAAAGTGGCACCCAAAGGTACAAGTGAGAGGATGAACAATCAGCTATTCAAATAAAAAAAAATGCAGTAGCAAACGATAAAAAAATGTTTCAAAGGGTTTCACACACAGTTGAACACTGTCTGCACATTTTTCTTCATCATCACAACTAAGTTTCATCATAACCCAGCTTTGAATAAAAGGACATTTCGTATTCAATTTTTATTAAGAGCCTAAAGAAAACATGACAAAACAAATCCTGTTTGACTGAGAAATATGCATAGATTGAAAGAGAACTACGTGCAAAGACGATAACCCTGTGCAGTAGAGACAACACGAGAAATTGCGTGGAGAAATAAAGAGGAGAATTGTGTTTAAAGGGAGGAGAGATAGGAGAGTTCCAAACCAAGATTTTCTTTGTGCTGAGAAGACATATTCTCCATCAAATCCCATAAATTGTGTAGTGATTAGGTAAGAGTAGATCTTGGGGTCTTCTCAACAGTTAAAAGATTTCTAAGATTGTGTTATTCTCTTGAAAATGGTTCAACTTAAGTTGTTATTTAAATGTGTCATACTATGAGAGAAACACAACTTCAATCATAGATTAGCAATGCTCTATCACCCTAAAAAGGCTCTACCACCTGTAGACCAATGACTTTTCGAATTGGTGGAGACGAAGAGTTTAAATAGGGTTGTATGTTTACATAGGAAAAAACAATCCTTAACAAGATAATCTCTACAAGGTTTCGACAGTGATTTGCAACTCATGTATCGTTCTGAAAACGATTTCGTCATACAATTTTAAACACAGCTTGCCAAATTTTTCACATAAAAAAGCACAGTGAGCATCCTTTTGCATACACAGTGAGCAGTTTTGTATGAAATTTTGCAAACAAAGGATGTTTTTCATGAATTTTTATGGGCAATTTTGTAAACAAAGAGGATTTTTAAACACAATTTTGCAAATAGTGAGAGGTTTTGAATGCAGTGGAGATGTTTTTACATGGTTTTTTCACACAGTGAGAGTTTTCTTTTACCAAATTTTGAAAACAGAGGTTTTTTTCTTAATACCATTTGCAGTAGGACATAGAGAAATTAAGACCTAAAGGCAGAAGAAGTAATATCATTTTTTTTCAAAGCTACAGAGGTGTGGTAAGCACATTAACATTATTTTTATCACAAGATTGCATGAATGAGAAGGTCATATATATATCTATATATATATATATATATATATATATATATATAGATATATATATATATATATATATATATATATATATATATATATATATATATATATTCTTATTATATTCATGATGAAGTTATTTATTGGACAAGACCATATTAATTGGTACATAGAGCAGATGAAAATGGAAACCAAAACTAAACCTGAAGACTTTAAGATAGAAAACTGGAGTAAGGATATAGCAGAGAAGCTATACCAGGAAGGGCTATTGGAATTTCTTAAAAATTTCAATGGTCACAACGATAAAATCACATAGGAGTTCATAGAGCATTTTGAACACAGAAAAAACAAAGTTTCTGAAATTTCTATACCATTGAACCCAACCTTTCTTTCTCAAGCATTGGACCTTCCTTTGTTAGGATAAGAGTATCACAAGGGTATGAATTTTAAGGTGAAGGGATGGACTTTTTTCCTGGAGAAAGAAAGGAAGGGGTCCTTTGATAGGACAAAATGGATTCCAAGAGATTGGCTCAAAGAGCCATGGTCAGAATTGGATTTGATTATCCATTAAGTACTTCACTTGTGATAATTAGTATAATGTGGTATACCTCTATCATATCAAATTGCTTCAACATATGAAGGGAGATTGTAAAATCAACTTACCCTAATTCTTTTCAAAAAGCCTAACCAAAATGATAGAGAATGTCAAGAACAAAACAAAAGCCAAGGAAGCCAATATCTATCATCATGGGCTAATCAAGATACTTGTTGAGTATCAGGTAAGGAATAAGGGGTTTCTTTGGAAGGATTTTTTGGCTAAACATCATTTTGAAGAACAAATAAAATAGAATGAGGAGAAGTTTAAGTAGTTGCATGTAACAAGAAGTATCATGCATTCACCTTTGTATCCTAAGAAAAGATTTAAGAAGAATTAAGATGATATTATGATTGAAAAAGACAAATCCTTTATTTCCATTCCAAGGAGGCCTAGAAGATCACAAGAGGAACCAAGATGCAAAGGAAAGGATATAGAAATTGAAATTTTTAGAACTAAGCCTCCAAAAACATTAGGGAAGATTGATGAAATTATACATAGATTGGAGAAGGATGTCCAGGAAGACCCCATAGAGAAATATTCCTACTTTGAGGATGCTTGAGTAGGAGCCACCTCATCTCACTCATATGCCAAAGAGACAAGGGAAGAATCTAAAGAACTGCACAGTGAAGTATATATTAAAAAATAGCAGAGATGACAAGTGAGATGGAAGACAGCAAGGTCATCGAGAGACATTTGGAAAAGGAGAACAAAATGTATAAAGAAAATAACAACAACATAACCAAGGAGAGCAAGAAATTGAGCAAGAAAATTAAAAATATTGAGACTCAGAATATCCTCATCTCCAAACAAGCCTACAGATGACTAAATGAGAAAAGATTATGGCAATACAAATATGAGAAACAAAAAGTGAAGACTACCATCTACAAAGAAGAGAAATATGAGGGTATTGACATTCTACTTTAGGCTGCACAGGAAGAAGCTACATGATTAGGAACAATAGGGGCATCATCACTCGAGAGATCTAAATGGAGGAGGCAAGTATGATGACATGCTTGAACATCAACAAGGGGGAGATGTTGGACCTCAGTTTTGGTCATCTTTGCCTATTCTAGATCCATTTATTTACCACAATATTCGATCCTATTTCTCCTATATATGCCTCATTTTAGTCCTATTTTTCATATTTAGGTAACTAAATTAAGCTTTTCAATTTTTTGAATTTTTTGTAAAAATTGGATTCTAAGAGTAAATTTGGACTACATTAAAAATTCTCGTAATAACTTCATTAAAGTCATATGTTCAGGACACCTGGGCAGGATCTGAGCACATATTTGGAAATATTGGGAACCACATATGAAGAAACACCTATTTGTTTTGTCAAACTGAGCAAAAACAGGCCCAATCAACGCTGGTCAAACTTGACCTTTCATTTAGGAATTCCTAGTAAAAAGGAGCAGATTTATTATTTTGTGGGATTTTTCCTGATTTTGTAAGCCATACTTGATGAGTTTGATCTGTATGGATGGATTTGGATTGATAAGGCTGTTAGGGCCATTATAGCAAAAAAAAATTATGATTTTCTTATTTCAACAGAGTTTATGGACCATTCAGTGTGTGTAATTTTGTATTAAGATTATTGGAGACGTTGCAGATAATTTGAAGAATCATTTATACTATTCTATTTTTTTTCATGATGTGCATGATTTATTATGTTAGTTGTATCTAAAGAGTTCTTCAAGTGTACAAGGCAAGGTTCGAGGCCCCCCATACCAAGCAAAGTACACGTTAGTTAAATTTTGTATAAATTAGCATAGTTTTGATTCATTATTTCTTGTTTCAATTTTATGATTCAATTACTTAGATGTGTTATTATTTCTATATGATTTTTAGATAATTTTGGTTTAAAATCTAATTTGCGTATGAAAGGAAAACCAAGTATTTAAGTTAAATTCTCTTTCTATGAAATTATGCATCACAACTAAAAATTATCCTTTTTCATTTCTTGAATTGTTTCTTGAATTCTAGTTTATGATTTGATGCAATGGTAATGTTGTTGGAGTAGAATTTTGAGGAAGGAAAACCAGGACCTCCTAAGTTAGGAGCCTCTTCTCCTACTTTTTACACATCACAAACTACTACTCTTTAGTTTCTCTTCTTGAGGAAAGTACTATGGGGAAGGACAACGAGGACCTCCTAAGTTAGGAGCCTCTTTCTTTGCTTACTGCATCTTAAATCAGAGAATTTTTATTTTCTTTAAACTTAGAACTTATTTTTAATATGCATTTACTTTAAACTTTGAGCCTTCCCTTCCGAAATTTACTTTACCTCAAATCGATATACTTTGGAAGTTCTTCCAAGTCTACCAACCCTAATTGATAAGTAAAGCACTTGTGTTGGATTACTTAGTAAATTGACCTGACACACTTCACTCGTGGTACCTAGAGATTGTTCAAAAAGTGGTATTTTTACGTATATTTATCATTGTTCAATCTTGTATAAGTTTCTCAATGAGTTTGTATGAGTCAAACATGGTTTTATGTTTAAAATCGTCACATTCATCCCTTTTCCTGTATGACGGGCTTAGAGAAATAATTGGTTTCAAAGAAGACCCATTGAGGCCAAAAGCATATGAGCCTAAAGCCTTGATCGTGGATCCTTCATTGTTCATAAGTGCTCAATGCACCCTCCAAGAGCACAAAGCACACTTGTTAATCCATCTTTCCCATTCCTTGTTCTGAACTCCGCCCTTCAAAAACCAAGCCTTCCTTTAAGCGCATTCCTTAGGCCTAAAGGAATTTACCCTCTTTGAGTGCACTCATTTGACCTAAAGGAATACAATATCCTTGGGAGCACCCATTTGACATGAATGAGTGCACCCTCCTTGGAGCACTCCTTCATCACAAAGGAATGCACCCATTGAGTGCATGAGCACACCCTGAAGGCCTTAAGCTACACCCTTTAGCCTTCCATAATGCACCATGCACCCTCTTGACCCTTTGAGCCCATTAGTACACTTTTAAGGCATGAAGCTTCATCCTTCAACCTTCAAACTTGTGCCATGTTCCATCTTTGGTCTCTTGAGCACATGAGAACACTTAAAAGGCATGAAGCTGCATCCTTCAGTCTTTGGATTTGTGTCAGGAATCCTCATTGGTTTCCTTTGAGTTCAATCCTTAGACCTGAAGGGATGCACCCTCCTTGAGAACACTCCTTCCACTCGAAAAGATGCACCCTTCTTTAGAGCACTCTGTCAATGTGAAGGAGTGCACCCTCCTTGAGAGCATTCCTTTAACCCAAAGGAATGTGCCCTCCTTGAGAGTACTCTGCTTGATTATCTTCTTGATTCAAAGGAATGTGGAGCCTGATTATCTTCTATATTCAAAGGTATCAGTGCATTGAACCCCAGTTCATAATGGGGCGGCAATGCCACCTGTCAAATATTCGCTATAGGGGGGGTCCAGGGGGGGGGGGGGGTCGAATATGCCACCAAAGCCAAAAAATAGATGTAAAATTGCCTTGTAAAATGTTGCAATTTCGTATTCAGTCCGGGCCATTCATTAGGTGGAGATCTAACTGTAGAAGTTATGTTTAATTTAGGGTTTTTTTCCTAGAAGGAAACCCCTCGTTATATATGAGGGAATTGTATTACGTCTATGTAGATCTATATTCTGAGTGATGAAGAGAGAGGAGATTTAGAGCGAAGAGGGAATTACAGTAGATCTGTTGTAGGTTGTATCCCTTCAATTTGTTGGATAATATAAAAGGAAGTATTGGTTATTTCTCCATGGACGTAGCCCAAACTGGGTGAACCACATATATCTATGTCTCTCTTGTTTTATGGATTTTATGTGTTTATATTTCTACAATATTTTATGTGTTCCATTGCTCTGTAATATATAATTTTCTAACACCTTCCACTCGAAAAGATGCGCCCTCCTTTAGAGCACTATGTCAACGTGAAGGAGTGCACCCTCCTTGAGAGAATTCCTTTAACCCAAAGGAATGTGCCCTCTTTGAGAGTACTCCTTTGAACCGAAGGGATGTGCCCTCCTTGGTTTCTTGAGTGCATGAGCACACTCTGAAGTCATGAAGCCTTATCCTTCAGCCTTTAGGTGTGTTCCCTATGCCATGTTTCTCTCCCTTGGGCGCACAACACACTTGCAAGGCTTAAAGCCTCCCCCTTTGTAGTTTGGTCTTGTGCCATGCGCCCTACCTTGACTGTCTCCCTCTTTTGAGCACATGATCAGATGGTGAAGCCATGAATCCTTTCCCCTTCATCCCTTCATCCTTTCAAAGTGCGCCCATGCGCCCATAAAACCATTTTGTGCCTCTCACGTGCACTGAAAAGGCATGAATAGAAGATATGCATAAAACATGGTAAAATATGATATTTTCACATTGATTGTCGATTTTCATGAGTGATTGCAGATGCAAGTATTCCAAAAATATCAACGAAAGCACCCATGAGGAAGAGCGGGAAAAGAGAACAAACAAAGGAAGCTGCATGAAGAATGAAGAGTGCCCTTAAACCTGGATGATCAAATCATCCCAAAGACCCTATTATATCAAGACCCTTTGGAGGGTGAGGACATCAACAATTGAACCTACTTATATAAATGAAGACACAAGTGGTCGCCATGTCACAACTAGAGAAAGTCCATGTCATTAGTGACTACTAGTCCCAGTCATCAAATATAATGGCATTTCAAGTCTCATCACATGATGATGTGGAAGTCATGATGTATTATTGTAACCATTGTAAACACAAATAAGTGGATGTCCAAGAGTCATGTATGAACTAAATAACCACAAAAGTCTAAATGACATGTTATATCAAAATTTATCATTTGGAATTCCAAAGGTTCTAGAAGTCCAAAGGTCACTAGAAGTTGGAAGGTCAAGATTCCTGAGGATATGAAAGGTCATTCCTCAAGTTATAAATAGATAATCATTCCTCATGTAAAATAATTTTAACTTTGGATTCTCCCACAAGACATTAGAGAGACACAATTAGTACTTTTGGGGAGCATGTAGTGGCTCTAATGCTCCACTATTGGAGCTAGTGGTGTTCATTATATTTATTTATCTTGGGACTTTTGCTTAATATTGAAGCCTTTTTAGGCCATCATGTTTTCATGCATAGATTGTGAATGTTTCTAAGATTATTCTTTGAATGTTTATGGTTCCTGTTTTATTTCACCAGTACAAGAGTAATTGAACTATTTTGGTGACTTTGGCGCTCCTCGTTGAAAATGTGTTGTTATGTTTGTAATGATCGTCACATCTATGTGAACTATTTCTCTTGATTTTAGATGATCCTTTCTCTTTCAAGTGTGTCTCCATTAGGGAAGTACTATTACTTCTCTCTTAGAGGCTCACTTTGTTCCTTCTTCATAGTAATAGGACCTTGATACATCAGAAATTGAACATCCACAAAACACACTAGCTTACTCATTTGAAAGGACCTTCACATTTATCTCTCGTGCTGACAACTATAACCAAGGCATATATTTAAGTAAATGAGAGTCAGGCCATATTCCAGATGGGAATCCTACAGTAAATGGTTTAAGGTCTAGTTGGGACATTATATCAAGGGAATCCCCGATATGTTGGTAGTATCCAATGCCGTCAATAGATGACCATTCTTTTACCTCATCATCCTGATTCCCATCTACTAGTAGGGATATCACTAGCAACTACTTACAACATCCTTTCCCTGCTTGCCGCTATTTTTTGAAAAGTATTTCTTTCACCCTCTCCTTTTGGTTGGTCATTTTGTCCATGATTCTTGTGTGAATTAGAATAAAACTCACCCACTTCCAATACAAAAGGCCATCTAGCCACCTCTCTAGATTTTGTTACCAGCTCTTCCATGCAACTTTCTCGACATTGTTTGAGACATTCTATTTGTGTCTCCTCAACATCCTCATTTTTCAACTCCCTCTACTAATTTGGAATTTGCATGCAGTCCATGAGACTTTCAAATAGTCTCACCTAAAAATTTGACCAATCTCCAGGGGTTATGCCTTGATCAAGCGACCACATCAATGAATTCTCTTCTCATGTTTGACCAACTTTAGTTCTTCTTCCTCCAACTGAGTAATTAAAAATTTATTCAATTTATTCCCTATTTTTCTGGCCTTAGAAGTTTTTCATTTTAAAACCATTATTTCTAACAGGCAACTTGAACCTCCTCCTTACGTTCCATCTCTTTCTCTTGTCTTCTCCATGTCGGGGTTTTCTCTCACTCCTTCCAACATGGCTTGTTGCTAGAAATTTCTTCCTCTACAACACTTATTCTTCTATGCATTTCACTTAATGTCTATTCCTAGACTCATTCTTTTTTGGAATACAGTACTGTGTTCTTCCTCTTGGGAAACTTCCTTTTCCTATCCCTTGCCTTTTATGTCTTATATTTCAACATCAAATTATCAGTAATTATTAAATTAACTAGAATATTACCTTTCAAGTACCACATCCTCTCCTCAATGACTGCAACATCTACTAGTTGCAATGATCATGCCCAAAAAAAGAGCTTATGCTCTGATACCACAATGATAGTAGGCCCCTTCGTTGGCCTGCTCTCTTTCTCGGGATTCTTCCTTCCTTATGGTGGAACACCTTTCCTTTTTCATTAGATTGAAACCCTTCTTTCTATTGGCATAATTATGTCCCTTTACTTTTAGACGAAATCCTCTTTCCTTATTTATATTAACATAATTCCATACCCAATATTTATATATATTTCTTGGGCCTTACATGAAACATCATGAGTGGAAATTTGATCAGGAGTTTACCCTTTTCTCATGCCGGTATATTCACTTTTATCAATAAAGACCAATATAGGTCATTTAAAATATAGAATGGCCTAATTCTTTATGCCTAATAAATCAATCAATCTATCTATAGTTTACGATTCACTCCTTGTTAAAGCTAGAAAACAACTGAATTGTTTCATGGGACCCAATCCAAGTCAAGAGTCAAGGACTCTCACCATGCTTACACTATGAGTTAGCTCAAAGTATTGAACTCTAACTGGTCAAGGTAAGGTTTCTCATGTTCTCCTGTAAATAAGGATCTCGGCGTTTCTTGAGGCTAACTTGTCCGAAGAAGGTTAGGGCTCAAAAAAAAAATTCCACATTCTTATCTCCACATACCCAAACTTTCCTTGGAAGTTGACTAGATGACTCCTTCAACTATCATAGGCTAGTGAATGATAATTTTTAAACCGACTTCGTGTTTTATTTTGAAATGTTGTCTTTTAAGCCATGAACCATTTCTAACTGTATTTGTTACACGAAGACCTGGTAAAAATGTTATTTGCTTCATTTCCACACTCTAAATTTGAACACAGACTTCACACTTGACCGAGTTTATTTCCACTCTCAACATCATAAAATTTCGATCATAAGATTCATCAATACGTTGGTATCACAATCTTTCAGAGATTTTCCAGTTTTTTGTTATACTGTATGTGAGATGTTGAAGGCTCGATGTTGCCACCCTCTCTCTTATATTCTTGTTATGCCACATCAACAAAGGGATTTGAGCTTCTCATGCTTGACAAAGTTTCATGATAAAAAATGTAAACTTGAACGTGATAGTAAATTTCCAGTAAAATTTTATGTATTGTAGGCAATGGATCACTTTGCAAAACACATAAAATTATGTTTTTTTTAACTTAGTTAACAACAAAAACAAAGACAAAATACCATATCAGAAATGTTGGGTGTGGAGCCTGATTAATTTCTTTATTTAGAGGTATCATGCATTTGACCGCAGTTCCTAATGTGTCGGAAACGCCGCCCATAATATTTGCGCTACAAGGGGGGTCCAAGGGTTGTGGCAGCAATCTTTAGGAGCCCCCCCCTGGTGGGGTATTGGGAGCAGCGCCCCCGAATCTAAAAAAAGATGTAAAATTGCCTTGCAAAATGTTGTAATTTTGTAGTCAATTTGGGTCGTCTATTAGGTGGAGATCTGATGGTAGAGGTTATGTTTAATTTAGGATTTTTTTTCCCTAGAAGGTAACCCCTCATTATATATGAGGGAATTGTATTACACCTATGTAGACTTGTATTGTGAGTGACAAAGGGAGAGGAGATTGTGCAAGAGTGAAGAGGGAATTACAATGGATCTACTATAGGTTGTATCTCTTCAGTTTGCTAGATAATATAAAAGGAAGGACTGGCTATTTCCTCGGGATGTAGCCCAAATTGGGTGAACCACGTATATCTATGTCTCTTGTTTTATGTGTCTTCTGTGTTTATATTTCTGGAATATATTTTATGTGTTCCAATGCTATTTAATATATAATTATCTAACAACTAGTATCAAAGCTGAAGGTCTAATTGGCTGATAAACTCATAAGAGAGAAGGGTTCTTGGTTCGAGTGGGAGCAATGGTGGAAGATTATAGGTTTAGGGTTGAAAAATTTAACGGCCAAAACTACTAGCTATGGAAGATGCAGATGGAAGATTATTTGTACCAGAAAGATCTCTACCAACCATTGAGCCGAAAGACAAAGAGGCTGACATGTATGATAGACACAGAATGGGATATTCTCCAGAGAAAGGCACTTAGAACAATACGGTTGTGCCTAGTGGTGTCGGTAGCCATTAATATTTCAAAGGAAACTCCAACAGACGGTTTAATTTTGACATTGGCCAAACTATATGAAAAACCCTCAACCTCAATTAAGGTATTTCTCATTAAGAATTTATTTAACAGGAAGATGTCAAAAGGTGGATCTATTGCTGATCATTTAAATGAATTTAATACAGTTACCAGTCAATTAAGTTCTGTAGGGGTAACTTTTGATGATGAAGTTAGGGCTCTGTTATTTCTGTTCTCATTGCCGAAAAGTTGGAATGGTTTAGTTATGGCCATAAGTAACTCTGTCTCTGGATCTAGTACTTTAAAGTTTGATGATGTTGTCATTGCAATCCTTAGTGAGGAAATGCAATGGAAAAGCTCTGGTGAGACATCAAGTAATGCTTTAACTGTAGAGACTAGGGGAAGAAAAATGGAAAGAGGAAATTTCCCAGCATATCACAGTAAGTCAAGGAAAGGAAGATCGAAGTCCAGATCGGGGATAGAGTGCTAGAAATGCGGGAAGAAACGACACTTGAAGAAAGATTGCAACTCTCAGAAGGGAAAAGAAGGAGACGCGCAGCAAGAAAACAATCATGAAGCGAATGTGATAGGTGATGTGTTGCAAGATTCTTTCATTCTTTCATTAGAAAATATTATTGATGCATCGGTGTAGGGGCCTCATTCCATGCCACATCTGATAGGAAACATTTTCATGATTATGTTCAAGGAGATTTTGGACAGGTTCAATTATGTGATGATAAACCATGTAAAATCATTGGAATGGGTACAGTTTTAATAAAACATCGAAATCAAAATCAATGTCTATTGAAGGAGGTAAGGCATGTTCCAGATCTAAGAAGAATAATATAATTTCAACAGGGTTGTTGGGAGGCGAAGGTTGTGTGACTACTTTTACAGATAAAAACTGGAAGTCCACTAAAGGATCCCTGGCAATAGCCAAAGGAGAAAAGGTTGGTACATTGTATTTATGAAATTGTATTTCTAATTTTGTTAATGCTTTAACCTCTATAGGAGAAGATATAGCATTGTGGCATCATAGGCTTGGGCACATGAGTGAGAAGGGGATGCAGATTCTTCACTCAAGAAATTTGTTGCCAGGTTTTAAGCATGTTGATGTAAAATTCTATGAGAATTGTGTTTATGGAAAATAGAAGAGAGTCAGATTCTTCAGAGTTAGGAAAGGAAAGAAGAGTGAAAAATTAGATCTTGTGCATACATATGTATTGGGACCTTCTCAAGTATCATTTCTCGGTGGCTCTCATTATTATGTTACTTTTATTGATGATGCGACCAAAAAAACCTAGATTTATTGTATTCGAAATAAATATGATGTATTTGACACTTACAATAAATGGAAATATTTGGTTGAAAATGAGACAGGAAAAAGGTTGAAGTGTCTCAGATAAGACAATGGAGGTGAATATTGGAGCAAAGAGTGTTGCACTAAAAATTGTCACCTTGACATTTTGTTATCTGTGTGAGTTCATTACCACTCATACTATCCTCCTCTGCAAGTCTAAAACATCAGTTCCTCATATCAAGTCTTGAAAATAAGAGAAAAGCTATCAAAAGTCTTTAAAACTCTGGTTCCGCACTTTATGTTTGTCTTACCTGCGGTCCCGCACCTAATGGTCATGTCTCCTGCGCACCTGACCACACTGTCTCTGTGTTAAAGGTGCGGACCCCTGTAAAAGTTAAAAAGGCACGAGTATACTCTGAAAAACTCACTTTCAGTCATTTCTAGAAGCTTCTAGAAGGAATATTGAGGTGGCAAGTTCGCTCTTTTAAGGTTCTGTTGGCATTATGATGTATGTGTTGTACTTGATGGCAACCCACTCATAGAAGAAAATCTCACTTATATACGATCAGATGAATCCACAGAAGAGATATCAGATGTGACATAATACATGGGACGCAGGATAGCTCAAAGGAATCAAATGACAAGTCCTTAGTATGACAAGTTAGCTTTGCCATCAAGTCCAAAGGGGGAGATTGTTGGCATTATGGCTCAAGTGTTGTCCTTGATGGCAACTCATACAGATGACAGATCATAGTGCAACAGGTCAGTAGCAAAGATTGATGATCAGCCTACAAAGAATGAAGAAAATAAGAAGTTCGCAGGTGCGCCGATCAAAAGGTGCGGTCATCGGCAGGTTCCGCAGGCACATCATTTAGAAGGTGCGGACATGTTCGCAGGTTCACAGTTCAAAAGGTGCGGACCCCAGTTCACACACTTTCATGCAGAGAAAATCGCGCGCACGTGGGAAATCTTACGGGCGGTCCATGGTATTTAGTCCGACGCTTTTGAACCTATGGTTTGGTCCGTGGTTTTGCATCTAAAGGTTTGAACCCCGGTTTTGGATCCCTAGTATTGGATCTCTATGGTTTTGGTCCATGGTTTGAGAAAGGCCTAGACTATAAAAAGGGGAAGGAGATCATTTGGATGGAGCACTCATGTGTTGAATATCTTAAGGAGAGCAAGATTTGAAATTCTGGTGATCGGTTGGTGAGTGATAGCTGGATCTGAATCAAGGAGAAACCTGAGCTTTATAAGGTGGATCTACTGATGGGTTGAGATCTCCTTGGCGCATGATCAGATCTGTAGATCTGATAGTCTGGGGTATGAGTAAAGTCTGAAAAATTGATCTATACGTGCAGGACCGCAGGTGCGACATAGTTGCAGGTGAGGAGGACCGCAGTCCAGACACAGCTCAAGTGCGGAGGTCCATAGGTGGTTTGGAGCAACAGGTGCAGAGGTGCGCAGGAGATTCTCAGTAGCAGTGCAGAGGTGTGCAGGTGATTCTTAGCAATAGGTGCGGAGGTGCGGAGGTGCGCAGGAAAGACAGAGCAACAGGTGCGGAGGTATGCAGGAGAGACACAGGCATAGGTGCAGAGGTGCGCAGGCAAGCCTAAGATGCAGGTGCGGTGATCCGCGGGTCAGACACAGAGAAAGTGCGGATACCCGCAGGCTTCCTATTGGTCAAGTTGCGGACTTCTCAGAAAATATGTTTTAGCTGATTTTACTGCTGTGTTCAGGGTTCTGAATTAATGTCTGGTTACTGTTACTGTTTTCTGGTTATAACATTCTGAGAAGAGTTTGATTGATTCTATATATTGGGGTTTCATTGATTCAATTTTAAGTGATGTAAAGATTGATGTTGGTTGATTATGTGCTTCAATGATATTGATGGGTCTAGTATGAAAATTGGATGAAACGTGGCCTTCAGATTATGTGTTGTGCTTCAGGAGTATCCAGTCTGAAAATGTATGAAACGTGGTACCCGGAGGAGAGAAGATTGTAGGCTGGCGCCTACGTACTAGTATCTTAGCTAGTACAAAAGCAAAGGGGGTGGTAGCTCCCTTCCAGTAGTAGTTGGAAATCTTTGGAGCATGTCAGCAGGTAGCAGCCTGCATACTAGTAAATGGATCGGCTAGTACAAGAGCTAAGGGGGTTGTAGCTCCCCTCCAGGAGAGTCTGGAGAACGAGAGAAGGTTGAAGCCTTCTACAGGTAGAAGCCTGTGTACTGGTATAAGACTGTGCCAGTACAAAATATTGTAAAAGGAAGTTCTTATTAAAAGAAGATAGAGACGACTTGCAGCAGGTGGTTTTCACCCACATTGGGTTTCCACCTTACATCATGGTGTTCATGTGTGCTTCTTGTGTGTGATGATCTGTTCTGTTTTACTGCTTCGGTTTACTATTCAGATGGTTAAATAATGTTCTAATGCACTCATTAAGGATCAACTAACTGAATCATAAGTTTACTGGATATACACTGGTTGCATTATCATAGTTATGGAAGTAGCATATATGAATCTGAATATGAAAAGAAAAAGTTATATTGATTTGATAATACTAATTCAGCCCCCCCCTCTCAGTGTTATTTCCAACAATTGGTATCAGAGCAGGTCCTTTGGTAGAAGCTTGATCACTTAAAGGAGATCCGTAGAACAATGGGAAAGAAGCTTAAGAAGAAAGCACCTAAGAAGAAAGCACCTAAGAAGAAGAAGAACTATGACAATGGGAGTATCGATTGGGGAATATGTGGAAGAAGAACTTCAGATTTAGAATCACTTCATGATGAACAAGCAAATGATCTATCAGGTATGAATTTGTTATCCTCTGGTGATACAGGTATCTATCCATTTGGAAATGATGAAAGTGATAGCGAAACAACTAAATTTGCTCTTATTGGTGAGAAAGAAAGATATCAAATAAAGGCAAAATTTAAGAGGCTTACAGACAAAATTAGAGATCAACAAGATCTATTGAACAAAAGGGAATGTGCCTTCAAAGAAGAAGCTACCAAGCTAAAACCTCAACTAGAGGAAGCAAACAAGGTAAGGAAGTTATTCAAGGACAAATATCAAAAGTTGTAGGATGAAGTAACATCACTAAGAGATGAAGTCAATGAAAAGAGCACCACAATCACGAAACTCAGAGATAGATCCAGTTACTATGAAAGTCTTGAAGCTACGATCCTCTCGCTAAAGGAAGATCTTGAAGAATCAAAGAAGCAGAATAAAGAACTACTCCAATCTCTTGAAAAACAAGAAAATGAAGTTCTCGATCTAAGACATTAGTTGGAAGAAGGAAGAAAAGCTGAAGAAAACATGAAGAAGCGATATCTTGAAAAGGAAGAGCAACATCAGGTTGAGGTAAATATGCTAAAAGATAAGCTAGAAGAAAAAGATAAGCTCTTACGATTTCAAGATAGTACTAAGATTTTGGATGATATTCTTAGTAGTCAAAGGTCTCCTGCTATCAAAGCTGGTCTTGGTTTTCATGAATCTGTTAAAGGTGAATCTAGTAAGACAAGGGACTCTAATGCAAAATCTGAAATGCTCAACAAGGAAATGAGAGGTCAACCCCATCAACAGCCAAGGAAAGAAATTCTTCAAGGAAAATCTTTTACTCCTCCAATGAATAAGGTTGAATGTTATGTATGTCATAATCTTGGACATGTTGCAGCCAGATGTAGAAGAAGAGTGGTTCAAGACCATCATGCAGAAAGATCATCACATTCCAGGTACTTTAATGGTTATTGCTTTTCTTGCAATATGTTTGGTCACAAAGCTGCTGATTGCTACAGGAGGAATATGAAACATGTAAGATGTTATGCATGTAACAAGCTTGGACATATAGCAAAGGAATGCAAGAGTAAGGTATGGGCATCACACCAAAAGGAGAAAACTTCATCACGCTTGAAGATATGGAAGAAGAAGAAAGTACAGTCAAGAATATGTGGCACAACACCATATACAGTCATAACAGACTCAGGGGGAGCTGAAAGTGTAAAACTTCAGTGTCCTAAATCTCATATGCAAGTTTCATAAAGGGAAGTCGTGTATATATGCGAGTTGGTTACTGCTCATTCGCGTATATGTTAGTTTAAGGAAAAGCAGTGGGATAGACTCAAGAAAAGGGGTTTGATATGATTCAGTCCATTACTTGCTCTGTTTCATAATGGTTGCAATCTGTTGATGTTGTGTGGGAATGTCTTGACACTTGAATGATTTGATCTTAACTTGTTGATGCCTTGATACTTCTTGCTGATATATGCATGATCAGATCTGATAGTAAACAGATGGCACAAGTTCAGGGGGAGTTTATGCTTTTAATAATGCATTGTTGGCATTATGGTCCTTGGTGATGATGCTTATATATTGTTGTCATATGATTCTTGGGGTTACATAGTTGATCAGATTTATGGTTGATTCTCTGATGATACATATATGGTGTTTACATGGTGACCTTCATAAGGATAAGGAGAAGTAAAAAGCTTGAATACACATCTTCATTTCTTGATGATGAGTCACTCTAATACAATTATGATGCAGGATTCCTATAGTTCTTGGCGCTCATATGGATGAGGATTGTTGATGTTGATGATATAAAGAAGTCTTGACAAATGATCTTGAGCTCAAGATACTTAGTGCTGGATACATGAATGATTACTCAAAGTTGCATTGTTGGAGACATGATGATGATGAGTTCTTACCTATATGATGATAGGTTGATGCTTACATATGTTGATTGATGCAGATGTTCCCAAGTGATGATACTTGGATCATGCAGATCTTGATGAGATGGCTATGGTGTCTTTCGCATATGATAATGATCTTATAATGCTCAAGATCAAGAGAATGAATTGATATCTATATGTAGGCATATCTTGTCACAGGATGATGTTATCTACACTAATGGGCATATACAGGAGTGTTGATCTAGATGCTATTGGCAGATGCTTATGGAGCTGATCATTCACCATGTATGATAGTTGCTGATGACTTTCATGGTCTTATTTAGATGTTTGGTCTCTGTTATAAATGTCATGTATATCATTCGATGTAAAGATCATGTCAAGTCTCATGATGTAATAGTGTGTCTCTAATCTCTTCTGGTCATATGATGTTGAAATATTTCAATTGTTATCAAGGTCATGTAACAGCCTATGCCTGGGATGGATGATGTTATACTCTTATGCTATCATGTATCCCCACTTGATTGGGTGGATGAGTCAAGTTTGGTATATCCCCATTTTGGTGAGTCTTTGGTGATAGGAAGGTCATTTATGATGTATAGAGTCATGTTCTTCTTGTAGAACATCTTTTTGTAGACCTTTCTTACAGTCAGGGGGAGCATGAACAACACTCTTCAGCAGAGCAGAGACTTCAGCAGTACTCAGAGGAAGCGTGGTCATATTGATACACCTTGGCATATACAAAGGGGGAGCTCATTCAGAAATTTTAGCAGATACTCAGGGGGAGTATGGACAGCAAAATGTTTATCAAGGAAAGAGAATATCTTGGTCTGACCTTTGCCCTTGATGTCAAAGGGGGAGAGTGAGTTGGTGTTGTTGCCATCAAGTCCAAAGGGGGAGATTGTTGGCATTATGATGCATGTGTTGTACTTGATGACAACCCACTCATAGAAGAAAATCTCACTTATATACGATCAAATGAATCCACAGAAGAGATATCAGATGTGACATAATACATGGGACGCAGGATAGCTCAAAGGAATCAAATAACAAGTCCTTAGTATGACAAGTTAGCTTTGCCATCAAGTCCAAAGGGGGAGATTGTTGGCATTATGGCTCAAGTGTTGTCCTTGATGGCAACTCATATAGGTAACAGATCATAGTGCAACAGGTCAGTAGCAAAGATTGATGATCAGCCTACAAAGAATGAAGAAAATAAGAAGTTTGCAGGTGCACCGATAAAAAGGTGCAGTCATCGGCAGGTTCCGCAGGCACATCGTTTAGAAGGTGCGGACATGTTCGCAGGTTCATAGTTCAAAAGGTGCGGACCCCAGTTCACACACTTTCATGCAGAGAAAATCACGCGCACATGGGAAATCTTACGGGCAGTCCATGGTATTTAGTCCGACGCTTTTGAACCTATGGTTTGTTCCATGGTTTGAGTCTATATATTGGGGTTTCATTGATTCAGTTTTAAGTGATGTAAAGATTGATGTTGGTTGATTATGTGCTTCAATGGTATTGATGGGTCCAGTATGAAAATTAGATGAAACGTGGCCTTCAGATTATGTGTTGTGCTTAAGGAGTATCCAGTCTGAAAATGTATGAAACGTGGTACCCGGAGGAGAGAAGATTGTAGGCTGGCGCCTACGTACTAGTATCTTAGCTAGTATAAAAGCAAAGGGGGTGGTAGCTCCCTTCCAGTAGCAGTTAGAAATCTTTGGTTATATTGATTTGATAATACTGATTCACCCCCCCTCTCAGTATTATTTCCAACAGGTTCATGTATCCCATACCTTAAGGAGATAACCCCTTGATGTGAGGAGCTTATCCCTTTGAAGGAAGATTCTATCCCTTCATAGGTGGACCTCTAACCTCCTCCTCTGCACTATAAAAAGAAGCATTGGTCTGGTTACTTGGGAGGGAGAAGCTTAATATTTTTTGAGGTGAAATGCTGCTGGAACTTAGTCTTTTTTAGTTGAGTTTTTATGAGGAGAGATTACATACCTCTAAGATCTCATTTGGAAGAGTGCAAGACTTGTCAAAGTAAAGGAAATTCCTATTTCGGACCCCAGGAAGAGCTTGTTCAACATCAAGGCTGAAAAGGTTGTAAGGTTCTTCTACTATTCAAATCTAATGCAAATATATTTGTTTTTCTCAATAAGCTATTAATTAATGGTTTATTTTATGGATTCCTTGATCACCATAATAGACATGATTTATAATATTTGCTATACAGGTGCTATTTAATGTTTTCTTGTTTGTGATTGCGTATCCTTAAAGGTAACTCTTTCAAACGATTGGATGGTAACTCTTTCGAATGATTGAAGGATGACTACTACAAACAAGCACTGGATCTAAGGTAGGATCTTAACACCTTTGTAGTATTTAATTATAAATCGCATATGTCTAGAGAAAGATAGGTTTGTTTGTCCAGTTGTTGCTAGACTATCTTCTAATACTAGGGACACCGGTCATGTCCACAAGATCGATTTATCTAGCCAACAAATTGGCGGCTCCGCTGGGGAATGAATTTTATTTTTGGTTTTCCTTTGTTTTGACTTGAGAAAATTGTTTTGTTTTTTGGTTTTTGACTGATGTATACTGGCTTGGGTAGCTTTCAAAATATGGGAGTATTTTTGTTTTTTTTTTTTTAAGTTTTCGGGGGACCGCACTTTCTCTTTACAAATAGTGTGGGCATCTCCACATTTTTCCTTTAGTAAACAATGTGGGACCGCACTTGTTACTTCTAGAGCCTGAGGAACCTGTTAATTTTTTTTTTTTGAAAAGCCTAAAATATCTTCTTCCAGTTAATTTTAGGCTTCATTTAGCATTTCTAATTTCTGCCCAGATCTTTATTTTTCCTATCAAAAATCTCTTATGAGTGAGTTCCGATAGCATTTTGTTTTGAATGATTTTCTAGAAGTTTTGCATGCTTGGAGTGGTTTTCACTTTTTCTCTGTAGTGACTCAAATATTAGAAGCTTGAGAAACCTTAGATCACCTTGGTGTATTTTCTTCTTCTTGATGAGTCTGACTAGGTTTTTAAATCTATCCTTTGTGAGAAATAGATTTAGTTTTCTCTTTGCAAATCTTTGAACAAACTTTGTTATAAGTTCTGAATTTCATTTTTACAAAAGAAAACATATCTGGATGTTTTTGATTGATTTGTTATTTTGTGCAAATGAATCCTTAGTTTACTTAACAACTAAGTAAAACGACCTCAAAAAATAATTTAAGCTTTTATTCAATTAGAATTTTAAAGTTTTTAGATCTCAAAATTAGGTTTTGTAGTTTTGAGTGTTTTTTCTAGAACTTGTAGATCTCTTTTGAAGCAAATTGTTTTTTTTGTAGTTTCGAGTTTTGAAAAGGGAAAGGGATTTATAGTGAGCATTAATTATTTGTCTCGTTTTGAGTTCTTATTAAAAAGACAAAATGATTTTCTTTCCATTTCCATATTGAAAGAAATAATTGTTTCTTAAAGAATTGCATTCTCGAACTCTTTCTTTTAGCTAGAATTTCATTGAAAGAAAAACGAATTGCTTATCACTTTAGGTGCATTTTTTAGTGTGTTTGGAGTTGAGTCTTCACACCATCAAAGTTTCATTTCCATACCTATCGACTTAAAGAACAACCCATAAAAGAAACACTTAATTATAATTGATCTAGTAATATTTTCTATTTCTGGGGCTCTTATCACCAATATAGCTTAAGCTACTATCTTGGAGTAGGGAGTAATTACTCTCCAAGATAGTTAAAACAAACAAGTAGATACATCTTGCAGTAGGAAATAAATCCAATTGTAATTGATACATTTTAGGAAGCTTCTCTTAAAGGAGTCAATCACGAGATCATGTCCGAACCTTTGAGACAATCAATTCTATTTCATTGGGAAAGATAGAAGATTTGCGCGTATTATAAATGGTAAACCTCGGATTAACCATTGTCGAGGAGCTTAGGGTCACTTGTTGGTAAACCTCAGATTGACCATGTCGAGGAACCTTCAAGGGGATTGAGCTTTGTTACTCTGCCCTTGCGCGTAGATCGGATCATAGACTGTTCCCCTAGTTGTCTTTTTTCTGTTGGTAACCTTAGTGTCCATAAACTTAAGATTATTTCCTAAGGTGACGGTGAAGGAAAGATCTAACTGTACCTGGAGTAGATGTCGACTAGACTCACTTGGACTCTCTGGGGGTTCTCTTCACTCGAGATGGTTTTGTGAAGAAACTTGTGCCAGTCCATTTCATTAAGCAGGTTGTCGGGTAACTGTTCCAACCAACCTTTCTGTATTAAACTTCTACTAAGTTGGATTTCATCACCAACTAGTGTTTTTAGTACGCGAATTTACTGTTTGTGTGTGGTTTTAACTCTTATATTTTTTAGGCGTGTGATTCAACTGTTTGTTTCTTTAGAGACTTTAGGTGTTTTTATTAAAATTTTCTTTGTTTGCGTGTGATTAATTAATATTTAATCGTAGCCGAATTACCGAGACAATCTCGTAGACTTCAGGGGAAACCTCTTGAGTATACACCAAGCCAGCTTGAAGGGCTGCGAGCTCTCGTATCATCTAGTGACAGTAGAGTTGGATCACCAGAAGCCGGACAGTCATCTTTAATTGTTCATCCTAATTATCAAATACAAACGACAGAGTATATTCAAGAGCCAATTTCATTTTCTGAAGTTACTGGTAGTTTTTCCTCTTCCAGTGAATTAGCTGAAGAACCTGAAATTTCATAGCCTAACACTGAACCTACTATTTTAGAACCATCTTCAGGATTTGTTACTCCAACTTCTAGTGATCCTGGTTCACCTAGGGTAAGAAATATCATTACTCAAAATCTTCATTCTGGCCTCATTTCTATTGAAAAACTTGTTAGTCCAGACGAAGACGTAACTCTTCCCGAAAACCAACAGACTTTAAATCTTAGGGAGCGTGAATCAATATTCTACAGTCTTTTAGGAGTGACGCTTGGTATTTATCATTGAAAAATTTTTAGAAAACCTAGGTATTAGTTTTTCACCACCTCAAATTCCTTTTCATCCTACACCAAGAGGTTATTATCCTTCATCGATCATGTCAAGAAAATCATCTATGTTCTCCCAATCACCAGAAACATTTTTATCCGATGGTCCTTTTGTTCCTTCGAGATACCAGTCACTCTCTAGTACTTTTTCAAGAATAACTCCTCAACCGATTGAACAAGAGTTATCATCTAGTGGTAATGGAACTCGAATGTTGAACACAGAGCAAAACCTTATGATGTCTGGTAGTATTCCAAATCCTCAACCTCAAGGTAGTCAGTTACCGCCTGGGGGGCAACCCCAAGGTAGTCAGTTACTGCCTGGGGGGCAACCCCAAGTTATTCAGTTACCGCCTGGGGGGCAACCCCAAGGTAGTCAGTTACTGCCTGGGGGGCAACCTTAAGGTAGTTAGTTACCACCTGGAGGGCTACCTCAAGGTTTTCAACCTTTAGGACAGTACTTACCCCAAGGTTAACCCTAGACTCAGTAAATACCCCAAGGTCAACCCCAGACTCAGTACATACCCCAAGGTCAACACGAGATTCAGTACGTGCCTCAGGGTTATCAACCTGAAGGTTAGTACCAAACTCAAGGTTTCCCACCGCCTTCTGGTCATTCATTTTTACAAGGAGCTAGAAATGTACCGCTTAATTATCAGCCCTATGTTCAGCCAAGTTATGGTCCTCCATATCCACAACCTTTTATAGGTCCATACTCCGAAATGAACATGGTGTGGGATCCGTCTCAAACTCAATAGACTTTGCAACCTAATGTGCAGTTACCTAATCAACCTAGACAGCCTTTGGTTTCTCGTCCAACCCAACAACCTGTCCAACCTATTGTTCAAATCCCTGCACCTGTTTTAGTTCAGCAGCTTGGGCCTAACACACCTCGTACTCTGCCTCAAACTGCTGCAACTACTGCAACTTCTGTTCAACCTACAACACCTGTTTCTGGAGTATTTGTAGCTTCGGTTTCTACTATCCCTACATCAGTGTAAATTCCTCAAGTCTCTGTGCCACAGTCGGCACCTACAGTTCAGACTTCAGTCCAGATGCCTACAGGACAAGCTGGTACAAAAATTCAGCTATCAACTGTACCAGGTACAGTATCAATTCGGTCCTACTGTACAAAACCCAGATTATCAGTATCAACTGTATCCTCGCTATACTTATGAATAGCCTCAACAACCCCAGTCTGGTCCAGTTAATCATGGTTTTCTAGGAGGTTATAACATTCCTAATGCAAATCCGATACCAGGCTATCCTGGATATCCTCCTCCTGGAACTGGTCTCATTACTCAAGGTTTTGGTGACCCTAACCATTAGTTACCATTTATTGAAACTTTTGGATTTACCTAATTTCTCGTGCCTTACAAACGATTTGATTTACTATCTTCTGTATTGGCCACCAATGCCTAGTTAGTTGCCTAGTGATATCTCGAAATTTGAGGATAAGTTAGGAGAGGATCCATCAAATCACGTTATGACTTATCACCTTTGATGTGCATCTAATTCAATCATTGATGATTCAATTCGATTTCTTCTTTTTCAACAAACTCTTATTGGTCTTGCCCCCAAATGGTACATTGAGTTACCACGAGGAACTTTTAATAATTTCAATCAGTTAGCCACTACTTTCTTAACACATTTTTAGTTGCCTGTCAGATACAACAATGGCAGGGAATTGTTAACTTCACTGAAACAATCCATGTCCACATATATTTCTGATCATATTCATGAATGGTGACGTAGAAGGAGTTTAGTGAAAGTTTTCATTCTAGATCAAATTTTAGCGGAATGGTTCATTAAATCATTGTTACCCAAAATCACTAAAGATGTAGCTAAGGGAGGAGTTGTTACTGAAGAACAAGTCATTTCTCAGGCTCAGTACCTTGACCTCGTCTATACACAGTTAGGTACTTTACATGAAAAAATCCCTGATCTTTCAAAACACAGTCAAATAACTACAACTCCTTCAGGGTCTCATGTCGCTGATGGTATGATTAGTTCAGTTAGTACTAAAAGTAAGAAGAAATCTTCAAAGAATTCTTCTCCTATAATAACTTTACCTGATTCCCCGACAGGAGATTCTTCCGCTAAAATTTCTACCGACATCCATGTTGTAGAATCATCTATGACCAAATTAAAATCTGGTAGTAAAAAAAAGGGGAAGAAAAAAAAAAACAAAATTCAAAAGATAAAACAGATAAAAATGAATCTACTAATGAAAAACGAAAACCTCGCTATCCTTGTTTCATTTGCGATGAGGATCATATTACCAAAGAATGCCCACATTGAGCAGAGGTTTTGAAATTCGTTAAAAGTTATCAAACGCCTGCTGTCTTGAAGGATCCTTTTCCTACTCAAGATAGTAAGATGATTGGTTCTTCCTCGAATGCCTTAGAAGAACCCATTATGATGATGTCTCACGTCAGGATTGCGACGCGATCGCAAGATTATGGTAGTAAAAATCCTGTTGGTGGTAAAGAAGCAGAATCTTCTAATTCAAACACATCAACTACACCTCCTCCTGGTTCCGATCCACTGCAGATCGAGAAACCAAACCCTGACTTAGTAATCAAACCGCCTGCTAAAGGTGTACTTTGTAAATCAACTTTCAAGTTTCAATCCACATGTGAGAGCTACTCAGAATTACAACATTATTGAAGATTTAGCTATTTCCCCTTCAGCAATGTCAGCTTTGGAAGTGCTTCAATCATGCCCAGCACAACATAAATTACTATTGTCTGCTATAGGAGCTGTCGTTATTCAGGATTCAAACCTAATAATCTTCGAATTAGAGAATAGTACACCCCGCCTACCTCATCAAATGGCTTTCCAGATTCCAATTTTAGTCAAAAACAAACCTTTATTTCGGACTGTGATTGATGAAGGGGCTTCTACGTGTGTTATATCAATCCAATGTTGGAAATCGCTTGGTTCTCCCACACTCAATTAGTCTCTGACAATTCTAAAGGCTTTTGATGGCTGAGGGTTCCATTCTTTTGGTATTTTGCAGGATTTACCTATAGGGGTCGAAGGTAAAATTGTAAATCTAGATGTGAAAGTGGTTGATGCCCCTCTAGATTACAACCTTCTCCTGGGTCGAGTTGGTCTTATGCTATGACTGCTATTTTTTCATCGGTGTTTCGGCTTATCAAGTTTCCTCATAACAGAAAGATCATTACGATAGACTAGCTGACTTATTTTTCATCCGACCCACCCTCTACATATAGTATTCAACATATTGGTAAAACAACTATCCCTTACAAGGATGTTGGCGTAGGTTTGATTAAAGATTCTGGTTCACTGGGAACTTTTTCCTTCCCTCCTCCTAACATATCACCTTCTATTGCAAATATTCATATGATTTCATCAAATATTGTTACTTTTGATGATCCTTGGATTGTACCTTCCGATTTCTAGCTGGATTCATTTGTTAGCGTGATGCACTATGCAGTCGTTTTCTGATCCTTCTTCAACCGAAACTGATCCAATGAATGTTATCCAAGGGGAATCACTTTCAATCTCAACCTCAGCTACATCAACACTTTCTGACCTTGTTCATAATGATGAGCAGATTCCTGAACTTTTGTCTATTGATGATTTAGCATGGAGGATCTTCATCACTGATCTTCATTTTTACCTGAGCTTGATCATTTTGAAAATGATTTTTCTTCTATTTTTTCGAATGACTATGTCAAAGAACCACATAATCCATTGCAACATTCTGATTTTGAGTTAAATTTGGGAAATATCTCTCGAACGATTCCTATTGACATTTCAGTTAAGCCTAGAATTATTGAAAACATTCATGTAGGTGCTTCCTGTATGGACAATGAAATCCAAACTTATAAAGACCTATTTCAAGAATTCTGTGAAGTTTTTGCCTGGTCATATGAAGAAATGCCAGGAATCGATCCATCAATTGTTGTCCATGAAAGTAAACCATACCCGGATGCTAAACCTGTCCGGCAACGCTTACGTCAAATACATCTGAGAAAATTTGCTACTATCAAAGCCGAAGTTGAGAAATTACTTCATGCATATTTCATTTATCCAATTCCTTTAATCGGTTGGGTATCGAATATTGTTCCTGTCAAAAAAAGATAAGGAACAATAAGAGTATGTATAGACTATAGGGATATTAATCAAGCTTGTCCTAAAGACAATTATCCAACCCCCTATATCAATCAAATTATTGATGATTGTGCCGACAGTGAAATGTTATTCTTTATGGATGGTTTTTCTGGTTACAATCAAATCAACATACCCCCTATTGATCAAGATAAAATAACTTTTATTTTCCCGTGGGGGACATTTGCTTATTGCAAATTACCCTTTGGATTGAAGAACATTGGAGCAACTTTTCAAAGGGATATGTCTTACATATTTCATGACATCAAGCACATTGTACTGCCTTATCTCGATGATTTACCTACCCACTCATTGCGTAGAGCTGATCATCTCACTCATTTACGAGCTACCTTTATGAGATGTAAGCATTATCGAATTCGGCTGAATCCACACAAATGTGTTTTCTGTGTAGAAATGGATTGCTTACTGGGATTTTTCATGTCAAAGGTTGGCATTCATTTCGACCCCTCAAAGGTTGAAGTTATCATCAATCTACTTCCTCCTTCGACTCTTCGCCAACTCCAAAGTTTGCAAGGGAAAGCAAACTTTTTATGTCGTTTCATTCCTAACTACACCGAGATAACGAAAGGTTTTACCAGGTTGTTAAAATAGAACGTTCCATTCTTTTGGGATGAGATCGCTGATCGATCTTTTGATGCACTCAAACACACATTGACCCATGCACCATTACTACATCCTCCCAATTACAACCAGGATTACTTTTTGTACCTCGCCGCTTCTCATTCCACCATTGGGATGGTTTTAGTTCAGGAAGATGAATTCAACAATGAACATGTGATTTACTATCTTAGTCGAAATCTGCATCCGACTGAGCTTAAATATTCACATGTGGAGAAATTGGCCTTGGCAGCTGTCCAAGCTGTCCAAAGATTTTGTCACTACATCTTATTACGCAAAACCATGGTAATTTCTGACTGTAACCCTATGATGTATATCTTGACCAAACAATTGCTAGGGGGCAAGTATTCCAAATGGATAGTTATCCTGCAGGAATTTGACTTGGAATTTGAAAAATCCAAGGCAAAGAAATCTTTGGTTTTTTTCAAACTGATGTGTGATTTCCCGCGTACTGATACTGAAACTGTGGCGGAAGAGCCCATTGCGGATGAATCCTTGTTTCTTATCAGTACTCTTGATCCTTGGTATGGAGATATTATTGTTTATCTCTAAACCCAATATTTTCGGCCTGAAATCTCACGATCTCAGCAATGGAAAATACATTTCCAATCCCAACAATACAATATTATTGGTGATAAACTTTATCGTCGTGGAGCAGATTCTGTTTTTCGACATTGTCTAACTCATGAAGAAGCTGAAAAGGCTCTGAATGACTGTCATTCTAGAGCATGTGGCGGTCATATGTCTGGGTATGTCACAGCCCAAAAGATATTGCGCACTAGTTATTTCTAGCCATCCTTATTCAAAGAAAGTATCTATGCAGTCCGAAAATGCCACAATTGTCAAATTTTGGATTGTAAAATGCGTGTTGCACCCGCTCCTCTTCACCCTATAATTGTTTTTGCTCCTTTTTCAAAGTGGGGTATTGACTTTATTACATGTAACCCTCACTTGGCCGGGGGGCATACATATATCATCCTAGCAGTAGATTATTTTACTAAGTGGTCCGAGGCAATGCCTACATTTTCGGCGGACGGCAAGACTGCTGCAACTTTCGTATTCAATCATATAATTGCTAGATTCGGTGTTCCTCAAGCTATTATTACTGATCATGGAAGTCACTTTCAAAATACCATGATACTGAATTGACAGATCAACTTGGCCTGTGCCATGATAGTTTTACTCCGTATTACCTGCAGGCTAATGGTCTGGTTGAAGCTATCAATAAAATTTTAGTCACTATGATCAAACGAATCATTGGTATTCATAAGTCAAATTGGCATACCATACTATGTTCAGCAATTTGGGCATATTGGACCTCAGTGAAAACATCGACTGGTTTCACTCCTTTTCAACTGGTCTACGGTTTGGAAGTAGTGTTACCTATTGAATGTGAAATTTAATCATTACAATTAGCCATAGAATTATTCCCAGCTACGTCTGAAGAAGTGAAACATTTTTTTACTTAGCTCAGCTAGATGAGAATCGACACACTGTTGTAATAGAAAACGAGACTCATGTGAAACAAATAAAAGCTCAGTACGACAGAAGTGCTACACCTCATAATTTTTCAGAAGGAGACCTAGTTTTACGATATGATCAAGTGAATGATAATCTAAGGGCTAGAAAATTTGTACGTATGTGGCATGGTCCTTACATTGTTAAGTGAAAGTTGGCAAAAGGGGCTTATGAATTGATAGATTTTGATGGTGTCTCTTTGGGTAATCCCAGAAATGGACTTTATCTGAAGAGATGTTATGCTTAATTTCTCTGTGGAGATTTTTTGTTAGATTAGTTTCTTTACAGCTGGTGTGTTTTAGATTAGAAAAGTGTGCCTAGTTTAGAGAGTTCTCTTATCATTATTCCTGCTTATCTTGATTTTACTCTTGATATTGCAGATGTCGACGTCTCTTCAAACATACATTGGTTTTGTTGATGGTGCTTTTCATAGTACACAGAACATTTCTTCCGCAGCTTGGGCTATCTATTCACCCTCTGATGAGTTAGTGTCCATGCATGGGGTAAGCCTCGGTCAAACAACAAATAACATTGTAGAGTATAGTGCAGTTATTGAGTTATTATCTGAATCCATCTCATTTGGGATTCGGAGTTTGATTGTTAGGTTGGATTCTAAACTCGTTGTATTACAACTTAACAGGGTTTATGCCATTAGAAATCCAGTGTTATTAAGGTTATTTTTGAGAGTTCGTCTCTTGGAACATGAATTTGATTACATTGAATATCATCATATTCCAAGACATTTAAATACATTAGTAGATGCAGTTGCTTCTAGTATGATAAATAGACATTTTCAATAATCAAAACAGTAAATTTAATAACATTCGCTAAAATGTTACACAAGATAGCCGTTAATAATGATATATCATAGCATAGAAGTGTGTTTCAAAATATACATCGTTTTCAATCATAGGTTGAAAAACACCTTATGATCACTAAAAATGATAATACAAAAAGACAAAATGTCGTGAGTCTACAAAATCGATCATTCTATCCCTGGCGATGATCACGATAAGAAACTACTGCTTGGGCCACCCTACATAGGAACCTCCTAAAAGGTCCTGGGACCCCAATCACATATCTCTATAACCTAAGTGGAATATCATCTATATCAGTCTCTGGAATATCTAGTGTCAAGCGCTCTAGATGATGCTCCAATTCGGTTAGGATCTCTGCTGATTGGTCCTGTGGGGCTGGTGCTGCTGCAGCTAGTTGTCTCCTCTCATAAGGCTTGAGAGAAGCTGGTCGTCATGGACCCACATATGCATTTAAACTTTTGAATGTTAGTTTTGGATGATTTAAAATAAAAAAAATTAAAGTTTAGAAAGTGTTGAAAATGGTTTTTACCTGAATCATCCCATTGCTCTCCTGGTGGAAGAATCATGTCTAGGTCACCGCGGTAATCCATCCCAGCATATGGAAAGTCCTGAATCACAAAAATTTGGTTGTTCAACCAATGAAAATATTCAGGCAGAAAATAAAACAACCTCTGTTCCCTCCTCAAGGCGACGGGCCATCAAAGCAACCCAACGAACCATTCTAGGCTCTCGAGGAAGACTAGCATCAACAAGAATATACTGCGGGGCTAACATGGGGATTCTCTCTAGAGCAAAGCTAACTACGATAAATCCATATCCAAATTTTTTTAGTTGTCCATTCTTTGCTCTAGTTAGTTGGCCTTTCACATTTGCCAACACAGCTTCGCACCAGTTGAATATGGTGCCTCGAAAATAGTCTATAGCCATCTGCATCTGGGATCTAGTAGCCACATGCAATGTTGCACTCCAGCATAGTCTGGTAACAGTAAATGAAATAAATTTAAGCTCAGGATGGCTGATAGTTGTAATATCAATCCGTTTATCCTTGGGGTCTGCTTGATCATCGCAAAACTCCAATCAGAGACTAGCGATAGACTGGCCACCTGGCCTAGTCCTGAAAAGAGATAATTGTTCGCCCCTCTTGGACAAACTAGTCAAAAAGTATATGTCCTCTAGCTTGATTTTGAGTCAGTGGCCACCAATCATAAAGCACTGGTCCTGTGTGTTCCATCTGCCTACCAACCATGTCAGGAGGTCTACTCTTGGGCCCTCATGCCCTGTATGGTCCAGAACTTATACAATCCACATGCTCTCAATTCCTACAATGTGGGGATATGATTCACTGCGGAAAAATCTACATCCTCGTGCTCACGTTCTCGCCAAATAAGCATTTTGAATGTCCTACAATGCATAAAAAGACATATTAGAACAAGCTTATTCGAAAAATTTTGGGCAAAAATGAAGAAATTTAAATTTTAAAATTCGTTGCGCGAGGTCCACACCCATTTCTTACAAACAGTGCGTAGGTCTACATAGGTTGTGAGCAATAGGTGCAGACCCACGACTTTTTTCTTTATAGAAAAAAGACGGGGTCCACAGGGCCCACGTGTTGCACCTGCGAACCCCGGGGAGCGACTTTTTAAACCTATTTTTCCTTCAAAAATCAAATTTAAAGCCTAAAAACAAAATGTAAATGAATGAAATGCAAGTTAAGGAGGACATGGATTACTTGGAGCTGACGGTTTTCGATTCCGACGGACGGATTTTATAGAATCTTCAGAGGAAATCTTTTACCCAAAAGCTCTCACTTCTCACTCTAAACTCAAATGGTAAAAATGAAGTTAGAAAAGTCTTTTTATAAGTTTTTTTGAATAAATGAATTTTTAATTTATTTATTTTTCACTTTAAAAAGGTAAATTTTTAAATATTTTTATTTATCTTAAACAGGTATGTGTAATGTTTTGAGTTTTTGTGCAGAATATTGGATTTTTCTGGAAAATTGATCATTTTTCAAGAAAGAGCATACTTTTATCACTTTTTCGGACTCTTTCAAAAATTTACGAAAAAGTGAAATATTGGAGTCCTCTTTAAGCTCTTTTCAAACTCTCGAAAATTGAAAATATTTCCAAGTACTTGATTGTTCAAACTCATTAAAATAAATGAATAATCATCCCTTCAGTTTAAGTTTACCCCTTCTACGGAATGAAATGGACTATTTACGAAAAAGGCATATGTTGACTAATTACGATCAATGGAGTCCTCTTTAAACCCTTTTCAGACTCATTAAATATGAAAAGATTGTCGAGCACTTGTCTTTTCCAACTCGTTAAAGTATTGGAAATGTCATCCCTCCTATATTATTTTATCCTTTTTTTGGACTTGAGGGATTATTTTACGAAAAAGTACCCCCATGGAGTTTTCTTAAGTTTTTCTTCTGTCTCCCTAAAATTGAAAAACACTGAGTTTTTCCTATACTGGACTCGTTAAAATTTAACAGTAAAGGACCCGTTCAATTTTAAACAGGAACGAACCACTCCTTCTTAGGGTTCAAATTTTAGACTAATTTGGACTCATCCGAAGGATGAGCTTATAAACAAGCAAATGTTATCCTCCTCAATCTTGTCAAAAATAAATAGGTACTTGCCAGAAATGGTGGGGGAAAAGAGAGAAAAATGAACATGTTTGTTACACTTTGTTTTTTAAAAAAGTCGTCAACCACTCTTAAGCACGACACTTTTTGTTCACCTGGGTTGGGAAAATCCTTTGCCTAACAGTTAATCAAACCACATTGAAAGTCTTTAGCCAGTTTTTGGGCATTAGTTTTGGGTCAATTGTCACCAAGCCATCTGCAGTGTCGTTATGTGCTCAAGAGACCAGTTCAAAGAAACCATTCATCTGCAAAATATCTGTCATCCATTTTGACCATCCCGGAGTCAGTCGTTGCCAATATATTTCTTCAAAACTTGATCTATGATTTCGTGTTGTAGGCTTGCCTACGATGGATCGCTTTCTATTAACTTCAGCTCATTATCTAGGAAGTTGATCTAAAAATCGTTAGTACCTTGAAAACTGCATGCCCTAATGGCAACTTTCTCACTTTCGATGATAGGTTGCATCATTGAACTTCGATCGAATGATTCTATGACATGTTCGACTTCAGCTCATTTATTCACATTTCATGGATTGTACTGGGTACTTTGAGAGCCATTGACATTACTGGTGGTTTCTCTCACACTTGTTATCAATCCACATCATTGACTAGTAATCAAGTGGTTTCTACCATGTTCGACTTTGACACATTCATTCACATGGATAGAATCATACTAGTTCGGGAAGCAGAAATCAAGACCTTGGATCTAGTCTCTACCATCCAAGCTGCGAGGAATTTTGTTATTCATTATACAGTGAACTATTCATTAACAAATGGTTGTATCCATACTATGTCTACACATGTCTATACTCTTGATGTATTACAAAATCATTCCTGAATCAGAACAGTTTAGTCCGTTTTCTAGTTAGTTTTGATTTGAGTATGGGAATTCTTACCTCAATGGTGATATGTCTACATATATATATTTTGCATTGAATGTTTTTACAAGTTCTAATTGGGGTGTCCATAAGATGATCTTTGAAATGATAAATTACTTCACGCTTTATAAATGACAGACTCTATCTTCATCTATTACAGACTTCTCACTTTAGGGGGCAATTTGTTGCACTAAAAATTGTCACCTTGACATTCTGCTATCTGTGTGAGTTCATTACCACTCATACTGTCCTCCTCTGCAAGTATAAAACATCAGTTCCTCATATCAAGTCTTGAAAATAAGAGAAAAGATCTCAAAAATCTTTAAAACTCTGGTTCTCCACTTTATGTTTGTCTTTCCTACGGTCCCGCACCTAATGGTCATGTCTCCTGCGCACCTGACCGCAATGTCTCTGTGTTAAAGGTGTAGACCCCTGTAAAAGTTAAAAAAGCGTGAGTATACTCTAAAAAACTCACTTTCAATCATTTCTAGAAGCTTCTAGAAGGAATCTTGAGGTGGCAAGTTCGCTCTTTTAAGGTTCATGTATCCTATACCTTAAGGAGCTAACCCCTTGATGTGAGGAGTTTATCCCTTTGAAGGAGAATTCTATCCCTTCATAAGTGGACCTGTAACCTCCTTCTTTGCACTATAGAAAAAAGCATTGGGCTGGTTACTTGGGAGGGAGAAGCTTAATATTTTTTGCGGTGAAACGCTATTGGAACTTAGTCTTTTTTAGTTGAGTTTTTATGAGGAGAGATTACATACCTCTAAGATCTCATTTGGAAGAGTGAAAGACTTGTCAAAGTAAAGTAAATTCCTGTTTTGGACCCCAGGAAGAGCTTGTTAAACATCAAGGCTGAAAAGGTTGTAAGGTTCTTCTACTATTCAAAGTTAATACAAATATATTTGTTTTTATCAATAAGTTGTTAATTCATGGTTTATTTTATGGATTCCTTGATCACCATAATAGACATGATTTATAATATTTGCTATACAGGTGCTATTTAATGTTTGCTGGTTTGTGATTGCAAGTCTTTAAAGGTAACTCTTTCGAACGATTGAAGGACGAATACTATGAACAAGCACTGGATCTAAGGTAGGATCTTAACACCTTTGTAGTATTTACTTATAAATCACATATGTCTAGAGAAAGACAAGTCTGTTTGTCCATTTGTTGCTAGACTATCTTCTCATACTAGGGAGATCGGTCTTGTCTGCAAGATCGAATTATCCGGCCAACAAAGAGTTTGATAGGTACTATTCGGAGAATGGAATTCGCAGAGAGAAGACAGTTCCAGGAACACCACAAGGAAATGGTATTTCAGAAAGGATGAATAGGACAATCATGGAGCGTGCAAGGTGCATGAGATTGCATGTAGGATTGCCTTTACAATTTTGGGAAGATGTTGTAGATACTATTATTTATCTAATAAACAGAGGGCCTTCAAGTTCCTTGGATGTTGGTATTCCATAGGAGGCATAGATAGGTGAAAAGGTAAACTACTCATTTTTAAAGACTTTTGGTTGTGAAGCCTTTGTCCACGTTAATAAAGAAAATAGAACAAAGCTTGAGGAAAAATCAAAGAAATGTGTCTTTATTGGATATGGTGTTAATTATTTTGTTTATCGCTTTTATGATTATGAAAAAAACAAAATCATTAGAAGAAGAGATGCTATATTCAACGAAAAGGTTTTTTATAAGGATCAACTACAGGAAAAGAAACAGGAAAAAGAAAATAGAGAATACACAGTGCTTGATGAAATTACAGAAAAAGTGATGGTGCCTGAAAATCATAATGATCAACAACCAGAACAACACTAGCAACCACAACAACAACAACAAGCACCTCATACACCTGAAAGTGGTGTTAGAAGATCTACTAGGGTAAGTAGACCCCCTGAGCGATACTCTCCTTCATTATATTATGTATTGTTGATTGATTCTGGTGAACTAGAATGTTATGAAGAGGCAGTGCAGGTAGAAACCAGGAAGAAGTGGGAAAAAGGAATGAAAGAATAGATGGACTCCTTAGCACATAACTAGATTTGGGACTTAGTTATGTTTCCTGCAGGCAAACCAACATTACAGAATAAATGGGTTTATAGGTTGAAGGAAGAAGATGGAGGTAGAAAAAGGTATAAATCTAGACTTGTGGTGAAGGGGTTTTCACAGAAAAAGGGTATAGAACTTGATGAGATATTTTATCCTATTGTTAAAATGACTTCAATCAGAACTATTTTAAGTCTAGTAGCAGCTGAAGGTTTCATCTTGAGCATTTAGATGTAAAGACAACCTTTCTCCATGGGGATTTGGAGGAAGAGATATATAGGCAACAGCCACAAGGATGTGAGGTAAAAGGGAAGGAGAAACTAGTGTGTAGGTTGAAGAGGAGCTTGTATGGCTTAAAATAGGCTCCAAGGCAGTGGTATCTAAAATTTGACAGGTTTATGTCTGAAAAAGGTTATACTATATGTCACTCTGATCATTGTGTTTATCTCAAAAGGAAATATTATGGCAGCTATATTATATTGTTATTGTATGTAGATGACATTCTTGTTTCATGTTCTATCATGCGGGAAATAAATGTGCTCGAAAGAAAATTGACAAACTCATTTGCAATGAAGGATTTGGGTGATGCAAAACAAATCCTTGGCATGAGAATAGCTAGAGATGGGAAGAATAAAAAATTAACATTGTCTCAAAGTGAGTACATAGAAAAGGTGTTGAAAAGATTTAGTACGTAGAATGAAAAACTAGTTAGTATACCTTTGGCTATCCATTTCAAACTAAGTAAGGAGGTGTGTCCCAAGACTTAGGAAGAAATGGCTTATATGTCCAAAGTTCCATATGCATCAACAGTTGGAAGATTAATGTATGGAATGGTCTGCACAAGGCCTGATATTGCACATGTAGTGGGAGTTGTAAGCAGGTACATGAATAATCTAGGAAAAGAACATTGGATGGTGGTGAAGTGGATTCTCAGGTATTTGAGAGGTACCACAAATCAAGCATTATGCTTTGGTGGTTCAAACATTTCCCTATAGGGATATGTTGATGCAGATATGGCAAGTGATAGAGATAACAGGAGGAGCACAACAGGGTATGTGTTTATTGTAGGTTGAACAACTAAGAGTTGGGTTTCAAAACTACAAAGTGTTGTTGCACTCTCAACAACAGAAGCAGAGTATGTTGCTGCTACAGAGTCTAGTAAAGAAATGATTTGGTTACAAAGGTTTCTGGATGAACTGGGTAAGCAGGAGTTGGGCAGGTTATACAGTGATAGCCAGAGCACCATACATCTTGCAAATAACTCTACATTTCATTCCAAGACAAAACATATATAGCTCAAGTATCATTTCATACAGTTAGTGTTGAAAGATGGAAAGTTGAAGCTGGAAAAGATACACACTAGCAAGCATCGTGCAAATATGTTAACAAAAGTTGTAACTGGGGATAAATTGATATTTCGCTTAGTTTCAATTGGTCTTCAAGTATGATGATGAACATGAGAAATAACCAGGTCCAAAGTGGAGTCATTTTCCAGAAAATGAGGCAGCAGTGGAGTTTCTATAATCAGTCTCCAAGTGGCAAATTGTTGGGTGTGCGACCTGATTATCTTCTTTATTCAAAGGTATCACACATTGGACCCCATTTCGTAATTTGGCGGCAATGCCGCCCATAATATTTGCATTGCAGGGGGGGTCTGGGGGGGATGACCCCCGAAGATAAAAATAGATGTAAAATTTCCTTGCAAAATTTTGTAATTTCGTAGTCAATCTGAGCCGTTCATTAGGCAGATATCTGACAGTATAAGTTATGTTTAATTTAGGTTCTTTTACCCTAGAAGGCAACCCCTCACTATATATGAGAGAATTGTATTTCGTCTATGTAGATATGTATTTTGAGTGAGAAAGAGAGAGGAGATTGTGTGAGAGTGAAGACGAAATTACAACGGATCTATTGTAGGTTGTATCTCTTTAGTATGCTGGATAATATAAAAGGAAGGGCTCGTTATTTTCCATGGACGTAGACCAAATAGGGTGAACCACGCATATCTGTGTCTCTCTTATTTTATGTGTCTTCTGTGTTTATATTTCTGCAATATATTTTATGTATTCCATTGCTCTATAATATATAATTTTCTAACAAGAAACACATAACAACAAAATTGATAAAGGAGTTCACCCCTCCTAGGCCACATGTCCTTGTCCAGCTTCCAATATTGAGCCTCTTTCATTGAGTTCTCAAATTTATGTTTATATGGCTTTAAAATGCTCAGAATGTAAAATTATGTCTCCAATGGCTTCAGAAGTATAAAAAAACCCCATTTGGGCTCTTTCTGCACCTCATTTGGCCAGAAATTGAGAAACTTATGCTTCAACGAAGTTTTTCCAATTTTCCACAACCAATTGTCCTACAATTCGCCCCAAACCCAAAACAAATGCACAAATTTCGCATACAATCATGCCCGACCATGAAAATTGTCAGACATTTTAAATTCCCTATAACCCTCAGTTTGCTAAAATTATGGTCATATGGGGGCCACATGCTGAGGGGTTGGGGCTAACCACCCACCCTGGTTGGGCGGCCCCCAACGAACTAGCCACTAGTCACGATGGGCACATAAATCCTAGAACTTGGGCCTAAATCCACACATGCACATTTTTCCTAGAGGGTGTGATCACATTCAAAACCATGTGGCATGTGGATGGCCTCCCTTCTTGCATGCTTAGGATTTTTCCCCTCTATTAAGCCTCCCATTGTAGTGATATTGGTCAGGCCCATGACTTGGGACTAGGACTAAGCCTTGGTTGTTGGTCCCGCCCCTTGGTTCTATCGGCGCGGGGACCAAGTTTGGGGCTTAGCCTCGGCCCAACTTGTAAACACATTTTGCAATCAATTTAATTATAATGTGGACACTTATATATTTAATTCATAACTTATGGTGTAGCAGTATAGAGCCTTAACACTTGGGCATAGGTCTTGTGTTCAACCGAGGTGTGGTCCCTTCATCCCATTAACAAAATTTTAACATGCCACCAAGAGGCCACATGGAAACCATTCATTGGCCCACATGGCTTCCCATCATTGGACCATAATAAATCATAGTCATCCAATTAAATAATAAAATATTTGAACCAATCATATTCCAACCATTTTTGCACCAATCTGGAGAGAACAGGTGGCATCCTGCCATTGGCCCAAAAATGTACAATAAGTCTATCAAACCTACAATTTTTTACCTGTTTGGGAATGTTGTCTCTCCTAGAGACAACCTTTGATTGCTTACAAGACCAATGCGTGTGCACATCTAAATTCTATGTATCTCATGTGATCCTCAATAAACCAAGGCATCATATGCATCTTTTACACAGAGTAATTACAAATATACAAATAAACACATAACAACATGGATGGTTCCTTCATCCAAGGATATAAGCCATGTATTTCTAGTATCCTTTCACATATACAACTCACAAGAATAAGGCAAAAACAAGTGGAGGCCGAGGAATAAAGGACTTACAGTTTAATCAGATTTTGCAGAATATTGAAAGTAGAGAAACAGAATACTAACTCATCACATATATCTTGAAACATCAAGAGTTATATACTTACCTGAGCTAAATATAGATAGGTGGATGTAATTAGAGTGAATGTTATGACTTTAGGAAGCACACATTTAAAGATATAATCTCATACTTGCATACATGCATATGTGTTAACTAGTTAACACCAATGAATCGGTAAGAATGTAAGAGATATTTCTAGCGGCTAAAATTGCTCAAAATTAGAGAGGAAGTGCGAACATAATGCAAGTTTAATAGAGAAAAAACATATTGTAATACTCGAACACAGGAATGACCACTGTTTCATTCATATTAAGAAAGATGTAGATCTGGAGTCCATACAACTTCAGAAGCACATACAATTTTTTCCTAGAATTCATAACCTTTGTTCAATGTTTCTTCCTCCCTTCTATAAGGAGATGGATGGCAAGAAAATCAGTTACAGAAATATCTTTCGGTTCAAGTTTACAGTTGTATGTATGAATGGTTGTCTCCATGTGATTCCTCTAACTATTACAGCTAGGAGATTTCTTTCTTGAAAGAAAAATAGAATAAATATATCGTGATCAAAACAAAAAAACAGGATTAATCCATCGAAACTGAAATAACGGTTTCTAGAAATATCTGCATGCCACTCCTCTTCACTGGCCTTTAGTCCTATAATTTTCCCACCAGGTCATGATTAATCCTCTCTTGACCGGTTCTTGGTCACTGTCGATCTTTAATAGTCTCATCCCTTCCCTTTCACTTAAGCTAGAGCAGTCACCCACAACGAAGATAACAGACTTTGAAACAGCTGCCAAGTCATACGCCTTTTAAATTTCTGTTAGATTATATCATTTCCCTAAAAATATCTGGTGTCATGTTTCATGGAGTACCCATCAGTGTTTTGAATGTTGTCCTTTTAACACGGTAACACCGTGAAACAGGCGAGCCCAACTGCCCTTTAAGCCCTTGTGAATACAACCCCTTTTCACTTCCTCTTTCATGTGATTAGGGGCTTGAACTGAGCGCTTAGCCCTTCAGGTGCTAATGCTTTCAAATCTTGCGCAGGGGGCCTTTTCCTTTGTTACTTGAAATACCTTTAATAGTTGCTTACACCATATCAGTCGATATCCTAGATGCGAAAGCTCTATAAATCACAACTCATTAGATATTGCATCTAGGGTCTTTCCTTATCAGAATCACAATCGTCAATAAGCATGAAACCCAGAACCACTGATTGTCGATCACTGATAAACCTACTGATGTCATTACTGCCACATGTCACCCTATGATTGGTGACATGTGGCACCCAGAAATAGCCCCACGTCACCCCTGAAAACAATGAAACTGCATGACACGTGTCCTATGACACATCATCAATTGTACTTCCACATCATTGTTGATGTCAATTGCCATGTTTGCTCTAAGGATCAATGAGAGGCTGCCACATGGCCCCCTGGATGAGAGAGAAAAAATGCCTTTCGAGCCTTGGTTTTGCATCGAATTCCTTTGTATTTCTAAATCTTCCATCCCTGGTGATTTCATATTAAATCACAATGTTAGCGGTTTTATGATGTTTATATTTGTGACCCTGTTGATCGCCGATCACCAATGCCACGTGGAGGAGAGAGAAAGGGGAGGCCCGTCCCTTGTTTTTTTAGCTATTTTCTTTGTATTTGGTTTTCTTGGCCTCCTGGAGATGCACCACTTTGTCACATGATCGACAGTTCCCGCGATATCAACGTCCAGTGATAGTTCTCACATTTCTCTGGTGTGCACCCATGATGCCCGCAATCACCGATCTATGATATTAGCACTCGACCTTGAAACCCACCGATAACACAAGTTTGTGCCCTGGGACTTTCCGACCACCGATATGCAATTGCAATCAGCCTCGAACCTCCAATTATGATTTGTCTTCTACACTTAGTCATTTTTTCTCCATCAACTAGGCTTTTCCAAGGTAATCTTCAAAATGATTTATCTTCTGCTCCAGGAGTCCAGTTTTGGACTTCCATAGACTATTGGAAAGAGTTTTCTAAGAACTTGCCAATGGAGAGGGTCTGGTTAAGCTCTGGTAGGTTACGTGGCCTCAAAAATGGCTTTAACTTCACTTCTCTCGGGAAACCTTGACCAATTGAAATCGACAAGGTAGTGAGTCACAACATTGGCTCCAACTGGGGACAATGCCTTGCTGGAAAGGTGTTATGGACCTGCAGACCAGTAGCCTTTCATTCCATTGTGCATGGATTTATTTTTAAACAACATATAATTCTGTGAAAAAGGAATTTTCTGAAAATAAACAAAAAAGTTCAAATAACAATTTCGACACACACACCAGGTATTTACATTGATCAAGAGACATATATCTCTAATTTTGAAAATAAAATTTTAGGAACTGACCATTTATAGATAATTCCAGCAGTTCGCCATCCATTTTTTGAGCATGTAAGTGTTATTTCCCCTTTCTTCTGCAATCAGGAAGGGGCCGAACCATAGCGGATCAAACTTCCCATGTTTTCCTTCGTCTTATTGTCTCATATCCCACCTCAGAGCTAAATCTCCTTGCTGAAGAGGTCTGTCCTTAGCCTTCTTGTCAAACTGAGAATTTATCCTTTGTTGGTAGTTTAACAGTTTGGTCCCCACCATTTCTCTATTCTCATGAAGCTCCACCAACTGATTTATTCTTCTAGTCAAGGTGCTAGGCTCTTCCTCGGCTTCTTGCAACAACTTAGATACTCAAATTTATTTGAATTTAGAGAGAGGCCATACCTTATGCACTTCTCGAAATTGAGTTTTAAATGGAGGATATGCTCTTCATCAGTCTTAGAAAATATTGTGATATCGTCTAAGTATACTACCACCATTTCTATTTCTCACCCATGAAATCTATGTCCATTTCTCTCTAAAATGTGGCCCCTTCATTTATAAACCCAAAGAGCATGCGTGTGTACATGAAGGTTCCCCGTAGGGTGGTAAAAGCAGAATTTCTCTGGTCTTCAAGGTGGACCGCCACTTGGTCATATGCTGAGAATACGTTCATCATGGACATTTTGGCCGCACCTACTATCTTATGCAATATATTATCCATATTGGACAGAGGGTAGTTATCTTTTAGAGATTCCCTGTTTAAACTATGGTAGTTATCTTTTAGAGATTCTCTTCACTCTTTTTGCGGAAAGGGGCCAGCTTAGCTACCCACTCAGAGTATCTTAGAGGGACTATGATCTTGGCCTGCAACATCTTCCTTAACTCATTTTCAATGGAGGGGAGTAAGAGTGGGTTGATTTGTCTGAGTTTTTGTTTTCATGGATTTATCCCTCCCTTCAAAGGAATTTTATGATGAATAATATTTGTATCAAATGATTTTAAATCATTATAAGACCAAGAAAATACTTCTTTGTATGTTTTGAATAGATCTAAATACGTTTGTCTGTATTGCAAGGGGATTTATTTGGACAACCTAATCATCTAGGGTTTCCCCTTTGATCCGATGTTGGAGTCCTATACTTGCTCATCCTTCTCTGGGGCCATTTGTTTGGACACTATGTCATCTTTATTGAAAAGTATTTTAAGTGGAACAAGTCCACAAGGGACAGTGTTCCCTTATAGTTGCAATTTTTCTTCCCAGACGCTGTGTCTTTCCACGAAGTGGATTCCTGTTCTACTTCTTCTTCTTCTTGATCGATGATGAACTAGGAAAACTCCCAAATGACTTCTATGAATCTTTTGAGTTGCTTGACATCTTCAAATACATGTCAGTGTTTGAAATTATCAGGTATTGAAGGAAAGTGTCTGACTTCTATCTCATATATGAGGAGTGGACTCTGTGGGGCCCTGAACATGCTTGCACCTACCACAATTCATCCATCCTATTTTCTTACTTGGGAAGTAACTGGATGTTAAATGCTAGGAAGAAATTGTCGACTAAGTCCCACACTTCATTTACGTACGTCCTTAGCCTATGGTGTTTGGCCTGGCATTGATTTCTGATATGCCTTACAACCAGTTCAAAATCTCGATAGACTACTAGGCATTAGATATTCATCTTTTTTGTTGTTTGTAACCCTACGAGCAATGCCTCATACTCTACTACATTGTTGGTTGCCTCAAATTCAAGCTTGAATGAGAGGGGTATCATGCTACCTTCTAGGGATACCAACAATATTCCAACTCCATTTTCCTCTTTTGAGTTTGCTACATCAGAGTACAATTTCCATACCTCATTTTCATTTAAATGTTGGTATTTCAACTGCCTTGTCTGGTGCAGTGATGCTTCTTCAAAGAATAGGCAGGAGATGTCACTGTCTTTCCCATCTATAGGGGAGCTTTCTGAGACTTTAGCTGGGGTCATGGTTTTCACAATCTGAGATTCTTTGTACAACGTTCTTTGTTAACCTCCAAAAGCGGGAATGGTGGCATAAGTCAGATTGAGCTTGATAGAGCCACCCACCTTGGAACCACAAGATCTAGATAAGAGCATTCCAAAGCTTGGAGGTATGTCTACCTCCACTATGTCTAAGAACACACTTTTCACCAGAATTTGAGCTAATTTTACCACCAGATCCTTTATCATGCCTAATCACTTGATTTTCTTGGAGTCAAAGGAGTACAATTCCTTTTATGGTCTGGTGATCTCCAAACTCGGTCGTTCCATTATAGATAATGGCATGAGGTTATGGGAAGCTCCTAAATCCATCATGCAATTATGAATAAAAAAGTCATGGATCATAAAATTCACATAAAAATACATGGTAGAAGGATCTAACTGTTTGACATGCGGCCGAAAATTGACCATTGACCTTTCCTCCTGGAGATTTAAACTATCATGGGTTCCTGTTGAGATAGAGTGATACATAAATTGAGAGACCCGAGATTTATAAACAGGCTGCTCTAGAATATCAGTCAGGGGAACACTATTTTTTTCCTTCTCAAGCTCATTCTAGAGATTGAATGCATGTTGGACCTTTTTCATACCTCCTAGCTCTGTTCTTTCTTCCTTGCCACTGGCAGTTTTTGGTAGAATAGGTGTCTCTTTTTCTATGTGTCCATCTGAACTAGTTCTCTGCTGATTAGAGGAGAATTTTATCTTGGAAGGGTCAAGATTCAGCTTACCCTTCCCTTTATTCAGTATTGGGGAAACAACTTGGGGAGCAGCTTCCCTTTTTTGTTTTGGTTCTCTAGTCATATTCTTTGAAGACCTTAGATCATACTTACATTGTGGTTGTGCTTTCTTGAAATCCGTAAAATGTTTGCAATAATAATCCATATATTCCTCTTTTGTTGTTCTTCTCTATCATGGTTTCCCTCCTGGTGAGTCATATTCTCATATTCTTCTTTGATAAAAGTAGAATACATATTTCCCTTCATCTCTTTTGTATATGATGATATTTCATCATGACCATCTTCCAAGTACAAAGGATGAGGGATATGATCAAGCTATTCCTTTCATTCCCACAGAAGTAGTTGCAGTGGAGGCATTCTAAATTGAGGGTTATAGCCCCGATTGTTGACTTGAGCATTCTCTCTGGAAAGGTTCTTTTTCTCAATTTCAAGCTTTCCAACCTTTTGTGTTAAACTACTCGCAAGTTTGTACAACTCATCCAACTTGGGGTCGAATGATTCTTTATCTTTACCAGAGGAGGATGCCTCCTCTTTCCATCTTTTGGTTTCAGTAGTTTCTTGCTTTACCCATGACTTGCCTGCGAAGACCATATTGGCTTCCACTTCAAGAGCATTGGTCTGAAGTTGTCTACAGGAAAGTTGTTGTACTGCTTATTGAATCTTTTAATAAATTCTCACGTATCCTCCTTCGGATTTTTTCATAGGGCATTAAACTCAGTGAGGAGGTACTCGTGATTCCTCTTTTCTCCCCATTTCTGGGTGAAAGAGTTTTCCAACTCCTCCGAGGTAGTGATGGAGGTACTGGGTAGATATTTGAACCATTTTCTGGCTTCTCCCTCTAGACTTTCTATAAAAGGTCTCATGACCACATATAATTGATCCACACCTAGGATGTGAGCAAAAGAACTGAAGGCTTCAATATGACTCTTTGTTGTGTTATCATCTTCACCATTGAACCTAGGAAATTTCTTTCGGTGGTTTTGGGGCATTTCACTCAAAGGTTGTGGTAAATTAAGAGGTACATACTTATTCAGCAAAAATCACAGAAGAGCCATCTGGATTGGTGGAGGGGGATTAAAAGTTTCTTGAGGAACTAGGGTCAAGACTACAATGGTTGGAGAACAAGTAGGGTATGTCAAGGCCTTAGGAGTAAGTCTTGAGTAGTGAGCAACAATGGGCTAAGAATTGGAGGTAGAGGTGGCAAATGTTGATGAGATGGTAGTTCAAGCAGGGCGAGTTTTCTCTTTCCCAACTTTCTTGGAAATTAACTTTTCTGGATCAAATACAAATGGGCCTTTCTTTTGGGATGTATCTAAGCAAGTATGAGGCCTTTTAAAATCTAGGGTTATGAATGATAATGAAGGGGGTGTGGAGTCACAAAGTTGATATGAATTCAGTCAGAACAAACTTCGCTCACCTACACAAAGGGTGGTAAATTTGTCATATCCCAGGGGAAAAATACTTCAATAAGCTCGCCAAAAATGACGCCAAAATATTTTGTCTCTCCTAGAGACAGCCTTGGATTGCTAACAAGACCAGTGCCTGTGAACATCTAAATTCTATATATTTCATATGATGCTCAAGAAACCAAAGGCATCATATGCATCTTCTACATAGTAATTACAGATATACAAATATATACATAACAACATGGGTTGGTTCATTCATCCAAAGATATAAGCCATCTATTTCTAGTATCCTTTCACATATACAACTCACAAAAATAAGGAAAAAACAAGTGGAGGTTGAGTAATCAAGGACTTATTGTTTAATAAGATTTTGCAGAATAATGAAAGAAGAGAAAGAGAATAATAACTCATCACATAGAGCTTGAAACATCAAGAGTTCTATACTTATCTGAGCTAAATATAGACAGGTGGATGTAAGAAGAGTGAATGCTATGATTTCAGGAAGCTCACATTTAAAGGTACAATTTTAGACTTGCATACAAGCATATGTATTAACTAGTTAACGCCAATGGATCTGTAAGAATGTAACAGATATTTCTAGTAGCTGCAATTGCTTGAAATTAGAGAAGAAGTGTGAACAAAATGGAAGTTTAAGAGAGAAGCAACATATTGTAATACTCAAACATGGGAATCACCACTGTTTCATTCATATTAAGGAATATGTAGATCTGGAATCCATACAACTTTAGAAGAACACACAATTTTTTCCTAGAATTCATAACCTTTGTTCAATGTTTCTTCCTCCCTTTTATAAGGAGAGGGATGGCAATAAAATCAGCTACAGAAATATCTTTAGGCTAAAGTTTACAACTGTATGTATGAATGGATATATCGGAATGAATCCTCTAACTATTATCGTTGTCTTATTCCTTTCTTGAAAGAAAAATAGAATAAAAATACCATGATCAAACCAGCAAAACAAAAATAATCCATCAAAACTGAAATCATGGTTTTCCAAAATATCTTCATGCCACTCCTCTTCGCTGACCTTTGGTCCTGGTGTTTTCCCACCAAGTCATGATTAATTCTCTCTCGGTCAATTCCTGGTCACTTTTAGTCTTTGATAGTCTCATCCCTTCCCTTTCACTTAAGCTGGAGTGGTCACCCACAATGATGATAACAGATTTTGAAACAGCTTCTGACTCATATGCCTTTTAAATTTCTATTAGATAATATTGGTGCCCTGAAAATATATGGTGTCATGTTTCATGGAGTACTCAAATTTTTTTTGAATGCTAGCTTTTTAACACAGGAACACCGTGAAACAAGCGAGCCCGAATGCCCTTTAAGCCCTTGTGAATACAACCCCTTTTCACTTCCTCTTTCGTGTGATCGAGGGCTTGAACTAAATGCTTATCCCATTGGGCGCTAAGACTTTCAAATGTCATGCGGGGGCCTTTTCCTTTGTTACTTGGAATATCTTCAATAGCCCCTTACACCACATCGGTCGATATCCTAGACATGAAAAGTTTATAAATCATAGCTCATTACATATCACATATGGGGCCTTTCCTTATCGCAATTGCAATCACCGATAAGCCTAAAACCCATAATCGACAATTGTTGATTGCCTATAAACCTGCTGACATCATTACTACCACATGTCAGCCTGTGATTGGTGACATGTGGCACTTGGAAATAGCCCCATGTGACCCCTTGATCTAGGTGGATGTTGGTGGCCACCCACCTATCCCACTTGGACCCCCACAAATATCTCTTTTAGTGTTTCAGTTTCCTTAATTTTAGCACAATTTACTATTTTTAGCAGTTTTTCAAGTCGTGAACTTCCGGAGCCATTTTGAGGCCCTAAACAACATTTTCTGAGAAACATGGGAGCAACATGGGCCCATAGACCAATGTTGGTCTTCCCAAAGTTGTATTCCTCGGATAGATCTTTCTAACAAGCTATGGTGCACATAAAATAGAGATTGTATGCCAAAGTTACAATCCCAAGAAGTTGATGTACCAATTTACCCAAAACGGGGCCCATAGTGTGGCACTTCATCTCCTAGGGTTAGGTTTTTGCATGTTTCGGGTTTTCCATTGTTTCTCAACAATAAAGAGGCCTTCGAGCCTCATTGTAAGATAGTTCAGAGGCATGTAACTACCACATCCCTTCATGGAGATAAGCTACCATCGCCCTAGCTGGTTCATTTCCATTGCTATTTGTAAGCATATTTCAGTATTTTACATCAATGAAATGAAGTATTGTTTTTGTTGCATCTCTGTATTTATGGTTATATCTATAATTTGTTGTGTTCTTGTTTAAATCTAGATCAATGGTATCAAAGCAGTCTACTCTTTCTCTGTCTTTCTTTGCATGCCCCCAACGAGGTCGGGATATAAGGAGTTAGGTCTTGAAATAGTCAAGCCTTTGCAAGACCAACCTCACAAATCCAGACATCCTCCCATGGTGGAAGACAAGAAAGATGAGGGGGTAGGATATCCTATCAAAATCTTGCTCGAAGAAGCCCTCGAGTGACAAAGGAACGCAATGATGGACAAATTTGTCCAAATTATTCAACGGCTACCCAGGCACGATGCATCTACTTATCTGCTAGAAGGGTATTTTTCTGTTCATGATTTTTCCAACTAGCAAAAGATCTCTTTTGCACTTCTCAAAGCATCCCCCCACGTTAAGGACTAGTGGGAAACCTACCGCGAGAAGAAGGATGAAAATACAAACTCACTGTTTTCAGCAGCACCCACTTGGAATTCGTTCCAGGATGTCATTAAGGAGTAGTACTACCCTGTAAAAAGCTATGAGGGAAAATAGATAAAGTGGACCACACTGTGGCGAGGAGGGGACTAAGATGTGCCAGAGTTCACAAAACTTTTTAATACCCTTCACACACAGTTGGGTATCAAGAATTTTGAGTTGCATTTGGTACTTAATTACCGCGACTTCCTACACAGGTACATCTAGGATGACATGGATTTCTTGAACATCTCCTTGCTTGGCACGACATACCAATATGCTATCAAGATCGAGAAGAAGTTTAAACAAAAGAAGCAAGACTTTGGATCTGTGAATTTGAAGAACAAAGGACAAAGCCAAGGTGGGGTGACCCAAGACAACTGTTAAAAAATTTACTGCATAACATAAATAATCACTGAGAATTACTGAGAGGAATAAATATAAAAATAACCAGCAACAACCATAAACACAAATGTTTATTCGGGAAAACCCCAAATCCGGGGAAAAAGCCCAACCATAATGAAATTTCATTATCCTTGGCCAAAACCCTGGTCTTATCCAGGTCTTTCATTACAATGAAGTCCTTCTAGCCTTTTATAAGCTCCATTACATATAATACCACTGGCAGAATACTATGTGTGCACAATACCATGTGCCCCAAAACCATCATTGTTTAACCTGGTCAACTTTGACTCTATCCTGAGTCAATTTTACCCAAAAATTCCCCCCTTAAACTTGACTTCGGGTTCCTTAACTAACTCCAGCCAAACCTGTTAAGTGAGACAATCCCTCTCACTCTAGCTCTTACCCCCCTTAGATTTTTTACCCGGGGTATTGTCAACCGGACATCCCCCCTATCACCTAGGTCTAACCCAGACTTTACCGATGATCACCGAGGGTTACACATTCCTTACCAGGCCTTACAGTAGTATGCCCATTTACATGAAATAATTTTGACTTCATTAATTTTTTATTTTTTTTGCTGTTGCGATTCTGATCCATCCTCTCTCAATTTGATTTGCTCAAAAACTTCTATCAAACCACTCCAACTGCGAGCCCGAGAACCTTGTAGATTCCAGCACCGGTGGCCTCACGTATCAAAAAAAAAATAATTTTAGAAGCCGCATGAACAATTTTCTTTTGCTGACTTGCATGCAGCCCACGCCTACTCCATCTTTCAACATGGCATAGAACACACAGGAAATATCCCTTATCGATTCCCTACGAAAAAAGCTCTGAACAAAATGAGCCGTTACAGCGCTATCTTCCGCACATTCTCCTCGAGGTTCTTCCGTGTACGATTGTTCCACCATTATTTTCCAGACCTAGATCTGAAAAAAAAACTACATTGATCTCATCAGGCACTATAAACCCCTGGCATCAAAGAATCCCTTTGAAGCCAATATCTGGCTCTGATACCAATTGTTAAGAAATTTACTGCATAACATAAATAATTACTGAGAGGAATAAATATAAAAATAACCAGCAACAACTATAAACACATAAACACAAATGTTTATCCGGGAAAACCCCGATCATAATGAAATTTCATTATCCTGGCCAAAACCCTGGCCAATTCAGCCAAGTGAGCCTTCACTGCTCACCTCCAGGCCATGCATTACAATGAAGTCCTTCCAGCCTTTTATAAGCTCCATTACATATAATACCACTGGCATAATACTATGAGTGCACAATACCATGTGCCCCAAAACCATCACTGTTTAACCTGGTCGACTTTGACTCTATCCTGAGTCAAGTTTACCCAACAACAACCTATCGAAGTTGCAAGAAAATAACAACACCATGAAGCCAAAGAAGAATTCAGGAAAGTGGTGTGAGTTCCACAAGATCCTCACTCATAACACAAGTGAGTACCAGACCAAGCAGTCGCTAGTGGCTGAGTTGAAGGCTTCTGAATCAGATGCATGTTCCTACCATGACTTAGAACCCGACAAGGGGAATGACAAAGGGAAGAAAATCGTTAACGCAGAGCCCAGTACCACTGTTGCCACTTCCAAGATCCAGAAGAATGAGCTTGAAGATCCAGAGGAGGGGGAGCATCTTTTCCACTCACAGATCTGGGTGAAGAGTTTGCCGCTTCAATTCATTGTTGAAAATGGGAGCCAAAAATACCTCATTTCAGCAGAGGTCGTGAAGCGGATTGGCCTACCGACTACAGCACACCCGTAGCTATACAGTATCGGTTGGCTTCACCAAGGACAAGATCACCGAGTCTGCTAGTAGTATTGCCTTCCCTACAACATCAAGCCCTTCATAGATGAGGTATTGTGTGATGTTGCACCTCTTGTTGTTTGTGATGTATTATTATGCCAAACATACTTATGGAGGTGACAAGATGTGTATGAGTCAAGGCCTCGCACTATTATTATTTCTTTAGGTAATTCAATGTACAGGATACGGAGGTAGCCCCACCTACCGCCACCTCTTTGATCATTGCTAAGAAATGCATCAAGCTCATCTCCCAGACTAGGAAATTCATTTTCTATATGGTTCACTCCCAAAGTAAGGGGAAGTCATTACCACATGCATGACCCCCGCGAAGGGTTCCTCCATGCAGCAGCAACAACAGATGGATACGGTCATGAAAGCAGACAGGAACATCTTCTCCTCACCCATGGGGACACTGTTGCACTATCAGGCCAAACATTCATTCAATCTGACTCCTAGAGCACCTCTACCCAACTGGTCGATATATCAGTGCTCCATTCTGGAAAGTACAAGTAGTGACATGATCAGCATTAAGTACCACACAAGTTTCAAGTGGGCAACAAAGTCTGGTTGCATCTGTAAAAAGAACACCTTACAAGAGCGCATACCAAGGCTATGGGAAACAATTATTTAGAGCACAACATTTCCCCATTCCTCCACTTACACCGATTGTTCAATGTGGACCACCCTTAACCATGCTTCCCACAATTACTGGACACATCAGAGATTGTAGAACAACTCACCACATACCCAGTTCAACAGAAGTTTCCTTATCTCAGGGAGGAAATGAATGCAATGGGGACCATTTCTTCTTATGAGGGGAGGAATGATCTAGGTGGATGTTGGTGGCCACAAATCTATCCCACTTGGACCCGCACAACTCTCTCTTTCATTTTTTCAGTTTCCTTAATTGTAGCACAATTTACTATTTTTAGCAGTTTTTAGGATCCTGAACTTCTGGAGCCATTTTGAGGCCCTAAACGATGTGTTTTAGGAAACATTGGAGCAACATGTGTCCATGGATCAATATTTATCTTCCCAAATTTGTAGTCCTCAGATAGATCTTCCTAATGAGATATGGTGCACGACAAACAAAGATTGTATGCCAAAGTTACAACCCCGGGAAGTTGATGTACCAATTTACCCAAAAAGAGGTCCATAATGTGGTGCTTCATCTCCTAGGGTTAGGTTTTTGGATGTTTAGGTTTTTCCATTGTTTCTCAACAATAAATAGTCCTTCGAGCCTCATTTTAAGACAGTTCAGAGGCATGTAGCTGCCACATCTCTTCTCAGAGATAAGCTACCATCGCCCTAGTCGATTTATTTCCATTTCTGTCTGTAAGCATAATTCAGTATTTTACATTAATGAAATGAAGTATTATTAAAATGATAGAATGGATAGATCAGCGCCTTAGAATTCAGCCTCTTCGAGGGGGAAACCTCCTTTACATTACATAAATAAATAGTTCTTGGATGATTCAAATGACAAAAACTCCTTTCTATATATAAGAGTCTAAGGAGTCACAATATAACCGAGCTGACCTAACAATAATAATATAAAGCCACAAAAATAACAATAGAGGGATTCTATGGGGCACAATAATAACAATATGGGGACAATAGGGGCACAACAATATTAATAAGGGATACAACTACAATAGTAATGGGGTAATCACTAGTATTATAGGGACCTAACATGCCCCTCTCCTTGAAAAAAGTGTTTTCCTTAACACTTGAGTAGTTCTAGGTGCTTCTCTATAAAATTTTGATCCTCCCATGTGGAATCTTCAGCAGATAAGTTCTTCCACTTGATAAGATACTCCAAAATTAATCAATTTCGTAGCTGTCGAGTTCTTGTTTCCGGTTCCAATATAATTTTTCCTTCCTCATCAAATTCTGGTAATATTGCTTGAACTTGGAGCTTGTCACCTATAACCTTCTTTAAACATGAAACATGGAAAACTAGGTGCAATCGAGAAGTTGCAAGAAGCTCCAATTTGTATGCCATAGCACCAATCTTTTGCAACACCTTATACGAACCATAATACTTTGGTGATAGTTTATTATCCTTATTAGCTTGCTTGAGGGACATTTTCTTATATGGCTATAGCCTAGGAATACCCAATCACCTACATCAAAACTTCTTTCGCTGCGATTTTGATCTGCTTGTTGTTTCATTCTATTCTGCGCCAACATGAGGTTATCCTTTAAGAGTTGGAGGACTTGTTGTTGATGTTCGATGTGATGTTCCACTACTTGAACCTTAGAATTTTCTCTTAAACATGATGTGATGGATGGTGGCTGTTACCCATAAAGTGCCATAAATGGGGTCATTTTTGTTGCTGTATAGAACGAAGTGTTATACCACCATTCAGCCAAAGGAAACCATTTGACCCATTGTGTTTGTTTATCAGATACAAAGCAACGAAGATATCCTTCCAAACATTTGTTTACTATCTCAGTTTGCCCATCAAATTGAGGATGATAAGATGAGCTATGAGCTAACTGAGTACCAAGACACGAAAATAATTTTGTCCAAAAATTTCTAGTGAAAATGGGATCTCTTTCACTTACAATAATCTTTGGGTTTCCATGTAGCTTTTGAATTGTTTCCATAAGTGTAGTAGAAACTGCACTGGCTTTAAATGGATGTGATAATGCACAAAAGTGTGCATACTTGGTAAGTCTGTCAACTACCACCATGATGACACTCTTTCCCTCAGACTTGGGTAAACTTGTGATAAAATCCATTGAAACCTGCTCCCAACGTTGGCTTGGAATGGATAAAGGTTGTAATAGACCCGGTGTTTTAATTGTTTCAACTTTATTTTGTTGGCAAACCAAACATTCGGCCACAAAATTTTGAATATCCGATTTAAGGCCATCCCAAAAAAATTCCTTCTTAACCCTGTGGCAAGTTTTTAAAAATCCCGAGTGCCCTCCTAAGGGAGAAGTGTGCAATTCCATAAGCATCTCTTGTTTTAGCTGGGAATTCTTACAGAGGTATAAGCGATCTTTGTACCATAACGAATCATTTTGCCAGCTAAATGTATCAGATGTACTGGAATCTTGTTGTATCTTTCGAATAAGTGCCCACACTTCTTTATCATTCTTCCATTCCTCCCTTGCTTCATTTATCCAATCTGGTTGGATAATAGAAATGGCACACAACAATGCTTCCACATCCTCATCCTCTCTTGAGAGTGCGTCTACCACCACATTTTGCTTCCCTTTCTTGTAGATGATTTCAAAGTCATATCTCAACATCTTTGTGACCCACTTTTGTTGCTCTTCAGAGGATAATATTTGTTCTAAAAAGTGTTTAAGGCTATCATGATCTATTTTTACCTTGAAGTGTCTTCCCATTAGGTAGGGTCGCCATTTTTTAAGTTCATGGAGTATTGCCAACATTTCCTTCTCATAAATAGATTTGTGTAAAAACTTTCCCTTGATTGGACAACTTTCAAAAGCAATGGGTCTTTCATCTTGCATTAAAACATCACCAATTCCATTTACTGAAGCATCACATTCCACAATAAAGGTTTTTGTGAAGTTCGGTGTAGCTAAGACCGGTGCTTGGCACATTGCCTCTTTAAGATGTTCGAAGGCGTTTGTTGCTTCTGGAGTCCATGAAAATGCATCTTTCTTCAATAATGTTGTTAGAGGTGCTGCTATTATCCCATAATTCTTAACAAACTTCCGATAATACCTTGTCAACTTGAGAAATCCTCGTAGATGCTTTATGGATGTGGGGATTTTCCATTCCTTAATGGCTTTAATTTTGCTAGGGTCTACCTTAACTCCTTCATGATATACAATATGACCCAGATATTCCACCTCTTGTACTCCAAAGAAGCATTTGGATATTTTTGCATATAATTGTTTCTCCTCCAATATTGTAGCACCCTGTCAACATGTTCAACATAATCCTTCCAAGACTTGCTGTGGATTAGTATATCATCAAAAAATACTAACACAAATTTTCTAAGGAAGGGTTTAAAAATGGAATTCATCAAACCTTGAAATGTAGAAGGTGCATCGGTAAAGCCAAAAGGCATGACCAATAATTCATAATGACCATCATGTGTTCTAAATGCTATTTTAGGAATGTCTTCAGTCTTCATTCTGATTTGATGATATCCAGAACGAAGATCCAACTTGGTGAAGTAAATTGATCCATGCAATTCATCTAGTAATTCATCAATGACAGGAATGGGAAACTTATCTTTAATAGTGAGCTTGTTGAGCTCCCTATAATTTGGACACATGCGCCATGATCCATCCTTCTTGTGCACCAATACTACTGGAGCAGAGAAAGAACTTTCACTAGGTTGAAATATACCAACCTCAGCATTTCTGCAACCATACGTTCAATTTCACTCTTTTGGGCATAGGGATATCTGTACAACCTGATGTTTGGAGGAACACTTCCTCGAATCATATGAATAGCATGATCATGATCATGAATAGGTGGGAGACCTTTGGGAGTCTCAAATACCTTGGAATGATTGTCCAAGACTTTTTGGAGATCTAGAGAAATAGATGATTCCAATGTGGAAACATCTAGTGAACATAATTGTGCAATTACACCTCTTTGTTCCTTTTTTAGAAGCTTTGTCATACTGTTAGAGCTGATTATCTTTCCCGTTTTCCCTGCAATACCCCTTAATTCAACTTCCTTTCCTTCCACATAAAATTTCATGAAAAGTTCTTGAAAATTAAAAGCTATTTTACCCAAGCATTGTAGCCATTGGACTCCTAGTACAACATCAGCACCTCCCATTGGAATGGAAAGCATTGGGCTAGTCAATACATATTCTCCCATGGATAGCTTGATATTATGGCACTTTCCAAAGCAATTTATCATTCCTCCATTTTCAACCATCACATGACACTCTGGTGCTGGATATAGGAAGCAATTCAATTCTTTTGCTATCTTACAATGAATAAAATTGTGGATACTTCTTGAATCAATCAACACTTTTACCTTTTTCTTCTTGATTTGTCCTTCTATCTTGATGGTTTGAGGAGTGGTAATTCTAGCCAATGCATTACAAGATATGGTCAGATTCATTTCTTCTTTCTCTAGGCTTTGTTCCTGGAGTATATCCTCTTCTTTTGACCTTTCTTGCTCCTTTTCTTCTTCCTTTTCACAATCAATGTAGAATAATTTCTTCTTAGCACACTTATGACCTTTAGTGTATTTGCTATCACAACTGTAACAAAGCCCTTCAGATATTTTTTATTCCAATTGTTGTGGTGTCAACCTTATAGGTTGTGGAAGAGTTGGGGCAACAACACTTCCATCTTTATAATTGTGAGTGGTATGCTTCCTGGTTGCCATAATTTTGCTTTCCGTTTTTCTTGCTAACCTGAATGCCTTCTCTAATGAAACAGGTTCCCAAAGGCGAACATCATGTTGGATATTATCCTTTAAAGTCCCTATGAACACATCAATCCTATGCTCCTCTGGAATATTTTTTACCTTTATGTTCAATTTTTGGAACTCCTCAATGTGCTCCGTTATTGAACCCTGTTGTTTGAGACTTATCAATTCGCTAAAAAAAGTGTTGCTTTTTGTATCCTCATAATGTGTTGTCAATTCTTCCGTAAAAATTCCCCAAGTGATAATTTGTTTACGAGAGAAAAGCCATTAATACCATACAAATTTATTTGGTTCGAAATATAAAGTTGCAATACGTACCTTTTGTGTGTTTTGCACATTATTGAGATCTAAAAATTGCTCCATTTGTAATATCCATGTGTCGGCATCCTTGCCATCAAACTTCCTCATATAGATTTTTGGAATATGGTGGGTCTTCAGTCCAACATTAGAGTCTATGAAGTCATGATTAACATTTCTTTTGTTCTCATCATGAGTTTCCTTTACCACCCTTTCACTATTAGTAAGCATTTCTTGTAGAAACTTTGTCAAATCTATCTTCAAATCTGTTTTCAAATCTTCCATGCCTATCTTCAAATCAATCTTCAAATCAGCCATCTTAGCTTCCATGCCATTCATCTTAGCTTCCATGCCCTTTATCTTAGATTCCATGCCATTTATCTTATATTCCACGCCATTTATCTTAGCTTCTGTTAGCTTTTGTGAGAGTGACATTTGTTGCACTTGGTCTTTGCAATTTTGATATATCATGTAGCATTTCTTCCTCTTCTTCATGAGTCATGCTAGTGCTTTCAGGTTTCTTACTAGGTGTTTGCATTTTCTTTCCTCGGGGCATCAGTTACCAATAATAATTCTCTACTATGCCCTTTGAATTCTTCAAAATAAATTTTCAAACCAAGCTTAAGAAAAAATTTAAAAAAATCTACACCCATTTTTTCACTTTGTAGGAGCTTGATATTGCCTCTGATGTATCTCTGTAATTTCGGATCATCCAGTTCTGAAATTGTGACCTATAGTAGCTCTTTTTGTCCTCTTTCCAATGGCACCAGTCTGATCCAAATTGGATTCTCCAAGGAAGAGTTATGCCAAATCTCCCACAGTGACCTGATCATATACTAGTTCAGTAGAGCGAACTTGTACGACGTACCACGAGTCACTGTTTCGACCTTTTTCTCTAAAAATATATATAAAAGAAACTACAATCCGTCCTCTTTCTGTACCTTCTCACAAAATTTCAATCTGATGCTCAGAGAGAAAGTTATGATGATTTTCCCCAAGTCACCTGTTTGGAATGTAATTCAAGAGTGCAAAAATACCAACTTCCTTAGACCATATCTCTGCAAATATAGCGCGAAATGCTCTAAAATGCAAACCCAAGGTTCAGTGCGATTTCTTCTCAAATGGTTTTTTTTTTTTTTATCTTCTGAAACGTCGCAGAAAAAAGTTATAGCGAGAATTCCACGATCACCTGTTTGGAGCAGCGAAGCCCTAGAATCCAAAGCTCTGATACCAAATGTTATGAAACTAGCTCAAAAAAGATACAATGGATAGATCAACACCTTAGAATTCAGACTCTTCGAGGGGGAAACCTCCTTTACATTACATAAATGAACAATTCTTGGATGATTCAAATGACAAAACCTCGTTTCTATATATAGGAGTCTAAGGAGTCACAATATAAACCAGCCGACCTAACAATAATAATATAAAGCCACAAAAATAACAATAGAGGGATTCTATGGGGCACAGTAATAACAATATGGGGACAATAGGGGCACAACAATATTAATATGGGATACAACTACAATATTAATGGGGTAATCACTAGTATTATAGGGACCTAACATCATCTCCTAGGGTTAGGTTTTTGGATGTTTAGGGTTTTCCATTATTTCTCAACAATAAATAGGCCTTTGAGCCTCATTTTAAGACAGTTCAGAGGCATGTAGCCACCACATCTCTTCTCAGAGATAAGATATCATCGCCCTAGCTGGTTTATTTCCATTTCTATCTGTAAGCATATTTCAGTATTTTACATTAATGAAATGAAGTATTATTTATGCTACATCTCTATATTTATGGTTATATCCATAATTTGTTGCGCTCCTGTTTAAATTTGGATCACCCATGAAAACACTAAAATAGGGTAACACGTATCCTTTGTCATGTCATGAACCATATTGCCACGTCATTTCTGATGTGAGCTACCATGTCTTCTTTGATGACCAATCAAAGGTTGCGACGTGGCCCCCTGGAGGAGAGAAAAAAAGTCCTTCCTAGCCTCGGTTTTGCATGGAATTCTTTTGTATTTCCGAATCAGCCTTCCCCAACGATTTCATATTAAATGGTAATGTCGGTGGTTTTGTGATGTTTCAGAGCTATGACCTCGCCAATCGCCGATCGTCGATGCCACGTGGAGGAGAGAAAAAGGGGATGCACGCCCCTTGTTTTTTCAACCATTTCCTTTGTATTTAGTTTTCTTAGCCCCTTGACTGTGCACCACTTTATCACATGATCAGTGGTTCCCACGGTATCGATGTTCAGTGATATTTCTGGCCTTGCTCTGGTGTGCACCCCTCAAGTCTGCAATCCTCGATCTGCGATATCTACACTTGGCCTTGAAACCCACTAATAACATAAGTATGAGACCTAGGTCCCGCCAACCATTGATATGCGATTACGATTAGCCTTGGACCTCTGATTGTGATTTGTCTGTCTTCTACACTTAGTCATTTTTTTCTTCATCAACTGGGCTTTTCGAAGGTAATCTTCAAAATGCTTTATCTTCTACTCCAAGAGTCCATTTTTGGACTTCCATATACTGTTGGAAAGATTTTTCTAAGCACTTAGCAATGAAGAGGGTCTAGTGAAGCTCTGATAGCTTCCATGTCCTAAAAAATGGCTTTAACATCACTGCACTTGGGCAATCTTAACCAATTGAAACCCACAAGGCAGTGAGTGACAATAGGGACAATGATCATAATGCGATATCGAGAGCATATGATATCAATTTTGAACGATTCAAGTTTTGTTGGATTTATGTCACCAATTGATCCAAATGGATCTAGAATAGACTTCTAAGTCTAAAAATGTTCCTCACAGAGGAAAATGAAATGAAGGGCTACTCTTTAAAATAGTCCCATTGCATAGATCTTGTTGTTCTGAATCTATTGCAATTTGAATGGGCTAAAATGGATTTCGAATGAAGAAGTTATCGCAGAAAGAATATTTCCCATTGTCCTTTGAAAAGGAGGAAAATTCTTAGAAAAATTGCATTTGAGGGTTAAAAGAAGGACTAAGACTAAAGGCGGAAGGACTCCCCTGATTAGCGATCTCCGATATATCAGGTCGGAGGTAGGTTGCTTGCGATATTGGGACCCAAGCGGAGCCGATTGCGATAAAGCGACATTGGATTGGAGGATCGGGTCGCATAGTCCATGGTATATGGAAAGAACCCCCAGGCTGTTACATATGCGATATGCCATGATGCAATATCGACCGTCGAACTGAGGATTCAGATCAACAGTCCAGATCTGATCAGAGTGATCGGTGATCGGTGATCCCCATTACAAAGTGCCAATGCACATTGCGACTTGTGATTGCGATATGCCGATAAAGGGCAGAACCGATGGGAATTATAAGTGCGAATGCATAAAATTTGAAATCCATTTTATTTGGATTTTCATTGTATTTCCTATATATTGAGGTTTTGATCTCCCGCCTAAGTGATTGCGATATGCCGATGGAAGGCAGACCCGATGGGAATTATGGATGCAATTTCATAATATTTGAAATCCAAAAATTTGAACTTTCAATGTATTCCCGTGTATTGGGTTTTTGGCCAATACGTCATGCGACTGCGATTTGCGATGGAATGGTGGATGCGATAGGTTTATAGATGTGGTTGAATTCTATTTGAAGTCGGGACTTTCGCTCGATAGTGTATTTCCGATATATTTTTGTGTATCGGAATTTTGTTTCATTTTCGGGTTTTCACCTGAAGAAAGGCCCCGATTCTTTTGTAACTATCCCTGATCATTGTGCCATGCTGCAAGCAGGTGTTTCCTAACAATGACGTGTTTGTAACATGCAAAGCCACAGAGCCAGAAGCCAGAGGGCCAGTCGAAGAGACAGAGGAATGATTACACACATAAAAACGGACAGGAAGTCGTAGAGTTGGAAGGATGCCTCACAAAAGCCAGAGAGCACAATTGACAGAAGCAGAGTTTTTGGAGTCGCTTGGAGGTCGAGTGAAACACGAAAGGGACAGAGAGCCCAAGGACTAGAGTGCCGAGAGCTAGAAAGCCTGAGAGCTTCAGAGGCAGAGCCACCAAAGGTTGGAGGCAGAGCCAGATGGACAGAGCCAAGATAGCTAAGAGAGCTAGAGCCAGATGAGCCATAGAGCTCAAAGCTAGATGCAGTTAGCTAGAGAGCCAAAGCCGCAGAGCCAGAGATCTCAAGAAGACTTCTCAGAGCCATGGAGCTGTAATGAAGCTACAGAACAGCAAAGAGATCAAATGATCAAGCTGTTGCTGGTGTCCAAAGTGTGCTGAAGACAAAAGAAGCAGTTCCAGAGACAATACAAAATTATGAGGGAATCAGAGAAGCCAAAAGCTCAAGAAGCTCAGAGAATTGATTGAAGGAGTCAAGTCCATAGAAGCCTAGATCTATCTGCAAAGTATGGATAGCTAGTGGGATAAGATGGTATTCTAAACCCATAGGTTTAGTTGTAAACCAATGGAGTTGAGCGTGGAGCTTTTAAAAGAATCTATGCCATAATCCCAAAGAGCCTAGTTGAGTTGACTAGAGCTCACAGAGACATATCCTAAGAGGTTTGGGTGAACTCCATATTATATTGTTGTCTTACGTGTTTGTTGTTTTGTTGCTTTATTTACTGTTATGTATGTTTAAATATCAGCATAAGCAAATGTACATAAGCACTTGAATAGTCTAAAAACAAACACAAGCATACACCTATTTCAAGCACTCTTTAATTCCGCAATTGGTTAATCATAAGGTCTTGAGAATTAATAAGCTTTGGAGTGGGAGAGGTTCTTGTAAGATGACAAGAAGCCCTTAGAACCCCATTTCAAATCAAGCGGTATCAGAGCAGGATGCATGATTGACAGAGCAATATATATGCTTTCTTGACTTGAAAGGTGTTCAAACAGTAGAAAGAATTTAGTTGTTTGATTGTTTGTAAGTTGACTGTTGTTTGAGTTTCCAAAGGTTTAGGGAAAGCTACTGTTAGCTAAGTCCAAGAGAGGAGAAGAAGGAAGAAGGGCTGAAGGCATTCTTCTTATCCCAAAGGACTTCAAAGCAATCCTTGAAGCACAAAAGGTTTGTTGCAAAAGGTTGCTTGAATAAGCTCTTTGTTAATCTTGTTTGAAGTTATTTTGTTCATTAGCATAATGAAAACTTCCACAAGTGAGTCCTCAAAATCTCCTTTCTTCACAAGATTATTTGATGAATACATGAAGCAAGACTTGTTCATCATGATGGACAAGGTGAGACAAATGTATGAGGATGGAAGGAAGAGTAGAATTCTTAGAGAGCAGTTGAATTCCATGGAGGAAGAGAAGCAATTGCTTTCTGACAAATTTTAGGAAATGGAGAGGCAACGTCATATTGCAAATATGAACCTGAAAAGGACGCATTAATTGGAGACACAACTCTTTATTGCCAACGAAGCCTTAGTCAAGTATCATCTTGAAGAAGAGGTAAAAAATTCTTGTTTGTCTTCAAATTCTTCTAAGAATGCTTATAGTGGTTCTTTTGAAAAACATACCAGAGGCATAGGTTCCAAGTTAATGTCCAAGATGGGGTATGAAGGAAAAGGCTTGGGTAAACATGCGCAACGTATTGTTGAGCCAATAATGGTTGAGGAAAGGCCTAAGTATTTGGGTCTTGGCTATGGAAAGTCTTCTGGAGAAAGTTCCAAAGCTGCCATGAAGGCCATTGAAACAACTGCAAGAAGGAGTTTCACTTCAGGTCTTATACCTCAAGAGTGTGAAGATTGTATTCTTGGAAAATGCAATGGTGTGAAGCATACCTTGTAGAAAGAAGGTGTATATCAGCATACACTTGAACCAGAGAGTTGTGGAAACTCCAACAGCCTTGAAGAGATGGACGGTGTTTCAAAGGGAGCTACTTCTTCATTCAATTCACCTCCTCATGAAGGCAATAAAGGTGAAAAATAAAGGTATAAATCTGGTTCTAATCATATTCCTTTGATTATGTTCAGCATGGTAAATTTCCATATAAGCATTGGAAAAGAATTGCATGTTCCTTTTGTGGTTGGGATAACCATCATATTTCTAGATGTTGAAAGAGAATGGCCACATAAAGGAAAATTTTGAGGGAAAGGAAGCAAGAAGCCAAAGGTCCACTGGACAAGGCAAATCATGTTGTCAAGAAGGTGCACATGTGTTGCACTTACTACCATAAGCAAGGACATGTTGCTACAAAATGTTGGACTCTGAATCCAACGATGCTTCCACGAAACTTGAAGAAGGTGGAAAGAGAAAATGACAGGAATGGAAAGGAAGTTTCCATGAATGATGTGTTTTAAGATGATTCACATGTTGATGCTGATGTGTAGACAAAGGTCCTACCTTTGAAATGGATTGGTAATAAATGGTTAGAATTCTTATCTAATTAAGATTGCACGTCTATTGATATAAGGAATATATTTACATTTCTTTGTTAATGAGATGCAAGTTGCATGGTTTTACCAACAAGGTGAATGGAAAAGTTGAGTAGGAGACTCAATTTATTTCTTCAACATTATATTTCATTTTAGCTTCGAAAGTATCGTGTGCTTAAGAGAAAGTTGAAGGATGAAATGCATTCATAAGAATGATGTGCATGAACACAGGGATGTTAATGATTTCCTTGTATTTAAACATGTATATGTCATTAAATTGAAGGGTTGATTACTTTGTTATAAACATGCATGTAATGCCATATTGACTTAAGAAAAGTTGATTTGGTCTCCAAGATGGAGATAATGATGAAGTGTTTCATCTTTTGAAAAAAGAGTCCTAAAGGTATTTTTCGACATGCTTGACTTGAAGGGTCAATTGTTTTAAAGGAATGTTTTGTTGGCTTGTTATCTAGTCAATCATTTGTATACAGATGTAAAGACATGGAGGTGTTCACAAGATGTGAAATCTATTTCTTTTGTTGAAGCAGGAGTTTAGGCCATCCAGTTGTTGTCTGTAATCTTGTTGTTGTTAACAATTGTTGTTAGCAGTATGTCAACAGGTACAAATGAAAATTTTGTGAAGCAAATGTAACTTCACACTGGTTTGATCCACCTTGGATCAACGATCAAGGTAGAGAAGTTCAAACTACCTTCTGTGACCTTCTTAGCAGGAGTTCTGCAGGAAGTCAAGGAGGAAGACAATTCTCCCCAGGAGGACCAACACATCTAGGAAGGAAGTGGTCAAAGGTTTTAGTTTAGAGTCACTTTGCAAGGCAAGTGTATGGAGGCTAGAAGAAGAGGGTGATGCACTCTCATCTATTGTTTAGATCAGTATATCAAACATTTAGGGACCAAAAGTTCTTTTAGTGGGAAGGTGTGATCCAAAATGGATCTAGAATAGACTTCTAAGTCTAAAAATGTTCTTCACAGAGGAAAATGAAAGTCAAGGGCTGCTCTTGGAAATAGTCTCATTACATAGATCTCATGATTTTGAATCTACCACAATTTGAATGGGCTAAAATGGACTTCGGATGAAGAAGTTATCGCAGAAAGAAGATTGCCCATTGTCCTTTGAAAAGGAGGCAAATTCTTAGAAAAATTGCATAAAAGGCTCTTTAAGGAAAAATCACATTGGAGGGTTAAAAGGAGGACTTAGATCAAAGGCAGAAGGGCTCCCCTAATTAGCAATCTCTGATATATCAGATCATAGGTAGGTTGCATGCGATATCGGGACCCAAGCGGAGCCGATTGCAATAAAGCGGGATTGGATCGGCGGATCGGGTCGGCAGAGTCCATGGTATATGGAAAGAACCCTCGGGCCGTTACATATGTGATATGTCGATGCAATATGCCATGATGCGATATTGATTGTCGGATCAAGGAGTCAAATCAATGGTCATTATCTGATCGGAGTGATTGGTGATCCCCAATACAAAGGGCCAATGCACATTGCGACTTGTGATTGCAATATGCTGATAAAGGGCAGACCCAATGGGAATTATAAACTCAAATGCATAAAATTTGAAATCCAGTTTATTCAGATTTTCTTTGTATTTCTCGTATATTAAGGTTTTGACCTCCCGCCTAAGTGATTGCAATATGTCGATAGAAGGTGGACCCGATGGGAATTATGGACGCGATTTCATAATATTTGAAATCCGTAAATTCAGATTTTCAATATATTCCCATGTATTGGGTTTTTTCGCCAATACGCCATGCGATTGTGATTTGCGATGGAATGGCGGACCCGATAGGTTTATAGATGCGGTTGCATTCTATTTGAAGTCTGGATTTTGCGCCCAATAGTGTATATCCGATATATTTCTGTGTATTTGAATTTTGTTTCATTTTCGAGTTTTTGCTTGAAGAAAGGCCCCGATTCCCTTGTAACTATCCCTGATTACCATGTTGCAAGCAGGCGTTTTGTAACAATGATGCATTTGTAACGTGCAAAGCCACAGAGCCAGAAGCCAGAGGGCGAGTCGAAGGGACAGAGGAATGATTACACACAGAGAAATGGATAGGAAGTCGTAGAGCCAGAAGGATGCGTCACAAAAGCGAGAGAGCACAATTGACAGAAGCAGAGTTTTTGGAGTTGCTTGGAGGTCAAGCGAAACAAGAAAGGGACAGAGAGCCTGAGGACTTGAGCACCGAGAGCCAGAAAGCCTAAGAGCTTCAGAGCCAGAGGGCTGAGCAGAGGCAGAGCCACCAGAGGTTGGAGGCAGAGCCAGACGGAGAGAGCTAGATAGCTAAGAGAGCCAGAGCCAGTTAGCTAGAGAGCTGAAGCTGCAGAGTCAGAGAGCTCAAGCAGACTCCTAAGAGCCATGGAGCTATAATGAAGCTACAGAACAGCAAAGAGATCAAATGATCAAGCTATTGCTAGTGTCCAAAGTGTGCTGAAGAAAAAATAAGGAGTTCCACAGACAATACAGAATTCTGAGGGAGTCAAAGAAGCCAGAAGCTCAAGAAGCTCAGAGCACTGATTGAAGGAGTCAAGTCCAGAGAAGCCTTGATCTATTTGCAGAGTCTGGACAACCAACGAGATAAGATTATATTATAAAACCATAGGTTTAGTTGTAAACCAATGTAGTTGAGTGTGGAGCTTGTAAAAGAATTTATGCCATAATCCCAGAGAGCCTAGTTGAGTTGACTAGAGCTCACGGAGACGTAGCCCAAGAGGTTTGGGTGAACTCCATATTATATTGTTGTCTTATGTGTTTGCTGGTTTTCTTCCTTATTTACTGTTATGTGTGTTTAAATATCAGCATAAGAAAATTTACATAAGCACTTGAACAGTCTAAAAACAAACACAAGCATACACCTATTTCAAGCACTTTTTAATTCCGCAATTCGTTAATCATAAGGTCTTGAGAATTAATAAGCTTTGGAGTGGGAGAGGTTATTATAAGCTTACAAGAAGCCTTTAGAGCCCCATTTCAGATCACCAATATCTATGCTTTGGTATAGATTTTGAGTACTCTCACACACTTTGAATTTTGAGCACTAAACTGATCCCTTGGATCACTCCTCCCCACTCACAGCTTTTGGACCTCCAAAAGACTACTTTTAGTCAAAAAATATATGAGGGTATAGTTCCCTCACCATTCCAATATCAATCCATTTGTCTTTTCTTGGATTTGTGCCTTTGAGTCCACAGGAAGGTACTCCACATTCCCTCGTTTTGAAGTTCTTGTTCTATTGTCAAGGATACTATCATGTTTGCAATTCCTCAATAAATGCTAGAGGGAAATATTCTATTGAAGGAATCTGAACATGCTCTCCTTAATCATCACCAAATGAGGATAATATAATCTAAAGTTATCAACATTAACAACTGCATACATTTGCATATATGGAGACAAATCCAACTAAAAGGCATTATTACCAATATTTTCTAGAATCTTAAAAGATCCATACCTTATTGTCTTCAATTTTTTTAAGTTCTCCTTTAGGAATCTCCTTGCTAATGTAAATACAAAATTCATCTCCAACCTAAAAACTATGGTGAACATGATTCTTATCATGCCTTGTATTGTACGTGGCTTGGCCCTTTTCCAACTGTTCTTAGATGATCTGATACACCAATTTAACTTATTCAAGGAATCACTTGGCCTTATAAATGTCATTATGACCATCAATAGAAACATCTTTCAAAAATATGAAACCAAAGGGATAATTTGCTAAGTAACCAAATCATGCCTCAAATGGAGATGTTTGAGTCGATGAATGATTTTCCTGATTATAAGCATGTTGAATGCAGTGTAAGTGGTCATCCCAAAGCTTAGGATGTTTGCTGCAATAACCATGATGATGATGTACTACCATTATGCTCACCACTTCTATCTGACCATCGGTTTGTGGATGGAATGTTGTACTCTTTTTCAAATTGGTATCCGTGAGTCCGCATAAGCTTGACCAAAAGTTCTCGACAAATCAAGAATCTCGATCGGAAATAATGGAATCAGGCAACCCAAAATGTACCCATACATGTTGAAAGAACATTTGTGCAGTTTGTTCAACTATAACCTACTTCTTACAAGGCATAGAAATACACATCTCACTGAAACGATCCACCACAACATAAAGATAATCATGACTTTTTTTGGACATATGCCCTAGGGAGTCCTCCTACAAAGTCCATAGAAACAATTTCCCAAGGACGAGAAGGAAATGGAAGTGGAGTATATAATCCTAACTTTATATTGCTAGGATTACTTGCAGCACATAAAAAGCATCCTCTTACATATTTTCACACACTTTCATTCATTCTAGGACAATAACAATACCTTTGTAATTCTGCCACCATTCTCCCTACACCAAAATGGTCAACAATAAGAGAAGTATGTGCTTCCCTTATGATGTTGACTCTTGCACCCTGTGGAATGCATAGCTTTCCAAGATGATACAAAATTTTACGATGCACATGGTAATCCAATTCCTTTACTTGGTTGCCTTAACTAAAAGTTGCATTTACATCTTTAAATTCATCATCTAAAGCATACTATTCAGGATATCTCTCAAGCATGATAGAATTATGCTTAAGAATAATTGAAGCACTAACAATTGGTCTAGAAAGCATGTTAGTAACCTTGTTATAGATACCTTATTATACCTTATCATCAAGTGGAATTACTGCAAGAAACCCATCCATTTGAAATGTCTCGTTTGTTGTAGCTTAGTTTGTGATTGCAAGTATTGCAATGGTAGATGATCAATGTGAATGATATCCTTCCCCATCAAACAATGTTTCGACAATTTCACACTTTGCACCAATGCATACAGTTCTGTGTCATATGTAGGATATTTAAATATTGTACCATCAAAATTTTCAGGTTAGTAACATATGGCCTTACCATGATTCATCAAGACCACTCCCATGTCATAGTCACTTACATCTGTTTGTATCTCAAATGGTTGTCTGAAATCAGGAAGTGCAAGAAATAGAGTTGTGTTGAATCTCTCCTTCAATACATTAAAGAATTTCTGCTACTTGTCTCCCCACTGAAAAACATGATTTACACTTGTCAAGGCATGTAATGGAGCTGCAATTGAAGAAAAGTTAGAAATTAACTTTCTCCAATATTGGGTTTCTCCCAAAATGTTTCTAACCTCAGTTACATTATTGGGCTAATTCTAATCTACAATGAATTTGAACTTTGAGGGATATATCTTCAATTCAACCCCTACAACAATATGTCCCAAATACACTAACGAGGTCTTTCCAAATTCACATTTAAACATCTTTAAAAAAAAAAATTCTTTCTTCCAGACATCTAAGACTTGCTTAACATTCCTAACATGTTCTTCACGGGTTTTACTGAATACCAATATGTTATCTAAGTAGACAATCACAAAATCATCAAGAAAAGGCCTTAATCCATAATTCATAGCTCTCATGAATGTTGCAGGAGCATTACAAAGCCCAAAAGGCATAACTAACCATTCAAACAAACCTTGCTTTGTTTTGAAGTTTGTCTTCCATATGTCTACTTCAACAATTATAACCTGATCATAGCCACTTCTCAAGTCCAACTTAGTGAAATAAAGAACGTCTTTAAACTGATCAAGAAAATCATCAATTCGAGGAAGAGGGTAATAATTCTTTACCGTAATCTTCTTCAAGGCTCTAAAATCCACACACATGCACCATGTACAATATTTCTTTGGTACAAAAACAATCGGTGACCTGCATGGCGATGTGCATGGTATGATGTTAAAATTGGAAACCAGGGCAAAACTTCATGTGGGTCATCTTATTCATGGCTGATAATATTTTTATTAGATTCCTCTCATCGAGAGGTGTAGGATTGATATAAAGATCATCTGATTCCGATAAGTATTCATGAAGATATGAATTTATTTTGATTATGGAATTATTATCAAGCCGACCTACAACTCATGTAGGCTCAGAAGCCCAACAGTCACATCTATTCACCCACCAACGTTGTGTATAAATATAAGAGGAATTTTCCTCATTTGGACTCACTCATCTCATCACATCTCTCTCTCTCTCTACTACGCATAAATGAGTCTCTTCTCTACTGCACTGAAATGGGTCTCTCTCTCACACATGTGAAGCCGAAAGCTGTTGAATTTGAAGCTGCAACTGCAGAAGTAAAGATTGACTTGCGTGGCCTAGAAGATCTCCTCTTTGGAACTGCTCTATAGGTTGATCTTAACCTCCTCTGAAAGGCGTAACTTTTGGTGGTGGAATGAAGTCAATTCGATGAACGGTTTGCAAGATATTGACTGCCCTAGTTTGAAGCAGGAAACTGCTAAAACTGAAACTGCAACTGCAGAAGTAAAGATTGACTTGCGTGGCCTAGAATATCTCCTCTTTGGAACTGTGTTGTAGGTTCATCTGAACCTCCTCTGAAAGCCGCAACTTTTGGTGGTGGAATTAAGTCAATCCGAAGAACGGTTTGCAAGATATCGTTTGCCCTAGTTTGATAATGAAGCCGCTAATGCTGACGCTATTGGTCTAGGGTTTGCTACTGCTGATATGAATCAGATTTATTGTACTATTTCTCTCTGCTGAATTATTGAAGATAAAAGAAGATTTCATCAAAGGGTTTCCCCACACATTGTGGGGTTTGTTCCTGTCTAGCCGCCACATCTTGTGTCTCTTGTCTTGGCTTGTTTTCTGTCGATCGTTTAATGTTCTATCTGCACTCTACTTTATGTACGTGTGATTTCTAATCTTTGGAATATAATAAGGAAAATAAGTAAATTGTTATAAGCATAGAACGTACAATAACTTAACATGGTATCAGATCTGAGGTGAAGACAAAGCCCGAGCAAGAGCAAGAGCAATCATCGAAGAGAATATTGGCAAGGCTATCCTAAAAGAACTATGGGGTCCTCAACACTCTTTCCTGCTGAAGACAAGCTCCATGAGAAAGCTGACTATCACGGATGGAAGATGTTTATCGATCTAACCCTTGAGAATCAAGGAGTGTTGGATCATGTGAGAGGCAATATTGTTGAGCCTCCATCAAATGCATCCGTTGCTGCCTAGAACAAATGGAAAATTGGAGAAGTAAAAACAATAGAAGATCATCCGGGATTCTATCGACAAGCACTTGGTGGCCTAAATCTATGAACTAGACACCTCCAAGGAAATCTACGATAGACTGGTGAGTTTATTTAAAGTTAATGATGCAAATCAAGTTTTGTTTCTTAGAAATAAGCTGAGGGAAATCAAGAACGGTAAAGATGAAAGTATGCAAGCATACTTATTAAGAATCACCGAGATCAAGAACGATCTCCTATCTATTTGGGAAACTATTACTGACAGAGAAATGACACTCACAACTCTTGGAGGATTGCCATTTGAATGGTATGTGTTCAGGACTACTCTTTTGAACTATAATGTAATTCCTGGTTTCGAGGAATTAATGGCTAGATGCATTCAAGAAGAAACAAGGGAAGAAGTGCAAGAAATGCCCATGCCTAAAGGTCCTCCTGCTGCCTTTTCTTCTCATGCAAAGAAAAGAAATAATTCCGGGACTAAATCAAAAGGAAAGGCTAGACCTAAGGCTAGAAGAAAATGACAATGTTACATTTGCGATAAAGCAAGTCACTATGTATGAGATCATGAGCATCATGATGAATGAGATCATGGACATAAAGGGAAACATGAGATCATGGACATATAGGATAGCATGATGATGATGCACACTAGTTTGAGCAGCATTATGATGGATAAAATCATGGACATGGGCAGCATGATGATAATCATGATTAGAGAAGCATGGTACAGTATGCAGTGGTGCAGGAATGACAAATTCAACAACAAAGGTAAGAGGAGAGCTGGGAATCAAGGAAGAGGACAAGCATTCAAGAAGGCTAGAAATTCTAGGAGATGTATTAAATGCACCTGACCTCAAAAGGAACCTAGTGTCCATCTTGGCAATGGAAGACAGAGGCTACAAGGTAACCTTCAACAATGGCAAGGTATGTATATGGAAAAATAATGTTAAAGATGCCTTTACTCTTGGGTTTAGTGTTGATTCATTATATCAGGTCGATGGAAGTCCGCTAGGTGTCATGTCTTGTGACACAACTCTTTAGTCCGAACTTTGGCATCGGAGGTTTGCCCACCTTCATTACAAAGCTCTACCTGATGTAAGATAGATGGTAACAGGGATGCCCGAATTCAAAGTAGAGAAAGAAGGTGTATGTCCGGGATGTGCCAAAGGAAAGCTCAAAAGGGGACCATTCCCCTCAAGCCAAAGCAAGACCTCCGATATATTACAATTGGTTTACTCAGGCATACCTGAGGTTGGCATTAAGAGGGAGACTACTACACCACATACTCTGGAGCAGAATGGTGTGGTGGGAAGGAAGAACCACATGATGATGGAAGCTGTCCGAGCCATGCTACATGATCAAAGACTTCCAAAGTTTCTATGGGCTGAAACTACAATCACCGCCGTATATGTACAAAATCGATGCCCTCATCAAGAATTGGGTTCCTAAACTCCTAAAGAAATGTTCACCACCGGTCAAAGGGAAGTCGTGATTAGTCATGATGTCAGCTTTGACAAAGATATGGCTCTCAGCAAGGTGGACAATCTGCTGACTTTGAGTAGCTCTCAAGAAGCCGACACCAGGGAACCGAAAGAAAAGGATGATGAATCAATGCCTGATGTAGAAGAACCCATGGATCCGATTGATCCTCATCCACATGAGCCTTCCTCTTCTAGGAAGAGGCCTTCATGGCTTAGGGGGATACTTGATGATGCTGAAGGACATGCCGCACCCTGAGGAACCTTCCATCAAAGTAAGAAACTTAACAGGTATCAGGGATACCTGACCATCATGAGCATGATCATACAAAATGAACCTTCATCATTCTCAGATGTCATCAAGCATTAACTATGGAAGGATGCTATGACCATAGAATATGAGTCTAGTATGGAGAATGATGTCTGGGAAGTAGTTCCCAGATCCTGGACAAGACAATTGTTACTTCAAAATGGCTTTACAAGATAAAGCATGCAGCAAATGGAAGTATGGAAAAGTATAAGGTTCATTTTGTTGCTCGTGGTTTATCCTAGAAGGAAGGTATAGACTATGATATTTGCACCTGTTTGTAGATATACGACCATCCGCTCGATCATAGCCTTTGCCGCTTCACAAGGATGGAACCTACATCAGATGGATGTTAAGACCACGTTCTTGCATGGTTCTATCAAAGAAGAGGTCTAAGTGGAGCAACCTGAACGATTTGAGATTTATGATTAAAAATCTCATGTATGCAGGTTGAAGAAGGCTCTCTATGGGCTGAAGCAAGCACCCCGAGCATGGTATGAGAGGATCAATAGCTACTTGATGAAGCTGGGATTCACTACGAGTGAAGTTGATCCTAACCTTTACTTTAAGGTTGAAGATGACAAGCCTCTCATACTGGTGTTGTATGTGGATGACCTCTTTCTAATAGGTGCAAACCCTCTCATTCACAAATGTAAGAGGGAGATGGCTTCTGAATTTGAAATGAAGGACCAAGGACTTGAAGTGTGGCAGAAGCCAAGGGAAATTTTCCTATCTCAAGGAAAATATGTGGTAAATATATTGGAAAGATTCGGTATGATGGACTGCAAGCTTGTGACTACCTCGAGGATTTTAACTTTTAGAAGTTATATGGTAGTGATGTCGGACCAGACTTTGGAAAAGCCTCTGAGTTTCAAAAACTCATTCGCATTGATGTTCTTGGTGAACCTCCGTCCGAACATATGTTTTACAGTTAGCATTGTGAGCTCATATTTGGTTGAGCCTCACTGGATTGATGCCAGGAATCTTCTGAGATGTCTTCAGGACACAATCTCTCATGGATTAAGATACACTGCCGGAGATGTGAGACTACTAGGATATACTGATGTTGATTGGGCAGGCAGTGTGGTGGACCGTAAGAGAACTTCCGGGTACTATTTCACCTTGGGATCTGCTTCAATATCCTCGATGAGCAGGAAGCAGAAGTCGGTGGCTTTGAGCACCGCTGAAGCAGGATATATTGTTGCTAGCATAACCTCGTGTGAGGCATTCTCGTTGCGAAAGCTCTTCAGTGAGCTGTTTGGATTTACATTGGATACCACTGTGATTCTTTGTAACAACCAGAGGTGGGATTCGATTATTGAGGAATCCCGTATTCGTCAATTGCTCCAGCAGATAGACATCATCTGGGATATGGTAAGTCGATGAGCAAGGAAGCTCCATCACATTAAGATGATGTACAGGTTGATACACCTTGTCAAAGCCCCGAGGAAAGATCTAATCTGTGATTTTCCCAAATGACTTGGAGTCGACAAGAAACCTTTGTACAAGGGTCCTACATGTTGCATACATTGAGCTCTGGGAGCTCTGAGGGCTTGCGGTTCCTACTGGAGCAACATATGACCACAGGGTGACTCACCCTCCCCTGGTGGTGCACACTGGAACAAGATGATTCGCTCTCTTGTGGGACAAGATGATTCGATCTATTGTGGAACAAGATGATTTGCTCTCCTTTGTAGCAGGATGATTAGTTCTCCTATGATGCCTGGATTGATGTGTTCTCCATGGTAGCCTGGATTGATGTGTTCCCCATGGCGATTGTAGTAGGATTGATGTGCTCTCCTGTGAGGAAAGGATTGATTAGTTCTCCTATCGAGGCATCCTACCCATGCAGTCTAGGACTCATGGGAAGTACCTCTCATCTGATCAATGAGCAGGGAAATGAAGTTAGGGACCATAGTAGTACCGATGGATGCATCGTTGTATCTACCGTACTCCCTACGCTAGGATGACCTCCATTGATCTGGGATCAATGATACTGGTCTGGGACTAGTGGTAGGAGTTGTACCATACTATGACACTGACTTCGGGTCAGTTGAGACTGGTCTGGGACCAGTGGTACATACTCTGAGACTGACTTCATGTCAGTGCAGTACTGGTCTGGGACCAGTGAGAGTGGTACATACTATGACGCTGACTTCGGGTCGGTTGAGACTGGTATGGGACCAGTGGTACACTCTCTAAGACTGTGATACTGGTCGGGGACCAGTGGTAGGAGTTGTACCATACTATGACGCTGACTTCAGGTCGGTTGAGACTGGTCTGGGACCAGTGGTACATACTCCGAGACTGACTTTGTGTCAGTGCAGTACTGGTCTGGGACCAGTGAGAGTGGTACATACTATGACACTGACTTCGAGTCGGTTGAGACTAGTCTGGGACCAGTGGTACACTCTTTGAGACTGCAATACTGGTCTGGGACCAGTGGTAGGAGTGGCACTTACTATGAAGCTGACTTCGAGTCGGCTAATACTGGTCTGGACTAGTGGTACGCACTCTGAGACTAACTTTGAGTCAGTGGAGGATGATACTGGTCTAGGACCAGTGGAGTTGTACTCACTATGACGCTGACTTCGAGTTGGTTGGGACTGGTCTGGGACCAGCGGTACATACTCTGAGACTGGCTTTGAGTCAATATGATACATCCTCGATCATTTCTTGTTCTTCATAATTCGGACAAAAGCAGAGAAGAACAGAACAATGCAAGAGTAGAGCAGAACAGAGCAAAAGAGTACAAATCAGTGCAGGGCAAAACAAGACAAAGCAGAACAGGCGGAATAGAGCAGAGCAAGGTAAGGGTCAGGCTATACATGGCAATGCATTTGATGGATGAATAGTAACGACCGATAGAAAGATTGTAGATGAAGTTCTCCATGTTTGAGAGGGAGTGTTAAAATTGGAAACCAGGGCAAAAATTCATGTGGGTCATCTTATTCATGGCTGATAGTATTTTTATTAGATTCCTCTCGTCGAGAGGTGTAGGATTGATATAAAGATCATCTGATTCTGATAAGTATTCATGAAGATATGAATTTATTTTGATTATGGAATTATTATCAAGCCGACCTACAACTCATGTAGGCTCAGAAGCCCAACAGTCGCATCTATTCACCCACCAACGTTGTTTATAAATATAAGATGACTTTTCCTCATTTGGACTCACTCATCTCATCACATCTCTCTCTCTCTCTACTACGCAGAAATGAGTCTCTTCTCTACTGCGCTGAAATGGGTCTCTCTCTCACACATGTGAAGCCGGAAGCTGTTGAATTTGAAGCTGCAACTGTAGAAGTAAAGATTGACTTGCGTGGCGTAGAAGATCTCCTCTTTGGAACTGTGTTGTAGGTTCATATGAACCTCCTCTAAAAGCCGCAACTTTTTTTGGTGGAATGAAGTCAATCCGATGAACGGTTTGCAAGATATCGACTGCCCTAGTTTGAAGCCGGAAACTGCTGAAACTGAAGCTGCAACTGCAGAAGTAAAGAATGACTTGCGTGGCCTAGAAGATCTCCTCTTTGGAACTGCATTGTAGGTTCATCTGAACATCCTCTAAAAGCCGCAAATTTTGGTGGTGGAATGAAGTCAATCCGACGAACGGTTTGCAAGATATCGTCTGCCCTAGTTTGATAATGAAGCCACTAATGCTGATGCTATTGATCTAGGGTTTGCTACTGTTGATATGAATCAGATTTATTGTACTATTTCTCTCTGTTGAATTATTGAAGATAAAATAATATTTGATCAAAGGGTTTCCCCACACATTGTGGGGTTTTTCCCTGGCTAGCCGCCACATCTTGTGTCTTTTGTCTTGGCTTGTTTTCTGTCGATCGTTTAATGTTCTATCTGCACTTTACTTTATGTACATGTGATTGCTAAACTTTGGAATATAATAAGGAAAAGAAGTAAATTGTTATAAGCATAGAACATACCATAAATTAACATATGATGTCCTGTTTATTAAGCAACTCTTGGATTTGTTTCTTGATTTCTGCATTCTCCACAACTGACATCCTGTACATGCCAATGTTTGGAAGAGGACAATTTTGCTGCAATTGGATCTCATGTTTGATTCCTCTTTGAGGAGGAAATCCTTTGGGTTCCTGAAACATCTCATCATAGGTGTTAACAACCTCATATAAATCAGATTTTAACTTTGCATCACATCCTTGGAAGGCTTCATTTTCAACATTCTCTTTTGGTTTGATCATCAAGAGTACAAAGTTCTTACTAGCATTAACAAGCCTCTTCATTTGTCTAGCATTCACAAGTGATAAATTCAATTTCTTTCTATGTTATCTAACAATGTACTCAACCTCATCTTTAAACAAGTGATATTTGTTCTGGCTCTCCTATCATATATATATGGGTTTCCCAAAACAATACCACAAATGTCAAGTGGAAGGACATCAACCTCTACCTCATTGATAAAATTTGCAGTGATGGAAAATCTCAATTTACATCTTTTTGTCACATGCAATTTTTCATTGTCACATATCCAACCTAAAGGATAAAGTTTAGGATTTGGAGTGGTTTCCAAATTCAATTTCTTAACAATGTATTCTGAAATAAGGTCTTCTTGTGATCCACTATCAAATAATGTATCTATCTTGGTATGTTTTAAAATGACTATAACGTGGAAATTCTCTATTATATCTTTTTCATGTTGAGTTTCAATGAGGCTACTTGAAGAAATAGTGCTTGCAATAGAGTCCTTACCTTTGAATCCAATGGATGTAATCTTTGTTTCATCCTAAATCATGTTGTGTAGTTGCAATAGTCTTTTTTTCCCTTTGTTGTTAAACTTTTTGGGTCTCATTTGAGGATGAAGTTTCCAACAATGGTCTACATCATGGCCTTCTTTTAAACAATCTTTACATGTGAGCTTTTCTCCCTCTTTCTTGACTAAATAATTCTCCTTCCCTTTTCCTTTGAATTTCCCCTTTCCTTTGTCTCCACTCTTAAATGGCTTTTTGTTGCCCTCTTGAGGAACACTCTTCCCTCTTTCTTATAAATGAGTTTCATGTACACAAAATTCATCTAGTTTTCTAGGTTAAACATGGGAATTGTATGTCTTCAATAACTATGTAATCCTACAATGTATTTGAGTAAAGTGTCTCGAGAGAAGAAATATATACCCAAAATCAAAGCCCTTTTTCCGAATTCTTGAGTATAGATTTTCACATTTTGACCTTTAGTCTACCTAAAGTTTTTCCAATAGATAATAGATTTTTTCATGCATGCTACTGGATAAAATTTCCTTCTTATTGCAACAACAAAATCATTCCAAGAGGATAAAACCTTACCATGTTTCTTCATGTCCTCTTAAGTTTTGGCCTCCCACCAAATAAGTGATTCGCCTTCCCATCTAAGAGAAGCAAGTTGAATTTTGGTGTCATCATCCTTGATTCTTTGTATCGTAAAATACACTTCAATCTGACAAACCCAATTATCAAATTTCTCAGCATCTACCTCCCCATTGTACATAGTCAATTCAAACTTTATATCAAGCTTTAGCAAAGGAGTTTTATCATGTGCCTTTGGTGAATTTGGAGGTGTTTGTGAAAGGGTTGAAGAAGTAGAAGAAGATGAGGATGAAGATGAGGATGAGAATGGAGGTCATGGTGGTGGCTTGTCACCATTCCCTCCATTCGATTTTGGAGGATTGTCTCCTTTTTCTCCATCTTCTTTTGGAGGCTTTGAGGTCTCTCCATACAACCTTGAATTCCTCTATTCATAAAGAACATTTACTATTTTAGACATCTCAAAGAAACATTTTTTAAAAGTTATTTTGTCTTCAGAAATCCCTTCAGGACATTCTTCATGTGACATGGCTATTGAATCTTGAGGTTTGTTTGTTCTCCTTGAAACATTTAGAGATCTTGGCTCCATAAGTTCTCCTTCTCCTGTTTTAAGCTTCAACCTTTTAAACATTAGAAAAAAACTTGCAAACTAAATAAAACCTTCACAATAACCTTGACCTCCGATACCAAAATGATCTAAAATGTAAACTTGAAGGTGATAGTAAAATTGGAAGTAAAATTTTATTTATTGTAGGCAATAGATCACTTTGCAAAACACATAAAATTATGGTTTTTTTTCTAAACTCAGTTAACAACAAAAACATAGACAAAATATTATTTCAGAAACACATAACAACAAAAATGATAAAGGAGTTCACGCCTCTCTTGGGTTACATCTCTTGGTCCAACTTCCAATGTTGGGCATATTTCATTAAGTGCTCAAATTTGTGTTTACATGTCTTTAAATTGCTCAGTATCCAATGGCTTAAGAACTGTCAAATACTCCCATCAGGGCTCTTTCTGCACCTCATTTGGCCAAAAATTGAGAAATTTATGCTTCTCCCAAGTTTTTCCAATTTTCCACAGCTAAGAGTCCTACAATTTACCCCAAGCCTAGCTTGAGCACCCCAAACTTGGAATTGGCGCACAAATTCCACCTACAATCATGCACAACGATGCAAATTGTCAGATGTTTTAAATGCCCTATAACCCTTAGTTTTTAAAATAATGGTCGTATGGGGGCCACATGCCCAGGGATCGGGGCTAACCATTGGCTGCTATTGCCAGACCCCCAAGGAACTAGCCATTGGTTACAATGGACACATAAAAGCAGGAATCTTGGGCCTAAATCTATGCGCCCACCTTTTTGTTGGAGGGCGTGGTAACATTAACAACCATGTGGCCTGGGTTAGGCCGCTCTTCCCACACGCTTAGTGGTTAGCCCCTCTATTAAGCCTCTCATTGTGGTCATATTGGTCAGGCCCGTGACTTGGGGCTAGGGTATTGCCTGGCCCTTGGTCCCACCTCTTGGTTCTGTGGGCACAGGGACCAGGGTTGGGGCTTAGCCCCAACCCAACCTCCAAAAACATTTTACGCTCAATTTAAATATAACAAGGCAACTTATATATTTAAGTCATAACGTATGGTGTAGCGGTATAATGCCTTGTTGCTTGGGAATAGGCCTTTTGTTCAACCCCGGTGTGGTCCCTTTGGCCCCTTAACAAAATTTTAACATGCCACTAGGAGGCCACATGGCAGCCATTCATTGGCCCACGTGTCTTCCCACCATTGGACCATAATAAATGATAGTTAGCTAATTAAATAATAAGAAATTCAAACCAATCAGATTCCAACCATTTTTGCACCAATCTATAGAGAACAAGTGGCAGCATGCCATTGGCCCAAAAATGTACAACCAACCTATCAAACCTACAATTTTTTACCTGTTTGGGAAAACGATTAGAAAGAAATATCAACAGCACACGATATTGGTTTGAACAATTCATGTCACGTTGGATCCAGGTCACCGATATCTACGCTATGGTACATGTTTCGATCACTATCACACAATTTGAATTTTGAGCACTAAACTAATCCCTTGGATTAGTTCAAGATTTAATTTTTCTCTTGCTCTCACCCAATGCTCTTATGGAGTCTCTCCAATAAAGAATGGAGATCATCGATTCAATGAACAACCAATGGTTTAATTTCTCTCACGCACTCTCTCCACATGGGATAGAAAGATATTAACCTATTAATCATGCTACTATGGACTTTCATGATAGCTTCTAATGCAAGCTTAACTCCTCTCGACTATCATCACCCCCTTTGGATGATTATTCTCTCTTTGCAATAGAGGTGCTCTCTCTTTCTAACATGACTTCATTTTTCTTCAATATACATACATTCAGACATAAATATAAACAAAGAAAATCATGCCAAACTCTATTAAACATAAAGGAACTATTTAAAGAGGAAGTGCCATGGATCACTTCTCTAGATCTTCTCTCTTCTACAAAAGCTCTATTCCATCTCACTCTACATCTACACATATACAATTCTTATTTGTGGGAAAAGTATGTTTCTAGACAAAAAAAAAAAACTGAACATCTCTCCAAAACATCCCAACACCTAAGCTAAAGACATGTCAAAAATTTACAAAGACTCACCTCAAGATATCTTAACAACTTAAGAATCCAGATTGCTCTAGAGTTAAAATAATTTTCTTTATAATAAAATCCCTCTAATTCTAGTTTATATAAATAAATTAGAAAAAATGAGACCTAGAAAAAATGAGACCTACATCCAAAATTGTAGAACAATGGAAGGAATACATCCTTTATTCTCAACTTCCTCCCACAAATCTTGTAACTCTTTATTCTCAACTTCCGCTTCCACAAATCTAGTAACTCTGAAAACTAAAGCACTCTCCTCACTATGAGAATTTATTTCTCTATTTCGATGATGTTCTTCCATTGTCTTCAAATGACCTCCTACAAGAATTTCCGGCGAAAGAAAACCACAGCGACGATACAAAACCCAAGTGGTATATTCCTGCAATATTCACTGTGGTTTTCCACAAATCTAGTAACTCTGAAAACCAAAGCACTCTCCTCACTATGAGAATTTATTTCTCTATTTCGACGATGTTCTTCCATTGTTTCCAAATGACCTCCTACAAGAATTTCCGGCGAAAGAAAACCACAGCGACGATACAAAACCGAAGTGGCATATTCCTGCAATATTCAATGTGGTTAAACAATTGAAATGAGTGTTGCAAAGGATTTTGTTTCTTAATGATAATATATGTGACAGATGGACCTCTCACGATTATCAGGTCCATTTATCAAGATCTCGAAAACTGATCAAATGTTAAAGTGTGAAGTCTTATCGTTTCCTACCCACCATTTCTGCCATCTCGAAAACTGATCAAAGGTTGAAGTGTGAAGCTTCATCGTTTCCTACCACTATTTCTGCTACGTCTCTGGACGAGACTACGACAACAAGGGCAAAAAGCAGGCAATGTTAAGTGGGAAAGTAAATTTCAGTGTTCAGTGCATTGTGCTTGGTGAGCTTTCTGTTAATCGGCTTCTTCCAAGGAGTATGAAGCACAAATTATCCTCTAAAGCGTGGATGTGATAACAAACGAGAATATTGATTTTAAAACTCGCATTAACCCGAAGTATAAGTGAAATAATAAACACAAGCTTATGGGGGTTGTGGTTGTGACAATTTTTTGAAACAGATATGGTGCATGGCACTCTAATTGAACATATCTTTTGAACATATGGAGAAACATTAAAATAATTAGCAAGAAAGCTTGCTATTTCAGTTTTAGGTGAAGGAAGAGTTGTTGATTATTTTTAAATTTTAATAGACCGTAAGAATAAATTATTAAAAGAGTCTGCTAGACATATCATTAAACCTGACTTAAATATTAAGTATTACATAAAAAATTAATGATTCGTTTATTTCTTTCTATCTTGATTATTAATTATCATATTATCCTAGTAATAAGTTAAACAAATATTTAAATATCATTAACTTACGCTATAATACGAAAATGACATTGCCAAAAATTAAAAATTATTCAAACTTTAAACACTGTGGATTCCTGGTGTATGGGCGAACAGTAAGTACCCGACTGCTCTGCATGGTTGGGTGTGGCCCATTGAATCGTAATTGTGAAGTATGGACTCCTTCAAATTTATGTATTCTTTAATGATATTTTAATGGCACGGCGTTCATCAACCAGGGGAGCAACTAGCGTAAATAACAACATTGACTTCGTTGTTTAGGTACATGTTATAATATTTGTCGAGGATAATTTAAAAGAAGATTATTTAAATGTGTGTGGAGATGTATAATTTTTTGAAAGATTTAGTTGATCTATAAAATTCAAATATATTTTAAAGAAGAAAAGATAATAAATAAATTTTATATTAAAAACTCAAAATTGCTTAAAGAATCACAAGTTGTGAACACAAACATTTTAAAACTTTTAATTAGTTTCCATACAACACAAACACTATATTTTAATGGCACGGTGTTCATCAACCGGGGGAGCAATGATCCTAAATAACAACATTGACTCCTTAAGTAGCCGTCATTCAATTTATATAGAGGTTAGAATATTTGTCGAGGATTATTTAAATGTGTGGAGATGTATAATTTTTTTTGAAGATTTAGTTCATTTATAAAATTCAAAAATAATAAAAAAAATATCAAATATATTTTATATAAAAGAAAAAAAATATAATAAATTGATTTTTTAAAATTAATTTTATATTAGAATTTCAAAATTGCTTTGAAAATCACAAATTGTGATCACAAACATTTAAATTCTTTTAATTAGTTTCAATACAATATTGTGTTGATGAATGTGAATCATAATGTGAAATAAGTGAATGATAATGTGAAATAAATGAAAGATGCTATTTTGAAATGAATAAATGATTTTTTAAAATGTGTGCAGTGGTCATCATAAAATTAAAGTAGTATAAAATTAACAAATGAAGGAAAACAAAATTGCAGGAATATGTCAACATGATGCTAATTGTTATTCTAAATAATATCATATAATACTATAATAGATAAAATTAAATATATTCATTGCCACAAGATTGGTAAATATTAATATTCTTTAAAATAAAATGATATTAGAGAAAGTTTTAGCATTCTTTATCAAAACTTACACATTGAGTAATAAAAAATAATATTTGAAAACATTATATATGATCGTAAAAAAATGATACCAGAATAAACGTAAAAAGTATTAATATTCTTTAAAATAAAATGATATTAGAGAAAGTTTTAACATTCTTTATCAAAACTTACACATTGAGTAAGAAAAAATAATATTTGAAAACATAATATATGATTGTAAAAATAATGATACAGAATAACGTTTTACGTTTATTGGTATAAAATAAATATCATTTAATAAAAGTTCTCGTTAAATATAGTTAATAAGTTATTTTTTAATTTTTTTTAATTTATGTTTTAAATGATCATTAAATTATTAATATGTATTTTGTAATAATTATTTTATGTGTTTTGTGTGATTTTTTTATGATTATATATGTGGGGTTTAATTTTATTTATTTATTTAATTTTCAATTAAAATTTTGAAAAAATTATCATAATTTTAAATTTCAATTAAATTTTTAAGAAGTAAAAGTCATTATCCCACTAAAAAATTAGAATTGTGTCATTGCATTTCAATTTAAAAATTAAAAATTATTATTATTATTATTATTATTATTATTATTATTATTAAAAACTATACATTTTTATATAATTACTATGCATTTGATATATATACTAACTTTTATATTTTTTAAGATAAATAAAATTTATAATTATAATAATAATAATGTTCATTTCATTTTAAGGTTACGGTTAAGCTAGATATTAAATTAGTGTAGGGGACTCTTAAAACAACCTTGTACTTATATTAGAGTTTATATTTGTCTTAGCGTATATATATCTTGGGTTTATAATACATTGGGTTTTTAGTATTAATCCCTTAGGTTTATTATTCGATTGGGTTTACAATATCAATCCCTTGGGTTTATTATTTTCAGGGTTAATGTTCCTAGGGTATAATATTATTCATAGGGTTTATAATATTAATGCTAAGGTTTAATATAAATATGTTAATTTTATAATCATTGTTGGAAATAATACTGAGGGGGGGGGGGGTGAATCAGTATTATCAGATCAATAATACTTTTCAAATTTCATGCTCAGAAACATATACGCTACTTCAGTTAAGTGAACCCGCGTGTACACGCTACTGTGTCTAAAGCAACTAGTGTATATCCAGAGATCTTATGATTCAGTTAGCTTATCTTCAGTAAATGCATCAGAACATTATTAACCATATTAACAGTAAACAGGTGCAGTATAACAGAACATATCATCACACAAAAGCCACACACATGAACACCATGATATAAGGTGGAAACCCAATGTGGGTAAAAACCACTGCTGCAATTCGTCTCTTTCTTCTTTAATAAGAAACTTCTTTTACAATGCACTGGTGCAGTCCTTTACCAGCACGCAGGCTACAACCTACAGAGGGCTACAACCCTCATAGCTCTTGTACTAGCCTACCCATTTACTAGTACGTAGGTGCCAACCCTACAGAAGGCTACAACCTTCACTCTTTTTCCAGCTGCTCCTGGAAGGGAGCTACAACCCCCTGGCTATTGTACTGGTTGATATGTTTACCAGTACGTAGGTGTCGGCCTACGATCTTCCCGGGACCACGTTTCATCAATTTTCAGACTGGATCCATAAGACAATCACCATTGTAGTACAACCTGCATCATCAATCACTGAAACACCCAATACTGAATCACTGAAACCCTGTCAACAACATCATAACAACAACCAGATCCAACTCCATCTTCAAATATCATACTTCACATTGTATACGCTACTTGGATGAACCCAACCTGCGTGTATACGCTCTTTTACCAAAACCAACCTGCGTATAGATCTGCAAATTCTAACTTATAACTCCGCAACTATATCAGACATCAAAACATACCCAGATCATAACAATAAACATGCGTCAATAGATCTAGTCTATCCACAGTCATACCATATGAAGATAATCATTCCAAGCCTTGAGATCTCGTTCCATCATTCATCATCCTCCACATGAGTGAAACCTTGGTTCAGATCACCAACCCATAACCAGCACTTGGATCTCACACTTCCTCAGATCTTCATCACTCACACACTCACACTTTGGCCTAATGATCTTTCTCCTTATATAGCTTTAGGCCCTTCACAATACCACGGTCCAAAACCATAGTAACCCAATACCATCAACTCAATACTAGGGATCAACACGTCTGTCGAGACTCCATGGTCCAAAACCATAGGCAAAAATTCCAAGGACTAACTACCACGGACCAAAAGTAAGCTTTCCGACATGTACGCTCTTTTCCGTTCATGAAACTGCATGTATACCCTACTTGGTATATAGCGAACCTGCGTACACGCGACTTGGTATATAGTGAACCAGCGTGTATACGCGACTTGGGCTTAATGAACCTGCGTGTATGAACTTTCTTGGCCTGTTGTACTAAGATCTGTCCTCTGATTAAGTTGCCATCACCTGTACCAACCTCTGAGTGAGTTGCCATCAAGGACAACACTTGAATCATAATGCCAACAATGTTCCTAGGGTATAATATTATTCATAGGGTTTATAATATTAATGCTAAGGTTTAATATAAATATGTTAATTTTATAATCATGTTCAACCATGGTCCAATGTCAAATTGGGACAAATATTGTCTCAATATGAAACAACCATGGTCAACCATTGTCAACCGCGGTCGAGCATGGGCAACCACAGTCCAAATTTTCATTTAGACAAATATTTCCTCAATATGGAAATCAACCATGGACACCCATGGTCAACCATGGTTAGTCATGGTCAATCATTATCAAGTATGGTCAACCATGGTTTACCATGGTCCAACATCCCATTTTGACAAATATTGTGTCAATATGAAAATCAATCATGATCAACAATGGTGAACCAGGTTCAACGCCGCATTGTGCCAAATATTGTCTGAATATGTAAATCAACCATGGTAAACCATGTTTATTTTAGCATTTATAATATTTATCGTAGCGATTATATACCTTGATTTATAATATTTATCTTATGGTTTATAATAGGATTTTCTCAGTATGGAAATCAATCATGGTCAACCAGGGTTAGCCATGGTCCAATGTCGCATTTTCACAAAAATTGTCTCAATATGAAAAATCAACCATGGTCCAATGTCACATTGTGACAAATATTGTCTCAACATTAAAATCAATCATGGCCAACGACATTCAACCATGGTCCAATGTCGCATTATGACAAGGATTGTCTCAATATGAAAATCAACCATGGTCAGCCATGTTCCAACGTCGCATTGTGATAAAGATTATCTCAATACGAAAATCAACCATGGTTAACCATAGCCAATCATGGTCAATAACCATGGTCATATTGTGACAAAGATTGTCTCTTCATCCAACGTCACATTCTGACAACCATGTTCCAATGTCACATTGTGACATAGATTATCTCAATATAAAAATCAGCCATGGTCGACCATGGTGACATTGTGACAAAAATTGTTTCTTGGTCCAACATCACATTCTCACAACAATGATCCATGGTCAACCGTGTTTGAACATTGTATTGTGACAAAGATTGTCTCAATATGAAAATCAACCATGGTCAACCATAGTCAATCAGAGTCAACCAAGGTCAATAATCGTGGTCACATTGTGACAAAAATTGTCTCTTGGTCCAACATGACATTGTGACAACATGGTCATCCATGGTTAACCATGGTCCAATGTCACAGTATGACAAATATTGTCTCAATATTAAAATCAATCATAGGGAACCATCGTTAACCATTGTCCAACATCACATTATGAGAAAGGTTGTCTCAATATGAAAATCAATCATGGTCAACTATAATCCAACATCGCATTGTGACAAAGATTTTTTTAATATAAAAATCAACTATGGTCAACCATGTTTATTTTAGCGTTTATAATATTTTTCTTAGGGTTTATATACCTTGGGTTTATAATATTTATCCCTCGGGTTTAATATTATTGCCTTGAATTTATAATCCCTTGTGTTCTTAGTATTAATTCCTTGGGTTTATAATATTAATCCCTTGGATTAATATCATTCCCTTTGTTTATAATACCTTTGCATTTTAGAATTAGTCCCTCGGGTTTAAAATATCAATCACTTTGGTTTATAAATCTAAGGGTTCATATTCCTAGGGTATAATATTATTCATAAGGTTTATAATATTAATATTAGGGTTTAATATAAATCTCATGGGTTTATAATCATGGTCAACCATGCACAACCATGGTCCAATGTCACATTGAGAAAAATATTATCTCAATATGAAAATCAACCATGGTCAAATGTCGCATTGTGACAAAGATTGTCTCAATATGAAAATCAACCATGGAAAATCATGGCCAACCATGTTTATTTTAGGGTTTATAGTATTTACCTTAGGTTTTATATACCTAGGGTTTATAATAATAATCTGTTGGGTTTAATATTACTCACTTGTGTCTATAATCCCTTGGTTTTTTAGTATTAATTACTTGGTTTATTATTCCCTTCGGTTTATAATATTAATCCATTGGGTTTATTAATCGAAGGGTTCATTTTCCTAATGTGTAATATTTTTCATAGGGTTTATAATATAAATCCTTGGGTTTAATATAAATCTCTTGCGTTTATAATCGTGGTCAACCATGGTCCAATATCACATTGTGACAAAGGTTTTCTCAATATGAAATCAATCATTGTCCAACATCCGAATGTGACAAGAATTGCCTCGATATGAAAATCAATCATGTTGAACCATGGTCGACCATGGTCCAAAGTAGGTTTGTGATAAAGTTCATCTCGATATGAAAATGAACCATGGTCAACCATGACAACCCATGTATATGTTAGGTTTTATAGTATTTATCTTAGGGTTTATATACTTTGTGTTTATATACTTTGCGTTTATAATATTATTCCCTTGGGTTTATAATACCTTGGGGTTTTAAAATTAATCCCTTGGGTTTATTATTCTCTTGCTTTTATTATTCCCTCGGGTTTAATAACCTAAGTGTTCATATTCCTAGGGTATAATATTATTCATAGGGTTTATAATATTATTCATGGGGTTTAATATAAATCCCTTGCGATTAAAATCATGGTCAACCATGGTCAACGATGGTCCAATTTGACATTGTGCCAAATATTGTCTCAATATCAAAATCAATCATGTTCCAATGTCACATTGTGATAAAGATTGTCTCAGTATGAAAAATAACAATGGTAAACCAGGTGAACCATGTTTATTTTAGGGTTTATAATATTTAGCTTAGGGCTTTCATACCTTGGGTTTATAATATTTATCTCTTGGGTTTATTACTATTCCCTTGGGTTTATTAATCTAAGGGTTCATATTCCCAGGGTATAATATTATTCATAGGATTTATAATATTAATATTTGGATTTAATATTAACCCATTGGGTCTATAATCATGGTCAACCATGGTCCTACTTCATATTGTGACAAATATTTTCTCAATATGAAAACCATCCAATTTCACATTATGACAAAGATTGTCTCAATATGAAAATCAACCATAGTTAGCCATGTTCCAACGTCGCATTATGTCAAATATTGTCTCAACATGAAAATCAACCATGGTCAAGAATCATGGTGATATTGTCACAAATATTATTTCTTTGTCCAACGTCAAATTCTTACAACCATGGTCATCCATGGTCAAATGTCGCATTGTGACAAATATTGTCTCAATATGAAAATCAACCATGGTGAACCATGGGCAATCATTATCCAATGTTGCACTGTGTCAAAGGTTGTCTCAATCTGGAAATTAATCATGGTCAACCATAGTCCAACGTCACATTGTGACAAAGATCGTGTCAATAGGAAATAAAGTTGTGATCAACCATGGTCAACCATGTTTCTTTTAGGGTTTATAATATTTATCTTAAGGTTTATATACCTTCGGTTTATACTATTTATCGCTTCGATTTAATATTATTCCATTGGGTTTATAATCCTTGGGTTTAATAGTATTCCCTTGGGTTTATAGTACCTTCTGGTTTTATAATGAATCCCTTGGGTGTATAATATCAATCCCTTTGGTTTATCAATCCTTTGGTCCAACATCACATTGTGACAACCATGGTCATCGATGGTCAACCATGGTCCAAAATCGCATTCTCACAAAGATTATTTCAATATCAAAATCAACCATGGTCAACCATGGCCAACCATTGTTCAAAGTTGCATTGTGCCAAAGGTTGTTTTAGTATAAATAAATCATATCCAACCATCATCCAACATCACATTGTGATAAATATTGTGCCAATATGAAACTCAACCTTGGTCAACCATGTTTATTTTAGGGTTTAAATTATTTATTTTAGGGTTTATATACCTTAGGTTTATAATATTTATCCCTTCGGTTTAATATTATTCCCTTGGGTTTATAATCCCTTGGGTTTATTATTCCCTTGGGTTTATAATATTTATCTTAGGGTTTATATACCTTGTGTTTATAATTAATGGGTTTAATATTATTCTTGTGGTTTTATAATTCCTTGGGGTTTTAGAATTAATCCCTTGGGTTTATAATATAAATCCCTTGTGTTTATTATTCTAAGGGTTCATATTCCTAGGGTATAATATTACTCATAAGATCTATAATATTCATCCTACGATTTAGTATAAGTCCCTTGGGTTTATAATTATGGTCAACCATGTGCAATCATGGTCCAATGTCACATGTTGACAAAGATTGTCTCCATATGAAAATTAATTGTGGTGAACCATGGTCAAATGTTCCACTGTAGCAAAGATCATCTCATTATAAAAATCAACCATTGTAAAACATGGTCAACCATGTTTATTTTAGTGTTTCTAATATTTATCTTAGAGATTATGTACCTAGGGTTTATAATATTTATCCTTTGGGTTTAATATTATGCCCTTGAGATTTTAGTATTAATCCATTAGGTTTATTATTTCCTTTGGTTTATAATATCTTTTTTTTTTGCAAGTAAGCACCCAAGGGGATTTGAACCAGTGACCTATCGCAAGGAGTGCCTTAGCAGTGCACCCATTCACCGTCAATCCAAAACCTTGTGGGCTCCTTTGGTTTATAATATCAATCCCTTTATGTTTATTAATCTTTGGATTTATATTCCTAGGGTATAATATTATTCAAAGGGTTTATAATAATAATATTTGGGTTTAATATAAATCTGTTGGGTTTATAATCATGGTCAACCATGGTCCAACATCACATTGTTACAAAGACTTTCTCGATATGAAAATCAACCATGGTCCAACGTCGCATTGTTACAATGAATCTCTTTGTATGAAAATCATTCATGGTCAACCATAATCCAATGTCATAGTGTGACAAATATTGTCTCAATATGAAAATCAACCATGGTCAACCATGGTTGTTTTAAGGTTTATAACATTTATCTTAGGGTTTTTATACCTTGAGTTTATAATATTAATCCCTTGGGTTTAATATTATTTCATTGGGTTCATAATCCCTTCAGTTTTTAGTATAAATCCCTTGGGATTATTATTTCCCTGGGTTTATAATATCAATCCCTTGGGTTTATTAATCTAAGGGTTCATATTCATAGAGTATAATGTTATTCATGAAAAATTTAATATTAGTCCTTGGGTTAAATATAAATATTTGAGTTTAGTTAATCAATATAAATTATTAAAAAAACAATATTTATATCAATAAATAATAATAATAATTATTTAATTATTATTATTTTTTATCAATTAATTTTTTTATTAATTATTAATAATGAATGAATTATCAAATTAATTAATAATATTTATATTGATGAATACAATTAACAATATTAATACCAATATTTAATTAACCATATTTATATTAATAAAACAATAATAATAATAATTAGTTAATTATTATTATTATTTATTAATTGATTATGCATTAATTAATTATTAATAATAAATGAATTATAGTAATGTTTTGCTTTTAGTTTTATTTCTTTTTAATTTATTATTTTTATTTTCATTTATTATATTTTTTTCCCAATATTTTCAATTTAAAGAGACTTATTATTTTTATATTAAAAAAATATTTTAATAGATTTAAGTCTATGTAAATTTAATACTGCCCCTTTTAATTTAATATAATTAAAACTAACTTACTATTAGTTAATTATGTAATTTTATATATATATATATATATATATATATATATATACATATATATAATGATGATGGTGGTGGTTAATGTCCACTGAGACCAAACTTTGGTCTATCAGACCTAAAGAAACGAATTATTTAGTTTGATTTAAGATTTTATTCCTATACTCGAAAAGCTTGGAGGGAAGCCACCCGAGCTCACTGTAATTTTGACATCGTAAAAGGATAGGAAGGTTAGTATTGCAACAAAGATTTGGAAACTGAGATCTAATGTGGTTGTACCTGAGGAACTCTAAGACGAAGTGATTTTCATCCTCGATGTTCATATTCTCATAGAGATTGCATAACTTTTCCATCCATGGTGTTTAGGAACTACCCAACGACCTGTTTCACTATGGAGCTCATGAGAGTTCATTCTAATCTTGGCTATATTAATTTTCTTCTTTGAGCAAGTTAAAACAGAGAGATACTTTTGATCTTCTAGGGTGGGGTTGATGACCTCCTTATAATATCTTAATTCTCTTTTAGCTGCTAAATCTTTCTCACACCACATTTTTCCTTTGAACTTAGAAGTAACAATATTTTTAATGTTATTAATGTTTTGCAATGCAACATTCTCATCGATCTCCCAATGGTTTAACCAGGCCTTGGTTTCTTTATACCAACCTCGTTTGAGCCTTAGGTGGTTTTGGCTGGAATTTAAAGCTAGCTTAGGAAGTCTATGGTCTCCTATGTTATTGAGTTTTTTCTTTACAATAGAAGCCTAGTCATAGCTAGGCTCTCAACAAGGGAAAGACCCACTTCTATAAGGAGAATAGGATAGAGTGTGTTGCTTTTAATTTTGAGGTTATTCGTTATAAAACGCTTCTGGATTTGCTCAATCTTTCTCTAGGATTCTCTAGAGATGCTACAACCCTAAACCTCACATCCATATAAGATAACCAGAGTGACTAAAGTTTCAAAGAGGAACTTCTTTCTATCCCACATTATGAGTTTTGTTGTTTTACAGTTAATTTCAAGACCAAAATAAGCTTTCCATCCCCCATTAATCATTTTCTCAATGCTATAGTTCCAGTTGAGCTTGTGCTGAATATCAATTCCTAGGTACTATAAGGAGGTCATCAACCCCACCCTAGAAGATCAAAAGTATCTCTCTGTTTTAACTAGTTCAAAGAACAAAATTAATATAGCCAAGATTAGAATGAACTCTCATGAGCTCCATAGTGAAACGGGTTGTTTGGAAGTTCCTAAAACACCGTGGATGGAAAGGTTCTGCCATCTCTGTGAGAATACGATTTTAAACTAACTAATGATTTATTTATTTTAGTTAAATATAGGTCATTTCAATAATTAATTATTTCACATTAATTAATTTAAAATGATAATAAGAATTTAACTGAATTATTAACTTTTTAATCATTATATTCTCCTGTCCATATCCCTTGGTCCAGTCCGGTTAGCCGTTTCCCAATCAAATATAGCTGTTAGCCATTCTAGTTGACCAGTTCAAGATAGTTGTTGCCTGGTCAAATATAGTCGTTGGATGTTTTGCTTTGTCTATTTAACATCCAACCTGGATCTGAATCTTCAACTTGTCCTGACGATGAAGCACACTCATTGGTTTGAAACACTTCGACAAATGCATTCAAATGTGATTTATGCTGAAAAATCTTCTCAAAAAACTTGATATGGATCACAAAAGCTTAAATTCAACGACAATTATATATATGAATAAAAATAAAACATACACACATAGATATATGTATATTAATATAAACAATATTAGTTAATCATATTGCTTAATTTTTGGTGGCATTTAACAAGACAATATTTTATTAGTTGTTTTATTTTTGCGATGAAATATTTGTCTTTGTTTTTTTGTTTAATTAAGCTATATTTAAACTAAGCAGCAAGTACTAACTACTATGTAGCCCTTGTTTATATATATATATATATATATATATATATATATATATATATATATATATATATATATATTTCAAGATATATTTTATATTGAAAAAATTTAATTAAATAAAACTTTACTTTACTTTACTTTAAATTGTATATATATACACACTTCAAAAAAATATGTAAGAAAAAAAATATAAAAAAAGAATAGTAAATAGTATATAATAAAATAATAATAACTTTTGCCAATCTTATAACTATTTAGTTTCTCCTTTGGTTGTCTTTGACCAAAAAATTATGAAGCTTATCCATATTTCAACATTAAGAATTCAATTTTTATTATCTTTTATTATTATTGAAATTTATTTATTTGTAAGGTGATTGGTTGAGGTCTTATTATGAGTTGTTTAATAACTTCCATTTCGATTAGTTACTATTTTTTTTTTTTTTTGTAAACTACTGCATTTCTATTATCTACATCAAATTTAAAAATACAAACTAAGGAGCCTCAATCCGCCCAAATGGGAAACCGGATCTGTTGGTTCCTCTTCATCAAATTTTCAATACTGTTTTTCATTCTACATACTATCATTAAAAACTTGCAGGACATTAAACCTTTTCACTCCAAATGTTTCCAAAAACTGTTCTTTCAAAGATCTGCTAAAAGACCTATCTTTACTACTTGACATGCAAACTAATTTCCAAAAAACAGAGAATTAGCATCTAAATTCGAAAAAAGACAGTTAACAAGCCTCTTAATTCTCCGCGTTTCCCCTTTTGGTTTCCTTGCTGTCTTTGGTCTTCATCAGCTCCTTCAGGATCTCCTACATCTCCTTAATTTGTTCGTTCTACTGACGCAACATCCCTTCAACGTTCGCCACCTCCTTCTTCACTGCCGACGCTTCCTGAGCCATTTCTACCATCTCTGCCGCTACTTGCTCCATGGCCTTGGCCAAGAGATGCTTCAGTACCCAGTATGTGTGAAGAGCTCGGTGGTATAGAGTTAATCTGCCTCTGGTGTTGCCTGGGTCAGGCAGCTGGGTTGTCCATTCTTCCATCTCCGGGTCAGACGGTTCCTCCAAGACTTTGTCTTCCATAACATCAATGATTTTCCTTATGTCCTCATTTGTCTCTAGATTATACGCCTGTTCTGCTTCATGCACCGCCCTGTGGATAGATTTCTTCCCCCTTTTTCGCCTTCCCTGAGGCTGATTCCCCTCCTCGCTGATGTTTGCTTGTCGGGGTCTACCTCTGCCTCTTTGTTCGCGAGCTTTCTTTCTTCCATCTTTTCTGCCTCGCTTAGTCCCTTTGCTGCTCCGATCTGTTTCAAAGGTCGTACTCCGAAAACCTTCGTCCTGGTTATTCTCCATTTCATCTGAGCTTTCAATTTCAATTTTTACTCTGCTCTGTTCGAATTGCCTGTCTCCAAATGCCTCCCGCTCTGCCTGGACTCCTTTATCCCAACTCGCTGCCATTTTCGATTGAGGCATTGATTTTGGTTCCTCTGCCAAGTCTCACCTTCCCTCGCCACCTTCTTCAGCTTCTTGCTGTTTGTCATCCTTCTCTTGTTCCGCCTTATAGAGTTCTCGCCACCTTTTCGTTTATGATGAGTTTGCCCTCCACTTCCTTTCTCCCTTGCAGTTTGAATGATGCTCTCTTCGCTGTTTTCCGATTTTTGTTTTGGGCTGTGTACCTGCTGCTCTGAATTATCATTAAATACTAATGTCAGGGAGGTGAGGCCGCCGTCCTTCTGTCCTGTCTTTGTTGCCGAATAAACCTGCCTTATCTTCCCGCTCCAGATCTTCACTGTTTTTTGATTACCATTATGTTGTTTCATGGTTATCGTTGTCTATGAGTTGCTTTAAGCCGTCCCATCTTGTCATCACTGCTTGATTTGTCCAGCTGTCATCCATTTTCCCCAATAATTCCTTACTTCCCCAATTGGCCAAGAAATCCGCAGGCTTATTTCCTTCTCTCCTGACATGCGAGGTGATTTTGTATTCAATACCTTTCAATGTTTCCTCAATTTCTTGGACTATACTTGCTGTTCTCCAGCTTTTGACAACCTGCTCCCATTGTTTCCCTTGGATTAATTTTCTTATGGTGGTTATGACCAGGGCTGAATCGCCTTCGATCTCTATCTTCCTATATCCATTTCTTGTAGCAATTTTGAGGCCCTGGTAAGCTGCCATAAATTCCGCTTCGTTATTACTTATTGTTCCTCCATGTTCTTCATAGATCCATTCTACCTCTTCTTGTCTATTTCTAAAGATTGCTCCATATCCTGCTGGACCTGGATTCCCCTTAGCCGCTCCGTCAAAGTTAAGCTTGATAAACCCTTCCTGTGGCTTACGAAAGACTACAAGACTTTGGCCCGCGATAGTTTGGTGTTGGTTTGCTTTTTGTTGCAGGACCATCCCTTGTTCCAGGTTCAACCTTTTTAGGATTTCTGCTTCTTCCTCAAAGGTCTTCCAATCTTCCTCTGTCCAACTTTCTACGAGGATTGATTCTCTAATTTGTCTTAGGGTCCTTTGCCAAACTTCTTCCGGATTTGATATTTTCCCCTGGAAGATTCGTCCATTTCTCTCTTTCCAAATAATCCACACATTGAAACCTGCCACCATGTTCCAGGCTCTTCTTACCACCGAGCTTTTAAACTTTCCTTCTCCCCAGTTACATAGAGTTTGAATGATATCCTATGGATTTCGTTCAGTTGTCGAGAATAAATCTTTAGTCTTATCCCATTGGAACTAGGCCATTCTGCAACCATTAAGAAGGTGTTCCTGGTCTTCTTCGTCTTGGCAACAGAGGCAACATCTTGATGGGCCTGAGAATCCTCTTTTTTGGATTCGATCCCAGGTTAGAATGTGTTTTCTCCCTACCAGCCATACGAACATCTTTATCTTTGGCCACCATTTATTTTTCCATAGCTTCCTCCATTTCTGCTCATCTTCCCCCTGCTCTTGCTGGATTTTTACATTATATGCTTCCCTAATAGTGAAAGTTTTTTTGGTTTCTTTACCTCGTCGTAGAATATCATTGCCTCCCCTATTTTTTATTTTCCTGGAGTCTAATTCCTTACTGAACATTGTTTTTTGTTCCTCCGTTGCATTCCTGTTCCAATCTTCCATTGATTTCCATTCCCTCCATTCTTCACTTCCTCTTCCTTCTATCCAATAATCTTTTACCCTTATGAGTTCCCTGTTTATACCTGTTCTGTAGATGTCCTGCATTCCTTGTAGATTCAACATTTTCTCCCTTTGTTGCCATGCTTCCTCCCAAAATCTTGCATTCTGACCCCCTCTGATTTCCCAAAAAATATGTCCATCAACTAATTCTCTGCTTTGATTAGTTAGGTTCCATATATCTGATCCCCGTGGTGTTTCTTGTTTCCTTAAGATTCCTTCACGAGTTGATGGCATATTATATTTTGCTGTCCATATTTCTTTCCACAGGTCCTTCCCTCCTTGCATCCATCTCCATCTTAATTTCGCTGCTAGAACTTGATTTAGGACCGATGCGTCCCCTAGACCTAGTCCACCTTTTTCCTTTGGTTTGGTTAGGCTATCCCATGAGCAGAGTGCCCATTTCTTTTGTTGCTTAGGTCCTCCCCATAGGAATTTTCTGTATATCTCTATCAGCTTATTGCAAATCCCTTTTGGTGCTACCATTACTGATAAAGGATATATCGGAATCGCCTGAATGGTTGATTTAAGCAAAACGACCCTTGCAGCAAGATTCAGGGTACGGAAAGACCAATTTTCCAATCTTTTCATGATCTTTTCCAAGATGGATTTCCAGTTTCCAATTTTAAGGGATGATGAGTCTAGCATAGTTCCTAAATACTTTGTTGGGAGTTCCCCTTTTCTATAGCCCAAGGTCCTGGTTAAATGATTTTTGATGGGTTCCACTGTGTTAAAAAAGAATGTTCTTGATTTTTCATTATTTACCTCCATACCTGAACCTTTCATGAACACCTCTAGAATTCGCTTTATCCTTCTCACCTCCTTCAAGGATACTTTGCAGTATATCATAATGTCGTCCACAAACTATTGGTGGGTGACAGTAGTATGATTTCCCCATAGTCTCAGACCCTGGATTTTCCTTTCTCTTAATTCTTTTTTGAAATATCTACCTATTCCTTCTGCTGCTATTATGAAGAGAAAGGGGGATAGGGGATCCCCTTGTCGAAGTCCTCTTGAAGCATTAAAAGTAATAGATGGGGCTTCATTTAGCAGGATGGAGAAATTCGGTGTGGAAATCATGCTTAAGACCCACTTCACCAATCTGTTGCAGAATCCAAAGGCTTGAAGGATGGTTTCTAGATATCTCCAGTTTAACCTGTTTTGTTTTTAGGTTTATTTCTTTTTTTATTTAACTTTTTTTATTTTTTTTCTATTACTTTTTGTTTTCATGAAGTATAATTTTTTCAGAATATTTTTTATTTAAGGGGCTTATATTACATTAAAAACATATTTTAATAAATTTAACTATAGACAATTATATAGATTAATAAAAACACACACACACAAATATAAATATATGTATTTTAATATAAACAATATTAGTTAATCACATTTCTTAATTTTCTATAATGAAATTCAACAACACAATATTTATTATTTGTTTTACTTTTGTGATGAAATCTTTGTTTTTGTTATTTTTTTTGTTTTATTAAGACATATTTAAACTAAATAGTAAGTACTAACTACTATGTAGTCCTTGTTTATTAATGTGATTGTGCATGTAATTGACATAAATTTTTGAATATCAAATTTTAAAAATAACTTTCACTTAACTATAATAAAATAGTTTAAGTATAACATTGTAATATGTCTAATATTTCTTTATTAAAATTATTTTTCAAATTCATTTCAATTTCAATGGAATGGCGTAGTTTTCATTTCAAATTTAGTTCAAGCACATAGAGTCCCTGAAAAAGCTTATACGAAATTTTATGGGCAAAGAAAGCGTTTGATCAATGAAATTTTAAAAAATATTAAGGATATAAGTTATAAATTTGGATAGTGAATGTACATGTAGCTATGCATAATAAAAAAGAAAATCAATAGTAATCTAATCCAGTTTTAGATTATAATTTTAATTAGTTCATCAGAATTTTGGCTTGGAAATAGTTAGGTAAGAATATGCAATGTGCCTAGATAATTATATAAAAAATTAAGTAAAATCTGATTTATTTTTTAATCAAAATTTAAAAAATAATGGAAAGAATTATACATTTTTTTATTATAATATCTAAGTAGCCATCAAACCATGAAAATTGCGCGAAAGTTTCCCTCGACCAACTAAATATAAAAATGAAATTCTCTTAGAGCCGTGAAACATGTTGGGAAATAAAATACATAAATAGCTCTAGCTATAAAAGTGGTTTTTTTGTGTTGGGATGCAACAATGGCCCAACGTACCAAAAGGTGTCTTTTAAAACGAGTGCATATGTGTGTGGAACAAGTGTTGTGCGGGAGATGCAAAAGTTTCTTCTGCATGTTTATTTTCCACACACATCCCCATTTTGCACACATACACTTGCATACACATAAAAATTTGAAATCTTCTTTACATTAGTTTATACAAAAAGCAGAATTTATATTGTGTTTTAAATTATTTTTTATGACTAGATACCGACATCCGTAAAACTACAAAAAGCAGAATTTATATTGTGTTTTACATTTATTTTTATGACTAGATAGGGACATCTGTAAAATTACATCATGCGTCATGAAATTTTGGCTAAGAAATCGGTATGAGGTATTAGTATTTATATTGTGTTTTACATTTTTCCTATGACTAGATACCGACATCTGTAAAACTACATCATGCACCATTCAATTTTGGCTAAGGAATTGGTATGCAATAATTGTTATTTTAACCTAAACTAATATTTTTAACATTTTTATTAAAATTATCTGAAGCATTTTAAGATTGTATAATTTTAATTATAATGAAGAAATTAATAGATAATGAATGATATTTCTATTTGTCTTTCATATGTATTTGTCATTTTTGTTTGTAAATCTAGTTTTTTTTAATTTATGATATTAGTAGATTGTGATTGGTTTTTAATCCAAAAAAAATAACCATACTCTTACTAAATTTATTGGCCAAAAGGTAATATCAAAAAATATAGTTATCAGCCAAAAAAAACTACAATACTGCATATAGATTGATCAATACAACCAAAAAGTCTCAAGAGCATACAAACAACCAATTTTTGTCCTTGAAGTGCATATTCTCCTGGCCCTAGATCATCAGGTTGTTTCTTGGTGGCAGATGCACATGAAAAGCCTCATTCACTTGTCCCTTAATATGCTTTATCTTACCTTCCAAATGATCTAGCCTCTCTGTAATTCTTTTCTGGCCCCGACACAAGGCAACCAGGTGATCCATCATATGCCACTCATTATGTTGAAGATTGTTCATGAAGCCAATGATCTCATTCCAGTCATCATGGCGATCTCGAACAATCTGTTACAACTGCTAAGTAACTTGGGGAACGTGGTTTTCCTATGTATTGAATGGTAAGGGAAACCCTATTTTGCCCAAAGAGTGTACAACTAGCTAGTCAATCTCTTCGTCTAAATCTCTCATCTCTGCCTTATTCTATGTTGTGGGTCCCCTTGCTTTGCCACCTCAACTAGAATGACCTCTTTGACATTGCATGGCATCTAGGGTGGCACTTTTCCTATACCCAAGCCATGTCCAACTACACTTATTCCCATTCTCCCAATTATTCCACCCCCTGGATGGTGAACCCAAAACCGCAACAGCCACAACATTACAGGATATAATGAAAAGGGGGAATTGAGTCCAACCCTTTCGAGAATTTTTTTTCCAACTTTGATACCATCGGTCCCCGAAAAACTAAAATGTTAATAATAGAAATTAAGATGCCACTATGTGTCACTCCAAATCACTTAGAGATCTATGAAGATAGAACTTTTGCCATATGGAAGGCCACAATTCATAAATAGCTAGGGGGACACAATGACACATGTAGCTACAAAGTTGTAAATTCCTCATGGTTTGACCAAAGTTCTTGTCTGCACTGCTTGAGGAGTGTTTAGCCCTCTCTTCAAAGCATCCATGACAAAAATAGACATAACAACCAATAATTGCACTACTATCTTAATAGGTACACCAACATACTTTCTCACAATGGAATTGAAGACCAAAATGATAGTTAAAAAGTGGAAAAATACCAGGAATTTGAGAAATGCTAATAGTTCTAGTAGAAGCTTCTTCAATGCTTGGCTCAAGAGTTTCCTCCCTCGTTAAGCTTCAAAGAGTGAGCTCTAAGAAGACACACATGACCACGAGACTAGTAAAAAAGTTACCTACTCTAGATCCCCTCCATGCCTAGATTCGTTGTTTCCAAGCCAAGAGTAGTTTTACTTCCACTCATCACAACTTGAAGGGTTAGGGATGTCCTAGGTAGAACATGACCCTATACATCTGAAGCCACAGACACCATCCTATACACCCTATACATCCGAAGCCACAATTCTGCCTACCACCTAAACTCCCATCACTCTAAACTAACTCCCATCACTCTGCATAATAGAATTTGCTCCAAAACATTTCCATGAATTCTTATAATAATTCTAAATTTTGCAATCTTCTAACAAAGATTTTGTCATTTAAATGAGATTATTTATAACTATTTAAATTAATAGAGAGTGCTAAACCATCTCGCTTTTGCAATCATTTAACAAACATTTGTCACTTAAATGAAGTTCTTTGTAACTATTTAAATTAATAGAGAGTGTTAAACCATCTTGGCATAGATCTAGTAGTTGCAAATCATTTAGAAAGTTTTACTATTAACATTTCAATTTAATTTATTGCATAAATTTATGTGGAGTCAGGATTTGTGGTAACTCATGGTTGCGATGAAGTTTAAGCTAAATACATTATTGATGCAGAAGAATCGACCCAACCTAAACTAAAATCATTTTGAGGACGCTTCCAAAAGGAGCAGTGTGGCAACCCGAGGAAAGGATCATGAGTTAGTTGATTTTTTCTAAATTTTAATTAATTTGTAAGCCTATAGAAGGATAATCGTGGTAGGAATGTGTGATTCCTCGTGTGTTCTTAGTGTTTCTTTATTTATTTTTTTAAATTAACGTCTGTAAGTATGTCAGGCAGAGGCAGCTTACACAATGTAGAGATCAGGTCACTCCAGGCACAATGGGTCGTTGCACGTAACTGAGTCATTTTCTTTTAATGCGAGAATTCAGCAAGTTCGTAAATTTTGTGTGATCTTGTTTCATGTTCCAGACCCTCTAATACCATAATCACTGCATTTCATTTGAGTGAGGGCCACGAAAGTTTTACTGTTGCAAAGATGGTAATGGAGGGAGAAGGGTGGTCCAAACGGGAAAGGTTTGGGCCAGTGTCATCATACACTACCAAGCACCAACTCGAGGAAACGAGAATGTTGCGTAGGATTGAAATGAAGAACAGTCGGGTCACAGGAATGAAGTGGATCGTTGGTCGGCCTGCAGGCTTCAATTTCAGTGACTGTGTATGGAGACCTCGACCAGTCTGACCTCCGACTCAGGCGAGGCCTAGTCGAGTGGTCGGGCCTCGCAACAGTCATTCGTTGTGGAGAGAAAGAAAAGGAGTTGACCGTCCGACCTTGTTCTGGTTGTTAGAAATAGTAATTATTTTTGCGTGTGGAGTTAACTAAATACAGAAAGTTGGTTCACTGAGTGATTGAGTTATTGTGAGTGATTGAGTTATTGTGTGTTTGAATGTTGAGTCAAGTCGATTTAAGTGATAGACGACTTTGAGTGTGTGATTGCATGTGGTTGTATGTCAAGATATTTTAAATAGACAAGTAGCTAATTGAAAAAGGTTAAATACCTTTTTATAAACCTTCATAAACCAATTAATAAAGGCCCTTTATTCATGCAATAAATCTCAAATGTAGTTTTCATTAATGTTTAAAAGGAATTCAATAAAAATTTATTGCATTACCCACGTGGCCTTTTCAAACCTCTTTTGACCGTCCTTCAGTTTATTAATGTGTTGTAGTGATGACATACCTGCTAACGCTTTCCACAACGACGAAGTCACGCATTAGTCCTCTAATGCCATGAGTATAAGTTTGACCTGCGTGCCTTTGAAAGTGAGTTTGCCTCTGGTAACACGACTCTCTGTTGAGCCCTTGTGCCTAATAACGCCCCTGTATACAACTTACAAGGTATGTTATAGCATTAATCCAAAGAAAATATTAATTTCTCTCCTTTCACATGGATTGTTGCCCATCTGTTCTTTTTGGCTTTTTTCTAACCTTCTTGTGATACCAATTTGTTGAGAAAGGCGAAGGAGACAAAGCATGAATTATTCAGACATAAAACACGAGCTATGGCTCTTCTATTGATCACACAATGCGACTTTCAAAGCTGTAACGGCAGATTCTCTCTTCCTCAAATCTAGCTGTGATACCAATTTGTTGGAAAGGCAGAGTAGACAAAACACAAATAATTCACACATAAAACACGAGTTGTTGCTCTTCTATTGATCACACAAAACATGATGCTTGCATGAACTCGGTGAAGGGTATTTAACCTTTTCCAACTAGCTACTTGCTTAAAATATCTTGACATGCAACCACATGCAATCATACACTCAAAGTCGTCTATCACTTGACTTGGCTCAACACTGAATCACTCAGTTAATCGACTCTCTATGTTTAGCTAACTCCACATGCGGGAGCAATTACTATTTCTAACACTCCCCCTTAATTACAACCACATGACTCAACATGTCTTAACTAACACAAAAACATGCATGGTGGTCTATGTCTCAGCTAGGCTTACAATGACTCAAGAATTTTACAATTTTTCATTTTCTTTTTCTCTACTTCCAGAAACTATATGCTCGAAATCGTTTCATTCTCTGTCGAACTTTCTTGCTGTAGGCTTTATTCACTTGTTGCTGCTGCAATTTTTCTTTGACTTGTCTTGAGCTTGTTCTGAAAAACAATTGGATCATGTCTTCTACACCTTCTTCTTCAAACATTCGTTCAACCATGGACTGTTTCCATAACATTGAATCTTCAGAAATGGTTTCAATGCATTCATCTTTGTCTTTCATATCATTCTTTTCACTTTCATCATCAGGCACTGCTGCTTTTTTCTTATAATCTGCATCAAATATATTAACAACCTTGTTTTCAACTTTTTCGTCCATGCTATTTTGAATACCCGCATATTCAAAAAAATGTCAAAAACATATTTAATATGACTCTCTTCAATGAGAGCTTCCTGCTCTACCTTCGCCTTCTTTTCAACTGCATGGAGGTTGTCTTCCACTGTTATGCTATTAGTGGATAATGTCATCAAAAACTCTTCAATCACTTTATCTTGTTCTTGATCATCAACTGCTCCTAGACGACATACTGCTTTATGAGCAGTTCCAACGTCTTCATATCTTGTTGCTAGAGTGGCAGCTTCAACCTTCAATGTTTCATCAAACATTGCGCTTACCATATTGTCACAATCAATCTCTATTTCAAAAAAGAAACCACACATATCATCAACATAATGTTCATCCACACTATGGTGGGATATCCGAGCATGCATGTGCTCATTGTCAATTTCATTGACAATTTCAACTTCACCAAATCCAATAGCTATGTATGGATTCACCAATTCACATATAATTTTGTAGTCATCATCCACATGTGTCTCATCACAGTGGGATTTACCATCATCCACATTACAATGAAGTCCTTGAGCATTTATTTCCTCTTGCTCTGTTTCACACACAGAGGCTTCAACTTCTCTCTCTGCAATCTTTGTTGCATCTTCTTCATCCATATGTATGCTTGCATAATGAGTTTCAATTTTATGGTCTTGAAAACCATCATCCACCTTTGAGTGGGATTCTCCAAGCTCTATTTTCCTCTCAGAGTCTTGCTCATATACTCTCAGATCTGCGGCTGACTTCTTTTCTCATGACATAACTTGATGTTGCATGTCACTTCCCCTTGCAGCAAACTCTGCTTCCAGGAACTTCCCTGCTTCCTTGGAAGTTGTAGCTTTTGCTACCTTGCACAAACACTTCTCATCCAATGCTTGTCTTATAAAATTCAATGCTAAAACATCACATACCGCATCATATGGCTTATTAGACCCATACTCAATTAACTTTTTAGCTCTATGAAAAGTTAACATCTTGATAACTCAATGATCAAAATAGTCACCTGTAAACATAGGGGGTGGTAGTAGATCAAAGCTACACCACTCACTCTCGATTTTTTCTTTGTCTTCTGCTAGACTTCTAAGTGCCTTGGCTACTCCCTTAACCTCTCTAACCATAGCAATGATCTTTGCCTCTTCCTTTCAATTTCTTTTTTTAATATAATTTAGTTGTGCTTTGCAACCCATGATTGTTGTCATTCCTTTTTTTTTTGCTAATTGCTTGAGGTTGTCTTTCATATCACCCCCGAAAAAAATATGATTTTCAATATGCACCCGTAAGGCACAATCTTCACCAAAACATTATAATGCTTGACAAAAGAAACCAAATAACTGACAAACTTTACAAAGCCCTAAATTCTCTTGCCAATAAAAATCTTTATAAACCCTTTTATAAAATCCCTTAACTCTTATATATATATATATATATATATATATATATATATACTTTTTATAATTTTTTTATAAATAAAACCAAAAACTTTATAACAAACGCCACAAATTAAATTCAAACATGAATATAACTCCAAAAAATACCCACGTGACTATATAACGCCTTTTAAACTCGTCGTGTGACTGTTGTTGACTTGTCTTGCGTCTTTTAAAAAAAACGGCCAGTTTTCAACCAAATTCACTGTGTTGGCTTTACTGACTCACGGCGGCCTTTTTTTCTTCTTCCGCTAGCAGCGTCTAGCGCTGTAGCCCTATTCCTGTCTTTACGCTGCCAGTTAAAAATGGAAAAATTGATGGCTCGACTCCCGGTTACTACTATGGTTGCGGCGCTTCTCACGGCGGCTCTGCAGGCTAGTGCATAATCACATACGCAACGGCGGTTCGACAAAGTGAACGGATTTGCAGACCTTCTATGCACGATGTTGACACAGTAGTTCGGCTGTGGCAGTTCGTAAACCTCTCCATTTAAACTTATTGGCGTCAGGATTGAAATGAAGAACGGTTGTGTCACAGGAATGAAGTAGATCGTTGGTCGCCCTGCAGGCTTCAATTTTGGTGACTGTGAATGGAGACCTCAACTAGTCTGACCTCCGACTCGGGCAAGGCCCAGTCGAGTGGTCGGGCCTGGCAACAGTCATTTGTTGTACAGAGAAAGAAAAGGAGCCGACCATCCGACCTCGTCCCAGTCTCGACTCCTGACCTGTGATGTCAAGGCAGGGCGTGAGCTGGCATGAAGTTTGAGCCGCGGAGCCATCTGGGGATGATTGAGCCATCTAGACACGCTTTTAGAGATTGAGCCATCTTGGGACGAAATGAATACAGCCCAGGAATTAAAAAATTATCAAGTGGTATCAAAGTGTAGGAAGAAGGGGAGATTTCTTACCAGAGCGTTTTTCCAGAGTTATGGTTGCAGTTAGAATTGTTGGAGGAGATATGGGCAAGTGTGCAACAATGGTTCTAGTGGAGGTGAAGCAAGTGTTAAATATTCTTCAATTTCAACAACGATTCTTCTATATGCGGAATAACTTAAAAGAATCATTAAATCTTAATGCCCAGGGATACGAGTTACCTCCAGCCATTGGCGATGTATTGATGTAGGCCATAGTACACAAGCTTCTTCTTTAGCACTCCAGCTTCTGTCCAAGCAAAAGGAAAAGAACACAAAATTCTGAAGGCACTTCCGAGCTCTGCTATCTCATCTAGATGGTGTAGAACTGAAGGGGGTTTGAGATATGAGCTTGGGGACCAAACAGATGAACATATAGCTAAGCTTCCATCAAGCTTCTAAAAGCTATGTGTTAGAAAAACCACAAATCAAGGTAGAGATCAGATCAAAGTAATGGACCACTTTAGTAGCTCCCAATTATAAATTTAGTAATTGCAGTTGATTTTCTTGACTTAAGGAAACTACTGCAGTTGATTTTCTTGACTTAAGGAAACTACTGCAGTTGGTTTCCATAAGTTAAGAAAAGCTGCAACTCCATAAATCAAGGTAGCTTTTGTGTAAAATCAATGGAGCTTAACATTCTCCCACTTGGTCCATACTTCCAAACTTAATGTCTCAAAAACCATTGACAATCTTTATTAAGTAATAGATACATGAATCATGGCGATAAGTCCTCTTATGACGAGTATTATCTTCCATGTATTACGATGCATTTATTCTTATTATAATTTATGTGGCAACAATATCTTAATGAATAAACCTTATGTTTATTCTTGGTCCTTCTTAAATGAATTTTCTCAAATCAACTTAAGGTGCACATAAATATGAGAAAAGACATCACAATAATTAAGAATTTCATTAACATTGTCCATACAATGAAAAACTGCATAATGGAACCAAGTCCCATATTCAATACATGATCCTTGAAATTCACTGTGGCATGCCCTTAGTCAAAGGATCATTGATTATTAACTCAGTGCTGACGTGCTCAATGACCACTTTATTTTCTTTAACACGTTCCCTTATAGCTAAAAACTTAATGTCGATGTGTTTATTTCGACTCCCACTTTTTTAGCCATAAAACCAGCAGCTGAATTATCACAATATATTCTCAATGGCTTAGAGATAGAATCCATAATTCTAAGCCCAGAAATGAAATTCTTAAGCCATACACCATGTAAAGTATCCTCAAACACGATATACATAAGCATGTAGTCTTTGGTCCCTTGAAGGTACCTCATTACTTTCTTTGCAGCTCTCCAGTGGTCTAAACCTGGATTACTCTGATATCGTCCCGACATTCCTACACAAATGCAATCTCAGGCCTTATCCAAACTTGAGCATACATTAGGCTTCCGACAACAGAAGCATATGGAATGTTCGCATTGGTTCAAACTACACTTGGTGAACAATCCTTCATCCGAAATCTCTTTAAAATTTTATTAATATAGGTTTCCTGTGACAGACCCAAGATGCCTCGAAATCTGTCTCTATGGATCTTAATGCCAATGACATAAGATGCCTCACCCATATCCTTCATATCAAAAAAAAAAAAAAAAAAAAAAAATTAGAGAGGAATTGTTTCACCTCATGTAGCAAACCCTTATCATTGGTTGCTAGCAAAAAAGGTCATCCACACATAAAACAAGAAAACAATTTTTACTCCCACTAACCTTCAGGTATATACATTGATCCATAATGTTTTCTACAAAACCAAAAGAAGAAATTACATTATGGAATTTCAAATACCATTGGCGGGATGCTTGTTTTAAACCATACAATGACTTCTTGAGCTTGCAAACTAATTGCTCACCATGACTAGAGGGGAATCAATGAAGATGTGTTATTCATGAAGAAGTGTTATCAATCATTAATGAAGAAGGGTTATTAATCATCATCTTTTAGTGCCAGTGTGAACATGCATTGAATCATATGTGACATTGTTTTGTAAATTAATGCAGTAAAGACCATTAGACAAAATACCATTCCCAACATAATCAGATTTATTGAATAGACTGAAAGATTTTTTTCTGAAAAGTTTAAGGAATATCCAAAAGGTACAAGCCTTGAAACTGAGATCAAGTTTCTAGAAAACTTGGAACATAAAAGGTCTTTTCTAACTCCAAAACAAAACCACTACTTAAAGCTAAATAACATGTTCCTATAGCTTCCACATGCGAGCCCATCTTGTTTCCTGATAAGATGCTTTTCTCACTTCCCACTGGCTTCCTTAGGTTCTGCAAACCCTGCAAGGAATTCGAAATGTGAATTGTTGATTCAGAATCAATCCACCATGTGTTAATATTAACGTTAATCATATTAGATTCATAACAAACAAACGAGATTAAATTACCTTTGTCTGCAAGCCATTTCTGATATTTGGCGCATTCCTTCTTTATGTGTCCTTTCTTCTTACAGAAAAAACACTTGGAAACCTTCTTGATATCAGCTTGGGGAAGTGCTTTACTTTCCCTTTCCGATTGGCTTGAGATTTGCCCTTTCCACGCGTTGTCAGCATTGCACTCTCTCCCAGTTCCATCACCAGTCTCTCTTCTTCTTGAACACACATGGTCATGAGTTCATTAATTGATCATTTATCCTTATGTGTGTTGTATGAGATTTTGAAAGGTCCATATTGGTGCGGAAGGGTGTTCAGGATGTAGTGCACTAGGAAGGACTCTGATATTTCAACCTCGAGTTTCTTCAATTGAGCCACAGTGTCCCTTATCTGCATGATGTGCTCGCGCACACCTTTCACACTGGTGAGCCTTAGGGATGAGAATTTCATGATTAGGGTGCTTGCCAGTGCCTTGTCTGAAGAGACGAATTGTTCATCAATGGCCTTCAACAAGTCTCGGACCTTATCATGCTGATCAACGAAACCTCGAATACCAGCTGAAATTTTGGTCTTAATGAACATCATGCTTAGACGATTGGATCGCTCCCATCGTTCATAAAGCGCGACGTCCGCTGCAGTGCTGGTATTAGTGAGTGCCGATGGTTCATCTTTCCTGATAGCATAATCTATGTCCATCCACCCTAGATGAAGGAGAATCCTCTCCTTCCAAATCTTGTAGTTATCTCCCTTAAGTTTGGGAATGTCACAACGAATTTCAGAGAAATTTGCAGGTTGTACTGCTGCATCAAAATAAAGGATCACATGCTTATGTTAAAATTGAGGCTTAATAACTTTCATGTTTTACCAATGTAAATCATGCAAAAAAGAATTGAATCAAATGACATGAAAATTGCCTGTGGGCTAAATTTTCAATTCAAACAGACTCAATAAAACTTTTATGAACTTTTATGTTTTACCAATGTAAAACATGCTAAAAATAATTGAATCAAATGACATGAAAATTGCATGTGGGCTAAATTTTCAATTCAAACAGACTCAATAAAACTTTTATGAACTTTTATGTTTTACCAATGTAAAACATGCTAAAAAGAATTGAATCAAATGACATGAAAATTGCCTGTGGGCTAAATTTTCAATTCAAACAGACTCAATAAAACTTTAATGAACTTTTATGTTTTACCAATGTAAAACATGCTAAAAAGAATTGAATCAAATGACATGAAAATTGCCCGTGGGCTAAATTTTCAATTCAAACAGATTCAATAAAACTTTATGAACTTTTATGTTTTACCAATGTAAAATATGCTAAAAAGAATTGAATCAAATGACATGAAAATTGTCTGTGGGCTAAATTTTCAATTCAAACAGATTCAATAAAACTTTATGAACTTTTATGTTTTACCAATGTAAAACATGCTAAAAAGAATTGAATCAAATGACATGAAAATTGCCTGGGGGCTAAATTTTCAATTCAAACAGATTCAATAAAACTTTATGATAAAACTTATTAATTCATAACTCCTGTGGGTAGGTTATGAAATTTTATCCTAATTAATCACATAAATATAATAAAAATTCATGTGGGATAAAATTTATTATATTCAGTGTAATTAATTACAATTTAATGTCTAAATAATCTTTATGTGATCTTGCCAATCAATATATAATTTTATTTAATTAAAGATGTTGTGGCTATTCTCTAATTAATTAAAATCATATGGATCACTAGACATTATTTTGTTGCATAAACAAAACTTAACCAGAGAGAAAAAAAATGTTTACTGAAAGGAGTAAGTCAAAATGACATTTTAATAAACTCCATAAAACTGTAATAATTCTCCAGCAAAATCAAAAGCAGTCAACATTACCGAAAATGACTACAAATTGATTGTTCAATTTATAAACTAAACCCGGAGATTGACTCACAAAAATTAATTTTCAAATTTACATTCCTTAGTCTAACTGTTCCATAATTTATCTAAGACTAATTCTTAAATTAATTACAAAATGGGCTCCTAACAATTTGCAAACAAAACTGCAAATTTGAAATATTCAAAACAAAAGCCTAAATCATTTCAAATACCGAAATATTGAAATATGGATCACAATAGCAAAAGATCGATGTGATGTGATCACATATATTAATTTACAAAAGAACTATGGATCACAATAGTTTTAACAAGCTACGAATCAAAATTCAAGTGCAGGCTTCAAGTCTAAAACTCAAGAATCATACCCTTCTTGTAATAAACCATACAAAGGAAACTCACAAGTTTCAATAAGAAATCAACATATGCTTTATTCCAGCACATACTAAATTAAATCGATCTCGAAATAATGTTACAAAAGCACCCTATAATAATAATAAATTTCACAAGCTACACATCATAACGTAAAGGAGCACTTCAAATCTTATACTCCAAGATCATATTCTTCTTATGGTAAATCATACGCAATCGACTCATAAGAAATGAGCATTCAACAAATAATTCAAGAGATCTGTATCATTTTAGGCTTGCTACACTTCATTTGTGAATAGCACCCGTATCAGAGGTCGAGTCCCCGAAGTTAAATAATGCAGGAAAGTTGCAGCGGCAGTGACTAGGTATCGGCAGCAGGGTTGCCGTCAGAATTAATGCATGTAAAAGAAATAATGGATTACTGTAGCAGCGATCCATTAATGCTCAAGATAGAACAGTAGATCCGGCGCAATAATGGTGATCAAATGCCAAGGTTTCCAATGGATCAGAAGGAAAAGGCAGAGACCAAATTCTTGCGCATGGAAGCCGACGGGCCGCAGGCCTTATATATAACAATGGCCGAAGATATAGTGATCGACATTCATAAGCATGGATCATTCCCCATGCCCCGCTATTGTAATGCAATAAAACTTCGTTGGCAATCGTCAACAGGGTAGATCGACGCACAAAAAAATGTGAAAGAAGGCAGATGTCATCACTGCTGGATCGATGTGGAAAATGTTGGAAATAGTAGGATATATGTGCAAGGAATTGGCCATTTTTCTATAAAATCAATGGTAGTACTGTATATATCACAGATATGGATGGTATAATCGGAGTTTGCAATAAAAAAAAAAAAATGGTTATTCCATTGCATTTGGTACCTCAATTAAATAGGTAAACATGGGTTTGTCCTTGGGAATAACATCAGTACGTTCCAAATAAAATCCATATTTTGTAAAGCGTACAGCTTTGGCTCATCAAGGTTTTTACCTTACAGAATACAGAAAAACGCGCTACATAAGCTACTCAGTTGAGAGGAACAAGACTTCTCCATGAAACAACTAAAAAAGCAAGATTGCTCAAGGGCACGATGCCAGAAAGATAGATTTCCTCAAATATCAAAAGCCAGATCTGCGTCTGTGTGTGAGAGAGACAGAGAATTAAAGCAGGAGTGATCCCCTAAATCTTGGACGCGCATTTCAGGTTTAGCTTAACATCCCGCAGCCATGAATTACAATCCACAGAACTAAGAGGGGAAGTATAGGCACGGTTCATGGACAAGACGACGACGGAGAAAAATCCGAACTGACGCAGGTGTGAAGAATTCAACCTACGCTGGTAGACGGCGTCGACAATTATTATTGAACCTAGACTCTATTTCAAAGCATTCGAATCGCACCAAGGCAGAGATAAACAAGTTGCTCTGATACCAAATGTTAGATATTCTTCAATTTCAACAACGATTCTTCTATATGCGGAATAACTTAAAAGAATCATTAAATCTTAATGCCCAGGGATACGAGTTACCTCCAGCCATTGGTGATGTATTGATATAGGCCATAGTCCACAAGCTTCTTCTTTAGCACTCCAGCTTCTGTCCAAGCAAAAGGAAAAAAACACAAAATTCTGAAGGCACTTCCGAGCTCTACTATCTCATCTAGATGGTGTAGAACTGAAGGGGGTTTGAGATATGAGCTTGGGGACCAAACAGATGAACATATAGCTAAGCTTCCATCAAGCTTCTAAAAGCTATGTGTTATAAAAACCACAAATCAAGATAGAGATCAGATCAAAGTAATGGACCACTTTAGTAGCTCCCAATTATAAATTTAGTAATTGCAGTTGATTTTCTTAACTTAAGGAAACTACTGCAGTTGGTTTCCATAAGTTAAGAAAAGCTGCAACTCCATAAATCAAGGTAGCTTTTGTGTAAAATCAATGGAGCTTAACAGCAAGATGCCAAAAGTTTGAAGCTTGAGCCAGAGGAAGAGAGCTGGTGAAGTGTTTTAGGAGGCTCAGTTGTAGCTCACACTTTGGTTGGTAAAGTGTTTTAGGAGGTTCAGTTGTAGCTCACACTTTGCTCAGTTGTAGCTCACTGCTAAGTGTGAGGAGAAGCTCACAGACACATGCCGAAAAAAAGACTGAGGTTACAAATGGACGAGATGCACCAATGAAATGCATTATCAGGCGATCATGAAAATTTTCAAGTACGAAAATTTGAAAATTTGATGCAGGAGCATCGACCCACCCCAAACCGAAAGCGATTTTAGGACGCTTCCAGAAAGGAGCAGCGTGGCAGCTTGACGAAAGGGACACAATTTAGTTGATTTTATTTTAAATTTTAATTAATTTGTAAGCTTCCAGAAGGATTATGGTGGCAGGAAAGTGTGCTGCCTTAGGGTTGATAGGGTTTGTTTATTTTATTTTAAATTTTTGCATCCAAGTATGTTAGGCAAAGGCGACCAACACAAGAAAGAGATAAGCTAGTCGAGACTGGCACCAGGCCCAAGGGGCCACTGTCGGTAACTAAGTCATTTTCTTTCAATCCTAGAATTCAGGGTGTGCGTAAATTTTGTGTAATTTTGTTTCAAGTTCCTGAACTGTTTAATAACATAACCTCTGCATTTCATTTGAGTGAAGGCCACGAGAGTTTTGTTGTTGCAGAGATCGTAATGGAGGGAGAAGGGTTGTCCAAACGGGCCAGGTTTGGGCCAAAGTGTTGTCATCTGCTGCGGAGCACCAATGCGAGGAAACGAGAATGTCAGCGTCAGGATTGAAATGAAGAAGGGCATAGTCGCAACAATGAAGTGGATGGTTGGTCGGCCTGCGGGGTTCAATTTCGCCGAGTGCACGTGGAGACCCGGACCACTCCGACATCTAACTCGGGCGGGGCCAAGTCGGGTGGTCAGGCCTTGCACTGGTTAGTCGTTCTTTAGAGAAAGAAAAAGGGGCGACTCTCCGATTTCATCCCAGTCTCGACTCCTAACCGGCGATGTCAAGGCAGGACAAGAGTTGGCATGAAGCTTGGCGTTTGAATTTTCGGATGTGCAATTGCTGCACGATTAAGATGAGAGAAACGAAGTTCATGGGACATAACCCACAGGCTTCTGGAGATTGAGCCATCTACGGGTGAAATGAATAGACCCCAGAAATAAAAAATCGTCAACTATTTTCTAAACCATTTTCCAATGGAATTTCAGTTCAAAAATGTGGTATTTTTTCCATTCACGATGGGTTTGCAAATTCGATTTGTAGGTTCATTAGTAAAAATACATGGACAAAAATATTTTCATGGGCGTTTAAAATCATATACATTTTGTATTTTAGACTATTCATCTATAATTATAAACTCAACTTCCCTTGTGTCGAGATGCAACACATGACTCACCATGTTAGCTAGTGTTTCTTTAAAAAAAAAGCACGTGTGTAGAAAAAGTGCTGTGCAGAGGTGCGAAAATTTCTTCACACGTAAAAAAAAAATTGAGATTTTCTTTGGATTTTAATAAATAGATTATACAAAATTCAAAATCAAAAAATATATATATATATACACACACTTAATGACCGATACAAACTTATGTAAACCTACACCCTGCCTTTCCAGCTAAGAAATCGGTATGCAAAGTATTAGCGTTCTATCAATCATGTAGCCATTGTTATTTTAACGGAAACTAGTATTTTTATTTTTATTATTAAAATTATATGATGAAATATGAGATTGCGTAACTTTGTTTATAATGAAGAAATTAGTAAATATTGAATCATATTTTTATTTAGATTAAAACAGCTGTTCTTCAATTAAATGAAGTTCGGTGTAACTATTTAAAGTAATAAAAAGTGTCAAAATCGTCTTGCTATATGCCAGGTCTATTGCATGGATCTATGTAGATTTGGTATTTACACTAACTCATGCCTGCGCTGAATTTTATGCAGAGATCATTATTTCATAAAGTGTTTTCCAATAGAATTTCAGTTCAAAAACGCGGTATTTTTTCCATTCACATTGGGTTAGCAAATTCTATTTGCAGGTTCATTAATAAATATACATGCACAAATAATATGTTTTGAGGTGTTTAACACCATATATATTTTATATTTTGTGTTTTAAGTCTATTCAGCCAGAATTATAAAACCGGTTTTTTTTGTATGCAGCAGACAATTTTTTTAAAAACGAGTTAAGTGTGTGAAAGAAGTGTAAGAAGTGTTGGGAAATAGGTGTGGAATCTCTTCTACATGTTCTCCTTCGACACACATCTCTATTTCGGCACAAATAAAAAAATGAAATCTTCTTTGAATTTAGATGAACTTATATGAAAATAGGAATATTTTTAAGTGATTAGATACATACAGCGGTAAAACTACATCATGCATTAGGGTTTTCTGGCTAAGAAATTGGTATGCAAGTATTAGGGTTAGGTCAATTCTATAGTAATTCTTAATTTAACAGATTGAATTATGTTTTTAGTTTCAATAAAACAAGCATTCGAAAATTAAATGAGGCTCATCGTAACTATTTAAATTAATAAAGAGCGTCAAAATCGCCCTGGTATATGCTAAGTCTAGTTGCCAACCGTATGGAAAATTCTATTATTACCATTTCAATCTATGCATATATTTATGTGGAGTCGGTATTTAGGTTAAATCGTGGCTGCGATGAAGTTTAAGCAAAGTGCATTATTTTGAGTAGCTGTTCCAAAATAATTTCAGGTAAAAAATGGTGCATTTTTGCCATTCAATACGGGCTTTCAAAATCGATTCCGCCTCTGGAGGGCAATCCCCTGCCCATATCGTCAGTGAAGCCCCAGCTCCCACTATCCAAGTGGTCCAGGCCTCACTCGATGAAGCTTTGAAGTTTTCCGAAAGTGCCCTAATTTGCCAGTTCAATGGTTTTTGGCCGCGGCTGATAGCACTCCACAATTGGATTTCAGAGGTATGGAAGCCTGTCATTTCTGATGAAATTAATATCTACCCCTGTGCTAGGGGTTTCTTTATAGTAGATTTTGAAAATGTTGAAAGCAGACAATGTATTCTAGATTCTGGCCCTTGGTTTTGGGAAAAATCAGGCCTATTCATGAAGCCATGGGACCCATCATTCGATCCCTCTACAACAGTGATAACCTCAGCACTAGTGTGGGTGAGATTGCCAAGCCTACCCTTGCATCTCTGGAATCTCTCCTCACTAAAAGCCATCGGGAATGCAATTGGGAAATTTTACTGCAGGTGCCCAGAAACAGAGGAATATGCCAAAACCACCTATGCACGCATCTGTGTGGAAATGGACTTCAGCGCCGGATTCCCAGCTGAAATAAACCTAACAAGTAAAGACTATGTGTGGAACCAGAAACTTGATTATGAAAGTGTCCTCTTCAGATGTCGATCCTGCTTTGAGACAGGGCATCTAGCCAAAAATTGCCCAAAAGCCTCTGAGAAAAATTTTGCTAGAAAAAACCACCACAGATCTACATGGTGGGAAGGAGCACAAAAAGAACACCACACTGTCATCAAAGAAGAATATTCTAGAGAAAACTCTGAGTCACAAGAAAGCAGGGAAGAAATAAACAACTCTCAAGACAAGCAAGGAGAAATCCCGCCCCAGCAAATCAACAGTTATGAGGATTCGAATAACGCAGAAAATAAATCTTCATTTAACAGCAAAGCAGATCTCCCAGACCAAACTTCTTCTCTGACTATCTTCAAAAGAACGAACACAATAGATCGCGAAGCTAAGACACCAATGTTCCAAGAACCAGAAGAGATGAAGGAGATGCAAGATAAAGGAAGTTGGAAGACCGTAGAGAAAAAAAAGAAAGCTACAACACCAATCTCGCCAAGAAAAACGAGGAGCCAGACAAGTAAAAATTAAGAAAATTGTAGGTCCGATAGACCAATTTGGTCTCAGTGGACGTTAACCATCATCATCATCATCATCATCAAACGTACACGGACAAAAATATGTATTAGAGCATTTAACATCCTATACATTATTTTATATATATATGTTTTGGAGCATTTAACGTCATATACATTTTATATTTTACGTTTAATTCTATTCAATGTTACTATTTTACAGTTCGGGTTTCCAAAACTGGTTATTGGGCGTTAATTAAAGGCATCATAACAAAGGATGAGTTTTACTTGCTCATGCTTTATGCCCAGTTCATGGCTTGTACATCGTTCATGACTTCAAGCTACTATTTATGCTATCTTGAATATAAATCTCTATTGATTCTTGCTATCAATGCGGGTGAATGAAAGTTTTTAATATTTGTGAAGTGTTGCGCTAGAGTTGCACTATGTTCTTCATGTTGGGAAGTTGTCATCTTATCCTTTTGAGGGGAGCTCCATTTTCTAGATCAAGAAGCTTAAGTTTCTTCGCTGCCAATTGCTTCAATCCTTCCTCCCTGGCTGTAAGAGCCTCGTTATCTTATCTCTCATTCTCTAGAACCACACATGTTGCATATTTGTCAGGGTTTTCGTGGTTCCTCACTCTGTTGACGAGAAGTAGAAAAATGAGAAAAGCCCAATTTCGAAATTGCTTCTCTGCAAACCCAACAAAGTGTGTTTCCACACCTCCATATCACGTTGTTGCATAAAGGTTACATTCCCTTACAACAGAAATCCCAATCTTTTTTTAACAGCTTAATGGTAAGTGACTCCACCTCTTACATTGAATACAGGAAGCATTCAAACATTTTTGCGTTTTGAGAAAAATTACTTACTAGGCCTCACATGGCATTGTTTCCGTTCTCTCCAATGTAAAGTTAAAAGAACTCCTATGAAACCCATTTCAGTCTCTAACAAGGGCAATGATATGATATGATCTATTACCATCAATACAATTGAATACCCATGAAGTCAGAAAGCCAAAAAATGGATAATCGAAACAAAAAAAAGCCAGAACTACGATCACAATTAAACCTGAAAGAAACCCCACTCTGTTTTCACCATGGCCTCAATACAAACCTAGGAATTATGTAACCAAAATATATGACAACAACGCCCAAAATTACCGAGATGAGGAGGTAGGTACAAAATGAAGATGGTTTGTCTCATCTTTTATATATATATATGTTATAACATAATTTTTATTTAAATTGAAAAAGTTATATATTTTCACTTTGCATTTTGAGAAAGATGTGTAATGTCTTAATTTTTTTTGATTCCTAACACAAAATTGATATATATAAAATTTAAAAAACAATAATTTTTTTTTGACAGAGGTTATAAAACAAATATCTCAATATGCATGTGAGAGTAAAAAATTTTAACATCAAAATAACACTTATTTCATTAATAAATGCTTTCCAATTTAGTTATGAGGGAGACTTGTAATTCTTTCAATGCTTAATATAGAAATGATATGTAAAATTTTCGGAAATATTATGTGTGTGGATAGAGATATAAATAAATAAATAGAGAATCAAGCATGTACAAATTTCAAAAATTGTAATAACAAAAACTCGTTCAATGTTTGTGTGCCTTTCTATATATAGAGAGAGAAAGAGACCTACCGATATATATTTCTAATTTCCTAATGCATGGGAGCATGTAGTAACATTTTAATGTTGATAATGTGAATCATAAAAAAATGTTTCAATGTCACCTAATAATATATTCTATGAAATACACAAATATATTCTATTTTTACAGCGAAGGTGTTCCTATGATGGTTTTTTCATGGCATATTCGTTCGATCATATAGACTAGTTTTCATCTTCCTTCCTCCATATAAGCATATATTATGTCGATAACAATCTTCTCACCTTTTCGTACTCAAGCGCAAAAGTATGGACGGGTGACCAAGCAGTATTCTACCAAGGTAGGGCCACAAGAACACCATTTTCTTTGAAGTGATATTCAAAAGGATTGGCACTCAACTCAATAGTGCGAAGATCATCACGCTTGTAATATAACAATCAAGTGGGAAAATCAAACTTGCATTAAATTTGTGGACTCAAACGTCAATAAAAACAAAAATAAAAAAAATTAAAGATTTGCAAATGTTCCAATCCATAAATTCAAACTTCAAAAAGTGAGTGTCAAGCAAGTTGTAGCTTGCAAATCATGGGTTGGTGCTCCTTCGAGTGGGTGTTGGTAAATATTTGGGGTTGTAGCTCCATTTAGTTGTAGATGATAAATTAGGCAGTTGAAGCTTCTTGTTGGTTGTAGTCAGAGAATTGTAACAAGTTGTAGCTTACCTTGTGAAGAAATTAAAGACCAGTTTTGAAGAATTTATTTGTTCCTTGTGTGTTGCATTGTGATTGCGGATATTATTTTATGTCATGCTAATTTCAATTAATTTTTGAAGTACTTAGTAATTTCCTAGTGTTCTAACACAAGTGAAAGAAAGGTTTAAACTAGTATAATTTCTACAATAGTCATTCACCCCCAGTATTGTCCTGGTTACCGACACATCACTCAAGTAATTTTTCAAGGCCCTGTAAGGCTTCATCTAGTGCACCCCCCTAGGGTGTAATTTCATTCATCAATTTTTCCAAATTTTTTTTTTTGAAACTTAGTAGGACCTTTCTTTTTCATTATCTTCCAACAACAAGAAGGTTACATCCAGGTCTGTTGACCACTTAATAACATGATAACCCATCAAAAAACAAAATAGAATAATTCTATCCAACCGTGCTAGAAATGTTTGATTGTCTTTATACTACCTAACATTTAGATATCTATAAATGTACTGAAAGTACTGAAAAGATAGAAACTACTACATATACTAAAAAGTCAAAACAAGGCGAACCACAAGAGTACTCGTCATTAGCTGAGTCAATTGGCGCAGGGTCCTTTTCACTTGACCTTGGAGGTTAATATTGAGGAATGCAAGGGATGTGCTTTTCTATGTGACTGAGATGTCCATTTTCCTTATGAAGCTAGAATTTGATTTGCTGAAATTCCTAGTTATAATCTGAGAAAGTTTGACTTTTCATGAATGAGCTTTAGGGAATGTGCTCGAGGGCTTTGCCAAAAAGGTTCTTCATCAACCAATATAAGTGAACTGTCTACTTGTAATGAGAGGTTTAACACCGAGAGTGCCCAGGATCAGGCACTAAGGTCTTCCATTCCTCCATATCAATATCCTGAAACTCAGATTGCTTATTTAATTTCTCTTCCCACTGGGATATAAGTAGACAAACCAGGGTTGAGCCCAGGTGATAGGAAATGGATGATTTGTCTACGATCTTGGAGGTGGACTTGTGTCTATGAGTTTCTCCAGTAGAAGTACTGGGATAATTTTTCATTTTGGGTTATTTCCCAAGACCACGGGAGCCCTTGGTGGTCTTCCCTCTCCCAGAAGCAGTGCGAGCCAGAGTGCTTGTGACAGGGGACTAACATAATAGACAAAAGACAAAACATAGTTACGAATGAAATGAGAACTATTACCTCAAAACGAGTACTCCAGCCCAAAAACCTAAAAAAAATGAAAAAGAAACCCAAAAATGAAATTTTTTTATTCCAAAACGATGTTTTTTTTTAGTGTAAATTTTCAACATTTTTTAAATGGAAGTAAAAACCATTTTTTTTTAAATGGATGAAAAAACACCCTTAAAAAAATTGTTTATTCTTAAAAAGAAAAAAAAAAAAAAAAAAGGGTTACAATCTGACAATTTTTAGCAATGGAGTTAAAGAAAAAATATCCAGAATTTGAAAAACTGTAGAATTCCAACAATTCTTGGACATCATGTTAAAGATAAAAGATCATGTCTTGAATCGTGATAATTCCAACTATTTCCATCCATGTTGTTAAAGATAAAATATCTTGACTCTAAAAAACCTTGAAATTGTAATTGTTTTCGACCATAACATTAATGATAAAATATCATGACTTAGAAAAACATTAAAATCTTGACAATTTCAACCATGCAATTAAAACCAAAGATTATGACTACAAAAAAAATCTCAAGTTTTCAAAATATTTCAAGCATGACATTATGAAAAAAATTTATGACAAAAAACTTTAAAAATGAATGCTCAAGAGTAATTTATTTTTTAAATGCAAAATATATAGCAAATTTAAAATCTTAGCCTAAGACAACTCAATACATTGCAACAAAAATTTATAAATCAACCATCAAATTTACACATCGTGTAGGTGAACTCGACCCATTGTAATGAAAACTTAAAGACCAACCATGAAATTGATACATTGTGGGGCCAGGCTCGATTCATTATAATGAAAATTTTTAAAATCAACTATCAAATTGCCCATAATGGGATCAGGTTGTTTGACGAGCATTGACACAGACCTTGTAGGAAAAAATTGAAAATAAAAACCAAAATAAAAAAAATAAATGTATAATTCAGACATTGAAAAAATATAGAAAACAATAAAAGAAAACACAAAAATTAATACAAAAGATTTTTCTTTTTAAAATTGATAAAAGAGGATCACATAACAGTTAGTTTTTAACTTGGATGAGAGCTTTTAGTTGGGGTTTCTGTGGATGAGGGTTTTTGTGGATGAGGGTTTCAGTGGCGAAGAAGAGCTGAACTAATCGTCCTGTAGGCAGTCTTGAAGCAAAGAAGGTGAGCAGGGAGCAGGGATTTCTAAACCGTAGCACGAGGGATCGAAAGTAGAACAAGCACTGAGGGGTTTTTTAATGGAAACAAATGGGGGGGAGGATCCCCTCCTACAAGAGCATGGCAATGGGGGAGGCAAGCAGGGAGCGCATGCGGATTGGAGCGAAGCTAAATAACGGCGAAAACTCAGCTAGCGGAGCAAATTGGCAGACGAGACTGAGAGGTAAATGTCTGCCCAGGGCATCGAAGAAACCCAGGTTCATAATACCAAACAACAAACTTGAAGAATATAGGAGTTACATGAAATACTATGCATTAATATGTAAATTCGTAGGGTTCTGGCCGTCAGAGAAAGACTTATTTAAGTGGATACAACAGAGATGGAAACCAAAGGGACATGTGGAACTAAAACTAGGAGCGAAAGGTTTTTTTACAGTGATATTCTCTAACATAGAAGACAAGGAAAGGATTTTCGAGGGAGGGCCCTACTTCATGAACAATGCAGGCTTATTTATGCGGCATTGGGTGGACTGTTATAACCCAGATAAGGAGAAAATGCTAGCAGCCCCGGTATGGATAAGACTCTTTGGGCTTCCAATGGAGTTCTGGGATCCAGAAATTTTAAAAGGCATAGGGAATACAATAGGGTCTTTTGTGAAAGTTGCAGAATCCACAAAAAGAGGAAGATACACATCATATGCCAGAATATGCGTGTATATGAATATAACTGAACCCCTCCCAGACTTCATTGAGCTGGAATATCACGATGAGATCTGGCAACAACCAGTGGATTACGAGCACATACCTTTTCGATGTAGACGATGTCACGAATATGGGCATTTGTTCAGACAATGTCCATTAACCAGAACAGAGGATGTAAAGGAGAAGAGAGAAGAGGAGAGAATAACAACAGAGGAACTTGAGCAGGGGGAAGAGGGTTTTAAAGAAGTACAACAGAAAAAGAAATCAGGGTTTAGTAAACCACAACGACAAATGCCAAAGGAAAATATTACCCTGGAAACGCAGAACAAATTCAAAGCCCTCCAGGAAGAAGAGATCGAGATGGGGGAAAAAGAAGACAGTGAAGAAGAGACAATGGAAAACTCAAAAGAATCAGGAAAACAAATATCAGAACAAAAGGATACAGAGCATGGGGAGGCAGAGGAAAAAGGGGAACAACCAAATGAACAAATACAAATGGAGATAGACCCACAAAAAGATAAAGGAGGGGAAGAGGAACGCATAATGAGGAAGTTGTTGTAGGAATGGAGATTGTTAGATGAAAGATTCATCCCGGAGGAGCAGAAGCAAATGTATAAAGAAGCCTTCCAAAAATACAAAGAAAAAGTAGGGGTAACAATAGCAAACAGATTGGAACCGATAGAACCACAAGGAAATCAGAACATGGGAATGAGCAGCTCTGGCAAAGGAGGAAGAAAGAGGGGCAGGCGGTCAATGAGCGAGACAATTCAGGAGGTAGGAGAGATGCTGGTGAACTCTGGAAGGGTCATACCTCTATCAGAGGTATTCCAACTACCACCAAAATTGTTAAAATGATTATTACAAGTTGGAACATCAGAGGCCTCAATAGCAGAGGTAAACAAAGATACCTGAAGGAGAGATTAAAAAAAGACAAACCAAGTATAATGATAGTCCAAGAAACAAAGATTAGTACAGAAAGAATGAGAGAAATAATGAGCAGGGGCAACACTAGATATGAAATAATGGGACAGGATGCAATAGGTAGCGCAGGAGGATTGGCAATCATATGGAACCCGGAGGAAATACAATTTGAAAATTGGATAAGCCTCCCACGAATCCTATCGGGAACATTCAAGGTTATAGGATCATCGGAATACGCAGTCCTAACAGGGGTGTATGGACCACATACCCCAACAGAATGAAAAGGATTCCTGCAAAATCTAAAAGCAATGAGAAGTCTTATTCCAGAGAAGCCATGGATTATAGGGGGAAATTTTAATATGATCAAGACCTTAGAAGAAAAGAGGGGAGGGTTGAGAAGGACAGATTTAGATATGGAAGCGTTTGGAGATATGATAGTAGAACAAAGACTGGTGGATGTCCAGACTATAAATGGTACCCACACATGGAATAATCGTAGAGGAGGGACAAATCAAATAGCCTCAAGATTGGATAGGTTCCTTATCTCCGAACAAATTATGATGAAAGATGTGTTCATAGAAGCCATGATCCTTCCAGTAGTAGGCTCAGACCACTGGCCAATAAAGTTGGAGATTGACCTTAAGCAAAGCCCCAAAAGCAGGCCTTTCAGGTTTGAAGCCTTCTGGCTCAGAGACCAAAAGTTTCTACCGAAAATAGAAGAATGGTGGACTAAAAGCGGACAAAGAGGAAGAAGCAAAATGCAAACCTTTCAACTCAAACTGAAAGAGCTTAGAGGGAGGATAAAAAAATGGAATAAAGAGGAATTTGGGGACATCCTCAAGGAGCAGCAGCGCTTAGAACAGAAAATGAGTGAACTGCAACAGAAGGATATACTGGAGGGCAGAAATGAGGAGAGAAGCAGAGAAGAAGGCATTGTAATAAGCCAATTAGAAGAACGAAGGAAACAGGAAGAAATTTTATGGAAACAAAAGTCCAGAATCCAGTGGCTTAGAGAAGGAGAGAGAAACACAAAGTTCTTCCACAAGGCTATGATTCAGCACAGGCAAAGAAACAGGATCTTCTCAATTAAAAATAAGGAAGGCCAGCGCATAATTCAGCACGAGGAAATGGAACAGGACCTGGTAGACCATTTTAAAGATTTACTCAATGAACCCCGGAGGAATAGATCTGAGGCCATAGCCAGGATTAGTAAAGAAATCCCCAAGTTAGTAACCAGAGACCAAAACCTCGCCCTAATGAGGGGAGCATCCTTAGAGGAAGTGGAGGAAGTAGTGAGGGGCTTGAAAAGAAACAAAGCCCCAGGCCCTGATGGATACACTGCGGAGTTCTACCAAGCTTGTTGGCATTTCATGGGAGAAGAAATCCTAGAAGTGGTGGAGGAAGCGCGCATACATCAAAAGGTATGGCCGGGATTAAACTCTACTCTATTAACTCTCATCCCTAAAACAACCCACTCAGAATCAGCAGAAGGCTTCAGACCGATCGCCCTCTGTAATTTTATTTATAAGATTATAGCCACCTTAATGGTCAAAAGGCTCAAACCTATCCTGCCCAACATAATATCCCCAGAACAGACATGGTTCGTGGAGGGACGAAAAATCTTAGATGGACTGGTAGTTTCTCAAGAAGTCATACATACCTTAAAACAAAAAAAGGAGCCAGGCATGATGATCAAACTAGACCTATCAAAAGCTTACGACAGACTGAACTGGAAGTATTTGGAAGCCATTCTTCAAGCCTATGGGTTCTGCAATAGATGGGTGAAATGGATACTCAGCATGATATCTACACCGAACTTCTCCATACTCCTAAACGGTACACCAACTGCAACCTTTAATGCTTCAAGAGGTCTGCGCCAAGGAGACCCTCTGTCCCCTTTTTTTTTCATAATAGCAGCTGAAGGGCTGGGAAGGTATTTCAAGAAAGAGCTAAGACAAAATAAAATTAAAGGGCTCCGCCTATGGGGAAACAACATCCCAGTTACGCACCAGCAGTTCGTAGATGATATCATGATATTCTGCAAGGTATCATTGAGAGAAGTTAAAAAGGTAAAGGAAATCCTGGAGGTATTCATGGAAGCATCAGGCACGGAAATAAATAAGGATAAGTCGAGCACCTTCATTTTCAACTCTCCGGAGACAGTCAAAGGCCACCTAACAAGAATCTTGGGGTTCAGAAAGGGAGAATTGCCCACCAAATATCTAGGAACTATGCTTGATCTAAGCTCACTAAGGATAGCCAATTGGCAACCTATTATAGAGAAACTTAAGAGCAGACTAGAAAACTGGTCTTTTCGGACCCTGAATATTGCAGCTAGGTTGGTGCTTCTTAAATCGACACTGCAAGCAATCCCCATTTACCCCCTATCGGTTATGGCTATACCGAAAGGAGTTTGCACCAAAATGATTGAAATTTATAGGAAATTCCTGTGGGGAGGACCAAAACAGCAGAAGAAATGGGCCCTTTGCTCATGGAACAGCTTAACAAAACCAAAGGAGGAAGGGGGGCTAGGGTTAAGAGATCCATATACCCTAAATCAAGTCCTAGTGGCGAAGCTTTGGTGGAGGTGGATGAAAGGAGGTAAAGATCTTTGGAAGGAAATATGGACATCAAAATATCACATGCCCACAACAGCCGAAGAAATTATGAGAAAGGAAGAAATGCCAAAAGGCTCAGCGATATGGGAATTGGCATGTCAGAACAGAGACATCATAAATGGACATGCCTTCTGGGAAATAAGAAATGGACGCACAACAAAATTTTGGGAGGAGGCATGGAAACAGAGGGGAAAAATGCTGGAAATCCAGGAGATGCAAAACACTTACAGGGAAGCCAAGGCTAAAGGATTAATCCTAGTCAAAGACTATTGGAAGGAAGGAGGAGAAAATGAGGTGTGGAGAGAATGGAAAGGACCTGAAGAATGGGACAATAACATAGAGGAAGATCTAAAAGCCAGGATAATAAAGGAATTGGATTCAAGAAGGATTAAAAACAGAGATGGACCAGATATCCTCAGATGGGGTGGAAACACAAAAGGCACATTCTCAACCAAAGAAGCATATACCATAAAATCCAAGGGAGCTCAGGAAGATCGAATTCAAGAGTGGAAACAATTATGGAAGAATAGATGGTGGCCAAAGGTCATTATGTTTGCTTGGCTAGTTGGAAGAAGACGCATACTTACATGGGACCAAATTCAAAAAAGAGGGTTCTCAGGACCGCCAAGATGTAGCTTATGTAATCAAAATGTAGAAGATCAGGAACACATCCTAAATGGATGCAGGGTAGCTCAGCTTCAATGGGAAGAAACTAGAGGCCTCTTCAGAAAGACAAACCGAAATCCCCTGGACATAACACAAACTCTATTCCAATGGGGGAAGGGACAATTCCAAAGCCTGGTGATCAGAAGAGCATGGAACCTGGTAGTGGGGTTCAACATATGGAACATCTGGAAAGAGAGAAATAGAAGGATTTTTCAAGGTAAGATATCTACACCGGAGGATTTATGGAAAAGAACTCAGAACCAAATAAGAGAAACAATTCTATCGGAAATGTGGGAAGAGGAAGATTGGAAAACTTCGGAGGAAGAGATACATATTCTAAGGAAGTTAAACCTGGAACCCGGGATGGTTTTCCCGCAACACCAAAAAAATAGGGTACAAAAAACCAAAGCCCAGATGTATTCATCCGCCCTCAGGAAGGATTCATCAAACTTAACTTTGATAGAGCATCAAAAGGAAATCCAGGTCCGGCTGGGTATGGCGGAATCTTCAGAGACAGCCAAGGTCAAACCAGATGGATCTATGCAGACAGAGGAGGTATAATGAGTAACAACGAAGCCGAATTCATGGCGGTATACCAAGGAATCAGGATCGCAATAAGAAATGGATACATGAAATTAGAAATAGAAGGGGACTCTAATTTGGTAATAGAGACAATCAGAAAACTAAATCATGGCAAGTCATGGGAACAGGTAGCTAAGAGCTGGAGGATGGCGGGTCTCGTCCAGGACTTAGAAGAATCTATGAAACGTATTGAGTATAAGGTCACTCATCATGTAAGAAGAGAAGGTAACAGACCAGCAGATTACCTGGCAAATTGGGGATGCAACGAATTGGAAGGAAAAGTGGATACCAGATGGACACCTCAGCTGGCCACGACAAGATGGGTACACTTAGACCGAATCATCAAACAGGACAATAATGAAGCAATATAGCCATGAACATGATAACACACACACCCCGATCGGGGTGGAGAAATACGGCCAGTCTAAGGCAGTGATGGGATGGGAAGTTGGCCTGCATACGCCACACATCAAGGCTATCATTAATAGAGCAGCGACGACGGATGGTGGAGCAGTACGCATACCAAGACGAGGAGCAGAGCGAATTATGGAAACGACAGGTGAGAGGTTCGGCGACGATCATCTGCTGCAACGGAAGCTAGGTGGCAGTATCCATATAAGATCCGATGCAGGAAGAATAATAGACAATTGGAAACCTGGGAAGGTGGCGAAGGATGGAGCAGTTTGGCAGTGAGATGAGGAATATAGACTTAGGTGATGTCAAAACGATATGGCGGAAGGAGGAAGAAGGGAAAGGCAGGTGAAGGAGGGAGAAGGAAGGAACACCCGGAGGGAGCAAGAGCAGATAGCGGAGGATACTGATAGCTCCGGAGAAAGGATAATGGAGATAGGGAAGGAGGAATGTAGGGCGAAGGCGACCTTCGAAGTTGGGAAAAGTAGCAGAAACAATAACAGAGGCAGGCCGGTAAAAAGAGGAAAAGGAAGGAGGCGTAGGGGACGAGGAAGACCGCGGCAGGAAGACCACCATGAAACAGAGACTCCAGCCATGAATCAGCAGAAGAGGGGGCGTCGTTCCATTGGGCAGGCTGCGCAGGAAGCAGAGAGAGCCTACGACAAAGGAACCAACGAAGACATCAGGCGAATAATTGAGGCACTGTAAAATAGAGTGTTGGAAGAACCCTCCGATCCATAAATGGAGGGGTGGAATACCCTGCTTTTGGACCCTGGGAAAAGGAGAGGGCGATTAATGCTATACAAACAAGCATTACACATGTATTGGGTGATGAAGCATCTGCTTGCCAAAGCCATGGAGCAAGTTGCTGTTGAGATGTCAGAGATAACCCAAGGTTTTCCGGATATGAAGAAAGAGATGACCAGTTTGCAGATCATGACACGAAAGCAGGACATCAAAATAGAGGAAATTCGCGGCATGCTGAAGGAACTGACCAAGGCCAAGCGAGACGAGGAAATTAAGCATGAAATCATGGTAGACTGAAGTTTTTACCCAGTTAATCTTTTTGAATTCTGTAATAAGCAGTAGTGAGCCAATGTGTATGGTAGTTTTGTCAGGTATCTGAGACTAGTCATCAAGAGACAAATTGAAGCTAGGATACTGTTTTGGTTTTTGATATGCTGTGTCTTTAAGTTTGATAAGTGAACATTTTCAGAAAAAAATTTATTCGTGACCAACAGACCCGGTTTCCCTGCGGGGCGGGTTGAGGTCACATGCATTTGTATAGTTTCAATTTTGCTGTATATAATAGAAATGGTCACACCGTAGCTTACAAAAAAAAAATGATAAAAGAGAAAACAATGAGAAAAACAAAAAAAAATAAAGGAAATTTTAAGTAATGAAAATAAAAAAGAAAACACAAAAAATAATAAAAGAGAAAAGAAAACTTCAAATATTGAAAAAAAACAATAAACAAATACAAAAATAATACAAAGGGAATAAAAAAAATTAAATATTATAAAAAAAATAAAAAATTATAAAAAATTAAAAACATTAAAAACACACAAAATAATATAAAACACAAATAATTAAAATATAGAAATAAAAAACAAAAAAAACAAGAAATAAAACATAAAAAAAAAAAAAAAAAAATGAGAAACATGACAAAAAAATCAACTATAAGAATAAAGACAAAAAAAACCTTAAAAAATTGTAAAAGATAACATAAGACTAACTTATAAATATAAAAAATTAGAAAAGGAAATCAAAAATATCATAAAATTAGTTTAAAAAAAACCCAAAAAAACGTAATTTAACCCAATTTTTTTTTATCAAAACAAAATTAAAAACATTTTTTTTTTTTTTTTTTAAATAAAAGACATTTTTTAAAATAAAAAACAATTTTTTTTATTAAAAAATCAAATAGATAACTAAAAAATTAAATTGAATTAAAAAAACAAAATTAAAAAAATAAAAAAATAAAATCAAAACAAAACAATTAAAAAATAATATTAAAAGAAAATCAAAATAAAATAACAAATAACTAAATTAAAAATAATTAAAAAATAATAATAATTAAAAATTTTACCACCTCAGGGCGGGGTTGACCATGGATGCGGGCGGGTAGGCGACTGCATGCAACATACCTCTCCGCCTGCGCCCGCGACCAACCCCTCCCGGGGGGTGGTCAGTTGATTCCGGGAATCGGCTAGCCACCCGCCAGGCAGGATCAGCTGCGGGGGTGGATGGGGAGGCGCGCTGCACACAACCCCCTCCCCTTCCGGGGCTGCGGCCAACCCCGCCCAAGGGTGGCCATAATTTTTTTTTTCTAAGAAGTTTTTTATTTTATATATATATTTTTTTAACTTTTGTATTTTAATTTTTTTTTTTTTTTTTTTACTTTTTCAAACTTTCTTTTTGGTTAATTTTTTCACTTTGATTTTTTTTTTGTTTGTTCTCTAATTTAAATATTTTTCTTTTTTAAATTTTAATTTTAAACTTTTTGTATTTTTTATTTTTCAATGTGGTTGTATTTTATTCTTTTTAACTTAAAAAAATAGTGATGGATGTATTTTATTTTTTTTAACTTAAAAAAATCATCATGGATGTATTTTTTTTATTAATATTAAAATTTTTCCTTTAAATTTTATGGTTTTTTGAATTTTTTTTTTTTTTTTAATTTTTTCAATATTTTAATTAATTTATTTATTTTGTTTAAATTCTTATTCTTCTTTTTTTCAATTGAATTTTCTTTTATTTTTACATTTTTATGGGTGTTTTTTTTTTTTTTTCGTTTTGCTATATATATATATATATATATATATATATATATATATATTATTTGAGTTTTTTGGTCAGGTTTTGTTTTTTTTTTACGAACATGAAAATCACAAACATTTTTAAAAAATATCCACACTTAATACATTACAAAAATTAAAGTGTAAAAAAGAAGCCCTTTAAACAAAAAGGGTTGATGCTGCATCAACCCTTTTCAAAATCAAGATGAAAATCACTAACATTTAAAAAAGGTGTTCATACTTGCTACATAAAAAAATTATTGTCAATAATCAGCCCTCTAAAAAAAGGGGTTGATGTTGCATCAATAGTTTTCAAAATCAGCGTCAAAATCACTAATATTGAAAAAAATGTACATACTTGATACATTAGAAGATTTAAAGTGCCAAAAGTATGCTAAAAGAAAAAAGTTTATTCTAGCACCACCACTTTTCAAAATCGGTTGATTTTTTGCTACCTCAAAAAAAACGAGTATCAGTTCACTTTCTTGTTTGATCGGTAACTATGTTACAGCTGGAGTGAGAAAATAGTGTTGACCCCAAGTGAGGAAAAACCCAAGAGCCGAGAGCTTCCAAGGTTTTCACTTAGCTAGGGAACTAGGGAACTTGTTAGGGTAAACAAGTGTAACAACCATGACCCATATAAAAATTGTCGGTATCTCTTAGTGCAACCTAGGTCCCTGAAACGAGAATAGTGCCAAGGTTGATAAATAGAAGTCCACCAGAACACAGACCAATGGAAGGTATCATGATAGATCTCATCATTACACGGCCAAGACTGTAAAAATTCAGGGACACAACTACATACAACCAAATAAAAACATCAAAGGATAGTCCACTGACATAACCAGAGAAACTAGGGGTGGCCCATGGGCCTTACCATCAACATGCCCATGCGAGCAAGCAGAAATCCAAAGAATACCGACACAGGGATATAGAAAACCAAACAACCCTCAAACAAATCAGCAACAACATAACCCTCCCAGGAAGACCTCTTCCATACCATTCCATTCATTGTGCATCCCTTCTTCCATGAACCCCACAGACAATAAAGATGAACCATGATAAAGAGATATATGAAAAGATAGAGGAAATAATCGAGACCAACGACGTGAACCCATTGTAGGAGGACCCAAGCCCTTCGAATGACCACCACGGGGTTTCTCAACGGCTTGCCGAACTGCTCAACTCCACTATAATGGAAAGAGATAGCACACACAGAATAATTACTAATTTCATTGATCGGAAGGTCGTGATCTTGCCGTGTTTTCCTATTGTCAACAACTTCCAACCTTGAATGGAATGCTATAATGAAATCCTTCACCCCTCCATGTGCTTCGTGCATGTGGAGGGTGGCATGGAGGCCCCTTTGGATCCACGTACCTCCCATTATAAATTGTTTTGATGGATATTTTCACACTCACACCCTCATCGGGGGATAAATATTTCGAAACTTTAATTAACCATGTAGGAAGTAATTCCCAACACCTCTCGCTATAATATTGTAGGTGCATTACAAAGTCCATAAGGTGGCACCCTATATGATCCGGATTTAAATAGGAACGCAACAAATTACAGAGATAAACATAAAAACAGAGATGCAACGAAAATAATACTTCATTTCATTAATGTAAAATACTGAATTTTTCTTACAAACAGAAATGGAAATAAACAAGCTAGGGCGATGGTGGCTTATCTCTGAGAAGAGTTGTGGCGACTACATGCCTCTAAATTTCCTTACAATGAGGCTCAAGGTCCTTTTCATTATTGAACAATAAGAGAAAACCCTAAACAACCAAAACCCTAACCCGAGGAGTTGTAACACCAAGAGTTTGTGAGCCTCATTGGGGTGAGTTGGACAACCAACTTCCTGGGGTCGCAACTTGGTCATATTATCTCCGTTTGACGCGCATAATAGCTCATTGGAAAGATCTCTCCAAGGACTATGACAAAAAAACAATTTTAGATGTGAAATCGCTGGCGGTAGATTTCCAAAAAAATGTTGTTTAGGGCCTGAAAACGGCTCCAGAAGTTTAGGACTCTAAAAGCTGCTAAAAATAGTAAAATGTGCTACAATTGAGGAAACTGAAAAATTGAAAGAAGCAATGGTGAGGGTCCAAGTGGATTTGGTGGGTGGCCACCAATATCCACCTGGATCATTCCTCCCCCATTAGGAAGCAATGGTCCCCATTGCGTTGAGTTCCTCCATGAGATGAGGGAACTTTTGCTGAACTTGGTCCCTAGTAAGCCACTTGCCCTGGTGAAGGAGTTGGCCTACTTTGACAATTCGATAGAGTTGGATATTCTGCTGGCGAGTGTGCTTGATCTATGTATCCATGATCTGATCAGTTGCAGCTTGTTCCATGCAATCTGGATTTCACTCTGTGGCTGTGAGCTTTTCTACAATGTCGGATGTGTGTAGTAATGGTCGAAAGTATGGCCGAAGGCGGTCCACATTGAACACTGGGTGCAGGCCAAGGAATGGGGGAATGCTGAGCTCAAATGCATTGCCTCCCACAACCTTGATAATGGTGTAAGGACCATATCAGAGTGGTCTAAGCTTCCGATAGGCTCTATTAAGGTGTTCCTTTTGCAAATGCAACCAGACTTTGTTGTCCACCTGAAACTTGTGTGGCACTCGATGTTGTTTATGTCGCTGCTCGTACTTGGCATTTGATTTCTCCAGAATGTCATGGACTTGCTAGCGAATATGTTGGATGTGCTCAATGAAGTTGTTTGCCTTATCTTTTTTAGACTGGACATGAGCCAAATCTACGTGAGTAGCTGCAAATGGCATGGCCACATCAATGGGACATAGTGGCTGGAATCCCAAGCCCACTTGAAAAGGGCTGTGGCCAGTCGAGCTGTGGAGAGCCCGGTTGTAGCTGTGCTCAACTTAGGGGAGGCTCTCGTCTCATGTGCGTGGATGCTTTGAGTTGTACATGCGCAAAATGTGTACGATCATGTTGTTGATAACATTTGTCTGGCCATCAGTTTGAGGATGGAAGGCTATGGACTTAGTGAGTTTGGTGTCCAGCATTGACCAGAGACTGGACCAAAATGTATCAAGGAACCTACTGTCTCGATCTGAGATGATAGACTGTGGGATCCCAAAGTGTACCCCACACTCGTTCAAAGAAGATTTTAACAGTGGCTTCTGCTATGATATTCTTCTTACAGGCCGCCATAATGGCCATCTTTGAGAACCTGTCGATGACCACAGAAACACAGTCATTTCCATGCTTAGTGGAAGGAAGGCCTGACATGTAATCCATGGAGATGGATTCCAAGGTTGACTAGGGTTAGGCAGCAGGGTATAGAGACCTTGCTTCTTGATGGTTGGTTTGGCAATGGCATAGGCAATGCATGATCTGATGTACTTCTCGACATCCTGTCGAAGATTCGGCCAATAGAAATACTTTTGTGGTATTGCCACCATTTTCTCGACCCCGAAATGCCCAACAGCCAAATTGTAGTGTGCTTCCCAAATTGTCTTGGCACGCTCACTTGAAGGAACACAAAGGTCACCCAGGTGGCATAACAGGGCATCCTGGAGGTGAAAATCTGGAACATACTGACCCTCCAAGAGTGTCTGGTATGTGTGGTTGTATTCTGGGTCACTTTTGTAGAGAAGTGGCCAATCAAAAGTCTCGTGTCCACAAGAGTTGAGCACGGTGTTTAACGCCATGATCGGTGGTCGATTAAGGCAATCTGCAGCATTATTGGCGTTGCCCTCCTTACACTTGATATTCAAATGGAACTGCTGCAGGTATGTGGACCACTTCTAATGGCGATCATTTTGTAATTTCCCTTGGGTTTGTATGAACTGCAGGGGTCAGTGGTCTATGTGGATGACCGTTTCCTTCCCCAAAATGTAATGCTTCCATTGTCGACAGACCTGTACAATGGAATGCATCTGTTTGTCATAAGTGGGATACTACAAGACTGTGTCTGAAAGTGTCTCATTGTGATATGCCATTGGATGCCTGTGTCGAGTAAGGATTGCCCCAATAGCATAGTTAGAGGCATCTATCTCGACCTCAAATGGTTGTTGCAAGTCTCGTAATGCGAGCACTAGTACCGAGCAGAGGTGATCTTTCAACTCTGTGAATGCCTTCTGTTGAGATCCATACCAAAAGAGCTTTTCTTTCGCTCCTCCCTTGGTGACTTGTCTCAACGGCCAAGTGATATGAGAAAATCCCAACAGGAACCTGCGGTAGAAGTTGGAAAGACCTGGAAAGTTGTGAAGCTCTCTTAGAGTGGTTGGAGATGGCCAATCCCGAATGACTTAGATCTTGGCTGGATCCACATGCACCCCTTGTTCATCAATAATGTATCCCAGATACTAAACCTGGGTTATACCAAAAGTGAATTTCTCCAAATTGGCACGTAACTTGTGTTGCCACAGTGTTTGGAGAACCTGTCGGATGTGGTGGAGGTGCTCTTCCCAACTCTGGCTAAAGATCAGAATGTCATCCAAGTATACCACTACAAATGAGTTGGTGAATGGCCAGAAGATTTCATCCATTAACCTCATGAAGGTGTAGAAATTCCCACTGAAGATCACCTGGTAATGTAATGTACTAAAGAAAAACACTTGATCTACTTCTACAAACAATTTAGTGGAAGCTTAATCGAACATGAGAAACATCAATAAGAACACATATAACTAATAAGAAGGAACCAATCACACATAACACAGAAGAATTCACCCGGGAAAAGCCTCAGCCTAAAACCCCAACTCTGTATTATCATACAAGTGGAAATATAGCCAGTATTACAAAAAGAATCATCTCAAAAGCTGTCCTGCTCTCTCTGCAATACCTCTGCTACTCATAGACATTCGAAGGCCTCTATCTAACCTCTGGTCTACCCTCCAAGCCTCCTATTTCTTTGCGCAATTTTGATTGGGGTATAATGTAGCCACTTGTGTGAATTAGCCTCTTCACACACTCACTAACCTATGATCCAACTACGCATTCCTGAAAAATATTCATCTAACTGATAGTACAATGTCCCTTCTTTGATCTCAACTACGTCTCTGTCTGAACTAACATGCATGAGTTATTCATGAGAGAATCTTTGGTTATCTGAAGTGCAACAGTTATATGCAAGCATGCATTAACTAATTGAACTTACTTAATTTAAACAAATTGTTTAAATCAATCTAACTGGACTTGACTCAGATAAATAAGCCAACTAATTACTACTCAAATTAGAACTCATCCTTATCTCTTTAACTGATGGATAAATTCCTCAATTAATGGATAAACTATTGCATGTCCTCACATAGACTTCAAGTTTTATTTTCCTTAACTAATTAACTCAAGATGAATTAATTAATTAATTTACAAACCGCTGTTAATATCAAATTCAAATTTTACTTCCTATTTTTAGTCCAAGGACTGACTAAAATAGGAATCCATCCTGAACTATTAAAAATAGCAATTCTATTTTTAGCACTTCCATTTTTCATTCCCTGTTGCTCAATCTAGCACTGGTACCCAAACTGCTATTTATAGTAGTGCTATTTTTAGCATTTCTTGTTGCCATTTTCAACGGAAGGTTGCAGGAGCATTCATCAATCTGAAAGGCATAACCAACCATTCAAAAACGACCTCCTTGGCTTTGAAGGAAGTCTTCCACACATCGAAGGGTTCGATTGGTACCTGGTGATATCCTGACTTCAAATCAATCTTGTTGAAATATTTTACCCCCTTCAGTTGGTCGAGGAGGTCATCAATCTATGGAATCGGGTACCTATTATGGATAGTGATCTTTTTCAGCACCCAATAGTCAATACAGAGTCTCTAAGTCCCATCCTTCTTTTGTACCAACACGATCGGGCTCCCACGGGGTGATGAACTTGGACAGATGTAACCTTTCTACAACAGCTCCTGAATCTGCATCTTGATTTCATCGTTCTCCAAAACAAAGCAAGGATAGATTGGCCCATTGGGCAGTGGTACACCTGGGGTTAGATCGATGGAGTGTTTGACTTGACAGTGTAGAGGAACCCTTGTGGGGGAGGTGAAGATGTCCTCGTACTCCTCCATGACCTTGTCCATCTGTAGTTGTCGTGTGGAGGGGCCATGTCTGGAGGTCGTGGCCACCATCTTCTTCTTTCCTTGAGGGTGTATCGTCAGGAAAACAAATTTCCCAGTTTTGGAAATGAGCTTACTGCATTGTTTTGCAGTAACCAAAGAGATCGTGATAGGAAGTGCTACCTCTGGTATCTTGTATAACTTATTTCCCAAAGTAACAATAACAGCACGGGGCCTTGATTCATACACAGCATGTCGCTTCCACAATTATGTTGTCCTAATAATACATCGCAAACTTCAATGGGAGAAATGTCACATAATACCTCATCCGTGAAGGGCTTGATGTTGTATGGAAGGTGACACTGCTGGCTCACATCAAGATCCCGTCCTTGGTGAAGCCACCCGATGGTGTACGGTTGTGGATGTGCTGTCGTCGGTAAACCTAGCTACTTCATGACCTCTGCTGAAATGAGATTCTTTTGGCTCCCGTTGTCCACAATGAACTGTAGCGGGGAGCCCTTTACATCTGGGAGTGGAAGAGACGCTCCTCCTCCTCTTGATCTTTGGATTCCTCCTTCTGGATCTTTGAGGTGGCAACAATGGCTTTAGGCTCTGCATCGATAATCTGCTTCCCTTTGTCATTCCCCTTGTAGCGTTCTGACTCAGAGTCAGAACATGTATCTGATTTTGAAACCTTTAGCTCCGCCACTAGTGACTGCTTGGCTCGACACTCACTTGTGTTGGGAGTGGAGCTCTTATGGAATTCAGACCACTTTCCCATGTCCTTTTTCGGCTTCATAGCGTTTTTCTTTACTTGCATCTTTGGTGAGTTGTCTTGGGCCACCCCTCCTTGGCTTTGTCCTTTGTTCTGCGATTTGGGGGCACCTTTCCCTTGCTTCGGATTTGCAGATCCAAAGTCTCACTTCTTCTGTTTAAACTTTTGCTCGACCTTGACGAAATATCGGTATGTCGTGCTGAGTGAGGAGATGTTTAGGAATTCTATTTCTTCCTAGACGTACTTATGCAGGCAGCCGTGGTATTTGAGTACCAAATGCTACTTTGTATCCTTGATACCCAACTTTGTGCGAAGGGTATGGAAAATATTGGTAAAATTTGGCACGTCTTGGTCCCTTCCCTACCGTAACGTGGTCCACTTTATGTATTGATCCTCATAGCTTCTGACAAGGTAGTACTGCTCCTTGATGGCATCTCGAAATGAATTCAAAGTGGGTGCGGCTGAAAATAGTGAGCCTGTACTTTCATCCTTCTACTCGTAGTAGGTTTCCCACTAGTCCTTGACGTAGGGGGATGCTTTGAGAAGAGTGAAAATAATATTTTCCTGACTAGAAAAATCATGAAAAGAAAAATAACCCTCTAGTAGATTTTACCATTTATCGAGGACATCTACATCTATCTAACCCTTGAATATAGGGATTTCAAAATTAACTTCTACCTTAAATAGTGTGGCATTCCCAGAGTAGCTGTTGGAAGCTAACACGTCACCCTTGGGTAGTCGTTCAAAGATCTACGCAAAGTTGTCCATCATCACGTTCCTTTGTCACTTGAGGGCTTCTTCGAGCAAGATTTTGATAGGATCTCCTGCCCCCTCATCTTTCTTTACATTCGCCATGGGAGGCCGTCGGGATTTGCGAGGCTGGTCTTGCAAAGGTTTGACCAGTTCAAGCCCTAACTCCTTATAAACCGACCTCGTTGGGGACATGCAACGAAAAACAGAGAAAAAAAGCAGACCGCTCTGATACCACTGATACGGATTTAAACAGGAACGTAACAAATTATAGAGATAATCATAAACACAGAGATGAAATGGAAATAATACTTCGTTTCATTAACATAAAATACTGAAATATGCTTACAAATAGAAATGGAAATTAACCAGCTAGGGTCATGGTAGCTTATCTATAAGAAGGGATGTGGTGGCTACATGCCTCTAAACTACCTTATAATGAGGCTCAAGGGCCTTTTTATTATTGAACAATAAGACCAAACCCTAACCCGAGGAGATGTAACACCAAGAGTTTATGGGCCCCATTGGGGTGAGTTAGACAACCAACTTCCTAGGTTTACGAGTTGGTCATATTATCTCTGTTTGACACGCATGATAGCCTGTTGTAAATATCTCTCCGAGGACTACAACAAAAAACACAATTTTAGACAATAAATCAATGGCGGTAGATGATGAGCCCCAAATTTTGGTAACATTTTGGGCTCATTTGGCCTACTTACCTTGCTCAACTCTTCATTTTTTATCACTTATGCATCATTTCTTAGTATATTCATGTTATTTGTAGGAAGGAGGGCAGTCATTATGCCTATGTGGCTAATACATGTTTATTTCAGGTTTTTTGACATTAAATGGAGCAAAGACCACGCAGATGGAGGCAAGGAGACAGCCAAGATGGCATTGCGGGTTTGTAGGAAGGTTTTCCACAACCTTGAATGACCTTCCTCGTGATCTCCACCCCAACTCCGAGCTCCAACAGCTATCACCACCGAGCTAGAAGGCAGCCAACAGATTCTATAGGAACAACAGTTTACTTTTAGTTGGACAGCCAAGCCCCACTAATCTAGGAGGCCAGCTTGGCCCTCATAATGTATAAATATTGAGGCTGTAGCCTTCGATGGGGACTTTTGAACCTTTGTTGCAGATTTTGAATCACGAGCTATAGCTCTGTTTTGCTCTTTGTAAGCCATTTTTGGCATGTTGTTAGACTTGTGATTATGATCTTTTAATAAAAGGCAGGCAGATTTGAGTTCAATTCTGAGTTCTTAGAGGAGCTATAGCTCTCAGGTTTGGGCCCAACTTGAGAGCAATAGGCCTCCTTTCTTTGTATTGTTACTTGTCTTTCCTTTCAGCATTTCATTTCTTTGCCTTGACATGCATTTGGAAAACACAGTCTGCTGATTTGAATTTCTTGATGTGATTAAGCAGGTTAGTCTTATGGATAAAATGCTTTCAGTAGTTTAGATTAGAATAGGAGGATTAGAATTCATCAGAGTTCCAAGAAAAGGTTGATCGTACACTCACTTCCACCTCTGTTTAGAGATTGGGAGTGTAGACCGTGCCAACCACCAAAAAACGTAGTCTTACATGTTCATGCAAGCTTTAAAGTCATATTTCCATTGGTAGAAGTGTCCATGCATTTAGATCTTGAGCAATAACTCCTTGTTTCAGCACCATGCACGATTTCTCTCTTAACTCACATCGCTGTTCTTTGGCTTTTAATACAACAGTTAGAATAGGTTGATGAATTCTCGGTTTTGTGCAAGACAGAGGTGATTTGTTCCATTTACACTGCGCAGCACCACTCTATCACGTCCTTATCCTTCTCAGCCGTGCCTAAGCCATCTCCTTACCTCCCAGTTAGATCATTTGGCCACCATCTCTTCTGTTATCCACGTTGTTTTATCTTTTCGGCCTTCCATTTGCCTCTACCCTTCTATCGACCAACCAGCTTGACACACCCCTTCTCCATATCATCTCTCTATCCATAGGCCATCACAAGCTCCCCTCTCATCCTACCTATCCACCCATATAGCTCATTCACTCCTCCATCACTCAAAACTCCGACTGCAGAACATCCTGTAGAAGGTAGCAGACTTCCTGTAGAAATCCCGAGCTTCCTGTAGGATCCCCTGCAGACATCCTGTAGAAGTTTGCAAACACGGTTGCCAGGCACCTGAACATTGTGAACTTCTGTGGAATGATGTTAGGGATCCCCTGGAACCTCTCAGAGTCCTCCTGACCTTTCCCAAGCCTTCCTCTCCTTGAACTACACCTGCATAGTCAAGACCCAGTAAGAAGCACAGTCATCATAACTCCAACCACTTGAGCAAAAATACAAAAACATGTTCTCTTCAGATGAAAGTAGTTTAAACTCATGCATCTCATCTCACTATAAGTAATGGCATCATTTTTAGAAGTTTCATTCCCACCATTGCATCGTAAGGATTAAGCTGGTCAGATTAGGGTTTACTAGGGTTTCCATGCTTTGTTGGCTTTCAGTTCATTCTTGCAAAATAGGTTAATTTCCTTTGAGATAGCTTTCGTTCATCACTTAAAAAGCTTCTTCTGAGAACATATAGAAGTTGGCTTGAGCCCTAGTGGACTTGTGCCAGCTGACCAAGTGACAGCTGCGACAAGAGCTAGTACTTGTGCATACAGCACCGTCGCTTCCAAGTTTGTTATGATCTACCGGGTTGATAAAATTAGAGAAGGAAGCTCCAGGAGTTGTAGCATTATTGCTACAATACTGGAGCCCACCATCTTTTTGGCGCTGTTGCCGGGGAAGCGTCAGAGTATTAGTAATTGTTGCTTTTCTTCTATTTTCCTACTCTCGCCTTCTGCCAAGTAGTTTATTTCATTTCCATTCTGCAAAAGTAGCATAGACATTTCCTGCTTTCATAGATTAGCATTTCAATTCCGCAATTTCAATTTTGCAAGCATAGATTAGCATTTCAATTCTGCAAGCGTAGACTAGCATTTCCATTCTTGCAATTCCATTTGAGCAAAGTAGATTAGTTCTTTCCTGCTTTCATTTCAATTCTGCATTTTTATTTCAGCAAGATAGTTAGTTGTAGATCAATCTGTTTCAGTTTTGCAGGTACCAAAGAAAAAAAACAAAAGCAATCAAAAAAGTCTTTCCATTTCATGCCTCGTAGGAATCGAGATAAAACAGGCAAATTATTACCCAACACCCCCACCACATCACTGAGTCACCCTTCTCTCTTCTTCGATGACAGTGATCCAAAAGAACCTATAGGTGAACCTCCTGAGATATACGAAGATCCTATAGCAGAAGAAGAATTAGAGACCATCCCATCTGAAGCTATGGCTGACAATAGAGGAGAAGATGAGAGAATAGAAGGTGCCTTCCCCATCCGAGAAACCAATGGAGACATGAAAATGAAAAACATTAGTCCCTCCGCTCTACCTCACTTCCATGGACTGACTACTGAAGATCCTGATACCTTCCTATTTGAGTTTGTTGTCCTTTGTCGAACCTATGACTATACTGAAGATGAGCAGAAGCTGAAACTTTTCCCTTCAACTCTTAAGGATGCAGCATTGCGCTGGTTCATGGGCTTACCTGGGAATAGTATCACCACTTGGGCTCAGATGCAGCAAGATTTCAATACCAAGTATCAAGACTACTGTAGGTCCAAGGAAACCAAGGGATAAATCTTTCAGATGACCATGGGAAATGATGAGTCCTTAGAGGATTATGAGGAGAGGTTCCAACTTAGCTATAAGCGGGCCAGGTGCACACTTGACCCTGAATCCCTCAAGTTGGTCCTGCTCCGAGGAGTCCCTGAAGACCTCTTAAATACCCTTCACATGTTAGTTGGGGGAGATATTTACCAACTGCCTTATGAGGACATCAAGACCGTGTTTAGAAACCACTCTAGGGCAGCCCGGAAACGAGGTAGAGGAAACCTTCTCTCAACTGGTATTCCTCTCTCCAAGCATGAGTTTGCAAATCAATTAGAAGATCTTAAGAGTGAGGTGAGACAGACCATTGCCATGCGACTTGAAACATTCAGGATCTAGCAGAAGAAGGAAGAAGCTGAGAGGGCCTTGGCTATCTTCTACCCTAGATGTACAAGGAGACACCCTAAGAATGAATGCCCATTGCATTCGGTTGAAGTGTGCTTCGTTTGTGAGGAGGACCATCCCACAAATCAATGTCCAACCTTACCTGGGCTTAAAGCCATGTACCAAGGGACAGAAGCCCCCACTGAACCTCTCTATTTCCTCAACCAAAGGAGGCCACAAGGACCTAGACCTTACCAGCAAGGGATGCAAGGGGCACCCCAAGCTTATTACAGCCCCAACCAATCGACTCCTATGCATTCCTGGGGTCCCCCTGCTCATCCTTCCTAGTCCATGCCTCCTCCATGGTCTTATCCACCTCAGTACCCTACTCAGCCCACTACTCATTCATATCACTCACATGCCCAGCCACAGCCTCAGTGGAATGCACCTCAGTCGGGTTGGAGGCCCCAGTACAACACTCCTCTCGCCATTTTGCCTCCACCACCAGTTCAACCTCAACCATTACCTCCTGCTCCTCCAAGGCAAACTCAAATGCCTGCTCAACTGAACCCGAACCCCAACAATAGACAGGCCCAGCAGGTATACACTGGGGAAACATCATGCCCTACCTATGCTGTGGAGATCCAGGAGATCAATCTTCGATCTGGAAAGACTCTTCCGGATCGCCAAACTCCTCCCCCAGAGGACGAGGAAGACAAACAGGAAAGTGAACCAAAGGCTATTCCACCCTTTCCTGAGAGAATAACAGCCACCACACAACCCAACCCAGAGGAGGATGAGCTTCTGGGAGAGCTCAAGCAGTTGTGTGTGAAAATACCACTTCTCCAAGCCATCAAGGATGTGCCAATATACAACAAACTGGTTAAGGAAAATTGTTTCAAACACCCAGGCAGGCGAAAGAGAGATGCTTCAACCATCAATGTCTTAGGACAACTGTCTGACCTTATGTTAGGACAAGTCATCTGCCCAAAGTACCTAGATCCTGGGAGTCCTGTAGCAGATGTCCACATCAATGGCACCATCATACCTCACACCTTGATTGATCTGGGGGCTGCCATTAATGTGATGACCAGGGATACCATGCTCAAACTCAATCTTCAGGGTTCCTTGAGGAAGACCTCGACAGTCCTGCAACTAGCAGATCGCTCCACCGTGACTCCCGAAGGGATTGTGGAGGATGTCTTGGTCTCTGTCGACTCTTTGGAATACCCTGCAGATTTCTTGGTTCTGCAACCCAAGGAAAAGCTTACTGGATATCCTCTTATTTTGGGAAGGCCTTGGTTAGCCACTGCAGATGCTTACATAAGTTGCCGTGCAGGAAACATGACCATCAAAAATGGTCCTATGTCCAAGCAGCTAGTCCTGTACCCTCCTGCCCAACCCTCCTTAGAGCATGACTTACCACTGTGGTTGGAGGAAGGAGAAGAGGATGAGGTGTACTCAACACCTTTGTGCACCCTAGACACCACTAGAAGAGACCCCCCAACCGAGGATGACTTGATTGAGACCTTGATCCAGAACCCACCTTCCAGTGCACTATCCTTAGAGAAATTGGTGGAGGATGCCCAAGCCAGCACCTTAGTGGACCTTTGTGCCACCAACCCTGTCACTCCCTGAGTCAAGAATGTGGAGTTTGGCCCTGAGAGAACGTTAAAGATCAGATCCTCCCTATCTCCTTCCCAGGAGAAGGAGCTGTGTAGCCTGTTGGCCAGTCATCTAGATGCTTTTGCTTGGAGCTATAAGGAGATTAAAGGAGTCCATCCTTCGGTCTGTACCCATCACATATACATCAAAGAGGATTGTAAACCGGTTAGGCAACCTCAGAGGAGAATGAATCCAGCCCTTAAGGACATTGTCAAGGAAGAATTGCAAAAACTGTTGGATGTCAGATTCATTTACCCCATCTCAGATAGTGAATGGGTGTCCCCTCTGGTGTTAGTTCCCAAGAAAAATGGGAAGTGGAGAATCTGTGTGGACTACCGAGAACTGAACAAAGCTACCAAGAAAGACCATTTCCCTCTACCTTTCATAGATCAAGTGTTGGACGGACTGGCAGGAAAGAAGTTCTTCTCTTTCCTGGATGGGTTTAGCGGGTACAACCAAATCCAAATCAGCCCGGAAGACCAAGATAAGACCACCTTCACTTGTCCTTGGGGTACCTTTGCCTACCGAGTTCTTCCCTTTGGGCTATGCAATGCTCCTGCTACCTTCCAGAGATCTGTCTTGAGCATCTTCTCAGAGCTGGTCCATGATGCGGTGGAAATCTATATGGATGACTTCACTCCTTATGGATCCAACTTCTAGGAAGCATTGTCCAATCTGGGAAAGGTCCTAACCAAATGCATTGAGATGAACCTGTCCCTTAGTCCTGAAAAATGTGAATTCCTGATGACTGAAGGGACCGTGCTAGGCCATACCATTTCTTGCCAAGGGTTACAAGTGGATCCTAACAAAATTGCTCTCATCAAGAAGGTTCCACCTCCCCAAAAGGTAAGGGATGTTAGGAGTTTCTTAGGATTAGCAGGGTATTACAGGAGATTCATTAAAGACTTCAGCAAGCTAGCCTCGCCATTGTTTGGCCTGTTGGCAAAAGATGTGGAGTTTAAATGGACTGACGATTGTCAGAGGGCTTTGAATGAATTAAAGGACAAGTTGGTGTCAGCCCCAATCTTGAGAGGTCCAAACTGGGCCCTACCTTTCCACATCCACACTGATGCCTCGAACAAAGCCATAGGGGCAGCTTTAGGAAAAGTTGAACAAAAACTTCCATATGCCATTTACTTTGTTAGCAAAAACTTGTCCAAAGCTGAACTGAATTACACTGTAACGAGAAAGAATTCTTGGTTGTGGTCCATGCACTGAACAAGTTCCGATATTATATTATTGGCTATCAAACCTTTGTACATACGGATCATGCTGCAATTAGATATTTAATGAATAAACCAGATGTGAATGCTCGTATTATTAGATTGTTACTTTTGTTGCAGCAGTTTGATTTGACCATTGTTGACAAACCCGGTAAAGAAAATGTTGTTGTTGTCTTTTTATCTAGATTGGATTTGTCTGCAGATGAGGATGGAATAGTGGATGACCAGATGCCCGATGAACATCTATTTTCTATCTCAGTACTCTCTCCATGGTTTGCTGATATAGAAAACTACCTTGTTTCAGCACAGTTCCCTCCACACCTATCTTCAAGAGAGAAGAGCAGAATCATCAGAAAAAGTGCCTCATTTACTTGGATCGGGGGCAATCTGTTCAAGCTTGGCCCTGATCAGATCTTAAGGCGTTGTGTAAGGGAGGAGAAAGTCTTTGATATCCTCCTCGCCTGTCATGATGGGCCTTGTGGAGGACATTTTGCAGCAAAGAGGACTGCCTTCAAAATCCTGTAGGCAGGCTACTATTTGCCCACACTTCATCAAGATGTCAGAAGATATATCAGCCAATGTGACCGATGCCAAAGAATGGGGAAACCGACTCAAAGGGATGAGATGCCTCTCCAACCTCAAGTGACTCTTGAGCCATTTGAGAAGTGGGGTATGGATTTTGTCGGTCCAATCAACCCTCCTTCGAGGCAAAGGTCTTACATCATTGTGTGCACTGACTACCTGACGAAGTGGGCAGAAACTAAAGCAATCAATGCAGCAACATAAGAAAAGGTGGCTGAGTTCTTAAGGGAGAACATCTTCTACAAATTTGGCTACCCAAGAGAGCTGGTCACCGATCAAGGGAGCCAGTTCACATCCAACTTAATTGAAGACCTACTAGCTCATCACAAAATCAAGCATAGGACTTCCACCCCCTATCATCCACAAGCAAATGGGCAAGTGGAAGTCACCAACAGAGCATTGGAATGGATTTTGACTAAGGTGGTGAGCAGCAGTAGGAAAGATTGGGCAAATCGCCTGGTTGAGGCCACATGGGCTTACAACACCACCTGGAAGACCACCACCGGCTTCACACCTTATGAGCTGGTCTATGGGAAGAAATCTTTGCTGTCCATTGAATTTGAATACAACACTTTGAGGATGGCAGCTCAGCTAGACCTGGATCTCAGCCATGCACAACAAGAAAGGTTATTGCAGCTGAATGGACTGGACGAGCACCTGATGCAGGCCCTCCTTCACTCAGAAGTGGTTCAACTTCAGAGAAAGGTGTGGCATGACCAACACCTCCATGACAAGAAATTCCAGCCAGGAGATTGGGCATTGTTGTATGACTCCAGGTACAAATATTTCAAGGGGAAGCTGAGAACCAGATGGCTAGGACCATATGCTGTGGAAAAATGCCATGACAATGGATCTGTTCTTATTCGGACCATTGATGAGGAAGCCATCCCCATGCTTGTCAATGGGCATCGATTGAAGATCTACAGGAAACCTCTCTCAAGACAAGAGTTCATCAAAACTATGGAGAAATCAGTGTTGGTCATAGAGAAGGGTTATGCCTCTGCTTTGGGCATACCCTAAAAGATCTAAAAAAAATAAATAAATAAAGATCCTTGGGTGAAAACCTTTCTGAGGCTCCCAAGGCAGGTGGTAGGGGTGAAAACCTCATTGAGGCGCCCCTATTGTCTTTCAAAAAAGAAAAAGAAAAAAGAGATTTGAAAAAGATCCTTGAGTGAAAACCTCTCTGAGGCGCTTAAGGCAGATGGAAAGGGTGAAAATCTCATTGAGGCACCCCTGCTATCTTTCAAAAAAAAAAGAAAAAAACAATATGCAAAAAGGACAGGGACAACAAGTTTATAATGTGAAAATGCATGCAGGTTGCAGGTGTTCTATGAAGGAGAGGAGGTCTCTCAACTCAAAGCCAAGGATCCTTATCATGCTGCTAGGAGACCTCACCAACACCTCCTCCAAGAATGCTCATCTTCTCCAAGGTATGGGCACGATCTCATCACAGCTTAAGTCTTCTACAGGAAGGTGCAGACTTTCTACAGGAAATGCAAACTTTCTACAGGAAGTTCTATATTTCTACAGGAAACTTCCTGTAGAAGTTCGGGACAGCCCATAATTCATTGTATGAGGAGATCTAACGACCAAGGATCGGTTTGGACGCATGCAAGCTACTGTTGTCACCCTTACACACTGCTGTCACCTCTTTCTACCACCCCCGTCGACATGCAATGAAGATACCTGCACCATCAAAGCATATCATTGAGTTATCAAGAAAAAGCAATTTTTTTAAAGAAAAAACGCTGAGATGTCGTACCATATCCATCCCAGCCATCCATGAGCTCTGTGAACGTGATCGTGAGGCCACTGCCTTTGTCATGCAGCATGCACCCGAGGAGGAAAAACGGTTACAAGACATCCTGCAGGAGTCCCGTAACAGTTAAGCCCGCTAGAGTGTACACCATTCACAGCGCTTGCCACATGCAATGAAAATGCGGGCGCATGCAACCGAAGAATCCAATTCATCGTCAGCGGCCTGTGAATATGAACCGCTGGACCTGTGCAAATCCACCAGCAGTAAATGAATCCACTCATTGTCGTCCAAGAACCGAAAAATCGTGTTGCAGCTGCACAGGTAAGTGCCTCGACCCTTTCTTCTGTCGAATTGCATGAATTTTACTTTGAAAATGTTTGCAAGTGTGAAGTGAATGGGTTGAGCGGTTGTATGGCCATTCGACTAGCCACGTCGACCGGTTAGTGGTTTAGTCGGATGTTTGGGGCGGTGGACGTGGCAAAAAGGAACGGGCAGTGCACACGTGAGAGCCATCCCGTCGGGAAAAACGAGTTTTAACAGCAGAGATGGCGGAGGATCTGCGGGGAATGATGTGGCAGTAAGGGAACTCGCAGACGAATGATGGAGTGACGTCGTCCAACGGTCCGGTAGGGACAGCTCACCCCTGCGCCACGGATTCCTCCGAATTCAAATCTAATCGGCTAGATTGCCACCCCATGCATTTATCATTCACCGTTTGAGACTTGAGTGATCATCCGGATCCCTCTGCAGCTCGACACTCCAAGTCCTTGGCCATTCGAACGCCTATGAAGCAACACCAAGAGCGCAGACCCACTGCAGTATCCTCCAGAATTCGCGCGCTGCTCCTACAGGAAAGTTGTTTCTACAGGAAATAGGGTTCCTCACGTCAAAAGGTGGCAGATTAAAAAAGGTAAGCCTGAACTCTCCATGCAATTGGTTTTGAGGGTGGCAGAATCGATGTCTACAGTCTGGTCGTAGGAAATATTTGCAAATATTGTCTGTCGTTGCATGAATTGTCGTCCTACAGGATGTCAGTGTAATTAAGCTGAGATAAGGTCCTTGGGAGATAAGCTTTGTGAATTATATGCATGACAGAGGCGTAATCCTACGCTCTATCCCAGTAGGCCAAATTTCTTCCGCATTCGCCACCTCCAACTAACACAGCAGTTTTCACCATGCCAGGTGGGTTCATCAGAAGGGAACCAACTGATTCAACGAAGTTAAGAGAAAATCCTGAGGTGGTGGAGCTCTTCATGCGAGTGCAATGGATATCCTTCTGTGACAAATTGCAGGGCTATGACGACGAGGTGGCAAAGGAGTTTTTGCAAGCTCTGAGGCCGAAATCCAAAACATTGGCCACCGTTAACTTCAGGGGTTTGAGTCTCAGACTCACCCCACAATTCATCAGCCGAGTTACTGAGCTCCCAATGGGATTACCATGGGATAAAGAAGAAAGGAAATTGGGCCAACAGGCTAAGAAAGAATTCTTTCCACCAGAGGAGGAATTCTCAGAAGATAAAAATGGGGTTCGTAGAACCAGTTTACTGCCACCATGGAATGAAGTTAGCCTGCAGATTATGAAGTACATCACCTGTGAAGGCCGTTTTAGCATTGTATATGGGTACCATTTTCAGTTACTCACTGAATTAAGGCACCAGATGGATCTACCTGTAGAAAACAAACTCAGTCTCCCTTACTTTCTACTACAGTCTCTGATTGAGTGTGCAACCAAGTTGAAAGAAGGCACACCAGACCAGGTAGCCCACCATGGACTCATCAAACTCCTCGTGGAGGATGCGCTCCACACATACAAGGTTCCTCTCTCATGGGAAGCCTTCATAAATTTGACCAAGGATGGTGATATAAAGATGCTGACCGAAGAGCTCGGTTCATCTAGCAGTGAGGAGAAAGAGTCAGTGCCTGCAACGAAGAAAGAAAAAGGCTAGAAGACCCCGACCACGGAGCAGAAGAAAAAGTAAGAGAAGAAACAAGAGAAAAAGGGTGACAAAGAGAAAGATGACACACCCGTTTTGACGGCAAGAGAGAAAAGACTGCAAAGTAGAGTGGACAAGGCTGAGAAGGTCCACATCAGCAAAAGTGCCTCGAAAGCAACTGCAACCAAGTCAAAAAGTAAAACTCATGCAGCAAAACAAACCAAAGCGGTGACACCTGTTTCTACAGGAAAACCGAAACCGGCTTCTACAGGAAGCCCGAAATTAACTGAAAAAGGGTCTTCTACAGGAAGCCCGAAATTAACTAAAACAGGGTCTTCTACAGGAAGCCCTGAAAAAGTGAAACCCAAGGAGAAGAAAGCTGACATTCTTGCAAGGGAGGCAGCAGCTGTGCTGGCCGCCCTCAGCACACCTCCTAAGCCAAAGGAGAAGAGAAAGAGGGAGAGCCCTCTATATTTTAAAGCTAGAAGAAGTGTGTGAATAAAGACGGGCAAGCCACAGCCTTCGTCCAGCAGCCCAATCATTATTGAAGATGCCCCTACTTCGCCCAAGGAAAGGTCCCCCTCGAGGATATCAGTCACCTATGAGAGGGGGAGCCCGAAGAAAACTACGTGGCAAGAAAGGTTAGACCAATTGACTACAAAAGCTCGGCTACAGGATGCTGAAGATGCTCTACAGGAAACCTTAGCCAGGCTTAAAGAAACTGAGAGAATGGACGGAGAAGCACCCTTATCACCACCAAGGGAAGAAGAAGTAGAGCCACCCAAAGAAGTGGAGAAAGAGCATATACCAGAGCCCAGCCCTCAGCCAAGTCTGAGTTCATATTCCAACTTTTTAGAGGCTGGCAAAATTATACCTTAGAAATTTACTGTGCCACTGTTTTTTTCATTAGAGGAAGAAAGAGTCCGTACACACACGTGGATGAAAATAGCCAAGTCAAAGGGTGTGGCAGACATAGGTCCCTTGCAGGAGCAGCTAAAGGAGGCCAGAAGTGAATTGTCCATGGCTAAACACGTGGCAAATTGCCAACGAGTGTTCCTACAGGAAGAAAACCAAAAGCTGAGATTGCAGCTACAGGAGCTGAGGGCAAGGACAGGTACATCCTCCAAGGACACCACAGTAGAACAGCAAGGCAAAGAGGAACTGAACACCAGTCTTGGGGAGCCAACTACACATCTACAGGAAGCAGAACAACAAGCACAAATTGAGGTGCAAGCTCTTAGAGAGCAGCTGCAGCAGAAAGAGGCACAATTGGCCTGCATGGCCAGCTGGGCCATGGATGCTATCCAATGCAGACAGCCGGCCAAATCCTATGGCCTGTACTTGAAAGACCAATGGCTGCAATTTCAAATCAATACCTTGGTGCAAAGAGGTATCTCTCAGCTCCAAGACCCGCAGCAGTTCACTGAAGTATGCAATACTAGTTCATCAGAGGATAGGGCCAAATTAGCGGAGTTCTACCTCCATAATCTGGCCCTGCCTAATGTAGTTTCATGGGATCCCAATATGGCCTTGGGAGATATGCAATTAATGGCCTTTGCCTCATGGCTGAACCATGAGGACAAAAGAGCTGCAGAAGCCAAAGCGATCATGAACCGAGAGCTGAACGAGCCATTGCTCATCAGACCAGAACCAAGGGATCCAGTTGCACTAATCTCCGCACACCAACATTTGTCCACTGACCCTCAAGCTTCATTAAGATATATGGATCAACAGGCCTAAGCCATAGCTCATTTTGAGGACATGGAGAGACTGTTAGGAGACAACGCTGTCCAAGCATGCACCCGCAGATGGAATACATTGGCCCACAGTCTGAAAATCTGAGAGTACCATACCCCAACTCGGATGAGGGAAGCTCTGGTATGGGTGGCCCTCTATAAGAAATCCATGCAAAACCTCCAGGCTAGCTGGATTGGCCTTAAGCTAAGCCCACCACTACTGCTAGGATTGATGGAAGGCAGCACAGAGAAAGATGATAATGAACAGTGGGAAGAGGTAAACAAAAGGGATGGGTTTCATATCAGCAAGGACGACACTACTACAGAGGCTTGGGATGTAAGGGTAGCAGTAAAGGCAATGAAGGATGAAGAGTTGGACTAGTTGCTCAAGGATGAGCAAATATTTTAGCTGGGGGGTGATGATGAGCCCCAAATTTTGGTAACATTTTGGGCTCATTTGGCCTACTTACCTTGCTCAACCCTTCATTTTTTATCACTTATGCATCATTTCTTAGTATATTCATGTTATTTGTAGGAAGGAGGGCAGTCATTATGCCTATGTGGCTAATACACGTTTATTTCGGGTTTTTTGACATTAAATGGAGCAAAGACCACGCAGATGGAGGCAAGGAGACAGCCAAGGTGGCATTGCGGGTTTGTAGGAAGGTTGTCCACAACCTTGAATGACCTTCCTCATGATCTCCACCCCAACTCCGAGCTCCAACAGCTATCACCACCGAGCTAGAAGGCAGCCAACGGATTCTACAGGAACAGCAGTTTACTTTTAGTTGGATAGCCAAGCCCCACTAATCTAGGAGGCCAGCTTGGCCCTCATAATGTATAAATATTGAGGCTGTAGCCTTTGATGGGGAATTTTGAACCTTTGTTGCATATTTTGAATCACGAGCTATAGCTCTGTTTTGCTCTTTGTAAGCCATTTTTGGCATGTTGTTAGACTTGTGGTTATGATCTTTTAATAAAAGGCAGGCAGATTTGAGTTCAATTCTGCGTTCTTAGAGGAGCTATAGCTCTCAGGTTTGGGCCCAACCTGAGAGAAATAGGCCTCCTTTCTTTGTATTGTTACTTGTCTTTCCCTTCAGCATTTCATTTCTTTGCCTTGACATGCATTTGGAAAACACAGTCTGCTGATTTGAATTTCTTGATGTGATTAAGTAGGTTAGTCTTATGGATAAAATGATTTCAGTAGTTTAGATTAGAATAGGAGGATTAGAATTCATCAGAGTTCCAAGAAAAGGTTGATCGTACACTCACTTCCACCTTTGTTTAGAGATTGGGAGTGTAGACCGTGCCAACCACAAAAAAACGTAGTCTTACATGTTCATGCAAGCTTTAAAGTCATATTTCCATTGGTAGAAGTGTCCATGCATTTAGATCTTGAGCAATAACTCCTTGTTTCAGCACCATGCACGATTTCTCTCTTAACTCACATTGCTGTTCTTTGGCTTTTAATACAACAGTTAGAATAGGTTGATGAATTCTCGGTTTTGTGCAAGACAGAGGTGATTTGTTCCATTTACACTGCGCAACACCACTCTATCATGCCCTTATCCTTCTCAGCCGTGCCTAAGCCATCTCCTTACCTCCCAGTCAGATCATTTTGCCACCATCTCTTCTGTTATCCACGTTGTTTTATCTTTTCGGCCTTCCATTTGCCTCTACCCTTCTATCGACCAACCAGCTTGACACACCCCTTCTCCATATCATCTCTCTGTCCATAGGCCATCACAAGCTCCCCTCTCATCCTACCTATCCACCCATACAGCTCATTCACTCCTCCATCACCCAAAACTCCGACTGCAGAACATCCTGTAGAAGGTAGCAGACTTCCTGTAGAAATCTCGAGCTTCCTGTAGCATCCCCTGCAGACATCTTGTAGAAGTTTGCAAACACGGTTTCCAGGCACCTGAACATTGTGAACTTATGTGGAATGATGTTAGGGATCCCCTGGAACCTCTCAGAGTCCTCCTGACCTTTCCCAAGCCTTCCTCTCCTTGAACTACACCTGCACAGTCAAGACCCAGTAAGAAGCACAGTCATCATAACTCCAACCACTTGAGCAAAAATACAAAAACATGTTCTCTTCAGATGAAAGTAGTTTAAACTCATGCATCTCATCTCACTAGAAGTAATGGCATCATTTTTAGAAGTTGCATTCCCACCATTGCATCGTAAGGATTACACTGTTCAGATTAGGGTTTACTAGGGTTTCCATGCTTTGTTGGCTTTCAGTTCATTCTTGGAAAATAGGTTAATTTCCTTTGAGATAGCTTTCATTCATCACTTAAAAAGCTTCTTCTGAGAACATATAGAAGTTGGCTTGAGCCCTAGAGGACTTGTGCCAGCTGACCAAGTGACAGCTGCGACAAGAGCTAGTACTTGTGCATACAGCACCGTCGCTTCCAAGTTTGTTACGAACTACCGTGTTGATAAAATTAGAGAAGGAAGCTCCAGGAGTTGTAGCATTATTGCTACAATACTGGAGCCCACCAGTAGATTTAAAAAAAAAACGTCGTTTACGGCCTCAAAATTGCTCCTGAAGTTTAAGACCCGAAAACTGCTAAAAATAGTAAACTGTGCTACAATTAAGGAAACTGAAAAACTGAAAGAAGCTATGGTGGGGGTCCAAGTGGAATTGGTGGGTGGCCACCAATATCCACCTAAATCACTATAACAAAATGTACCCTAGGGGCAAGTGAAAGTAGTTTTGTCCTAGTTTTCAAGAGTAATATGTATATTCTTATAGCCAATAAATCCATCCAAGAAAGAAAATAGTTTCTTACTAGACATAGTGTCAAGGACCTGATCAATAAAGGGTAATGGAAAATGATATTTTTGAGTGGATTTATTCAACTCTCTCTAATCCATAGAGTCTCTCCACTTTCAATTTTTTTGGGGAACAATAGCAAATGGATATACCCATTGACTGTTAGAAATAGAAAAGATGAAATTTGCATCTATGAATTTTTAAAGCTCCTCCTTGGCCATCTATTTTAATCCTAGGTTCATTATTCTTTGAGGTTTTCAGATAGGCCAGGATCCTTCCTTCAAATAAGTATGACGAGTATGCAAGGTAGGATCTAGAGACTTCGTGCCTTTATAATCCCATGTGAAAGCTTCTTTATTCCATTTGAGTAAGATCGCCAATTTCTCTCTTTATTTAGGGGATAAATTATGGTTGATATTTAAGGTTTTCCTAAGCTCAATATCCACTAGTACACCCATAAGGCTAGGGTTAATAGGTATTTCCCATGTAACATGATCATCAAGAATTATTTCTCCTCGGATTTTTCTATTATAGAACTCAACAACCATGATGTGGGTGGTGTAACAATACAAGGGTAATTGATAAAGTTGTTAATGACATCGTCTTCATTCCCATTTTTAAAATTCAGAGCCTTTCCTACGATGAGTATTGGATGTGATTAAAATTCTTCCAAGTCAGACATATGTCATGAAGGACTCTCAAATTTAGAACTTGGTTTAGCTAGAGGGTAAAGAACAAGGTCCTTGGTAGTGTGACCATTAGAGCTAGTCATACAACTAGACCCACATCCAATAAATGAATCTACAATAGCTATCCATAATCTACCCATAATTAGAGGATGTCCACATAAAATTGTTCTAGGCTGAAGCACCATGAAATCTACTAGGTACTACCAGCAGTCTATTGTAATCTTGAAATCCTCCCATACTCTTTCCAGGAAAATTATAAACCTATATGTGAGTTCCAAAACAATAAGGTTAGGTCTCTGATTGGTAAGTTAAAGTATTTCTATAGTTTCACTTGTTATTATGTTGATTGATGCACCTAGATCAATCAAGGTATTTCGTAGACATATTCAACTAATGTGAACACTTACAGTCAGGTTCCTTGGATCATCATATTTACTAGGTACATTATTTCTCAAAACCAATTCTGCTAATTTACCAATAACATGCACAGTAGGGGCATGTTGATGTTTCCTACCTATTTTTTTAACATGCAACTCCTTAAGTGTTTTGGAATAAATCGGGACATATCGTATCGCTTGGAGTAAATGGATCCAAACATGTAATTTCTTTAACTCCTTTATGAAGTTAGTCTCAAATTAATGGGTATATTTGATCCCTACTAATCATTCAGGGTAATAAGGGTGCAAAGAAGTCTCATTTATAGTAGTTTTTATATGTATTGCAAAGGAGATAATATTTGTTGTTACAGTAGGATTGGCTTTTATAGTAATATTGACGGTACTACCAACTATTATACTTTCATAAACTATTTTAACACTAATACTAACATTGGTTGTTACAATATCTTGCTTTTCTAAAGATCCTTGAACCAATTTTTGCTAACTTGATAGGTTTTCTACCTCATTTACTATTATGAAAGGGGAAACAGTGGGGGCCACCACTCTTCCCAATTGTAATTCAATCTCATTTACATTCCTTGGGTGAAATATCATAGATAGGGAGAACTAGAGTTTCAACCTGCTATATTATGTTATTATTAGGTTTAAGGTCGGGTTTCATATGTAGTGGAGAACACAATGTAGGACTGATCATAGGTACATTACAAGGAATCTTTAATTGTTGTTGTTGCATTGTAATTTATACAGGCTTTTGGTTAAGGCAAGAAGGCCCTCGCAATGGCTTAAACCCTGAAATCACATGACACTTTGGCTAGGGCATAGGGTATTGAACAGAAAGAGGGTTGAGAGGCTACCATTGAGTTATTGGATATTCCAATTGCTAGGGTATTTGTTGGTAATTATACATACTAGACCAAGAATTGAAAGAAGATAAGGGTTCATATACCATACTTGATGGCCTATGTTTTCAAGGCTTTTTAGTACCAATGAAATATGTTTGATCAACATCCTCCCCTACTTCCTTGTAAATTACCTTAAGTGTAGGTAATGAGGGGCATTGTTCTATAGAGTGGTTCCTCTCACATATAGTATAGTTGTTGAGTGGGAATTCCCTCAAGGGGTGTCCCACATCGAGAGACAAAATGGGCAGAGATTGCTCCACATCCATTTGGTTTTTCTTTCATCCAAATACATAAAACTGAGAGGACATTGAGCTCATGATATTAGTTTTCAAATTCTCCACCAAATTCCCAATCACTACCCTTATTGCTCCATAGTTAAATGACATTAGAATCCTACTACATGCATCATGTGTTAAGGTTTAATTTCTTATTTACCATCTAAAAATTCTTCTACAAAGTTGAAAAATCTCATCATAAGGTTCCTTGGATATATCCCCTTTCCCAAAAAGGTATAGAATGTCAAGGAATTCATTCCTCATTCCTTTAATCACGATTGTTTTAAATATTTTATTTTCTAGATTGATATTATGAGAACTTTGTAAATTAAACTAAATACATTCAACATACTCTTACAAGATTTATTTAGGTGTGTATGTGATCCTAGATAATTCACCCTTTTGATCCGTAGAGTGACAATAATCCTTATATTTTACTAAAAAAGTTTGCTTCATCTTATCTGAGTTAATAGATGTCTTACCGATTCCCAAAATACATGTCAATGTTTCATTAAGGTAATTTTAATGTCTAAAATGTCACTGCTAAGGAAATTATAAAATAATAGTGTAAATAATAAAATAAGATTAGATTACATCATCAAATCTTAGACAAAAAAAAGAAAAAACTACTTTTTCAACCTATATTTTCAACTTATCTCCCTATGGGTTTACTCAAATTTCGAGTGGGAACACGCATTGAATGCAAGATTTGATTACTCATCCAAGGAGTACCCATGTTTCATAATTTTGATGGACACTACTACACGTAAAATGAGAAATACATGACAAATGTGATTGCAATTATGTTTTGTCATGTATTCCTCATTTTTCGTGTAACATGGTCCAACAAAGGTATGCAACATAGATACTCTTTGGATGAGGAATTAAATTTTTCATCCAACGAGCACTCTCTATTGAAATTTGAGTAAAATATTACGGAGATAAGTTGAAAATATGAGTTGAAAAGGTGGTTTTATTATTTTATTATTTTTTAATCTTTTTACTTTTTTACTCCAAAATGGTGAATCATCCCCCATGGTTGATATCATATTCCTAAATCCTATTCATTGTTATAAATTTTATTTTGGTTGTACAATTTTTGTAGGACGCCCATTTTAGACCTCATAATTCCTCTAATGCTCCCTTTTATGTAGCTAACAACAATTTTAGTTTTTGTTCATCGGTAATGTAGCTATAACCTATGTGCAAGAAATCAAATTTAAAAAGAAATGTATCTAGAAATTCTATGATCATGCCTTGAAAAGTAGGGAGTTTAGAAAAAGGAATTTTTTTCATTCGATCCAGTCCTTGAAGATTCCCAATAGGGAAATAAAAACTAGTGGCTCAGCTTCCTTCCATTTGATTTTGTCATAGATTTTAAGCAGCTATCACAAGTGGCTTCCCTAGTGAAGGACATCACCCTCTTTCTGGTGATGGGGGTTGCTCAAGATATTATGGTTGTTCAGGATTCTCAAGGCTCTGTTGAGGTTACTAAAATGGTTCACGTGATCTTAATGAATTTTTAAAACCCTCTATAATGGTACGTTATTTCGTTGCACCGCCAAAGTCCAAGGTATGTTGATCAAATAATCTTTCTTCAAAGTAAAATTATAAATCAAGTTCATTTATGTCCCCATATACTTTTTTCAAATCTTGATTCTCACCCTCTCCTGATACAAAGGGGTCTGAAACTATGGGAATGGTTTATAAAATTTAAGGTTCACCAAACTCAGTGTCTCTAATATATGCACCCAACATAGATTTCTTTGGGGATGTTGACTTACGTGAAGCAACATTCCATGATTCCTTCTTCTTAGTCAAATTTACCCAAGCATAATATTTTGCTTCGGCCTTTCAAATTAAAGTTACTCTTCCCAAGTCTTGTTTCTTCTTCTTCCTACCTTGTCCTCTTCCCCCTACACAGTTACCTTTTCAGGGGAAACCTAGTTTTCTTCTTCGCTAATCTTGTAATGAAATCTTATGCCTCCTATTTCTTAAAAAGTTGAGATAACATTGGTATGTTGAAGCAGTGTGCAGGTTCTTACCTCTCATCTTACCGCTTGAATACCTTAAAATCAAGAGCAGATCTCCCCACTTCAATCAGTGCATGAAAAATAAACTAGTCATACATATGCACCTCTAATAGTTGGGGCCTCGTAACAACACCAAAATGTTAGGTGGAGGAGTTGTTATTTTAGTTCTGATAAATGGATCTAAGTCTTACATTAATTGTTAATTTGTGTAGGTTTTACTATTTCAAGGTTATCATGCAATGTATATGCAAGAACAAATGATTATTAGTTCTAATGAATCTCAAACTCAATCATTTTAATAACACTCTCAGAAATCCAACACTCTGGCTATTACACCATCAAATTTGTCCCACACATTCAGGAAATAAAAAAATGATGGAGAATAACATCACTCTATCACAATCACTCTCATTTAGAAATAAATAGCACCCATCGAAATCGTTCAGTTAACAAATGTTGAAACATACATTCAAATGAATAAACACACCATCAAATGGTAACAAGAATTAAATAACTATCACACTAACAAAAGGACTGATTGAGGACCTGTTGGGTCCCTATAATACTAGTGATTACCCCATTACTATTGTAGTTATACCCCTTATTTATATTGTTGTGCCCCCATTGCCCCCATATTGCTATTAATGTGCCCATAGAATCCCTCTATTGTTATTTTTGTGGCTTTATATTATTATTGTTAGGTCGGCTGGATTATATTGTGACTCCTTAGACTCCTATATATAGAAACGAGGTTTTGTCATTTGAATCATCCAAGAATTGTTCATTTATGTAATGTAAAGGAGGTTTCCCCCTTGAAGAGTCTGAATTCTAAGGTGTTGATCTATTTTTTCTATCTTTTCTTGAGCTGGTTTCATAACATTTGGTATCAGAGCTTTGGATTCTAGGGTTTCGCTGCTCCAAATAGGTCATCGTGGCATTTTCACTATAACGTTTTTTCTGTGACATTTCAGAAGTCACAAAAAAAACCCATTTGAGAAGAAATCACGCTGAACCTTGGGTCCAAATTTCAGAGCTTTTTGCGTGATATTTTCGGAGATATCATCTGAGTAAGTTGGTCTTTTTGCAGACTCCTGAATTACACGAAAAACAGGTGACCTGGGGAAAATCGTCATAACTTTCTTTCTGAGCATCGGATTGAAATTTCGTAAGAAGGTACATAAAGAGGACGAACTGTAGTTTCCTTTTATATATTTTTTAGAGTCAAAGGTTGAAACAGTGACACGTGGCACTTCATACAAGTTCACTCTACTGAACTAGTCTATAATCAGGTCACTGCGGGAGATTGTGCATAACTCTTTCTTGGAGAATCCAATTTGGATCAGACTAGTGGCATTGGAAAGAGGACATAGAAGGCTACTACAGGTCACAATTTCAGAACTGGATGATTCGAAATTACAGAGATACATCAGATTCAATATCAGGCTTCTACAAAGTAAAAAAAGGTGTGTAGCTTTTTTTAAATTTTTGCATAAGCTTGGTTTGAAGGAATTCAAAGGGCATAGTAAAGCATTATTATCAGTAACTGATGCCCCGAGGAAAGAAAATGCAAACACCTAGTAAGAAACCTGAAAGCTCTAGCATGACTCATGAAGAAGAGGAAGAAATGCTACATGATATATCAAAATTACAAGAACAAGTGCAACAAATGTCACGCTCACAAAAGCTAACAGATGCTAAGATAAATGGCGTGGAATCTAAGATAAAGCGAATGGAAGCTAAGATGGATGATCTGAAGGTAGATTTGAGGACAGATTTGAAGACAGACATGGCAGATTTGAAGACAGATTTGAAAAATTTTCTACAAGAAATACTTACTAATGGTGAAAAGGTTGTAAAGGAAACTCATGATGTGAACAAAAGAAATGTTAATCATGATTCCATAGACTCTAATGTTGGATCGAAGACCCACCATATTCCAAAAATCGATATGAGGAAGTTTGATGGCAAGGATCCCGCCACATGGATATTACAGATGGAGCAATTCTTCGATCTCAATAATGTGAAAAACACACAAAAGGTACGTATGGCAACTTTATATTTGGAACCAAATCAGTTTGTATGGTATCAATGGCTTTGCTCTCGTAAACAATTTATCACTTGGGCAATTTTTACAGAAGAATTGATAGCACATTATGAGGATACAAAAAGCAACACTTTTTTTAGCCAATTGATAAGTCTCAAACAAAAGGGTTCAATAATGGAGCACATTGAGGAGTTCCAAAAATTGAACATAAGGGTAAAAGATATTCCAGAGGAGCATAGGATTGATGTGTTCATAGGGTCTTTAAAGGATAATATCCAACATGATGTTCGCCTTTGGGAACCTGATTCATTAGAGAAGGCATTCAGGTTAGCAAGAAAAATGGAAAGCAAAATTATGGCAACCAGGAAGCATACCACTCACAACTATAAAGACGGAAGTGTTGTTGCCCTAGTCTTCCACAACCTATAAGGTTGACACCACAACAATTGGAAGAAAAAAGAGCAAAAGGGCTTTGTTACAGTTGTGATAGCAAATACACTAAAGGTCATAAGTGTGCTGAGAAGAAATTATTCTACATAGATTGTGAAGAGGAAGAAGAAAAGGAGCAAGAAAGGTCAAAAGAAGAGGATATACTCCAGGAACAAAGCCTAGATGAAGAACAAATAAATCCGACCATATCTTGTAATGCATTGGCGGGAATTACCACTCCTCAAACCATCAAGATAGAAGGACAAATCAAGAAGAAAAAGGTAATAGTGTTGATTGATTCAGGAAGCACCCACAATTTTATTCATTGTAGGGTAGCAAAAGAATTGAATTGCTTCCTATATCCAGCACCAGAGTGTCAAGTGATGATTGCAAATGGAGGAACAATAAATTGCTCTGGAAAGTGCCATAATATCAAGCTATCCATGGGAGAATATGTATTGACTAGCCCAATGCTTTCCATTCCAATGGGAGGTGCTGATGTTGTACTAGGAGTCCAATGGCTACAATCCTTGGGTACAATAGCTTTTAATTTTCAAGAACTTTTCATCAAATTTTCTACGGAAGGAAAGGAAGTTGAATTAAGGGGTATTGCAGGGAAACCAGGAAAGATAATCAGCTCTAATGGTATGACAAAGCTTCTAAAAAAGGAGCAAAGGGGTGTAATTGCACAATTATGTTCGCTAGATGTTTCCACATTGGAATCATCTATTTCTCCAGATCTCCAAAAAGTCTTGGACAATCATTCCAAGGTATTTGAGACTCCCAAAGGTCTCCCACCTATGCGTGATCATGATCATGCTATTCATCTGATTCCAGGAAGTGTTCCTCCAAACATCAGGCCGTACAGATATCCCTATGTCCAAAAAAGTGAAATTGAACGTATGGTTGCAGAAATGCTAGAGGCTGGTATAATTCAACCGAGTCAAAGTTCTTTCTCTGCTCCAGTAGTATTGGTGCACAAGAAGGATGGATCATGGCGCATGTGTCCGGATTATAGGGAGCTCAACAAGCTCACTATTAAAGATAAGTTCCCCATTCCTGTCATTGATGAATTACTGGATGAATTGCATGGATCAATTTACTTCACCAAGTTGGATCTTCGTTTAGGATATCATCAAATCAGAATGAAGATTGAAGACATTCCGAAAACGACATTTAGAACTCATGAGGGTCATTATGAATTTTTGGTCATGCCTTTTGGCCTTACCAATGCACCTTCAACATTTCAAGGTTTGATGAATTCAATTTTCAAACCATTCCTTAGAAAATTTGTGTTAGTATTTTTTGATGATATACTAATCTACAGCAAGTCTTGGAAGGATCATGTTGAACATGTTGACAGGGTGCTACAACTATTGGAGGAGAAACAATTATATGCAAAAAGATCCAAATGTTTTTTGGAGTCCAGGAGGTGGAATATTTGGGTCATATTGTATCTCATGAAGGAGTTAAGGTAGACCCTAGCAAAATTAAAGCCATTAAGGAATGGAAAATCCCCACATCCATAAAGCATTTGCGAGGATTTCTTGGGTTGACAGGGTATTATCGCAAGTTTGTTAAGAATTATGGGAGAATAGCAGCACCTCTAACAACATTATTGAAGAAAGATGCATTTTCATGGACTCCAGAAGCAACAAAGGCCTTTGAACATCTTAAAGAGGCAATGTGCCAAGCACCGGTCTTAGCTACACCGGACTTCACAAAAACCTTTATTGTGGAATGTGATGCTTCAGGAAATGGAATTGGTGCTGTTCTAATGCAAGATGAAAGACCCATTGCTTTTGAAAGTCGTCCAATCAAGGGAAAGTTTTTAAGAAAAGCTATTTATGAGAAGGAAATGTTGGCAATACTCCATGCACTTAAGAAATGGCGACCCTACCTAATGGGAAGACACTTCAAGGTAAAAACGGATCATGATAGCCTTAAATACTTTTTAGAACAAAGATTATCCTCTGAAGAGCAACAAAAGTGGGTCACAAAGATGTTGGGTTATGACTTTGAAATCATCTACAAAAAAGGGAAGCAAAATGTGGTGGCAGATGCACTCTCAAGAAAGGATGAGGATGTGGAAGCATTGTTGTGCGCTATTTCTATTATCCAACCAGATTGGATAAATGAAGCAAGGGAGGAATGGAAGAATGACGAAGAAGTGTGGGCACTTATTCGAAAGCTACAACAAGATTCCAGTACGTCTGATACATTTAGCTGGAAAAATGATTCGTTATGGTACAAAGATCGCTTATACCTCTGTAAGAATTCCCAGCTAAAACAAAAGATTCTTATGGAATTGCACACTTCTCCCTTAGGAGGGCACTCAGGATTTTTAAAAACTTACCACAGGGTTAAGAAGGAATTTTTTTGGGATGGCCTTAAATCAGATATTCAAAAGTTTGTGGCAGAATGTTTGGTTTGCCAACAAAATAAAGTTGAAACAATTAAGACACCGGGTCTATTACAACCTTTATCCATTCCAAGCCAACGTTGGGAGGAGGTTTCAATGGATTTTATCACAGGTTTACCCAAGTCTGAGGGAAAGAGTGTCATCATGGTGGTAGTTGACAGACTTACCAAGTATGCACACTTTTGTGCATTATCACATCCATTTAAAGCCAGTACAGTTTCTACTGCATTTATGGAAACAATTCAAAAGCTACATGGAAACCCAAAGATTATTGTAAGTGACAGAGATCCCATTTTCACTGGAAATTTTTGGACAGAATTATTTTCTTGTCTTGGTACTCAGTTAGCTCATAGCTCATCTTATCATCCTCAATCTGATGGGAAAACTGAGATAGTAAACAAATGTTTGGAAGGATATCTTCGTTGCTTTGTATCTGATAAACAGACACAATGGGTCAAATGGTTGCCTCTGGCTGAATGGTGGTATAACACTTCCTTTCATACAACAACAAAAATGACCCCATTTATGGCACTTTATGGGTATCAACCACCATCCATCACATCATATTTAAGAGAAATTCTAAGGTTCAGGCAGTGGAACATCACATCGAACATCAACAACAAGTCCTCCAACTCTTAAAGGATAACCTCGTGTTGGCACATAATAGAATGAAACAACAGGCAGATCAACATCGCAGTGAAAGAAGTTTTGATGTAGGTGATTGGGTATTCCTACGGCTACAACCATATAAGCAAATGTCCCTCAAGCAAGCTAAGAAGGATAATAAATTATCACCAAAGTATTATGGTCCGTACAAGGTGTTGCAAAAGATTGGTACTATGGCATACAAATTGGAGCTTCCTGCAGCTTCTCGATTGCACCCAGTTTTCCATGTTTCATGCTTAAAGAAGGTTATAGGCAACAAGCTCCCAGTTCAAACAATATTGCCAGAACTTGACGAGGAAGGAAAAATTATATTGGAACTGGAAGCAGTTATAGAAACAAGAACTCGACAGCTACAAAATCGATCAATTTCAGAGTACCTTATCAAGTGGAAGAACTTATCCGCTGAAGATTCCACATGGGAGGATGAGAATTTTATGCAGAAATATCCAGAACTACTCAAGCGTTGAGGACAACACTTTTTTGAAGGAGAGGGGCATGTTGGGTCCCTATAATACTAGTGATTACCCCATTACTATTGTAGTTATACCCGTTATTTATATTGTTGTGCCCCCATTGCCCCCATATTGTTATTAATGTGCCCATAGAATCCCTCTATTGTTATTTTTGTGGCTTTATATTATTATTGTTAGGTCGGCTGGATTATATTGTGACTCCTTAGACTCCTATATATAGAAAGGAGGATTTGTCATTTGAATCATCCAAGAATTGTTCATTTATGTAATGTAAAGGAGGTTGCCCCCTCGAAGAGGCTGAATTCTAAGGCGTTGATCTATCTTTTCTATCTTTTCTTGAGATGGTTTCATAACAGGACCTATGCTATCTTTTTATGGTTCCGGACCCTCCAACAAGTTAGGGGATCTCCCCGGTAAGAATTCCCAGCTAGACCTCAGACCGTTTAATGTAGGAGTCCCAGAAATGGGTCATAGGGTATCACCTTGACCACGGTTGCACGCAGAGGCAAGTACGATGTCCCTATTGGTAGAAAGGGTGTGACATGTGCAGCAAGGTAAGGAAGGTGCATGAATGGTTCTAACAAATGGGAAGGTGTGCCCCTTTGAAACCTATGAAAGCACGAGGCTTGGAAGGGAACACCAGAGAAAAGATGCATCACAAACTGGAAAGCCAGTAAGCTAAGAATCCAAAGTGATGATTAAACCAACAATACATTTCAGTAAGATTGATACATGCATATACAGAAAGAGTATATACATACATGCATAAGCAGATACATATATCATTAGAGTAAACAATTTATCTGGGATACAATAACAAGATATGAATGAAACATGCTGGCTCTATTATATTAAGAAGTGAAAGTTCCAATCATACAGTACAACCATGACCAACCACTAGCCCCGGTAGCAGAATGTTATAGTCACTACCACCTGCTCCTCCAAAGAGATGTACTAGCTCTGCACTATGGAGAAGCCAAGGCTTGTTACAATACTCTCCAAGCATTCTCTAAGATAATCCTATCGGAAGCTTGGCTAAACAAAAGCCCTTACAATGAGTTATGAGGCTCTATAAATAGAAAAGGGTGGGCTGACCCTTGAGATTCCCCTTTGTGACTGTTCACCTACCCTCATGACTCTTCCACAACTCTATCACTGTTACATTCAACTATCAACACTTGAACTTCCACTTGACAAGATGTTACATACAATCTGCACATGTACCCATGTGAGACAAAATAGGCTTGAGCAAGCCATGCAAGACATCACTAATACTCAGACAATTTTGGGATGACCAACTCTTCGACATCCTCACAATGATCGATGGTGGCAAACTGATGCCAAGCTTGGTTGTGCGTGATGGTGTTCGTTCACTCAATAGTGGCATCCTGCTAAAAGCAAACTCTTGCCTCAGGTACACTGATATGACTTCTTTGTCCAACTTGTCTGATAGCATGTGCATCATCATCTTAAATGCAGCTGGACTAGCAACACATTGATGCATAGTGTGTGTGCTGATCTCCAAGTGTGTGTTGGTGACCATGCACATCAACTTGTCAAAATACATGTTTAGCTCTAGTCAGACATGATTCTTGTCTTCGACTCGGTGAGTGTGCTAATGGTTGGGATCACATTTATGCGCAAAGTGACATCCATGCTCCTAAATAACCTTGCATGTGATCAATAACACTGCTTGCCTTGTCTACTCAATTCCAACTGCTCGATGGGTCCATAACCTATATGGGTGCAATTTCATCAGTCTACACATGTTGCGACTTTTGTTGTGCATGTTACCGCTGCAACTCTTTCTGTTGTCTGTGCAACTCCTATTCTTCCTTGAGTTACCGCTTCAACACCTGTAACTCCTCTGTTTCTCTCTCTACCTTTGCATGATCCTCTTGTCACGTTATTACTTCATAGCCTCAGTGTCCAAAGCTACTTTCATCACAAGTGGATCTGCTTGAACTTGCAACTTTTCTCCACCTTTGCACTGTCAACAACCTTCCTCTTGCATTTTTCGCACATAGTTCTGCTACCTTTTATTGTTATTTATGGTGCTACTCGTTGTGGTCCTGTTGCGATTTCATCATGATATCCTTGTCTACGAACAAGTTGATGTCTTCATAGATAGGAAGGTTCATAGACAATTGATCGACTGCATCCCCAGTTGCACTCTCAATAGTGTCTTTGACTCTTCTCTCCTGAAAGACAATGTACCTGTGCTGTTGAGAGGTAGAAAATCACCTATGATACCTAGAGACATAGCAACACTCATGAAAAGAAATTTGTTTGTTGAAAACCAAAACAACCTAGATGACCGACATGCAACATACCTTTGTGATTATCTATGAAGATTGCATAATTTTCACTAGGAGGTTGGGAGATTGACTACCCAAACTACACACAAGGCAATCTGAACTATCAGGAGGCTGGTTGGGTGTTGAATTGCGTAATGCGCAATTTTAGCTAGCAAGTGATGCAGGCCTAGGGACTGCATTGTGGAATTTTCTGGGCCAGTAGACACTGCCTCTCAGAATTGCATAGAGAAAGAATGGAGGGCACTTTCTAGCTAGATTTTCACATTACTTGGGAGGAAGGCAGAGCCTTCCCTCTCAGAATTGTGCTATGTTTTCTCAGCAAGGCAAAGTCTGGGCCAAGGTTTCCAGACCCACCGATAGGAAAATGAAAGCATATGAAGATGTGAATTCATGGTGATACTGAGTGTTAGTAGGAGTAAATGATCATGCATGCAAACAACGAATGCAAGATTCAGAAAATGGAAAAACATGCCTCTGTATGAAACGAGTTGTTGAATCGACAACCGTTCATGCAAAACAGTGTCATGAATGTGACAATAGTGAGATGCAAATGAAAACTGAAACGATGCTTATACAAGCTAACATAAATCAAAACGACATCAAGTGTTCATTTAAATTAAGAAGACAACCCTTAGACAAAGAGTAACGCAAAATGCACCAAAAACGTAGCACAAGACATGAGAAGCAGACTTACCTTGTAACAACTAAGGTGAAAGTGCCGAAGACTCCTGGATGTGATGTGGGTTTTTAGAGCTGCAAGATTGGTGTGAGGAATGAGATATGCATTGCATTGTTCATAAGTTTTGATAAGATCGAGGTTATGACACACATGCCACAAATATAGGATAGAATGCCACTTGGCGAGAGGTTTCTAAAATGATATTTGCATGTAACCTATAGCTATTAAAAATAGATTCCTAAACCTAGTGATGGATTTTGCATGCTACCTCTTGCTATTTCGGGAAAAGTAGTCCATGCACACAAATCAGTTTTGCTTGGTCCTGGAGGGAACCAGTTAACCTAAATGTACATGCTTTGGTCTCCGAGCCTGGGATGGAAATTTGTGCAGTTTATGGGCTAAGATGGGTTGGATGTCCCTGAGGGATTGCATAATTTCTGGGGTCAATAGGTGACTATCTCCCAAAATTGTGTAATTTCTAGGCTGAACTGCAGTACTGGGCCAAATTGCACAGTTTTCCCAAGGAAGCTTGTTTGACTGTTCTATGCAATTTTGGAGCTCAGCGGGCTGCCCAACATTTTTGTGGAATTTCTAGGCTGAGCAGAGCTGGTTTCCTATTAGACATTGTGAAATTTCTTGGCTAAGTAGGTCACTACATCCCAGAATTGCGCAATTTTTGGGCTAAGGCCTGGTGCTGGGTTAGATTGCGCAGTTTTCTGAAGAGGAATTCCTGACTGTTCTGTGCAATTCTGTAATATCCCTCCCCTTAATAATAAATAATAATATAATAATAAATAATAAATAATGCAAAAATAGTAATTAATAATAATAAATAATAAAAATAATAAAGATAATAAATCATAAATGTTAAATAATAAATGATATTAAAAATATATACAAGAAAATAAATAAAAATAATAAAAATAAAAATAGTAATAACCATACTAAAACTCTAAATAAGAATAAATAGAAATAAAACAAGAAAACTATCAAAAAGAAGGAAATAAAACAAGAAAGCTAAAAATCAAAAGAAAAGTAAAGAAATAAAACAAGAAAGCTAAAAATCAAAATAAAGTTGCATGTAGACACATGGAGTGTGTGCATGTGGTTCCCCTTCCAATGTTGTTCTATTTAATAGATGGTGAGGAAGATGAGAGGCATTCCTGCATTCCATCATTCCGAGAGTCCATCTTTCATTCTCTTGGGAGAATGGTGTACTAAGACTTAGGAGTCACTGGCAGTAGTACGTTGATTGAGGGCTCGGGGCTGGCCAGTTGTAGCAAAGCCTTGTGCAATTGAGCCTACGGTTGGGTGGAGAGTTGTCCCCAAAACCTTGTTGTCATCTGGCAGACATCGATCACAGGTAATATAGGTATGTGCTTATTTGTTGATTCTGATTTTAATAAGGAAATTAATTTTATATTTACTTTGGGCTGTTACATATGGTATCAGAGCTTTGGCTCAACCCTTAGGGCCTACGGGAATCTTAGAAAAAAAAAAAAAATATATATATATATATATATATATATATATATATATTTTGTTGGGATTTTTAACTTGACTTGTTTTGAAAGTTACAGGATGGTTACTTCCAGGAAAGAAGCATGTTGTACAAACCCTCCCTATACACGAATTTTTTTTATTCAGTACATGCTAACAACGTAGTTATATTTTGATGGTGTTCATTTTTAAAGTCATTCTTATGAGTAATTTCCAATATTAGCAGATTTTTGTTTTCATTGGCTGCAATCGGTTTTTCATGTCAAATTTCAAGAATCTAATCTCCAAGATCCAAAATTAGTAAAACATGACCGTTGTATAAAGGTAAAATCGAGAGGGAAAGGATGGGATGGAGCAGTGTATATATATGTTAGGATCCAATGGTGTGTTCTGATTGAATATGTGGAACGCTCCCTTTGTTTTGTCTGTGTGTTTGTTCTTCGTTGAGTATGCAGATTTCTTGCATGTTTGTGCTGTCTCTTTGTTGTTTTTATATGTAGTTTGTTTATGAAATTAACCACCTAGAGTGAGCCAGTGCAAAACAAAGAGGATAACATTTATGAAACGTAGGTGTGTCGGTGAAACATAGCTAGCAATCTCCATTCAAAAGGATGAACGAGCTTCAAGGGCAGAGCACTAAGTACGAATCGCTATCAGAAAGCACATATTTTAATTTTTTTGGGTTGTAACATATATGAATAAATAACTATATATACTCAAAATCAAAGCGTGCATGTTTGAATGGACAAAGTTTATTTTTACTAATTTAGCATCAAAAAAAAAAATCATGAGAAGTAAAGCCCAAATTCTGAGTGAGTTAAGGTTAAGAGTTCCATTCTCGTGGCTTCTAGTTCTGGTTAAGATAACTATTTTTAAAATAAGTGTCTTCTCTTTCGTTACGCTTCCTATTTTCTACCACGAATATTTTGGGGAATTTGAATGTTATTTTAGGATTTCATTTTGACCATAGACCTACTCATGCCCAACAGTGAAAATTACTTTCCATAAACTTGCGCATGCCCAAATCTGAAAATTACTTTCCATAGACTTGGGCATGCCCAAATTCGAAAATTATAGAGCAAGGCAAGATGTGGTTGCATCTATTGATTGCAGTTTGGTTTTGGTGTCCATATATATAATTGTGTCTCTCAAACCCATGACCACTTGAGTCATTAATCCACCTCAAGTACACGGAAAAACAAATCGTATTTTCCAATTTAATTTAAAGAAACTGTTAAATTAAAAGAAAAAGAAAAAAAATCGCATGCAAGTACTGCTCATAGACATGCAAAGTCATTCTATAAACATTGATAGACATGCAAAAAGAGGTACTGGCTTTTTAAAAGAGTGGAGTGAGTTAGACATTAAAATGGTTTTATAGTTGATGTCTTTCTTGTGATAATGTTGTCCCATTTGCAATGCTTATGAAAAAGTAAGAAAAACGCAGGTATAACATGGAATTATTAAATTATTTTAATAAAATAATTCATGGATTTTATCCCAAGTCTCATCATTTAACTATTTACTATCCAATGTTTATGTGTGGTTATTTTTTTTTACCTAATAAGTTAAAGCTTAACCAGTCACACTCACTTAAGCCTACAATTTTGATATTGTTATGGAAAGTTCGCTTTGAAATTTAGTCCAGAGTGATTATTACTGTAAGCTCCTACCAAGATTCCAATATTTAGCTTGGAATTCCTTTTCACATGTTTTCAGAGTAAGGCTAAAATATTGAATCAGTTTTGAATTTTTTTTGTATTTCTCGGTTTAAGGCTATAATTATTGAAATTATGACGAAAAATTAAGCGTGAAGATTTATCTTGGAATTCCTTATTCTCTTCTTCATTTAAAGGTTAAAATTTTGAAGTAATCGCTGCAAATCCTCCTCGAGGTTAAGCTTGTATTCTTCTCATTTATGGTAAGAAGTTCAGGCAGATCGCCCTTATTATACTCTGCTAGTTTCAAAAAAATAACGGAAAACCTTACAACGTACTTTGTATTAACAAATTTATTCTCAGATGAAAACAAGTTGAAAAACTGCTTTAATGCTTAGACACGACTTATTCGGTGACTATTTGTTAAAATTAACTTAAATGTTTATAATTATATTTAAAGGATTTTATTACGGCATAGGGATGATTTTTTTAAAATAACACTTAGCATCACGGTTCAAGTTTTAACATTAATATATATTAACAAGATTGAAGTTTTAGGATTGATATATTATTTATTATGATAAAGTAACTAGGTTGGTTGTAGAATCTATATATTTATATGTCTTCACGTTATTTATTGAAAATTTTATTATTTAATTATTATAGAAAATTTATAATTATTTTATAATGTAATTAATTTTTTTAAATAATTATATTTATAATTTATATTAGTATTACATAAAATAAAATTAGGTAAGGAAATAGAGGATTTCTAATGATTAGTAAGATCAGATGTTCAAACATATAAGCTGCAAGTGCCAAACCTAATCGGCGAACTGTTAAGAAAGCGTCATGGGCTCCTGAGAACAATCTATGTCAGGTGTTTATCTTCCCCTTTTCCCATTTGGTTGTTTTATATTAGTCTTTGCTACTTGAGAGATGAGGGTATGACATTGAGAGAACCAGGTGACAGTTGAGAGAGAACTCTGTGTGAGCTAAGACAAAGCCAGATTATCTTCCACCCCTTTATTGGCAAGGAGGTCCACTAATCTATTTGCATTCCTTCTGATATGAACGAAAATAATTGCTCGCCCTTCTGCAATGATTGCTGCTAGTTGTTAAACACCGTGGTCCAAGCGCCAACAACTTTTGCATTTGTAAGCTGGAGAGCCACCAAGTATGCAATTGGCTATTTGAGTGGGTGGAGATAATGTGATCGGGATATTATTATTCCTTGCATGAGAAGATGGTACTATTGACTATGTAAATGGTACTATTGACCTTATAGTGTGTGCAAATTTCTCGACATTGTTGTCAAAAAGAACAATGGAATTTGCAAGAACACGCATAGTCATGGCCGCAAGCTTACAATCTTATGTCTTATGTCTTATGCAGGCAATTTTATGTCTTATCCGGGAAATTATTATGGCTAAAATATATTTTAATTTGAGGTATGGTGTTGCCTTCGCAGGTGCGCTTGCAAGCAGGCCATATAATTAATAAAATGATTTTATTTTGTGTTGGGGAGGGATAACCTTCCCAGTCATCCGATCCGGTTCTGGGTCGGGTGGCGGTGTCTCTTCTTTATGGTGTGGAATATTTCTTTGGTTATTTGATTTCTTAAATTTCCTTAGAGTAATCATTTAATAGCCATAAGAATCTCAAGATACATTCAATAAATTTGTTTAAACGATTCATTTTGCAGTCCATTTAATTCTTCTAACATAAGTTATGATTGCTTAAACATATACTCAAAATATTTCACTCTACAGCACATAATTTCAATTTATATTAGCACATAAGGTCATGAATCTATAGACCTAATATTGGTGTGACATATAATTTCAAAAATCATGGTGAATTTTATTTCAGAATTCAAGTACCTTCTTAAAACAATACCGCCACTAATATTCTTAAGCTTTACTCATTGGAATTTTGATTTTATGTTGAGACAATTCTCTAAGTTTTAATACTACAAAATTAGTAATTATTGATAATTTGCATGATCAATCACACAGTTTCAAATTTGGCAATGGTCTGATTGCATGCCGTGCAGTAAGGGAAAAATATACAAAACAGTTAATTGAAATGAATCAAGAATCTTCAAAACTTTGTTGAATAAATTTGGCATGGTTAATACATATCTGGTTAAAAATTAACTTCATAATTATCACAACAATAATCTAAGTATTCTAAATGACTCACCTAATTAAAAGTATATAGTTTTGTTATTACTCATTGATTCATTGGAAACAATATATAATCTTGTAATCTTGGATGGTGATAATCTACCCATAATTAACGATGTATAATTGCTGGCATGTTTTTTGTAACAAATTTTTAATGCTGGTGTAACCACTCACCACTAGTTCATTTTACAACACAGTTTTTGAAGTATGTGGATAATTGAATTTGAAATTTGTCACCAATTAAACTGCTCTAAAATAGTGAAATTTGTTCCAATTTACAATGGATAAACTCTGATATCTTAGTCTCTTTAGATGATCATGGTTCACTAGCAATCTATTCATTATTTTACTCTTCAAATTTGATCTAAAAACATAGAGATAACATTCCTTGAATGTTGATCATACTATTCAGTAATTGGGTTGGATTGCTGTTCTCATTTCCTTTAGCGATAACAGTTGCTTGGCATTTCTTGGGTATATTATTGCAAGAACACAACTCTCTCAATATGATCTTCTAATAAATTTAATTTTGCATTGCAATTTCCATTCAGATTCCATGTATCTGCTCATTTACTAAACATCATCAAGCTACCATTGAAGTTCCCTTCATTCTTGAGTGAATCAGTTGGGTTTTGCAGTATATATATAAACCACAGGAGGGTATCTTTTAGTCTCAGCAGAAAATCATATAGATTTGGATTAAAGTTCAGAAGTTGAGTATAATGTTACATGAGGTTAGTGATTCAAGTTTAATTGCATATAATGGTCAAAGTTGTCTAAGGAGAAATGGAAAGGAGAAACTTGCAAATTTTTGGGATGATAACTAATGATAATTCATGTGATTATGGCTAACTTGGATCAGATAATTACGGTGGTAGCGAAGAAGTATCACAACAAGAGTAAGAAATTTGTAAGAAGAGACAACCTATTTTAGAACATAATGGAAGAGTTTAGTATAATCATCACTTGGTCCTCTAAAGGTATCACTATAAGGTATATCTAAGGAAGAAAATATTGGCAATCAACCAGGGAAGTTGAAAAATCATGGTAATAATGAAGGTCATTTTAAGTAACCTGGAAGGTATGATAAAATAGAATGATTGGAGAAGATAAGTTGTGTACATAACAACATCTATAACAATGGGAGAGCCTCATTGTAAGTCTTCCATAGGTGACTAACTATATGAATAAATTATGGATAACAAGATGAAGGATCAGGCAATTTTATTAGGTGGATGTCTTAAAATAGGATTACATTTGGTAGCAATCTTAATGAATTTATTTATCAAGGATTACCCAAGTTGGGAAATAGTAACAACATTTCCAAGGTATATTGGTTTTATGTTTAAAAGAGGAAGAAAAGAAACCACAATGACTGGAGATGATAAATTAAAGTCAAAATAGAATAAAGTAAAGAAATTTCCATTTTAAGCTAATAGACATGGAAGACTAGGAGAAAAATATATAATAATATCTGGTAGGACAAAATGAAGGGATGTTCTATCAAGAAGAAAAGTATTGATGAGTGGAGCGAGAAACATGATGGGTAATGGTCATAATGATGATCTACATATTTTAAAAATGTGAAGGTGTAAAGTTCCATGATGACCAAGTGATAATAAACAAGGAAGATAGGAAGGAATGCTGCTAGAAATTTTATAAGGATACCTTGAGAAGGATTGTGTACATAGTGACAAAAGAAGTGAAAGTCAATTAATAGAAGTTGTACTTGACTATTTTTCACTCATTGTTTCATGAGTAGGACTTCCCATAAACTTAAAGGAGGTTGTTTCCACATAACACCTCACAGTTAAATGGACAATGATGGTAGTAGTGTTTCCAACTATTTCAAAATTTAAAATAATGATACTATTTAATAAGAAAGAGTCTTTTGCCCAACTTGAGGAAACTAAATTTATGATAAAGCAATCAAGTGGTGTTGAGCTACGAACTTTATGAACTCGACGAGATAAGAAAATATTTCTGTGGATGAAGTGCTAATTGTTAAATAAGTCAACATGGATCAACAAATCCTTGTGCAAGTAAATTAAGCATGATATAAAATTAAATCATGATGAAAAAAAAATGTTTACAACGGTATTGGAATCAGTAAGCCAAAGGGTAAATGGATGTAAAATCAAAGGATTTTAATTTTGAGATAGATGATTCAGTAAAGATGGTATCACTAGTAATATCTTAAACAATGAATTTCACCAAAATTTCCTTGGGGAAGGAAGAATATATGACGAGAGGTTAAGAATCAAGATGATGAGACTCATATGAAATTTAACGATGTACTTAGATGATTATACCATTGGTGTAAATGGTCAACTACCTAGTAGAAAGAAGTCGAACTGATTATTGAAAAGCCTTTTCTAACTTGTTGAATGACTAGTTTTGAATCCACAACCTTGACTACAACAAACACGTCTACTACCAACTAGGGTACAAAATGTGGCTTAAGATTTATGATGCTATGAGGCTTATTGACATGTGATTCATTTATGTCAAGTTATGATATGTCTTTGATGCAAATACATTGATGATCTAACTTACGAGGGTATTCATAAGGATAAGTATGCAATAATTGCCTACAAATTTATGATATGCATGAGCATGCAGTTCGTTATTAGTGATAATGCTGCGCTTAACAAAGATGAACGTTCTCATGGTGACATGCAAGAGTTGGCATGTGGATTATTTCCTATGATACTATGATGGTATGGTTAATGCATTGGATGCATGTTGAGATGTGATGATTCACAAGACTCCACAAGTGGGCCGAGAGAGCTGGTTTATTTGATGATCTTGTGCGAGCCCATACGCACGAGGGAGAATACGTAACACCATATGGGCTGGGGACAAAACTCAATCAACACTACATATTCCAGTGGTTCCTTTGTCATGTGTATAGCTCTTGATGGATAGCTCTTGAAGAGCTATGAGACCATCTTGAGGAGGCCAAGTGCCTGATGTTCTAGGCTAGGTGCTTGTTATTGGATTGGGATGCCGAAGTCTGGAAGGGTTGTAAAGGACTTCGATGCCTGGGGCTGTGCGCCTTAGTAGTTGTGGAGGGAGTGGGCCAGCCTTGCGAGATGCTCGGGGTCATTGAGTACCGGACCGGATGCCTGCCTTGGGGCAGATGAGGTCTGAGTCAGGCGTGAGCCTTGGGGCCAGCCTTGGACTAGGATACAGACCGGGTCAGGCTTAGCGTGGTACCGAAAGTGGGAAAAAGGATAGAGATTCCTTGAGATTTCCCGGGGTGTTGGGGACTTTCGATGCCTGCTGGTTATACTAGTTCAGCAGAGGGTGTTGGCAACATGAAGTTAATAAATAATAAATAATAAATAATATAAATAATAAATAATAAATAATATAAATAATAAATAATATAAATAATAAAATAATAATAAATAATAAATAATGCAAAAATAATAATTAATAATAATAAATAAATCACTTAATAATAAATAATAAAAATAATAAAGATAATAAATCATAAATGTTAAATAATAAATGATATTAAAAATATATACAAGAAAATAAATAAAAATAATAAAAATAAAAATAGTAATAACCATACTAACACTCTAAATAAGAATAAATAGAAATAAAACAAGAAAACTATCAAAAAGAAGGAAATAAAACCAGAAAGCTAAAAATCAAAAGAAAAGTAAAGAAATAAAACAAGAAAGCTAAAAATCAAAAGAAAGTTGCATATAGACACATGGAGTGTGTGCATGTGGTTCCCCTTCCAATGTTGTTATATTTAATAGATGATGAGGAAGATGAGAGGCATTCCTGCATTCCATCATTCCGAGAATCTATCTTTCATTCTCTTGGGAGAATGGTGTACTAAGACTTAGGAGTCACTGGTAGTAGTACGTTGATTCAGGGCTGGGGGGTGGCCAGTTGTAGCAAAGCCTTGCGCAATTGAGCCTATGGTTGGGTGGAGAGTCGTCCCCAAAACATTGTTGTCATCTGGCAGACATCGATCATAGGTAATATAGGTATGTACTTATTTGTTGATTCTAATTTTAATTACGAAATTAATTTTATTTTTACTTTGGGCTGTTACAGCTTCTGGAGCCCAGCAAGTTGTCCAGCTGATTTGTGAAATTTATGGAGGGAAGGCCAGTTCCCCTTTAGAATTTCACAATTTTCTCATGGAGTCTCTGAGCCAATAAATAGTCTAAGTCTGGAAGGTCGGCCTGCAAGATGGAGACAAACAGGCTAACATGCGCAGGCTGGAAAACCACTCAACATCAGCTGAGGCCTAAGTACTTGATAGTGCAAGACATGGTGCTAAGGATGGTTGGTAGGGAGGTTCCAAAGAAAAGCTAAGGAAAAATTTTGTAGGGTGGTTGTAGCCGCTACAACTTACATATGCACCTCTAGTAGTCGGGGCCTCGTAACAACAAAAAAATGTTGGGTGGAGGAGTTGTTATTTTAATTCAGAGCAATGCATCTAACTCTTACATTAATTATTAATTTGCGTAGATTTTATTATTTCAGGGTTATCATGCAAAGTATACGCAAGAACAAATAATTATTAGTGCTAATGAATCCCAAACTCAAATATTTTAATAACACTCTTAGAAATCAAACACTTTGGCTATTACACTGTCAAATTTGGCCCACACTTTCAAGAAATAAAAACATGATGTAGAATAACATCACTCTGTCACAATCACTGTTTTTTAGAAATAACTAACACTCCTAGAAACCGTTCACTTAACAAATGTTTAAACACACATTCAAATGAAATAAATACACATCAAATGGTAACATGAATTAAATAACTATCACACTAAAAAAGGGACTCATTGAGGACCTATGCTATTATACAATATAACTGTTAGAATTCTGCAAAATGAAATCATGAACAAGATTAACCGTAACAATGAAAATAACAAAAAATATACATTAATCATATCTGAGAGGAAATAAAAAGAAATAGCTACAGTACTATCATAAGAAGTGATCTCATTCAGGTGGATATTGGTGTCCACCTGCCTATTCTACCTAGACCCCCCCAATCAGTTTCATCTGTTTCCTTGTTCATTTTAGCATTTACTATTTTTAGTAGTTTTTCGGGTCCTGAACTTCTGGAGTAGTTTTGACATCCTAAATGGATTTTTTTTGGGGTCTACAGTAGGCCCATAGCAATAGGCAAGGGCCTATGGTGAAACCTATAGTACTCGGAAAGACCTTTCCAACAAGGTATCGTACGCACTAAACGGAGATAATATGACCAAGTTATGACCCTGGGAATTTGGCTACCCAACTAACCACAATAGGGCCCACAAACTCTTAGTGTTACATCTCCTGGCATTAGGGTTGTGGTTGCTTAGGGTCTTATCATGTTTTACAATAATGAATAGGCCCTTGAGTCTCATTGTAACATAGTTGAGAGGCATGTAGCTACCACATCTGTTCTTTGAGATAAGCTACCATTGCGTGAGCTATCTTATTTCCATTTTGTTTGTAAGCATAGTTCAATATTTTTATATTCATGAAATGGAGTGTTTTTATGTTGCATCTCTGTGTTTATGATTATATATGAAAGTTATTGCATTCTTGTTTAAGTTCAAATTAGTGGTATAAAAGCGATCTACTCTTTCACTATTTTTCTTTGCATGTCCCCAACAAGGTGAGGGTATAAGGAGTTAGGGCTTGATCTGGTTGAACCATTGGAAGATTAGCCTCACAAAACCATATGACCTCCCATGCAAAAAGAAAATAAGGACGAGGGGGCAGGAAATCCTTTCAAAATGTTGCTCGAGTAAGTCATCAAGCAACAGAGGGATGCGATGATGGATAACTTTGCCCAGCTCCTTCAACAACTACCCACAGGTGATGCATCTTCATCAAACAACCACTCTACAGGTGCCACTCCTTTTAAGGTACAAGCTAACTTTGATACTCCCATATTCAAAGGCCTGATAGATGTAGACGCCATAGATAAATGGTTAAATCTATTGGAAGTATATTTTTTAGTTCATGACCTTTCCAATCAAGAAAAGATTAACTTTGCACTTCTCAAAACCACTTGACATGCCAAGGATTGGTGGGAAACCTACTGTGAACAAAAGGATAAGAGTGAAACCTCACTGTTTTCAACTGTACCCACTTGGAATTCTTTTTGAGATGCCATCAAGGAACAATATTACCTTGTCGAGATCTATGAAGACATATACATAAAGTGGACCATGATATGGTAGGGAAGGGACCAAGATGTGTGAGAGTTCACAAATATTTTCCATACCCTTTCCACGAAGCTAGGTGTCAATGATACTAAGCGACATTTGGTGCTCAAGTACCATGACTGTCTACAAAAGTACATCCAGGACAAGATGGAGTTCCTAGATATTTCCTCACTCATCACGACTATCGGTATGCTGCAAGGTTGAGAAGAAGTTTAAACATAAGAAGTGGGACTTTGGATCTGCAAATCTAAAGCAAGGAAAAGGAAAACCCAAACCATAAAACAAAGCACCAACCCAAAGCGGCGCTGCCCAGCACAGCCCACCAAAGCTGCAGACAAAGAACAACACCATGAAGACGAAGAAGGACACGAGAAAATGGTGCAAGTTCGTAAAGAGCTCCACTCACAATATAAGTGAGTGTCTAGCTAAGTAGCCACTGGTAGTCAAGGTGAAGGATTTCGAATCAGACGCAAGTTCTGACTTTGAATTAGAACTTGATAAGGAAATTGACAAATGGAGGTAGATCATTGATGCAGAGGCCAGTGCCACTGTGGCCACAACCAAGATCTAGAAGATTGATCCTGAAGATCCATAGGAGGGGGAATCCTCTGTTACAGTTCATTGTCGATAGCGGGAGAAAAAAGAACCTAATTTTAGAAGAGGTAATGAAGCGGCTAGGCCTAAATGCTATAGCACATCCATAAACATACACCATTGGGTGTCTTCGCCAAGGATGAGACCTTCATGTCAGCCAGCAGTGTCACCTTCCCTACAACATCAAGCCCTTCACGGATAAGGTATTTTTTGATGTTGCTCCTCTTGAAGTTTGTGATCTATTTTTAGAAAAACCATGCTTTTGGAAGCAACATGTTGTATATGAATCTAGACCTTGCTCTATGGTTATTACTTTGGCTAATAAGTTGTACAGGATACCAGAAGTAGCCCAGCCTACCGCCATCTCTTTGATCACTACAAAGAAATGCAGTAAGACCGTTTCCTAGATCAGAAAATTTGTTGTCCTTGTGAGTTTCCCCTAGGGCAAGAAGAAGGTTGTGGCCACGGATTCTAGGCAGGGCTCCTCTACACAAAAATAACATATGGACAAAGTCGTGGACGAGTACAACGATAGTTTCACCTCGCCCACAAGGTTACCTCTACACTATCAGGTTAGGCACTCCATCGATATGACCCTGGGCACACCACTGTCCAATGGACTGATCTATCGATGCTCTATTGTGGAGAACGATGAGATCAAGAGGCAGATTCAGGAACTATTGTAGAAACGGAACATCAGGCCAAGCTCATTACCTTGTGGGAGCACGATTGTATTGGTACAGAGGAAAGATGGGATTAGGAGGCTCTGTATTGACTATCAGGCACTGAACAAGATCACTCTCTAGAATAGGTACCCAATCTTGCGTATTAATGACCTTCTAGACTAGCTCAAAGGGGCCATATATTTCAGCAAGATTTACTTGAATTCAGGTTATCACCAGGTGCCTATCGAACCCTTCGATGTTTGGAAGACTGCTTTCAAATCCAAGGAGGGCCTTTTTGAATGGTTGGTCATGTCATTCGGATTGATGAACACCCCTAAAACCTTCATGAGACTGATGGACAACATCTTGTGACCCTTCACCAATGCATTCATGGTGGCGTATTTAGATGACATCTTGATCTTCAACCAGAGTTCAGGAGAGCACCTCCATCATATTCAATAGGTCCTTAAAACCCTACGACAACAAAAGCTATGCACTAAATTGGATAAATGCAAAATCTATGTACTAAATTGGAGAAACCCTTCGATGTTTGGAAGACTGCTTTCAAATCCAAGGAGGGCCTTTTCGAATGGTTGGTCATGTCATTCGGATTGATGAACACCCCTAAAACCTTCATGAGACTGATGGAAAACATCTTGTGACCCTTCACCAATGCATTCATGGTGGCGTATTTAGATGACATCTTGATCTTTAGCCAGAGTTCAGGAGAGCACCTCCATCATATTCAATAGGTCCTTAAAACCCTACGACAACAAAAGCTATGCACTAAATTGGATAAATGAAAAATCTATGTACTAAACTGGAGAAATGCACCTTTGGCCTGACCTAGGTTCAATATCTGGGATACATCATTGATGAGCACGGCGTACATGTGGACCCTTCCAAGATACAAGTCATTCTAGATTGGCTAGCCCCAACCACTCTAATAGGTCTCTGCAGCGTTTTGGGTCTTGGAAATTTCTACTATAGGTTCATGTTGGGGTTCTCTCATATCACTTGGAATTTAAGTCAAGTCACGAAGTGCGGAGTGAAAGAATTTTTTTTTTGGTTGGAAACCAAAAAAAAGACATTCTGCAAGTTGAAGAATCGCCTCTATTCTGCACCAGTGCTCACATTACCAGACCTGCAACAACCATTTGAGAATGAGACAAATGTCTCTAACTATGCTATTGGTGCAATTCTTACCTAGCATGGGCATCTAATGGCTTACCATAGTGAGACACTTTCAAACATAGTATTAAAGTACCACACTTATGACAAAGAAATGTATTCCATTATGTAGGTTTGCCGTCAATGGAAGCATTACATTATGGGGAAGGAAACATTCATCCACAGAGACCACCAGCCTCTATAGTTCATACAGACACAAGGGAAGTTGCAGAATGACCGCCATCCAAAATGGGTCCACCTATCTGCAATAGTTCCATTTGAACATTAAGTATAAGAAGGGAAACACCAATAACATCGATGATTGCCTCAGTCGACCACTAGTCATGGCGTTGATCACTATGCTCAACACCTATGGGTATGAGACATCGGGGTGGCTGCATCTTTACAAGACCAATCCAAAATTTGGCAGCATATACCAGACACTCCTAGAAGGGAAGAAGGTTCCAAATTTTCACCTTCAAGATGCACTGTTATGCAACTTGGGACACATGTTTTCCTTCAAGTTAGCATGCCAATATTATTTAGGAGGTGAACTATAATTGAAGCGCTAGACATTTTGGATTAAAGAAAACTGTGAGAGTATTGCAGAAGTATTTTTATTGGCCGAAACTTCGTCAGAATGTTAGAAATTACATTAGATTATGCACTTCTTGTGCCATTGCCAAACCAACCATCAAGAACCAAGGCTTTTATACTCCTACACCTACTCCTATTCGGTCTTGTGAATCTGTCTCCATGGATTACATGTCAGGTCTTCCTTCTACTAAGGGCAAAAACAATTGTGTTTTTGTGGTCATCGACAGATTCTCTAAGATGGCCATCATGGCGGCCTATAAGAAGAGTATCACAATAGAGGCTACTGCTAAGCTCTTATTTGAGCAAGTGTGGGTAGAGTTTGGGATCCCAAAGTCCATTGTCTCAGATTGGGACAACGGATTCTTGAGTGAATTTTCATCAAGTCTCTGGTCAATGTTGGATAGAAAACTTACTAAGTCCATGGGTTTCCATTCCCAAAATAATGGCCAAAAAAAGGTTGTCAACAGGATGATCTTACACATTCTACTTATGTACAGCTCAAGGCATCCACGCACGTGGGATGAAAGTCTCCCCTATGTCCAACAAAACTACAATAGGGCACTCCACACCTAAAAACTCCATAGCCCCTTTCATGTAGGGATAGAATTTCAGCCATTATGCCCCATTGATGTGGCCATACCATTTGTAGCCACTCAAGTAGATTCGGCTCACATTTAGTCTGAAGCTGAAAGGGATAAAAACTTCATTGAGTGCATTCAACACATCTACCAATAGGTCCATGATATATTGGACAAAGCCAATGCTAAGTACAAGCAACACCATGATTAGCATCAAGTGTCGCACATGTTCCAGGTCGATGACAAAGTTTGGCTACATTTGTAGAAGGAGTGCCTTTTTGAACCCCATTGTAACCTTCTCTTTCTCCAATATGGGCCATACACCATCACCAAGGTCATCGATGATAATGCATTCAAGCTCATAATCCCACCATTCCTTGGTCTTCACCAAGTGTTCAATGTAGATTTCCTTCGTCCATACTTTCCACCATTGTTGGACACATCTGACATTGCAGAACAACTCACACCAACAGAGCTCAACCTAGACTACATGGAACATGCCAAAACTAGTCAAATCATGGACACACAGATCAAGAACACTTGCCAACAGAGGGTATAGTCATATCGAGTTGTCAAAGTAGGTCAACTCCTACACCAGGGCAAGTTGTTCACGAGGGCAAGGTTCAATAGAAATTTCCTCACCCCATGTAGGCTCTACACGCAATGGAAACTATTGCTTCCTAAGGGGGTAGGAATTATCTAGGTAGATATTGGTGGCCACTCGTCTATTCCACCTAGACCCCCCAATCATTTTCATGTGTGTTCCTTTTTCATTTCACCATTTACTATTTGTAGTGGATTTTCAAGTCCTGAACTTCTTGAGTAGTTTTGACACCCTAAACGGTGTTTTTTTTGGGTCTGTGGTAGGCCCATTACCATATGCAAGGGACTATGGTTAAACTCGTAGTACTCGGCATGACCTTTCCAGCAAGGTATCGTACATTCCAAATGGAGATAATATGACCAAGTTACAACCCGAGGATGTTGGCTACCCAACTAACCCAAATAGGGCCCACAAACTCTTGGTGTTACATCTCTTGGCGTTAGGTTTTTGGTTGCTTATGGTTTTCTCATGTTTTCCAACAATAAATAGACCTTTGAGCCTCATTGTAACATAGTTGAGAGGCATGTAGCCAACACATCTCTTCTCAGAGATAAGCTACGAAAGCCTGAGCTATCTTATTTCCATTTTGTTTGTAAGCATAGATCAATATTTTTCTATTAATTAAATGAAGTGGTTTTTTGCTACATCTTTATGTTTATGATAATATCTATAATTTTTTACGTTCCTGTTTACATTCATATCATGATCCCTATTAAGAAGGGGTGTCCTTCCTTCCTAGCAGAAGCCAAAACACTACACAACACAAAAGCTAGTCAACAGAATGGTGTGACAGCATGAATGGTTGATATTTTCATTAATGAAACATACAAGATTACAATGCGAGTGCTCTCCCCCTCTCCCTTATTCTCTATATGTCTCTATGTCTATCTGTCTCGAGTGACCAAAGATCACACCTCTTTATAATTTCAGATTACAATGATAAGATCATTGTGAGAATCTCTCGATTCTCATCTGATCTTGATCAAGAATACATCTTAACAATTTGATAACAATTTTCGAGGTTGGGAAAATGTTGTAACAACTTTTCCAAATTACAATAATTTATCTATGGAAAATCCTAACTAGTTTAGCTACACTCTCCACAAACATTTCCTTTGGTGGTTGAACTCACTTTGACCAAATACTTTTCCAAGTTGGTCTGATTAAAGGAGGTCGTCATATACAAAATATGTCTCGCATGTAAAAACAACATTTAGTGGGTTTGTATCCTGTCCTTGGTAATGAAAAATTGGAAAGTGTAATCCTGCAACAACATCTCAACAAACCACATACCTTGTAACAACCCAATTTTTAGTTTTATGATAAGAATAAAATAAAGTGGTAGTTCTCCTGCTAGGTTACAAATAGAATTAGATCATAAGGATGATATATGAAAGGATACATACTTAGGTTGATAATGGTTGTTATAGTGATAAAGTATGGCCTTATGAGTGAACAAGTGTAAAGAAAAGATATGAAAATGGATGCAAAAAGATGCCAATTACATGCCCCAACACTTGGTTTCTTGAATTAGTGGCCATGAGTTTCTTCCTCTTATTATATTGTTTTTTGTTATTCTATGGAAAATTTATATGCAACGTCAACACTTCTCATCTATATAAGCATCAATGTTATAGTGGTTGTAGTGGTTACTGCGATCATTGCACTGGTGTGTTTTGGTTGTTTTCTTTTTATATTTTTCCATTCCCACTTCTTCTTCGTCTCTTTAGAAGTTTCTTGGTGCTCCTTTGGCTTCGATCCATTCATTTACCCTTTCTTTTGGCCTATGTTCTCCAAGTACTTTGACTATACACACTTCACATCTACTAATTTGGGATTTAAAAGAGTCACTTGCTTCCGTAGGTGTCTATGTAGACCCCCATATACTTGAGGAATATATTTGGGTTATTTGAGGAGTTACCCAACACCATGGCCATGTTTCTAAATTTTCTAGTGTACTCTTGTACACTTTGCACTTAATTTTACCTAAAGTAGTTCCACTAAATCCAATTGTCATCTACATACCCAAGAGGGTAAAATTATGAGATTATGGGGTTTTTAAAGTACTCCAACTTATTCATTGGAGTACATTCCTCCAACCCCAAGGTCTTCATGTGACTTCTCCACTAGGTTAGGGCATGGTCGCCTAATTCTAGCTATGAAAATGAAATATTTTGTTGTTCCTCTATATGATGAACATTGAAATAAAATTCTAATTTCTACAACAAATTATTTAACTTTAGAGTGTCAATATTACCTTGATATGATTTGATGTCAAATTTTGCTTCAATTCTGAACATGGACCATGAATGGTTCATTTCGCTTAAATTGGCTTGATATTTTTAAAATTTTCTCTTAGGATCCTTCTCTTTTTCTTCTTAATCCCCTAATATCCCCTATTCTCTTAATAGCCCAAGCTTATTGGTTAAGGATGCACGAGGGGTCTCACATTATGATATATATCTTTAACTTCTACTTCCAACTTTGAAAACATATCCTCTATAGGATCACAAGAGTAATTTCAAACCTGTGGATATATTTCATGGCATGGATATACTATCATAAAGTGACACCTAATCAAGATATTTAAAATTTTGTTGATTCGTGTTAAGCATAGAAAGAAATTATTAAATAGGACTCTATAACATACATGAGGTGTAAGCATTGTCTAATATTTCTATGATTATTTTTGAATTAATATATCCTTTTGCGCATTTTGACAGTGGTGTATACGAAATATTCAAAGAAAAATTCAAGGCAGGTTGTTTATGGAACTTCCCGTAGGTTGCAAAGTGATTGTTCATGACACAAATTCTCAAGAATATTCAAATGTGTTATGTTTATCTCTAGCTAACTTTTATTGCCAATTGTAAATAATTCAAAATGATCCAAAGAGGGTTATCATGGTTCACATTTCATTTTACCCATGAGTTCTATGAGATTGTACGTATATTTTATAATCAGGGGGTTGAGCTTGACCTGTTAAAATTAGATTACAATAGTTTATTATATAGTCTAAGTGGATAATGGGGATAATGAATAGAAATAATTGTCCATGTTTTAGTTATATACTTGTAAGCACAAAAACATGATTTGGAATATGTTTCACTTAACATTAACATTATTTATTTGTAGGTCTTTTATATGGTTAGATTCATTGTTCCATGAAGAATATGATAAACATGCAAAATATGTTTTCTTAATATTCTAATCATTATAGAAGAGGATTTGATGTTTCATATCATACATAAATGGAAAGTTATTGAGGTGTATATTTGTGACCACCCACCTATTCCTCTGGCTCACAACACAATTTTCTTACTTTGTTAGTTTTCTAGTTCTGGTAGTTTTCACATCTTGAACTTTCAAAGCTCTTTTGATGCCCTAAACATTTTTTTTTGGAAAATGGTTTGATGATAGTCATGGAATGTTTGAAATTTAGAAGTCATACTCCTTGGATAGACCTTTCCAATGGATTATCGTGCACGCTAATCGAAGATCATATGCCAAAGTTATGACCCCAAGAAGTTGTGTTCCAACTTACCTCATTGAGGTCCATAATCCGTTGGCGCTTCATATTGTAGGGTTATGGTTTTGGATGTTAAGGGTTTATCATTGTTTCTTCATGACAAAGAGGTCTCATTGCCTCATTGTGACAAAGTTTAGGAAGGCAGGTAGTTGTCACATCTCTTCTCATAGATAAGTTACCGTTATTCAAGCTAGTTTTCTTTTATTCTTCATGTAAACCATTTTGGAATTTTTCATTTATTAATTGAATAAAATTTTCATTTTATGTTCGTTTTTGGATTTTATTTTTTATTTCATTTTGTTCTCTTTATAAATTTGGATAAAAACACCAACTACCCAAATTTGTTCGTGCACATATATTTCTTCCCAAAAAACTATCAAAAGAAGGTATTCTAAATTGGTAGCAACATTTGGATGAAAATATGGATTATGAAGATACTGGTACAATATTTTACATTATTACTATGTTTTTTACAAGTTATTAGAATTATATCACAATATGATATTTATAATCCTTTTAATACATTTGGGGCTATATGGAGAGATTGGAGTACAATGCAAGACTATATATTTATAAAATAAAATACTGACACCAACATATGCCTAATTTGAGAGATTTGATAGTGGATTCACGAGAAAACCTATTTGTATTTACAAACCAAAACATTTACATTCACACACACACACAAACCAATATATAATTTACAACTTTATTTTATATAAGTTAGGTAATATATTTCATATAGGTCAGGTATTATATTTGAATAGCATTGTTGTTAATCATTAAAGTGATTTTGCAACATCTCAGCTTTAATGTCCAACATATAATAGCATATTTGTATATTTGATAAATTGTTGATGTTTATGTGATGCAAATGTAAACATTGTTCATTAAAATAAGGAAAATGAAATACATTATCAAATAGAGAACGGCATGAATGAAGCCAAAATTGCATTTTATTCTAGAGGAGAGGGGAAAGGGGGTTCTAAGGGGATATCCAACCTAGATATAATCCCATGTCATTTTCCATAAATCTTCGTTGAATTAACAAGCCCAATCATTAGATGCATGTGTGAGGGTGGTGGAAGAGTCATCTCATCTAGTTATTAAACTATGACGCAAAATACTATTATGTAAGAGGTAAATGTGATATCCATGTCACTTATGATAGCACAAGCTCAATATAATCATATTTGAGAACAATGAGAGAAATGAAGTAGGAGAGAAGAAGGAAAATGAATTTGAAGTGGAATAAGAAAAAACTTTCAGAAAATACTTTTGTAATTGCAGAAAGTGAAGAAAATATATATTTAGTGATAGGAAAAACTAGATATACATAAAGGAGATTGGATACATCTTCTTGAAACTTGAATTTATGTGGAGAATGACGATTTTATGTTTATCAATGATTTGTATTCAGAAATTATTCAAGGAGCATGTCTTATGGTGGTTGCAAGAACTCTTCTTGCAACTAATTTCCTAAAGTCTATAGCTGAAATATTCTTGATAGGTCTATAGTACATGCCTAAATGGGATGGAGGTTGTATAGGGGACAATATTGGAGGAAATCAAATCTTATCCCTTGGGTTGTGTAGAGTAATGACACAAAGAAGTAGGTGGTTGGATACGTTTGAGTCATGTCATTGTATTTTTTTCGATATTGGATTATATATGTCAATTCTAATTACTTGCAAGAGTTTCTATGTCCTTGTGGACTAGGTAACTTGTGATGAGATAATTGTACAATAGATATTACAATTCGGTGGAACATCTAACTTCTAGAACATGTTGTATAAATAATTTTGAAGATAACTTTATGATCAATACCTTTATTTATAGTGTAATGGAATGCTTGAATGTTATGTTTAGTTCATGATATGTCTATTTAGAAAATGGGGTACAAGTTAGAATGAGTTGTACTCAAGAATTTTAAAATTGTATTAGTTGCACAAACATATATGTGAAGTGTTGTACAAAATTTTATTTTTAAACTAGAATTAAAGTTATTTGAACGGTAACAGGGATAGACATTTTTTTTTGAATTATAAATGATAATGAATATATTAATGTTAAATGTTACCCTGTAATAATGATAATAATGTAATTTTAAAATCATAACTAACCTAGAATTCAAATTTATGTTTAATATCCTCTGGTTTGTGAGCTAAGAGACTTTTGTCCACTTAATAATTTGAATACCAATATCTACCCAAAAAAAAGTACTTTACACGGGATATAAATATATAATATTTTTTATAAATAAAAAAATCTTAACCACCAAAATGTACCTAAAAATTATAATTATTCGAGAAGATTTTATATGGAATGTATGTATTATACCACTTGTATTTAACCTTCAAAATTATCTAGATATTCCATGCATATTACCCATAGTTAATATACAACTTCGTCGTCTCTGAAGATTAGGAATAATGTTTCAAAAAACAATCACGAAATTGTCAAACAGGCCATGAGTAAGGCTTACAAAACGAAGGGAGTCATATTCCGGCAGTCGTGTCGTGGTTTACGTTGTTCACGCTATTAATGATCGGATTAAAACGGAGAGGGATACCATAAAATAATAAATTTGTTGAAACTTTCCTTAAATACCAATTTTATTAATGTTGAGAATCCATATCAATATTAACATTAATATTAATATTAATATTTAATAATAGTGACGTGTAAGAAGCAATATACAATTTGGATGACTTTCTAAATTTGCTTTGATATTGGATAGTGCTCCAATACTAAAATTAATGTTGAGTTACTCCATATAAATATCAATATGTTAAATATATCACCCAAAAAAATAATTACCGAAAATATACCTTCTCTATTTAATGAATGATAGTTGCGTTTGAGTGGTAGTGCTCCAATACTAAAATTAATGTTGAGTTACTCCATATAAATATCAATATGTTAAATATATCACCCAAAAAATAATTACCGAAAATATAGTTTCTCTATTTAATGAATGATGGTTGCGCTTGTGTGGTAGTGCTCCAATACTATAATTAATGTTGAGTTACTCGATATAAATATCAATATGTTAAATATATCACCCAAAAAAATAATTACCAAAATATAGTTTCTCTATTTAATGAATGATGATTGCGTTTGAGTGGTTGTTAAATTTTTGAGTGGTTTATTAAAATTCATTCAATCTTTATGCAGTGTAACCAAATACATTTACAACTAATAATAAAATCCTTCAATTGTCGTTGTAGTTTCATTTTTTTCCATATTTAATGAATATAAGACCGTATAAATATTTATATATTTAAAGATTATTGTTAACCTTAAAATTATTATTATTTTTTTTCTCGGTAAAAAACTAATTCTATTAAGAAAACGTATGGTACAATGCGGGATTACAACCAGGAGAAACAAGAACAAAGGCAGCCGGAAAGGATTGGTTGTCCACCTCGGCTCCTAAGAGAGAAAGAGTAGAGAAAAAAGCTAAACAAGAAGAAACAGAAGGAATAGAGGAGCAGGAACAGAGCAGAGGAATCTACCCATCATGTGCGGAATCCACTATTCTGCATTTTTTCCCTTTCTTTTTGCCAACTTTGACCCACTCAGGGGGGTTTTGCTGAGCTGGCGTGATTTGCAAGCTGAGATGCGCCGACGGAGATGTCTCCTTGTCCGAGTCCGAGGATGAGGTTTCATGGATCCTTTTCTGAGAGGCTGGTGTGACGGACGCAACTGTTGGATCAGCCAAGGACGGATCCGGTTCCGGCGCAGCTGCCTCACCTTCCTTGATCTCTTCCTCTTCATCTGAGCTGAAATCAAAATCATCCATGGGAGGAGGATCATGAGGCTTCCAGCTTTTGGATTTCTGCTTAGTGTTGGCTTTCTTCTTTTGGGCTGGCATCGTGGGACAAGAACTCTGAAGGTGGCCTGTAAGATGACAGTTGCGGCATCGGAAGGCTGTGTTCTCGTAGTCCAGAGTCTGAGTCCAGTGGAAATCTCCTATTTTGAGATTGATCTGGTCCGGGAGACCTTTGCTGATATCTATTTCTACACATATCCTGGCATAAGTGTATAAGCCCTTTTCCCCTCTATAGACGTCAGTGTCTAAAAGCCTGCCTAGAGTGTTGCCGATACCTTGAAGTACTGCAAAATGCCAAAGATTTGCTGGGAGGTTTGGAAGTCTGACCCAGATGGGAAGCTTGGTGATGACTGCTGTGGATGGATCGAACTCTTGGAACCAAGGAGTGAGGAATAAGCCAGCGGTACCCCAAAACCATGGGCCACCAGTTAAGGCTTTTTGATAATCCGTCTCAAAGGCAAACACTACGATAAAAAATCCTTTTGAGCATAGCAGAACCTTGCAGTTATTGGTCCAGTTAGAGTGGATCCATTGGTAGAGGTCTGCTGTGCGGGGCCATAGCCCATTAAACCTGCATATAAGGCCTTGATCCGCAAAATGTTGGGTTTGCTCATCCAGCGATGGATGCTTTATTTCTATGGAGGGGGTTTCCTCCAGTTTGTCCACCAGGAAAGGCTTAGGAGCTTGAGCAGGTGGATCTGTTTTCTTTGGAGTCTTAGCATGGACAGCATCCTTGTAAGAAAAAGCCTTAGCTGAGGATGACTGTCCTGCAGCGCCTCCTCTTAAACGCAGGATGAGTTCTATGGAGGAATTTCTCTGGATGCTGTAAAAAGACAGGGGGTTGAGATCCTCAAGCTGTTTACCTGCGTGGAGAAGTCGATATGCTGCAGAGGGAGTCCCCAACTTGATCTCCAGAGCCAGCTTGAGGTCTAGCACTAGATCCGTCGCTCTTACCCATTGTAGCATGGTTTTGCCGCTAAGGAGTCTGATTTGAATCTGGAATGATGTGGAAGATGGGGAAGATTCTGTATGCCTTTTTCCCCATTCAATCTGTGGAGAGGGTGGGCCAATGTCCTGATATGTTTTCGAATCCTGTATTTGTCTCAGGAGCAGGGGCGGATGCGGATCTGCTGTTAAGAGACAGCCCTTTGGTCTTTGCCCCGATCCTTCGAACTTATTCATGCTCAGAGCGATCCAGTAGCCGACGGCGGCCAAGGGCAATGAGACGGCGGAGCTAGGGTTCGCCATCGTCTCTCTACAGGATCGATCTCTTGAATACATGCTGCGTTTTTCCTTCCCGTAAGCGCCATTTTTGCTGAAGGACGCTCCTTTGCTCAAGAAACTGGTGCCGATCATAGGGTGCGGTATATCTGTTTGGGGCAGAAGTACAGGGTTCTGTTCCCCATTTTCGCAGACGCAGGGCCAAACATCCGCGTAGGAGGACGCATCCATATGTAACAGTGTGGATCGGTTATTTTGAGAAATATATCCCCGGACATTGAAGAGGGGCCAGGGCCATCCTGTGGATAATGATCCGAGACCAGTGTGGGGGGAAGCCCTCCAGCATCGTTTACCTTGGTTCGAATCCATTTTCTTCTTTTCATCAGGTAAACCAGACCAGATCCCGTGGGTAGCCTCGAGCTCTGTGACTCCCGCTGCTGGGCTCAGAGCCGATTCAGTATTCAGAAGTTGTCTGGGGGCGGCGGCGGCATCAAACCTGTCTACTGAAACCCTAAACTCAAGAAATCCTGCCATCGCTCCGTCAATAACACAATCGTAAACCATCCATGAATGAATACCTTAAAATTATTATTAATACAAAAGTGAATATCTATTAATTGGTTATATTTAATAGTGGAAATATTTAATTTTGATTTAATTTATATGAAATGGTTAGATAAGATGATTATTAATGAATAATTAAATATTTATTAATATTATTTATATTTAATTGATTTATTTTAATAATTATTGAATATAAAATTGATTTTTATTATTTATATAAATAAATAATATGTAGAAAAAGTTAATATAAATAAAAATATATATAAAATATAAATTTACAATTATTTTTATAATATATTTTATGGTTAAAAAATTGTTCTTTCAAATAACAAACTATATATTCGAATTTAAAAAATTATGATTGGTAAATCTATATATACTTTAGCAACAAATGGCAACACAAAAATAAGTACCGTGTTCATATTAAAAATCATTTTTTAATATATAAATATAGATTGATCTATTATATAAAAGAAAGAAAATATTAAACTAAAATAATTTTAATTAATTTCTCTGTAGTTTATAATTTATAATGTAATAAAAAGAAAATTTTAAATTAAATTAATTTTAGATTTAAGACTTTTGTAATCCATAATATAGATATAAACTTTTCAGATTAAAAATTTATATATAAATTAATTTTAATTAAATTATTAACGAGATTATTATTATTAGTTTATATATTTATAATCATATTTATTAATAATATTAAAATATGACTAAATTGATTTAAACATTTAATAATATTAGAATTAGAATTATAAAATTATAAATTATCAATTCATATTTAAATATATATTATTTTATTTTATTTTTGGTAGGCAAGCACTCTTTAAACTAGTGACCTATCACAAGGAGTGTCTTAACAGTGCACTCATTCATCGTCAATCCAAAGCCCTGTGGGCTTAAATATAAATAAAATTAAAAACTATATTGTTAAATAATTATATTATGCAATACATAAAATTAAAAATTAAAAATTAAAAATTAAAAATTAAAAATTAAAAATTATATTGTAAAGTCTATGGGTTTAAAATAGATGGTGATTTGATGTATTGTTGAGTCAAGTAAAGGTCACATGTTTCAAATTATGTTGGCAAAAATCCAATAATAAGATCTCTAGTGATTTTGAAGGCTTAGATGTCTTCCTCAATTTAAAAGTGAAACATGTTTGAATACAAACAACTTATCCAAAAATAATATATTATAAAAAAAACATATTATGCAATTTAAAATACTAATCTAATTTTATTAATTAATAATATTTATTATAAAATAAAATAAAATAATTATTCTAAAAATCACCGCATTATAAAATTATATATATATATATATATATATAAATGGTAATTCAAAATTCAAATTACCCTTAACTCATCAGTGAAAAAAATAACCAACAAATAAAACAAAACACTCTAATAATAGCTAAGACCATATCCTCACACGTTTTAATCCAATATATAAATTATAATTCAAAGTGAAAATCACCTTTAACTCATTAAAAAACAAAGAAAACAAAACACACGATAATAAGAGCTAAGACCATATTCACACGTGTTAATCTAATACTTATCTGCGAACTCCCCGAAACGATAAAAACAATATGTACTCCCTTATAATCAAGAACATATACTATTTATCTACGCATGTCAATAAAAACATAAAAACAGTATATCGTACCTTGTAATCTAAGAACCAAATACAAACGATTTATGCTGTTTTGAAACAAGGTTTTTTTAGTTATCTTGATGAAACTCAAGATGAAATTCAACTCCTGTAACTATAAATCTAGGCTATGTGTAACAGTCTGCAAGCTGTACATAATAGTAATTAATTTATGATTTAACAAAAGCCGAGACATCCAGCAGGTCATATATTCAATTAAATTTGAACTTCCATCTCATAGATTTCACCCAACCAAACTTACACCCAACCAAACTTACAGTTAAACCCCATATCAAGCTACCTCCAGGATAGGGCGTTTGTTGTCATGGGGAAAGACAACAATTATTTACTTACGAGCATCGTCAACGTACACATACGTTGAAGAGATACAGTAACGACAAATATTAGAAGGAAATTAACGAAAACTAAGACGATATGATATGTCGGGATATCAGAATTCAGTATGGTTTCTGCCCTACATAGTTCCCAGGCGGATCGTAGTTGCAGATAACGAATATCCAGCCGTTGTTGCATTGAGCTTGAGCGCAGCCGAGCCTCTTGGAATCTCTCCACACCACCTGAGTATAGTGCCCACATACTTTACCTTCAGCGCAGGTATTAGAAGTGTAATCGTAATCTTGCTTCTCATTAACCCAGGCCGTCACGGCACCTCCCACTGGATCTGTTATTCCGTAACCCTCGAAAAGATTTTCTCCATATTGACCACCAGAGTGCTGCAGAGCGCAGTCTCCTATGCGCTGGTTTGCATAATTTTGTGCGTAGGCCGCGACGGTATCGTCCCATGCGAGAGCCTCGACACCCACTTGGGCTCTGGCGTCATTGTGAGGAGATAAGAATTGCTGTTGCACATCTTGCCCTTGCCCTACCAAGCAGTAGCATGCTATTTGCAGAAAAACGGCATACTTGAAAAACCACTTCATATTGAACAAACTAAGTGAATAACTTTCAATCCCAAAAGAAAGAATGAAATCACTCGCCGCTCACTCAATTCAATATGTGAAAACAAGCAAGCGGTTATGTATATTTATAGCAATTCTCAACCACAGATCGCTTCTACAATATGGAGGAAAATGTGGGGAGGATGTATGGTATGAGTTAGTCTTCATTTATCTCAATCTAGAAGAACGCCGAGCCTTGACTGACATGAATCTCATCAGAGAATTCCCCGTAAATTTTGCAAGTGAAGGATAGCGAAACATGGAGATGTTGGACCCGCTTCCGCATTGTTATCGGTTTTGACACGGCTGTTTGAGAGGCAGACTTTCATTGAATATCTCAAATTTTACAGTTTCTTCTGCTCCAAGTTCTATCATTTTATCATAGAATATTGACAGGGGAAAAATGTTTTAGTTGTATTTGACTAGTAAATAACGGTGTGAATCGTGATATAGGTAAAGGTGTCTATCAAATCCAATCTCCATTACGAAGCAATTTTATCTGCTTTCCAAAAGGTTATCTGCTTTCCAAAAGTTGTGCGAGGGATTGTTACTGGTGTCAAAAGTGGTCAAAATTTAGTAATTTTTTTTCCTGATTAATCTTTTTTTTAATTTAGCAATAGTGTTTGAATTATGTTTTTACTGTAAAAATGGTTCAAAATTATTGAAAAAAATCTCTAAAGCATCTAAAATGTTTAAATTTATAGCTTTAACTTAAATTTAACTAAAAAAACCAAAAAACTAAAAAAAACAAACTATCCAATTTTATCAAAATCTTGTTAAAATTTCTAGAATAAATTTACATGCCAATCGCTTTCCAATATACACTAAAGTTAGTGTCTTCAAATTTCAACCAACCATTTTGTCCGCTGCGCGCTGGCAAGACTTATCAATAAACAAAAATTGGTGAACTATATAATGTGGAAAGTAGGATAGCCATATTTAATGTGGATTAATATTAGGTTTACCAAGTTTATGGTACTTCCGTAAAGGGATAAGCAGTACCGATAAGATAAGAACGTGAAGGAACTGACATAAGCTGGTGGATGTATCGGGTAAACGCACAAGTGGATTGCGAAATACTGGCATCTTAATTGGCATCTTCTTTTGACGGTTTCGATAAAATTGAGACTTCTGAGCCTCAACTTTTAACATCCACATATTTGCATTTTAATCGGATACGAACACTTCTTCCTGGGCCATGGAACGACTGAAATAATCTTCAATGATATGGTTTAACTTTTACCTACTCATCTATTGATTAAAAATCAATCCGGTAATTTTTTTTCGTTAACACTGATGGAATTATAAAATTTCTTTCATTAACATCAATGTTATTCTAAAATGGCATAGCTTGGAGTTAATTTATTATATATTTTGATGAAACAATCGATTTATTTGTCTTCGAATGAGTTCTAATTTTTTGAATTGGTAATAATACTTTGAAAGATTTTAGAGTTTAATGTTTCCGTGAGAAGAGTAGTTTTGCTTTAATATTTGCTGATTATTTATATTTAGGTATTTAAATGGTTTTATCACAATGTAAAATTGGTAATAATATTTTGAAATTTTTCCAGGGTGGATGTTTATATGAGATGAGTAATATAGATTTAACATTTTTGGATTATCCACATTGAAGTTTTTAAAGTTAACCTTTAGAGCCATCAAATGTGACTCATTTTTATGTGAAATGAGTAATTTAGATTTAACATTTTTGGCTTATCCACATTGAAATTTTTAAAGTTGACCTTTGGAGCCATCAAATGTGACTCATTGTTAACAAAGATTATTACGTTTTATTTTATCTTTAAGAAAAAGCGAAGAATTTTACATTTTTATCTTAACTTGTTAAAAAGCCTATGTACACCAAGCTTGAAAAAAAGGAATTATTTTAAGTTCATTGGAACCAAAATCTTGATCAGTATTATATCTAATCAATTAAATTCTATAAAAAAAAAATTCAAATTTCTTGTTAGTTAATTTAGTTTTTAATTTAGATTTTTATCTTATAATTATTAATGAAAAATATTCATATATTCATATTATCTTCTTTACATCAACCAATAAAATTTCATATATACTTATTTTTCACATTTAGTTAATACAATTATGAAATAATTATACAAACTATCAAACAAAAAATAACATTTTGTTAATATATATTTATTTTTTACAATTTATATGAAATTACAATATTAACTATGGAGTAACAAATAAAATCATATGAATACACGACCAACCTCGTTCTCACAGTGTTCGAAATCATTATAACCACATTCATAACCATAAACCATTATTAAAAAAATTATCAACGCATTATAATAATTTATTATATTATAGGAGGTAATTTGAACTTAGGTGCAAAAGTTAATAATCGTTCTCCCATCACCCAAAATAACCTAATTAACACCGAATTTCACCTACTTGCAAAATTATTAACTCAAAAAGTTTTACATATATATTCGAACCATCAAGCACATCAATACTATTATGGGACATTTTTTGATCAACAATGTTATTATTGTATCCAAGGGTTAAGGAATGATAAATCCCGTAAAAATATAAATCCCTTAAAATTAATATGGGAAACCGGGGAAGAATTACTTTTAATTGTTATTGATACGAATTTTGATGAATTTTTTTTCTTAAAGAAAACCAGAGATATCAACGGTACAACAGTCCTTATCTCTTTTTTCGGTAGTTATTGGTAACAATGACTAAGGAAATGCGGGGTTCACGAGCCAATAACTAAGGAAATGCGGGGTTCACGAGTTATTATTATTTGATTGAAAATAGCTTTTTGTATATATCGGAAATGCTAGGTTCAGGAGTTGTTATTCTAAAATGGTTTTTTTTACTGAAGTTTGAGAATTCAGTTGTGAAAGTGGAGATGCGTGTAGAAGGAAGAAAATGCATAAGACATATTTTCATTTCTGCACTTCCTGCACAACATGTTTTATGCGCTATTGTACCATGAATATGCGTAATTTTTAATACCAAATCACTATGGTAACATGATATTCAAAAATCCTCATTAATATATGTATAAATGCTTATTTTAATAATGCTCTATTAGAATTGGTATATAAATGTTTTGTAGTATTGGTAAGGGAGATTGAATAAATTTTGATTTTTAGAACCATATCATTTGGTCGATAGTAGTGATATAACCATGCCTATATTGAAATTTTAATGATGGATAAACCTACACTTAGAATATATAAGATTTGGGAGGTCGTTTCTTTTGGGTACATGCGATTTGAATTTAAAGGTCTCCACAATCGATAACATGGATGGATATTTCTATTTGGGTACATGTTTTTGAATTTTAAACATGTGTGGAAGAAGGGTGCAAAGTGGGGAATGTGTGGAGAGGTGTGGAAGTTGGGATGTGTGGAGAAGGAGGAATAATACAGAAGAGACATTTTCACTTTGTCATGTCCCACATAACGCTTGTTATACAGGATTTATGATTGCAGACAAAAGTATCTCCCTTAGGTCGGTGGCTAACCTAGAACAACCAAGAGACAAGGAACCCAATGCTTTTCCTTAAAGTAAATAGATGACAAAGTGAAGCCTACCTGGAAGCCTTCATAAAATTCACTCTTTCTTTAGCTTGGAAGATCCAATTTGAGCTCTGAATGCCAAGATTAGAACTTGCACTGTTAGATAACACAAGCCAAAAAACTACGATATCTTACATTATCACCTAAATACTCAATTCAATAGGTCAACATGGTATTGAAATATATGAAATAACGACACCACATATAGGAAAACAATGAATTGACATGTCCTTTCCTTGTCATCATATGCACCTCTAATCACCCTAAATGCATGAGATAATAACTACTCACTGCAGCAGCACAAGGGCATACTCACTCTCCAAAATCCAACACCCAACCACATAGAAGGTTGGGAATATATAGAGAAATAGGGTAAGTTGGGAGTTCTTATCCAATTACAAATATAAGGTTTAAGATCCACGTTTGATGGAGGGATAGGATCGAAGGATAAGTGGTGAAAACTCCAAAGTAGGATAGGATAGGATTCTGAATGTTTTATCCAAGCTAAGTAGTTAAAACAAATTCTAGAAACTGCTAGAAGGGGAAGCTTCCAGAATCCTGATCATTCTCCAAAATTTCTAGAACCAACGCAGGTGAAAATGGGAGAAACCTGTTGGTGACCAACACAGGCCAAAGTAGAGCAGCTTGTAGGTGATTTCACCCCAGTAGGTATATAGGGAGTGTTGGTCCTAAAACTGGCCAGATGATATAGTTTTAGGGCTGAAATTATGAGGAATAAAGGGAACATGCTTAAGGCTTTGTGCGATATGGTGACAAGGAGGAATAAGATGTTGATTATCTCATTAGGAGGCTCACTGATCGGATGTAACAAAATGGCCTATAACAACTCTTCTTTCGCACTTGCATGAACTCTTTTTAATGCGATATGCAATACATGAAATTCACCTTTTTCAATCTATTTAATGTAACACAAAAGATGATAATATTTAATGTTTTGAAATTAAACCTAGTTTATAAATTTAATTTTAATTTAATATAATTTAATTTTAATCATAATCAATTTGAAAGTGCGAAGAAAATAAAAAGGTGTAAGAACCACCATTTCCACCTCGAAAGCATGGTTTAATACTAGATGCACATCAAATAAGAAGTGGAGAGTTGGATGGATTCTAAGCTCATGAGGATTTGGAAAGATCTATGATTCATGGGGATATGAAATAAAAATTGTGGACAATCAAAATTCCTCCATTAGTTTATTTAGATTCCTCCATTAGTTTATTGTATTTAATTCATGGAATTAAATGGTTAGAGCTTGTTATTTTTAGTTTCAAATGAATAGTTTTGTGTGGATATATATTCATCGATTTATCTAAGAATGATAAAAATAAGTCGCATTAAGTGTGAGATTACTCAGAGAAAGCAACAATTTATTTCTTTGGACTACATGTCATAGATATGTGGTGCAACCACTCTTCGAAACTGCAACACTTTCAGGCCTCAAACCACTCCTATTCGGGCTCAGCCATATTTGAACCTCCCCACAAATTCTTTCCTATGTAGGCCTAGCCTCATTCATGCTCCGCACCAACACTATTCGACATGGGCCTGACTCGGGTGTTGGACGTACACTATTTCAGCCTAGGCCTAGGCCTCAATCAGGTAGTGTACACATGTTGTTTAGTCCTGGGTGTGGGCCTCATTCGAGCCTCGGACTACCAATACTCCATAGCTGCAATAGTTTTCACTGTCCTGAGATCTCAAAGGATGAAAATTCGTTATGGGCCATTGATCATCTAATCGATGTATATCAATATTTTGCAATAAGATCTCTAAATTTTGAGGTTGGTGTTGCTAAATGTTACTTGGGAGAGAAACAAATAGTATATTAACCCTCACCGTTAACATGATGGTTGGAACTTCGGTGGTATGCTCTCTTTCCCAATATTCTTACATCCTTTTGCTGGAACACTTTTTCTTTTTCATTAAATTAAAACCCTTATTTCCATTGGCGCGAGGGAGTTCCTTTACTTCCCGATAAAACCATCTTCCCTTCTTTATATCAACATAATTATAGTATATATATATTGGAATTCAGGGTGGAGAATATATATATATTGGAATTCATGCGGAATATGTATTATTGGAAAGAGTTCTTTCATCAGTTAAGTGTGTTTTAGTTTAGAAATTAGTTCCTATTTTTTAAGTGTTAGTTTTAACTCTCCTCTTATTCGTATGTAAATTTATATATTTTTGATGATTAATGATCAATGATTGAGAGTTATACGTGAGATAGTCTCCAGTGCATCTTTCTCCCTTGTCAGCGGCTAAATTTCAAAATATATTTTATTTTATTCCTTTTTTAACGGAGCTAGTGATATTTGGTGGCTCTCTCACTGCCTAAGTGGAAGAATTGTGCCCCTTGGTCTTGGTGGCTGGTACGAAGGAGGCCTGGCGATGACGCGATTTGCTGAGGAATAGAACGAGATGCTTTTTTTTCCTCTGAGGCAAAACTTGAGAAGCGCGGGATATATACCTTACAGTCGCGCTTCCCTAGCTTTGGAGCAACACGAGATTTTGCCTGAAACGCGCACTTATCGCCCTTTGCTCAGAGAGATTCTGAGCAGGGCATGCCAGAAGCGCAGAATTGACTGATATAAAGGGAACTGCTGCATTTTGGAAATCGATCGGTGGCCCTGTGATTGTTGATCAGAGCGCTTTCATGGTTGCAAGCTACCTGACGTGGAGAATGATCACTCTGAGGTTGAGATCACTCTATTAGTTCAACTACTGTGGAGTGTAAGCGTGGATCTACCCATAGTGTGAATGCACCGAGAGGTTTAAAGCTTGTTTTTGTTGGTAAACACTCGGATCAAGCCTCAGATCTGTGTTCTCTCTCAAGGGATGTCAGAACTGCGTAGTGTGAGTCGACGAGTGATGAAACAATAACATCATGTGTCTAAGCCTGGAGAAAAAAGAGAGATTGTGTAGATTCGCTCGATAGGCTGCGTAAGAGGATAGAAGCCAGCGAAGGAGATCCACTCGATAGGCTGCATTGAAGGCAGCGTGAAGAGAGCCAGCAAAGTAAATTTCTCTGGCAGGCAGCGTGATGAAATCCACGCATGCTGAGGCAGTGTGGTCAGTGTCAGGGCTACATAAGTGTAGCTGCGGTGGTGGCACCATGGTGCCGAGCTCAGGTTTCCACGGAGGGATCCGAGGGGTGGTTTGGTAGCATTTAGAACTATAGATTTGAATTCATGGAGAATCAGTGAGCGTGGAGGCTCCAGTAGGATTATTTGTTTTCCTCAGTGCCTGCATGGTGAGATTCGATTCCTCTATTTAGAGAGATACATTTTTTTGGTGTTCGACTGTGGTGGTGTGTTGCACCTATCACTTCTAAAACTGAAGAGAAAAACGACCGCAGCTTTAGTGGGAGGAATTATCGCATCAAAGCTATTATACATAAGATCAGAGAGAGGAATGAACCCCTCCAACTCGGTGACCAATGTTCATGGGTAAATTTGTGTGTGTTTTTTTTTTATTATTATTATTATTATTATTGAGATTGTCTTGTTGATGTTTTTTAAGGCCTACAAGTTGTAATAAGCCAAATATCACTCCTCTAGATCTGGAGATAGATTTATTGGTGACAGATCTCGTAATTGAATTCACTTTTTTGATCCATTGGTGGAGGTTGAAAGTTTTTTTTAAGGAAGATCTGTAGATTGATCTATCATGACGAGCAAAAAATTCGATGGGTCAAATTATTCAAACTAGAAATTCAAATTGCAGGCTCTGATTAAGGGGAAAAGTGAGTGGGAGATTAAAAATGGGGATGAATTGAAGTGGACTACAGCTAGAGGTGGAATAGCTGCAGCAATTCAAGATTGGGAGAAGAGGGAGAACAAAGAGAAAGTGTTGTTGAAATTGGAAAGGCTGCAATATCCCTCACATCCTTCAATGTAAATCAGCAAATGTTATTTGACAACTCTCAAGAATTTGTATAAGATAAAGAATACAAATTGCTTATTGTTCCTAAAGAGAATGATTCTTTCCATCAAAATGGAGGGGAGTGAATCAGTCGTTGCATTCATCTCTCAGATCAAGGAGTTGAGAAATAAGTTGGATGATATAGGAGAGACAATATCGAACACTGATATTTTCATGGTTACCATGAATGGTATGACTTATGATTATTAGATGTTTATTATAGGCCTGAACACAAGGGATAAACCCCCCCATTTCAAAGAATTGACAGTGATCTTGATACAAGAGGAAGAGAGGTGGATGACTATGAAACCCCATAATTCAGATCTAGTGTTAATGGCAAAGTAAAAACCATTCAAAGGGAAATCAAGTGGAGGAAAAAAAGGAAGAGGTACACCACAGAGAAATCTACCTCAAGATATGTCTTTGACCAAAAATGATTCAAGGATCAAATGTTTTTATTATGAAAAATCTGGTCACATTGCTAGGAATTCCCATAAGAAGAACCTTGATGAAAATCAATATAGACATAAGAAGCATGCAGGGTACTTTTTTGATGAAGGTCATAATAAGAATCTCAGACTGTTTGTATTTGATTGTACTCTCTACCGAGAATGATGAAGCAAAAACTTGGTTTGTGGATTTAGGAGCTTCCACTCGCATAACAAGTAACAGACATTCGTTTGAAAATTTTAAAGAAACCAGCAGTGATGCTAATATCTACTTTGGTGATGACAGAGGGTACCAGATTAAAGGGTATGGAAATATTCTTTTGGTGTTACCTGATGGTAATATTAGGCATATTCAAAATGTGATGTATGTACCTAGAATTAAAAATAATCTTATCTATGTCTCTATGATAAAAGATCAAAATATTAAGGTATAATATTTTAAGTATTATTGTGTTATTACAGATTTGTTGGATCATATGAAGCTAACTGCATCAGGTACTCAAGTTGCAGGTATGTACAAGATGAATATAAGAAGTGCACCACACCAAGCCTTAACTTCAATAGTTATGAGTAGAGAAATTGTGGCATCAAAGATTTGGTCATATCAATTTTCATGACCTACTGTTACTTTAGAAACAAGGTATGGTCAATGGTCTCCGTGTTTAAAAAAATATTCATGTTGAATGTGAAGGATGTGCCCTTGGGAAGATGCATAAGGATGATTTACCCTCAAATTGAGTTAGAAATAGAAGAGATATACTAAACCTTTTGCATGCTGATATATGTGAGTCGATGGAGACAAGGTCATTAGGAGATGCTTACTATTTTTTATTATTTGTTGATGATTGCACAAGATTTACCTGGATATATTTTTCTGAGAAAGAAGAGTCATACCTTTTAATATTTTAAAGAGCTCAAAAGCATGGCTGAAAAATAGACAGATAAGTTCAATAAAATTCTTCCCTTAGATCAAGGGGGAGAATACAAGCAAGGTGGCTTGATCAAATATTGCAAGGACCATGGGATAGTTTAGCAGGTCACAGTACCCCACACTCCTCAACAGAATAGGGTTGCAAAGAGGAAGAAAAAAAACCTTTTGGAGTGTGCACGTACCATGTTAAAAGGTAAGAACCTGTCTAATAGTTTTTGGGCAAAATCAATAAATATTGTAGTGTATTTAAAGAATAGGAGTCCAATAAAAAGCCTTGATCTTAAGACTCAATTCGAAGCTTTATTAGGTTTTAAGCCTATAGTTAATCATTTAAGAGTTTTGGGCTCGAAATCTTTTACTCATGTTCCAAAAGAGGATAGCAAGACACTGGTTTCATAGGCCATTAAATGCATTTTTGTAGGGTACTATACAAAGTTTAAAGCATATAAACTATTTAATCCTTTTACTCACAAAGCGTTTTTGAGTAGAGATATAGTATTCCATGAGTAGGTTGACAATGGAAACTGTAATAAAGGCCATGAAGAGTGGCACATGACTTTGCCCGTGGAGGATGGAACTGATGAAACAAGGGACAACCATGATCAACAACAACAACAAAAGGAAGTATCAGATGATACAAATGTAGTCAGCAGTCTAAGTACATTGAGGAATGATCAAAACAAATTTGAGGCCAATCCAATACCAAGAAGATCAGGTAGGCAGATTCTCCTACCATCGAGGTATAAGTACTATGCCCTCATGACAAATATCTTGAATGTTGTTGTGCCCTTAAAATATAAAGAAGCTAGTCAATTTGATGAATGGAGGGCTCCCATGAGAGACAAATACGAGTCTATAAATAGGAATAGAACCTGAGATCTATATGAACTACCTGAGGTAAACAACCCATAGGTTGCAAATGGTTATACAAGCCTAATTTTAAAGAAGATATTAGTATAGAAAAACATAAAGATAGGCTAGTGGCAAAGGGGTACTCATAGAAAGAAGGTATAGTCTATGAGGAAACCTTCACTCCTGTAGCTCAATTAGACACAATTAGAATGTTAATTGATTTCACTACAAAACATCATTGGATGATGCACTAGCTAGATGTGAAATCTTCTTTCTTAAATGGTGAATTAAAAGAATAAGTTTACTTAATGGAACCTCAAAGGTTTTTTAAATAGGGGAATTAACATTTAGTCCGTAGATTGAGAAAAACACTATATGGATTGAAATAGGCTCCCAGGTCATGGTATGAAAAAATTGACTCATTTATCTTATATCATAGTTATAAGAGGAGCAAGAATGACCCTAATCTATATATTGTGTTTGATGAAAAGGGGGAAATTGTTTTGATTTATTTATATGTAGATGATCTTATTATTATAGGAAATGTTTATGAGATCATTAAAGAAATAAAAGTGCAGATATCACAAGTTTTTCAGATGAAAGACGTTGGAGAGTTACACTATTTTTTGGGTCTTGAAGTCTAGAGAGACTCTGGGTAGGCCCTGTTTGTCTCAAGGAAAGTTTGTTAGGGGTCTATTGAAAAAATTCAGAATGGATCAGTGCAAATATGTATCAGTTCCTTTATAGAATAATATCAAACTTTAGCATAATGATGGTTCTAAGGAGCTACATTGTATAGACAACTGGTTGGAGGTCTGACTTACTTTACTACAACTAAGACTGACTTAGATTTTTCAGTTAGTATATTGGGCCAATTCGTATCAAATCCTCTTGGGAATCTTCAAGGAACCTTAGAATTTGGTGTTAAATATGTTGATTCTTGTGATGTTACATTCACAGGGTTTTCAGATTCAAATTTGGTCGGAAATCTGCATGACGGAAGGTCCTTAACATGTTACACTTTTAGCATTCGGTCTAGGGTCATTGCATGGAGCAGTAAGAAGTATAATAATGTATCTTTGTCTCTAAGAGAAGAAGAGTATGAAGAAATGTGTGCAGCAACGTGTGAGGCAGTTTGGTTGAGGATACTTCTCCATGATGTTGGAGAAGAAACAAAGGATGCAACAATTATTAGATATGACAACCAAATCTCAATCAAACTTGCAAACAATCCCATGTTTCAAAAAAATATAATGCATATTGATACACAGTTTCACTTTGTTAGAGAGAAGGTTCAGTCAAATAAATTTATATTGAATAATGTAATACTTGTGATAATGCAGCAGACATTTTTACCAAGCCCCTTGGAAGAATTAAATTTGAACTATTTAGGGAGATGTTAGGAGTACTGGTGAACCTTTTCTCCATTAAGGGCGAGTGTTGTAATTAATGGAGAATATTTATTATTGGAGAGAGTCTATTCATTAGTTGTATGTGTGTCCTAGTTTAGGAATTAGTTCCTACATTCTAGGTGTTATTTCTAACTCTCCTATTCTTATTTAAACTTATATTTTCTTGATGATTAATGATCAACGGTAGAGCGTTCTGCATGAGGCAGTCTCCAGGTGTAGCCTTCTCACCTGTGAGCTACTAAGTTTCATAATATATTTTATTTCTTCCATTTTTAACAAAATACACACACACATGTGTGTGTGTGTATATATATATATATATATGTATATGTATATGTATATGTATATGTATATGTATATGTATATGTATATGTATATGTATATGTATATGTATATGTATGTATGTATGTATGTATGTATGTATGTATGTATGTATGTATTGGGTCCTACATGAAACCTGGCCAAGGTACTATTGATCAGGAGACGATCTTTCTCTCATGTAGAAAAATTCACTTTTAGGCACAAAGTTTGATAAAGATCATCTAAAATATAGAGCAAGCTAATTGTTTATACCCCGTAAATCAATCAAACTTTCTATCGTCTGAGGCTCGCTCCTTGTTATATTTGAAAACTAATTCAATTGGTAGGTACATCTCAAGGTCAGGAGTTAGGCACTCTCACCATGCTTCCATTGTGATTTGGCCTGAAGCTCTAACCTTCAACTGGTTGGGGTTGGGTTTCTCACATTCTTATATAAATAATGAACTTGAAATTTCTTACTGCTTCCATGCCCTTTATCTTAGATTCCACGCCATTTATCTTAGGTTTTGTTAGCTTTTGTGAGCGTGAGATTTGTTGCACTTGTTCTTGTAATTTTGATATATCATGTAGCATTTCTTCCTCTTCTTCACAAGTCATGCTAGAGCTTTCAGGTTCCTTACTAGGTGTTCGCATTTTCTTTCCTCGGGGCATCAGTTACCGATAATAATGCTTTACTATGCCCTTTGAATTCCTTCAAACCAAGCTTACGCAAAAATTTAAAGAAAACTACACACCTTTTTTCACTTTGTAGAAGCCCGATATTGAATCTGATGTATCTCTGTAATTTCAGGTCCTCTAGTTCTCAAATTATGATCTGTAGTAACCTTCTACGTCCTCTTTCCAATGCCACAAGTTTGACCCAAATTGGATTCTCCAAGGAATAGTTATGTGAAATCTCCCATAGTGACTTGATTATAGACTAGTTCAGTAGAGAAAATTTGTACGACGTGCCACGAGTCACTGTTTCGACCTTTCAATCTAAAAAATGCATACAAGAAACTAAAGTTTGTCCTCTTTCTATAACTTCTTACGAAATTTCAATCCGAGCCACATAGAGAAAGTTATGACGATTTTCCCCAGGTCACCTGTTTGGAATGTAATTCAAGAGTCTACAAAAAGACCAAATTCCTCAGATCATATCTCTGCAAATATAGTGCAAAAAGCTCTGAAATTTAGACCTGAGGTTCAACATAATTTCTTCTCAAACGGGTTTGTTTTTCAACTTCTTAAACATTGCAAAAAAAAAGTTATAGCGAAAATTCCACGATGACCTGTTTGGAACAGCGAAACCCTAGAATCCAAAGCTCCGATACCAAATGTTATGAAACCAGCTCAAGAAAAGATAGAAAAGATAGACCAACGCCTTAGAATTCAGCCTCTTCGAGGGGAAACCTCCTTTACATTACATAAATGAACAATTCTTGGATGATTCAAATGACAAAACCTCCTTTCTATGTATAGGAGTCTAAGGAGTCATAATATAATCCAGCCAACCTAACAATAATAATATAAAGCCACAAAAATAACAATAGAGGGATTCTATGGGGCACAGTAATAACAATATGGGGGCAACAGGGGCACAACAATATTAATAAGGGGTATAAATACAATAGTAATGGGGTAATCACTAGTATTATACGGACCCAACATATTTTCACGCATGGATTTTCAATGTTTCTAAGGCTATTATTTGAATGTTTATGTTTCACATTTTCTTTCACCACTAATGGAGTAATTAAACTATTTTGGTGACTTCAGTTCCCCTTGTTGGAAATGTGTTGTTATGTTTATAATGATCGTCACATAATTTTGAACTATTTCACTAAATTTTATATGAGCCTTTCTCTTTCACATGTGTCTCCATTAGGGTAGTACTATTACTTCTATATTAGATGATCACTTTGTTCCCCCATATGTAGTAAGAAAACCTTGATACATTGATAATTAAACATCCAAAAGGCACACTAATTAGCTCATTTGAAAGGACTCTTTAAGTAAACGATAGTCACACAGTATTCCTTATGGGACTCCTACACCAAACTATGTGAAACTTAGTTGGGAGATTATATCGGGGAGAGCCCCTGTATGTTGGCATTTTCCAACACTGTTAACATTTTGGCACTAGAAGGATGGTCAAATGACAAGATGTGCCTATTGAGTCTATTTTGAATCTTTTATCTTTAATGGGTCTTTCCAAAATCATAATCCCAAATTATTTTTCTAACATAGCTCTTGGTAAACTTTCAGTGTCCACAAAACTTGCTCATGCCTTGTCTCAATTCAAGATTGATTGTGAGGGTGGTAAATTTTTATCCAGGCACATAAATGATTTTGTTGGGTTTTGTAAAACTCATGAACTCACTGATGAAGGTGTTATATGTATTCTATTCACCCTCACTCTTGAAGTTCATGTTAATCAATCGTGTGATAACTTACCATGTGATTCCATACATTATTTTTGTCAATTCCTTAAGGAGATTCATCAATCTTTTGATAGGTATGATTACCGAGATGTTTACAAAAGAATCAATCATATTATAATGAATCATAATGAATCAATTGAGGATTTTTTTAATAGATTCCTTCACCTATGCTGTGAGCTTCTTCAGAAAAAATTGGATTGGGATTTCCTTAAAATAAATTTGAAAGCTTGGTTCAAATCTGTTTACATGGTGAATCTAAACCCCCAAATGTTCTTGTTTCTATAATTTTCCGAAATCATGAGACACCTCTAATTCTAGAGGAGGAACCTACTATTCATTTTGTTCCCTATCCTCCTCCTTTTCCAGTACCAATTTGGGTGCCTCTTTGTGATAATATTGAAGTTCGGAAATCTAGAAATCAAATTCCTAATGTGGATTCCAAATCTTCTCCTACTTTCCATGATTCATATCCAATGGAGAAAACCTTTGAACGGTTCATGGAGCTCAAGGTGAAAGCTAATCCCTAGATTTGTCAAGATGGTATTGACACTAATAAATATATTCTTGAACCTTATTTGGATTCTTGTAATCCTCTATCATATGTTTATCATAACCCCTTGTCCCTTGATCCACTTAATCAGTCTCCTTCTACAGATTCTCTATTTTTCAATCTAAAAGGCGATAAGGTGAAAAGCAGTCATTTTTCAAAGGTAGAGGAGTAGGAAGGTGAGGATTCTTTCGATCTCTCTTATGTTTTTCAAAATCTTCCATGTCAAGATAATTTTGAATCTAAGAATATCAGTAATAAATCAAATGGAATTGAATTGCCGAATAGATTTGAATATGTGGAGAACCTTCATACTGTTGATTTTGACTCCATTATTGTATGTAATGATTGTTTCCCAAGTGCACCATTTTATCTTTGTATTTCCCAAGAAGATTTTTTTTGGAATACTTAGACCCCAAATATGATTCTGTCTAAGAAATTTTTCTCTTGGAAACTTTCGCTTCACCTCACTATCCCTTGTGTTTTGTTGTTTGTAATTTTGCATCAACTTGCAAAGAAGACACTCCATTATCTTCAAAATAATCATCTAATGAGTTGGATTTTTAATTGAAACAATATAATGGGTTCATCCATGATGAAGAAGAAGGTAATCAGCTTATCAAGTGTCTTTTCCATTCCTTATCATTTCCAATTTTGCATGAAGAAAATTCTTCTATCCGGGTTGCTTATGAGATTTATCAAATTTACCCATCTTTATATGTGTAATTAGAAGAATATTTTAACTTGAGTAATCTGTTTGTCGAAAATATAAATTCTAATCAAATCAATGACATAGGTGGATTCCATTTGGATAATAGTGATCTTGTTGAAGTTACTGATGGTAGTTGTCCAAACACCATGCATGATATAATGAAATATTCGATATCTCTTTCTAAAATCTTGGAATTTTCTAGGACTTATCAAGAAGTACAGGCACTTCAACTTTCAATGATGTTTATTTCAGCTTCTCACAACTTTGGTAAGATTGCTGAGCTAATTCAGATCTAGATTTTCTCGCACAATTATTTTCTTTGCATGGTTTCACTAGATGTAAATCCCTTCTTGAAAAATGTTTGTTATTTTGAATATGGATCTTTCAACACTGAAGATCTCATTTCTGGTTGGATTGAATATTCTGTTTGGATTGAAGATTTTTTTTTACTTAACTCATCTTCATGCAAATCTCTTATATCAAACTCAAGTTTGGAATGTATACCTTTCATGCATGATAAAAATGGTTAAGTTGATCATTCTAGATATTATTTTTAGCTCAAGGACTCATACCAGTCACATTATTTTGGAAGTAACCAGTTTCTAATCCTTCTTGTGAATATTTTGATACTGATCATTTTCTTCATGGAACCAAATATGCTCTTCAGTGTCAGTAAATGCTTATGTCATTTGTTGACTAAAGATCCTCTTTTTCATATGCTACATCTTGTCTAGTTTCATGTGCTCGCCATATTGGTGTTCCTTTTTAATTATTATGATGTTACTCCAGGTTATATCCAGTAACAAGTAAATGGTTTGTCACACTTAGCATATGAGGAAGACAATTTTATCATTCAAATCATTTGTAAAGATACTCAAAATGATATATCTTTATTGTCTCCTAATAGATAATTTGGTTCCTTAATCAACCCATATGATCATCACTCTTGTTTTAGAAATTGCCATTCAATTTATCATTTTCCCACTACTATATCTGATGATGGTTGTTTTATATCACTTGATATTCATGGTTTATCATCTCAATATTTAGATGCTTGTCAGGTAGTCGAGGCACTTCAACCTCCACTGATGGTTATGTCAGGCCCTCACCATTTTTGCAAGCTTTCTGAATATGATCAGATTCATTTTCCCTTGCAATATTCTCACCCTAATTCCACACTATTAGTTGAAAATTATTTCCCCGAATGATTTCAAGATTTCATGATCAAATCTATCATCAGTTAGAATCATCTCACTTAGCAAGCCCATTTTCTAAGAACAATTTATGATCTTTCCTAATGTTTTCTAAGCAAGATAACATAGATGCAGGTGCTTCCACGAGAAGTTTTAGAGGTTTTTTTGATTACTCTTCCCACCGAAAAGGAAAGATGACTAGTTGGTTAAGGTTGGTTGTCCTGACACATCTCTTTACATCTAGAAAATACATTTAATCTTTTGTGCAAGATATTAAATTTCTTATCTTTTCTATTGCACAATGTATTACACCAGTTTTAATTGTTCATATCCTTGTGATTGCAGGTCGAGAGAAATTATTTTGGATCCAATATAAATACCATTACACGTAGCCTTGACAGTTTAGCTAGTTAGGTGAGGAGTAGGCTTAGTTTCATTTAGTTCCTTTTGCATTGCATCCACCTTCTTTCCTTCTCTCCATCTAGTCTCTACATATGTTTTGTTTTTGTATGATGTTTTTGGCTTTAGTCTCCATTTTATTTGTCTTGTGTTTCTGATATTTGTTTTGTGTTTATTTTCTTTCATGTTTTCTTAATAAGATCTTTTTTGAAAAGGTGCACAACTCAAACAGGACTTTTTCATGGAATAAAATAGAAGTGTGACAACCAAAACACTTGGATTTATGTTGTTCTCCTTCTTTTAATGGGAAAATTCCATAGGTTGAGCCAAGTCGAGATGGAAAATATGATTTGTCCAATAGGAGAACCTTGAGGGAACATGCTAGATCCAAGCATATGCTAGTATCTCAACCACTTAACTTGGTACAAATCTACTTGTGTTTTAATTCTTGTCTAAACTAGTAGAGAGTGGATAAGGGGAAAATCTAGTGCGAGCAAACTAATATCAGAGGCATTAAAATACTTCTCTAAAGGGGAAACCTCCTCTTCTCTCAATAAGTGGGGATCCCTCTTCCACCGCCTGATAATAATAACTGTCGATGAATAGTTATATTGATAAATAAATAAAGTGTGAAAGACGAGAAAGGTTTCCTATGTAGGGAGGTGGAGCAAGCAACTTCGTTGAGGTACTGAAAAAGCTCATTGGTCGCGATGCAATGTTTGTGCTCCTGAAGTGGCTTCATGGGGGTATTGTCCAGTATTTCTGGAAACGAAGAAACATAATATATGAATACTTATACTCTAAATATCATAAACCCACCATGCACATTACCCTTTCCTGGACTAAAACAATTGTGATATGGTGTGTCTTTTTCTATTTGTTCAAGCAAGTAGAGGAATGTGATATGCTATGTATAAAACAAGGTCAAAAGGGGAAAATCAAGGCAATCAATACTTCCTAAAGGTCTTACCCTTAGCAAAAATCTATTCCAAGGTAGAGAAGTTGAAGTTCACCCAGTGTGTGGCCAAGTGTTGTCGCTGCTACAACACCCTCCAAACATTTCACTACATTCGAATTTTAGAGTCTACTATCACCATCATACCTAATGTTTCCTTGATCACCAAGTGTCTCCTCATGTTAGTCTACGAGTTTAAAGTATCCTTTAATGATCTCACATGTCATTGCATTGATTAGAACATATTTAAGTGAATTTAATGGTTATAACATCTTTTTTTGTTGTGAAACAACACTTTTGACTCGCTGTCGCACACACTTCACTCGTGGTACCTACGGAATGTGTAAAAAGTAGAATTTTGATGTATAGTTATCATTTTTCAAGATTTTATAAGTTTTCTCGATGAGTCAGTATGAGTCACACATGGGTTTAGGTTTAAACTTGTCACATTCACCCATTTTACTATATCCAAGACTTAGACAAATCATTGGTTTCAAAGCAGACGCATTGAGGCCAAGAGCACATGAACACACCTTGAAGCTTTGATCAAGGATCATTCCTTGTTCGTAAGTGCAAAATTCACCCACTAAGAGCACAAAGCATACTCCTTAATCCATCTTTCCCCATCCTTGTTCTGAACCGTGCCCTTCAAAAACCAAGAATTGATTTGAGATCACCTCTTCGACTTCAAGGAATGTGCCCTCTTTGAGTACAATCCTTCAACCTGAGGTAATGCACCCTCCTTGGGCTCACTCCTTTGACCTAAAGGAATGTGCCCTCCTTGGGCACACTCCTTCGACCTAGAGCAATGTTCCCTCCTTGGTAGCACTCCTTAATCCCGAATGAGTGTGCCCACCTTGAGAACATGAGTACACCCTTAAGGCCTTTAGCTCCACCCTTCAACCTTCCATAATGTGCCATGCACCCACTTGATTCTTTGAGCACATAAGTTCACTTCAAATGCATGAATATTAATCCTTCAGCCTTTAGACTTGCCGCATGTGCCCTCTTTGGTCTCGTGAGTGCATGAGTGCACGTTAAAGGAACAAAGCTTCATCCTACAACCTTGAAACTTGCACCATTCACCTTAATTTGTTTCCTATGAGTGCACTCCTTTGACCTAAAGGGATGCACCCTCCTTGATATCACTCCTTCCACCTAAAGGGATGTGCCCTCCTTTAGAGAACTCCTTCGACCTGAAGGAATGAACCCTCCTTGAGAGCACTTCTTTGACCCGAAGGAATGCACACTCCTTAAGAGCACACCTTTGACCCAAAGTGATGGGCCATCCATGGTTTCGTGAGTGCATGAACACATTCCGAAGGGACAAACGATCATCTTTTAGCATTCATGAGTGCACATTATGCCATATTTCTATCCCTTGAGCATGCAACACACTTTGGAAGCTTGATGGATTCCCCTTTGCCCTTCGATCTTGCACCATGCATTGTGCCTTGACTATCTACCTCTTTTGAGTGCATGATCATATGCCGAAGCCATGAATCCTTTCACATTCAGCTCTTCACAGTGTTCCCATGTTCCCACAATCCCATTTTTCCCTCTCAAGCACACTGAAAAGGCATGCAAAAATATATGCACTAAACATGGTATAATAGTATATTTTCATGATGATGATTACTTTTGATGAGTGATTACAGACACAGGTATACAAGAAACATCATGGAAATCACACATGAGGAAGATTGGGTGAAGAGAAAAATTGAAGGAGGCTACATGAAGAATGATGAGGACGCTTAAAACTTGATGGTCAAAGCATCCCAAAAACTCCATTACATAAAATACCCTCTAGAGGGTGAGGACGTCAAAAAATTTAAGTTTCTTGTAGAAATGAATGTTTAATTTACATGATATTGGCTCTAGGTTAGAATCCTAGTATACCTTATGGTACCAAACCAAGAATCTCAACAAGAACTACTTTTCACAACCAAATATAAAATAGCACTAAATCAAATATGCACAAGTATACACAATTTTTAACAAAATATTGTACAATAATGTACAACCCAACCTTCGTTATACCAAACCAAATTGAATAACGCAACAATTTATTGAATATAAGATACAACGGAAATCACGATGAAAACTCTACGTCGTATCTTGTCTTGTTGGTTCTTTGATCCCTATCTACTCTATAGTTGCCCCTTAGTCCATCAAAGAACAACACATATAGTCTCCAAGAGGGATATCACCTATCACTGTCGCCATTTTCTTCTACTACAATTAACACAGGATGATCCAATCTGCTCTTCTTGTTTGGACAATACTTGAGATCCAATCAGCCTTCTAGTATCCTCTTTCATCCATCAAAGAGATACACATTGGGCTTCAAGCTTCACCCAACCTTAAACTATCAATGTCACTTGATGATGGCTTGTCAAGGGCTACTTTGGGTAGCCAACATTCTTCCCTCCACCAATCCAATGGCACCCAATCCAATCATTGCAATATCTGCTCCTAGTTGACGTCTCCAAATTTCCAAGTAAACCTCAACACATCCCACTCACATATAGCTCATAAATCTTTCATCCACATAGAAAACACTGTCAACAAGAATGGAATGATCATACCCTTTCTTGCCATAGGTTCTGTGCATTCTATCTTTGAGATAACAATTCAGGTTAAAGCTTTTCCACAATCCCAAACAAGTTGGAATCTTATGTGTTATGCTCTAAATGTAGTCCCAAATATTGCATTGTATCAACCCTTGATTGTGACTTTCTCATATGAGGTTGTTCCACCTCTCAACCTCCTCAAACAAGGTTTGAATCGTTGTTGTTTCTTCAAAGCATCCCGCATCCCTGTACCTAGAGAAAAATGTAGCTCAAAAATGCACATTCATTGCCCAATACTCCTCTTAACCCACTCGGCCTTCTCCCAAGTGGCCTCGACCTTCATTGCAGGGAAAAACCAGCCATGAATTTACCCAAATGACTCCTTCATTACTTTTTTATTTCTCCTTCACCTGCAACTCAATTTTAGCAAGGAACCCTTGACTTTGTTTGCACTTGGATGTGATAAATGATCTCACTCACACCTCATATCTATATATATATATATATGATTTAATGAGGGCTTCATTTGGACATCCACATGGTCTTGTACAATTATCATTAGCCTTATAATAATTAGGCCTAGTTGAAAATACATGTGCAAAGCCCAACTATATAATTCAAAAAATAATTTCTCTTCAACCACAACTCTTAATTAAATGATTTTTTGATGGGTCACATCGTCTCAGTGTTCACTATCCTCCCCTCCCATGACATGTTAAAATATCTTCATGGGTATGGCCCAAATCATTATCGGTGAAAAACACCAACCTTGGGTTCCAAGCCCTCAAGTGACCCTTGTGGTGCTCCACCCTCCAAACCCTGAATCCTAGTGCTTATAGTACCTCTAAAGTTACTTGAAAATTAACACTCCCTCTTAGCGAGGTAGGTACTTCCAATACTATAAAGTAAATCATCATCATCATCACTACTCACAACACTTGCCCAACTCTTGGTACTCACCACTGCAGCAATCCATGAAACCTGAACTACGCTTCTGTTGGAAGTGTCATTATCACTAGAAGAATCTTGCTTCTTCTTCTTCTCCTGTATCACTTTCTAATCCCTCCATGATTCCTTCTCGACATATGCAGAATCAAAATTTCTTCCCACTGAACATGTGTTCTTCTTGGGCTACAAAATATCCCTCTAAATTTGTAAGCTCTCACTAGAAATCGACTCCCTCTGATCCTCTAGAAGTAGGACCTTCTTCTCTAGAACCTATACCTACCCCTCTAAAGGCTGCACTTGCAACTGATTCTTTAGAACCTACACCTAGTTTTCCTGCTTCTTCTTCCCATGATATATAGGATTGCCCGTCAGCCTTTATAGACCATGTTCTCTAACTCCAAGCACAATATCTTTGGAGCTATAGCCTCTAGATATGAGTATTTCCTTCCCATTGTAGAAGAAGATCTCAAACCCCTTCCTCTCGATCATCGAGACAAAAATCATGCTATATCTAAGTACTGGTACAAATTATACATCGTAGACCTGCATCACTTTTTCTGTCTCCATTTTGAATGAAACAACTCCCAATCCTTAGATCTCCTTCTGACTCTTGTTGCCCAACACCATGTGCAACTTTGAGTCACATTCATCTAGAGTCTCAAAAACCTCTCGCGACTTTGTCATATGTTTTGACGCACTATTTCCACATACCATCCATCCTCATCGATAGTATCTTGTGAGAAATGAGAGATCATAGAAAATTCCTCCTCCTCTAACCACTTGGTGAGAGAATGTATCTCAATAAAAGTGCGAACGTCGATGACCTAATTCCCTTTATTCTTCTTGTCATTTCCCTTCTACTTCATCTGACATCTTGATGAAAAATGACTCATCTCACCAAAGTTGAAACACATGACTTTAGTCAAGTCCTTCTTCTGCTTACCCTTCATTCGTGTTACAAGTTCCATGTCTTCATCTGAAGCCCTCTTCTTTTGGAATGAATTCATCCGACAATCTTTTCCATTCTGGCAACGATCCCCTTAATGAACTACTTTTATTCCTCTCTGAACCCTCTCAAAGAAATCCTCACCATATCAAAATATGAAATAGTCACATCAATGGTAGGAAGCTCATCTCTAGCCTAAGACAATCTCATCAAATACAAAGTCACTCCTTCACCCTGTACCATCTTGGTGGACTTCAAGTTATCCTCCAACAATAGTACCTAGCTCTCATTCTTATTCTGGAATTTTTTTTGAAGAGCCATCCACATGTCATGTGCAGTGTTCTTCCCAGAAAAATGAGGTACTATGGGATCCTTCATACCATCTAGGATGATTAATCTCACCCTCGTATGCAAATCCTCATACACTTCTAGATCCTTTGGGTTAGATGGCTTCTTGGTGGCTTTCTCAAAAAACTCCCAATTCCAATTGACCTACAAGACCAACTTGATCATTTCCTTCGACGGACCATAGTTGGAAAACCACTCCAACCTGTCCTCATAACAGAGACTAACCTTGAACATTGAAATTGTAGTGAGCCCTTCACCTACAATGCGACCAACTCCCTAGTAAGTTGTACTTTCAGTGTGTACACTTTGATTCACTAGCTTCCAAAGTAGCTTAGAGACGCTCTTATACCATGTTGAATTTCCACAATCTTGGGTCTAGGTTAGAATCTTAGAATCTCTGACACTACCAAACTAATAATCTCAACAAGAACTACTTTGCACAATGGAATATAAAATTGTAGTAAATCACATATGGACAAGTATACCCAAATTTTAGCCAAAATATTATACAATAATGTACAACCCAATCTTCGTTATATTAAACCAATCTAAATAATACAACATTATATGGAGTATGAGATACAATGACAATCAAGTTTCATACTCTATTTCATATCTTCTCTTGCCAGTTCTTCTCTCGTGATCTTCTATTTAGCTTCCCCTTAGTCCATAAAAGGACAACACATAGAGTCTCTAAGAGGGTTGCAACCTATTACTATTGCAAATTGCTTTGGCTATAATGAACATGGATTGATCTAGTCTTCTCTTCTAGGTATGTCAATACTTGAGCTCCAGTCTACCTTCTAATAGCATATTTTATCCATCCAAGAGCTTCACATTAGGCTTGAACCTTCATCCAACCTTGAGTTGTCAACATCACTTTACAATGGCTTGTCAAGGGCTACTTTGGGTAGCCAACACGCTTCCCTCTACCAGTCCAATGGCACCTAATCTAACCACTTCAAAATCTACTCCTAGTTAAGGTCTCCAACTGCCCAAGTCAACCTCAACACATGGCACTCATAGGCTACTCATAAATATGTTACCCACATAGAAAACAATGTCAACAAGAATAGACTGATCATACACTTTCTTGACCATGGGTTTTGTGCATTCTATCTCTAAAATAACAATTTTGGTTAGGGATTTTCCATAGCCCCAAATAAGCTAGAATTTGTTGTGTTATGATAAAAACATAGTCCCGAATACTTCATTGTATCAACCGTTGACTGTGGCTTGCTCATATGATATTGTTTCACCTCTCGGCCTCCTCAAACAAGGGTTGAATCCTTTTTGTTGATTCAGAACATCCTACGTCCCTATACCTATAGAAAAATGCAAATCAAACATGCACATTCATTGCCAAATACTCCTCTTAACCCACTTGATCTAGGTGGATATTGGTGGCCACCCGCCAATTCCATTTGTACCCCCACCATTGCTTCTTTCAATTATTCAGTTTCCTTAATTGTAGCACAATTTACTATTTTTAGCAGTTTTTTAGGTCGTAAAGTTCTGGAGCTATTTTGAGGCCCTAAATGACATTTTTTGGAAATCTACTACCATCAATTTTTTTTTGTCTAAAATCATCTTTTCTGTCGTAGTCCTTAGAGAGATATTTCCAATAGGTTATCATGTGCGTAAAATGGAGATAATATGACCAAGTCACGACCCCAGGAAGTTGGTTATCCAACTCAACCCAACGAGGCCCATAAAATCTTGGTGTTACATCTCCTCTAGTTAGGGTTTTGGTTGTTTAGGGTTTGCTCTTATTGTTCAATAATAAAAAGGCCCTTGAGAATCATTGTAAGACAGTTCAGAGGCATGTAGCTGCCACATCTCTTCTCAGAGATAAGTTACCATCACCCTAGTTGATTTATTTCCATTTTTGTTTGTAAGCATATTTCAGTATTTTACGTTAATGAAATGAAGTATTATTTCCACTACATCTCTGCGTTTATGGTTATCTCTGTACTTTATTGTGTTCCTGTTTAAATCTGGATCAATGGTATCAAAGCAGTCTACTTTTTTTTCTCTGTTTTTCTTTGCATGTCCCCAATGAGGTTGGATATACGGAGTTAGGGCTTGAACTCATCGAACCTTTGCAAGACCATCCTCACAAATCCTGATGGCCTCCCATGGCGGATGAGAAGGAAGACGAGGGGGTAGTAGATCCTATCAAAATCTTGCTCGAAGAAGCCCTCGAGTGACAAAGGAACGCGATGATGGATAACTTTTCCCAGATACTTTAGTAGCTACCCAGGGATGAAACATTGGCTTCCAACAGCTACTATGGAAACACCACACTATTTAAGGTACAAGTTAATTTTGAAATCCCCATATTCGAGGGTTAGATAGACACAGATTCCGTTGATAAATGGTTAAATCTGCTAGAGGGTTATTTTTCTATCCATGATTTTTCCAGTCAGGAAAAGATTATTTTTTCTCTTCTCAAAGCAACCCCGCACATCAAGGGCTAGTGGGAAACCTACTACTAGTACAAGGATGAAAGTACAGGCTCACTATTTTCAGTCGCACCCACTTGGAATTCATTCAGGGATGTCATGAAGGAGAAGGACTACCCTGTCGGAAGCTATAAGGATCAATACATAAAGTGGACCACACTACAGCAGGGAAGGGACCAAGATGTGCCAAAGTTTACCAATATTTTCCATACCCTTTGCACAAATTTTGGTATCAAGGATTCAGAGAGGCATTTGGTACTCAAATACCGTGGCTGCCTGCACAAGTACATCAAGGAAGAAATAGAATTCCTGAATATCTCCTTGCTCGCCACGGCATACTGATATGCCGTCAAGGTCAAGCAAAAGCTTAAACAGAAGAAGCGAGACTTTGGATCTGCAAATCCGAAGCAAGGGAAAGGTGCCCCCAAGGTTTCAGAATCAGATGCATGTTCAGACTCTCATTCAGAACCCAATAAGGGGAATGACAAAGGGAAGCAAATTGTTGATGCGGAGCCCAACGCCACCATTTCCAAGATGAAGATCCAAAAGGAGGAACCCCAAGATCAAGAGGAGGAGGAGCGTCTCTTCCACTCCCAGATGTGGGTAAAGGGCTCCCCGCTACAGTTCATTGTTGACAGTGGGAGCCAAAAGAATATCATTTCAGTAGAGGTCATGAAGCGGCTAGGCTTACCAACCACAACTGTACACCATCGGGTGGCTTCACGAAGGATGGGATCTTCGTGTGAGCCAACAGTGTCACCTTCCATACAACATCAAGCCCTTCATGGTTGAGGTATTGTGTGACATTACTCCCTTTGAAGTTTGTGATGTATTATTAGGACAACCATACTTGTGAAAGTGAAATGTTATGTATGAATCAAGGCCTCGTGCTGTTTTTGTTACTTTGGGAAATAAGTTGTATAGGATACTGGAGGTAGCACCACTGGAGGTAGCACCACGTACCGCCATCTCTTTGGTTACTGCAAAACAATGAAGTAAGCTCATTTTGAAAACAGGGAAATTTGTTTTCCTGATGATATGCCCTCAAGGAAAGAAGAAGACGGTGGCCACAACATCTAGACAAGGCCCCTCCACACAACAACTAAAGATGGACAAGGTCGTGGAGGAGTATGAGGACATCTTCACCTCCCCCATAAGGGTTCCTTTGCACTGTCAGGGCAAGCACCTCCATCGATCTCACCCTAGGTGCGCCACTACCCAATTGACCAATCTATCAGTGCTCTGTTCTGGAGAACGATGAAATTAAGATGCAAATTCAGGAGCTGCAACAGAAAGGTCACATCCATCTGAGTTCATCACCTTGTGGGAGCCCGATAGTGTTGGTACAGAAGAAGGATGGGACTTGGAGACTCTGTATTGACTATCGAGCACTGAACAAGATCACTGTTTGTAATACGTACCCGATCCCATGGATTGATGACCTCCTGGACCAACTAAAGGGGGGGAAATATTTCAACAAGATTGATTTGAAGTCATGATATCACCAGGTACTAATCAAACCCTCCGATGTGTGGAAGACTGCCTTCAAAGATAAGGAGGGCCTTTTCGAATGGTTGGTTATGCCTTTCAGATTGACGAATGCTCCTGCAACCTTCATGAGGCTAATGGATGACATCTTGGGGCCATTTACCAACTCATTTGTAGTGGTATACTTGGATGACATCCTGATCTTCAGCCAGAGTTGGGAAGAGCACCCCCACCACATCTGAAATGTTCTCCAAACACTGCGGCAACACAAGTTATGTGCCAATTTTGAGAAATGAACTTTTGGCATGACCCAGGTTCAGTATCTGGGATACATTATTGATGAATAGGTAGTGCATGTGGATCCAACCAAGATCCAAGTCATTTGGGATTGGCCATCTCCAACCACTCTAACAGAGCTCCACAACTTTCTAGGTCTTGCTAAATTCTACCGCATGTTCCTGTTGGGATTTTCTCATATCACTTGGACCTTGAGTCAAGTCACCAAGGGAGGAGCGAAAGAAAAATTCTTTTGGTATAAATCTCAACAAAAGGCATTTACAGAGTCGAAAGATTGCCTCTGCTTGGCACTAGTGTTCGCATTACCAGAGTTGCAACAATCATTTAAGGTCAAGAAATATGCCTTTGACTACGCTATAGGGGCAGTCCTTACTCAACACGGGCATCCAATGGCATATCTCAGTAATACACTTTTAGACATAGTCTAAAAGTATCCCACTTATGACAAAGAGATGTATTCCATTGTGTAGGCCCACTGACAATGGAATCATTACATTTTGGGGAAGGAAACGATCATCCACACAGATCACCAACTCCTACAGTTCATACAGACCCAAGGGAAATTGCAAAATGATTGCCATCAGAAGTGGTCAACTTACCTGCAACAGTTCCATTTGAATATCAAGTATAAGAAGGGTAGCACCAACAATTTTTCATATTTCCTCAATCTACCACCGATCATGGCATTAACCACCGTGCTTAACTCTTGTGGGCAGGGGACTTCTGATTGGCCTCTTCTCTACAAAAGCGACCTAGAATTTGGCCACACCTACCAGATACTCTTGGAGTGTTAGCATGTTCCAGATTTTAACCTCCAGGACACCCTGTTATGCCACCTGGGTCACCTTTGTGTTCCTTCAAGAAAGTGTGCCAAGATGATTTTTGAAGCACACTACAGTCGGGCTGTTGGGCATTTCGGGGTCAAGAAAACAGTGGCAATATTGCAGAAGTATTTCTATTGCCTGAATCTTTGACAGGATGTCGGGAAGAACATCAGATCATGCACTACCTATGCCATTTCAAAACCAACCATCAAGAAGCAAGGACTCTATACCCCGCTTCCTACCCCTAGTCGACCTTGGGAATTCATCTCGATGGATTACATGTCAGGTCTTCCTTCCACTAAGAGTGGAAATGACTGTGTTTTTGTGGTCATTGAGAGGTTCTTGAAGATGGCCATTATGGTGGCCTACAAGAAGAATATATAGCCAAATCCATTGCTAAAATATTCTTTGAATGAGTGTGGGTACACTTTGGGATCCCACAGTCTATCATCTCAGATCGGGACAGCAGGTTCCTCAGTACATTTTGGTCCAGTCTCTGGTCGATGCTGGACACCAAACTCACTAAGACCATGACCTTCCATCCTCAAACTGACGGCCAGATAAAGGTTGTCAATAGGATGATTGTACACATTCTGTGCATGTACAACTCAAAGCATCCACACACATGGGACAAGAGCCTTCCCTATGTTCATCACAACTACAACTGGGCTCTCCACAGCTCGACTGGCCACAACCCTTTTCAGGTAGGCTTGGGATTCCAGCCACTATGTCGCATTGATGTGGCCATTCCATTTGCAGCTACTCACACAAATTCGGCTCATGTCCAATCTGAAATAGATAAGGTGAAAAACTTCATTGAGAACATCCAACATATTCACTAGTAGGTCCTTGACATTCTGGAGAAATCAAATGACAAGTACCAACAGCAAAATGATCAACATCGGGTGCCACACAAGTTTCAGGTGGGTGACAAAGTCTGGTAGCATTTGCAAAAGGAATGCCTTACCATAGCTTATCGGAAACTCAGACCACTCCGATATCATCCTTACACCATTACCAAGGTTGTGAGAGACAATGTATTTGAGCTCATCATTCCCCCATTCCTTGGCCTGCACCCAGTGTTCAATGTGGACTGCCTTCGACCATACTTTCCACCATTACTAGACACATCCGACATTATAGAATAGCTCACAACCACAGAGTTAAATCCAGATTGCATGGATCAAGCTGCAACCGATTGGATCATGGACACACAAATCAAGCACACTCGCCAACAGAATATCCAACTGTATCGAGTTGTCAAAGTAGGCCAACTCCTTCACCAGGGCAAGTGGCTCACTAGGGACCAAATTCAGCAGAAGTTTCCTCATCTCATGCAGGAATTCAACGCAATGGGGACCATTGCTTCCTGGGGGGGAATAATCCAGGTGGATATCGGTGGCCACCCACCAATTCCAATTGGACCCCCACCATTGCTTCTTTTAGTTTATTAGTTTCCTTAATTGTAGCACAATTTACTATTTTTAGCAATATTTTGGGTCCTAAACTTCTGGAGCCATTTTGAGGCCCTAAACGACATTTTTTTGGAAATCTAACACTAATGATTTTTTCTCTAAAATTTTCTTTTGTGTCATAGTCTGTGGAGAGATCTTTCCAACGTGTTATCATGTGCATAAAACAAAGATAATATGACCAAGTCACGACCTCGAGATGTTGGTTGTCCAACTCACCCCAACGAGGCCCATAAACTCTTGGTGTTACATCTCCTTGGGTTAGGGTTTTGGTTGTTTGGGGGTTTCTCTTATTGCTCAATAATAAAAAGGCCCTTGAGCCTCATTGTAAGATAGTTCAGAAGCATGTAGCCATCACATCTCTTCACAGAGATAAGCTACCATCACCCTGGCTGGTTTATTTCCATTTCTATTGTAAGCATATTTCAGTATTTTACATTAATGAAATGAAGTATTATTTCCACTACATCTTTGTGTTTATGGTTACCTCTGTACTTTGTTGCATTCCTGTATAAATCTGGATCACCACTTGTGCTCCACTGTAGAGGCAAACCAGCCATGAATTTACCCAAACAACTCCTTCCTTTCTTGTTGTTTTTCTCTTTGACATGCGACTCAATTTCAAAGAGGAATTATTGAATTTATCAACACTTGGATGTGAGAAATGATCTCACACACACCTCATATAAATATCATTTAATGAGTGCTTTATTTGGACATCCACATGGGCTTGTGAAACTATCATTATCCTTCTAATCATTACGCTTCCTTAACCATACTTGTGAAAAACCCAACTATATACTTCAAAAAATCATTTCTCTTCAACCATAACTTGGAATTGGATGATTTTCGATGCGTGAAATTTTTCTCAATGTTCACTATCATCGTCTTCCATCACATGTCGAAATATATCGATGGCACTAGCCAAAATCACGATGGGTGCAAAACTGTAACCTTGGGATCCTAACCCACTAGTGACTCTTGTGGTATTCCACCCTCCAAACGCCAAACCCTATGGATTGGAGTACCTACCAAGCTACAGAAAAATTAACAAACACAAGTGGAAACCATGTCACCACTAGATAAAGTCCATGTCATCAATCACGATTAGTCTGACTCATCAAATATAGTGACATGTCAAGTCTCATCACGTGATTTTGTGGAAGTCATGATGTATTATTGTAATCATTGTAAACACACATAAGTGGAGTTGCAAGAGTCATGTATGAACTAAAGAGTGATGTAAGTCTAAAAGACATGTAATATCAAAAGTTATTTCTAATTCCAAAATCCATTTTAAATTCTAAAGGTCGTAGAATTCCAAAGGTCACTAGAAGTTGGAAAGTTAAGAGTCATGAGGAGGTCAAAGGTCATTCCTCAAGTTATAAATAGATCCTCATTCTTTAGGTAAAATAATTTTAACCTTTTCTTCTCCCATAAGGAATTAGAGAGACAAAGTTAGTGATTTTGGGGAGCATGTAGTGGCTCTAACGCTCCACTATTGGAGCTAGTGTTGTTCATTGTATTTATGTATCTTGGGACTTTTGACTAATATTGAAGAATTTCGAGACCAACATGTTTTCATGCATGGATTGTGAATGTTTCTAAGACTATTATTTGAATTTTTATGGTTCATTTTTTGTTTCATTAGTACAGGAGTAATTGAACTATTTTGACTTTAGTTCTCCTTATTGGAAATGTCTTTTTATGTTTATAATGATCATTGTATCTTTATGAACTATTTTGATTAATGTTATAAAATACCTTCTCTTCCATGCATGTCTCCATCAGGGTAGTACTATTACTTCTCTCTTATAATCTCACTTTCTTCCACCCTTCGCAGTAAGAGAACCTTGATACACCGATACTTGAACATCCACCAAGCACACAAGCTTACTCATTTGAAAGGACCTTCACACTTCCCTCTCATGCTGATAACTATAGCTAAGGAAAATATTTAATTAAACGATAGAGAGATCGTATTTTGGATGGTACTCCTACACCAAACGGTGCGAGGTCTTTTTGGGACCTTATATTGGGGGGATCCCTAATATGTTGGTGGTATCCAACATCATTAATAGAGGTCCATTCTTTTCCCTCGGCATTCTGATTCCCATCTGATCATACGAATATCACTAGTAACTACTTGCAACATTCATTCCTTGCTTGCATATGGTTTTGAAATACATTCCTTACAACCTCTCCTTTTTGTTGGTAATTATGTCCATGCTTCTGGTCCGCATTTAAATAGCATTCACCCACTTCAAAGACAAAAGCACTACAAAAAAACAAAAAATTTGCGCCATATTTAGCAACCTGAATCTATTGTACATTTTTTAAAGCGTCCTTTTATTCACTAGATTTTGCATCCTTTTTGCACCTTAATTTGCATCCTTTTTTATACCATATCTTGCATCAATACTTGCATATGGTTGTACGATATGTTTTTCTTCTACTTTCGCGCCATTTTTTCCAAACTTTTTCTCATCATTTTTTTATTCTTATTTTGCGCCATTATTTTCTTCTAGTTTCATGCCATCATTTTCATCAAGTTTTACACCATATTTTGCATGCATTTTCATGCCTTTTTTTGCCTCTAGTTCGCACTAATTTTTGTATCAAGTCTTACTCCAGTTTTTTCTTCTAATTTTGTACCTATTTTTGCATCTGGTTTTGCACCATTTTTGTGCCTATTTTTGCATCATTTTTGGCATCTAAATTTGCATCCTTTTTGGCATCTAAACTTGAATCCTTTTTGGCATCTAATTTTATATCCTTTCCAACATCCAAAATTTCTATCATATTTTCTTCCTAATTTTGTGTCCACATTTGCATCTCATTTTGCACCTAGGTTTGAGTCTAAACTTGCATCTAGTTACGCATCATTTTTGGCATCCAATATGGTGTCCTTAGTTTCACCCTTTTTTAAGTTCAATTTTGCATCCCAATTTTACACCATTATTTTCATCCTCATTTGGCATTTAAATTTGTGTCCTTTTTTGTTTCTTTTTAACACCCAACTTGGCGACCCCTTTTGCATTTAATTTTATGTCTAGTTGTTTTCCTTTTTTGCATCTAGTTTAGTGTCCATTTTTGTGTCCTTGATTCCTAGTTTGGTATCCTCTTTTATGTCATGTTTTGTTCCCTCCTATGTCTCTTGTTGCAGCTTTTTCTACTTCTAGTTTAAAACTCTTTTTTTGTCCTTGTTTTCATCTTGTCTTGATGCATAGTTTAAAATCCAATTCTACTTACAATTTTGCATCCATGATTACATCCACATTTGGCTTCTTGTTCAGAGTGTACTTTTCTTTCCATTTATGACCCCCTTTATGGGTTCATTTTACTGATTTCAATTACATAATGAAATATATTACCATTTATAAATATCATTAAATAAGATATCACAATTAAAATTCATAACATAATGTTTGTAAATAAATTTAAAGTAAATTGAAAACATCCATCCAAGAAATAGCAATATCGTCATATCATAATAATTTTCCATCAAAAAATCATTAACAATTTTCGATAAACTTATATGACTAGGAAATCAACACCTATCACAAATATCATTATTCTAACGTAAATTCACAACATCCCTCCAAAAATAGTAATGTCATCAGAAATAATAATTCTTCATCAAAAAACATCGACAATTTTCAACACATATATAAAGTAACAAGATAATACTAATAATATCATTGTCATCTTTAATCAAATCAACTAAAATTCAAATGTGTGATTACCATATCAAAATCTTCCATGAATGTCATTATTCTAAGGTAAATTCAAAGCATCCATCGAAAGATAACAGTATCATCATACATAATAATTCTCCATCAAAATAATGTTGATAATTTTCAAAATATAATTAAGCCATATAAAATTTAATCTTATAATGTAGTGATATGTTGTGAAAAATGCACCTAAATAAAAAATGAGATTGCGAGCCTTGATCAAACCATTATTCAACAAATGAAAGCTTGAACATACAAATGGGAGTATCATATTCATAAATTTTGTGACCAAATGTCGTTGGTATCATATATATCAATTTTGTAACAAAACATTGTTGGTATCATATACATAAGGTTAGCAACCATGTAAAGTAGCTAAGATATGGAGAAAAGTCGAAAGGTTTCCATATGATTTAGATGGTAACATATACATAAGATTAAAGGTATTTTAAAATAGATAAGATATGGAGAAGAGTTCAAAGGCTACCATATGCTTTAGATGGTCTACGCCTGATGCCCGGCCTTACAAAAGTACAACCTGACAATAGAGAGTGGGTGTAGGTGTTATGGATGTTTCTGCTATTGCAGGTGGTGGTGAAGCCTCAGGCGTAGGATCCGAGGTTGTTTCTACTACTATTATTGGTATTGAAGCCTCAAATACCAGAGTCAAAACCAAAGGAGGAGCGAAAACAAACATAGTAGAAGTGACACATGGTGTATACAGGGGGTATGAATGCAGCATATACTAGATATATGGAGGGGGTGGGATGTGGAAAGGCCTCCACGTTCACATATCCTTTCACAACAGGAGTTTCCACTCAAAAATTCTAATGATGCAACCTCTAATAGTGGAAATGCAAAAGCATAACATTAAAATTATGCATTTCTTTCCCCTCCACTTTGAATCCATTTTTCTGATGTGTGAATCTATTAGATGGGCCTGCATTATTAAAAAACCTGTATTAGCTTTTAGGTCAAAATGATATAGATTACCATATACAATTACGATAGTTATAATAAAATATATATAACCATTCAATATAGTTGTGATGATTCCATATTATCTAGTGAATGGGTTAAGTGGATTCATTATAAATAAAAAGCAACAATTTCAATATAAAGCAAAATATATCATGATTGAAAAGGTTAATATTAAATTGAAATTGAATATAAATTAATAATTCATCAAAACAATATAGATTACCATATACCATGCCGATAGTTATAATGAAAAATATCTAACTATTCAATATAGTTGTGATGATTCCATATTATCTAGTGAATGGGTTAAGTAGATTCATTATAAATAAAAAACAAAAAATTCAATATAAATCAAAATATCTCGTGATTGAAAAGGCCATCCAGTGAATAAAACAACAAAAGTTCCACATCATTCTCGTGGAGGAAGGATTTGTTTGAAAGGAGGCTATATGTTTAAAATATGGCAAAATCATCAGTTGATTAGTCAATGTGGCTACAACTTCATAGATGAAAAACATTTTTTATTAAAACACCTATATTATGGAATTATAACTATGATGGACATATACATTTCATAAGAATAAAAACCCTCTATTCTTGAAATTAATTGGTCTAAGTGGAGAAAACTCAATGTTCAAACCTTCATGCTTCTCCGCTTCTGAGTTATGGATCTCTTTTCATTGTTAGACCTCCATTATCAAAACCCACGTATCAGAGCAATAGATCTAGCTACGGATATATGAAGCTCTCGCCAATAAAATATTTTTATCAAAACCCATGTAGTATTGTTGGTAGACCTACATTATCAAAACTTGTGTATCAAGAAAATAGATATAGCTTTGGATATATGAATTTCAGAATAATAAAAATCCTCTATCTAAAACCCTTATATTAGCTATCGATATATGCATTGCATAGCAATAAAAATCTTCTATTTGAAGTCCCTGTGTCAATGAACTAGATATAGGAATCACTTGTATCATCGAATTATATATAGCAAACCCCCATATCTTCAAACTAGATCTACCAAACTCTTCTAGCAAACACCTATACATGTGAACTAGATCTAGGAAACCCTTCTAGCAAATTCTTGTATTAGCAAATTGGATTTATCAAACCCTGTGAACTAGGGAAGCCCAAATGCTCCTTCTACTTCTTATCTATGCAGTTGTTATAAGCAAAAATAGATAGATACATTGACAGAGTCTATAGATATATAAGGAGGAAGAAAATAGAGTACAAAGGAAAAGTAACAAAAATAATTGATGAAAAAACCATAATCTAAGGAAATTCAAAAAGAAATAAATAAATGACGGAAAAAAGAGAAAAAATAATTATTAATTATTTAATTCAAAAAAAATTATTTCTTTCTATTTCAATATGTAATATCTAATTTAAAACCATTTTATTTCCAATTTAGTTATATATTATCCTAGGATTTAGCTTTATCTATTTATTGAACTATTCATAACCTTATTTCCATTCAATTTAAAGAATGATTTTTTTTTTTAATAATGGTTTCTAATAATTTATTATATTTATATTGGTAAAATAATTATGTTTATTCTTTTTATTTGTTTAAACAAGTTATTGTTTTACTAGTATTTTTGACTAATTAAAGTTAACTTTTATTTTTACTTTTTTTATACATAATATCTAATTTAATACCATTAGTCCTATAATTTAGCCTTCTTTATAGGAATTTTCATAACTTATTTTAATTCCAATTAAAAAAGAATGTACTTGCTTTTAATAATAACTTCTAATGGTATACTTTTAATATATTCATATTTATAAATATTTAGATTTATAAATACTTGTATTTTTCCTTATGTTGCCTTTTATAATTTTTATATGTCCAAATAATTGTACTTTCTTGGTTTTTGACTAATTAATATTGATATTCTTTTTTATTTGAATTTTCTGTTGAATTCTCTAAACCATTTCCACATTATTTATTTCTTTCACTTACGTTATAATGTTGAATTTGAAACCCCAAAAATATTATCCCAAAAATATTGTTGTGATTAATTTGAAGAAGTCATTCTCTTAAAAAACTATTTTGGATTATATTAATATTTATTTTTTATGTCCTCATGACTTTTCATTCATAAAATCTAAAATCTATATTAATTTTCGTTGAAGTTACATTCTCACTCTTTAAAATACAAAAATCTATATTAAATTAGGTTTAAGGTATATTCTATTTCTCTAAAATATAGAAGTAGAGTAAGGTAAAATTAATATTAATTTAGGTTATTCTAAATTTGTAAAATAAAAAAGGAGATTGTATTGATTAAAATATTTACCTTTACTCTGAATCTACCAAGTATATAGAATGATTGAATTTTTAGTGATGTAAACCACTTTTTTAGTGCAAAACTTAAGAAAAATTTTCATCTTGAGAGATTTTATCTCTCCCAACACTTGATAGACTTGGAATTAAGATAGATTTTTGTTGGTTTTATCGAATTCTAAAAGGGGTCAAATCTCTTGAGATGCAAACTCATTTTGAGTGAAAAATTTGAGAAAATGTCAAATGATCTTATGCCACTGACACTTAACAGAATTGTAATTAAGATGGACATATGTCTGTTCTTTATAATACTATTTATAGCATATATAAATTTCACATCTCTATCTATATAATTTCTTATTATTAATTTTATTATAATCCTCATAATACATATGACTACATACATGTAAAGGGAATATTTTTAGACATAATTTTTTATTATTTTTATTTAATTTTTAAATGTAATATGCATAACATAGAGTAGATATAGAGAAGGAATGTGCACATGCTTAGAATTTTTTTTATTATAAGTATTAGGTTATTATATGTTTATTAACTAAATTTAAATATAAAATTTTGAAATGTCATACTTACAAATATGAATCTCAACTCGATTGAATGAATAAGATATGTCAGGCTGAAGAGTGCATGGAAATCATCTCATCAAGCAATAAAAGATGAGGATGTGTCCATGAATGTCATTAAAAATCCATCATGAAGTTTCCTGGAATATCATTTGACATCACTCCAATTTGGTGCCAGGTCCCTCTGGAACTAGTATTGGTTTAATGGTCACAATTGAGTTGAAATTAATAGTAGTTATGATATTGGGGTATGTATTTCTAGGGCCATCATTGGTTTCATTCTCAGCCCACAAGAGAGAACACTCATAACTTGTAGTTGTGGCCATTTTCTCCAAGAACTATTCATAATTTGCACAAGGAATATATTAAACCAAGCTATATTTCCTTGCAATATGGTCAATTATTAGCATTCATGGGCTATTATTCTTCAACTACAATAAGGACATAGGAAATTTTCTCTAAGTTTACTAGTTTAACTGTGTATAGTGGATAATTTTCTACCCTTTGTTGTTTCCTTTAATTCTGGTGTTATCTCCTAGTGAATCCCCTAAGCATTGATTACATTATTTTATCTTTTATTTTTTATCGTGTCAACAGTAAACACCTCACATAGACTTTTATGGTGAGGTTTGGTTGGGTTTATCCTTCGCTTTTGATATATTTTTCAAGTAAGGAACAATCCTTCTCCTTTAAGTTCTTATATGAATCCATCCATGAGAAAATCCCTCATCTCTCAAGTTCTTCTCATCCTTGGCTTCCACTACCCTTCACTTCCATATTTTTAGCAAACGTTCATATTTTAGGATGTTTGTGTTATCATTGATTCAATATTACAGTGCATCTTCGATGCACTCAAAGCCAACAAGAAGTGGCCGACTACACAGAACAAGGAGGCTTTTGAGCCCAATAGAAAGTTTAAACTTCAACACCTTTTTATTGCATCCACACTCACTGAACATTAATGTCAAAATAATGGCAGTGAAACATGACCTTGGAGGAGAGAACAAATGTTTGATAAACATCGAAGTGGCTAGAGAGGTAACATATTGGGTGCTTAACACAACACATGCTAGGGGAAGATAGAATTAATACATGTATTTTTTTTATATCTAATAGGATTTGAAAATTCTATTTGGTAGTGTATTGCTCGATCACAATGAGGCCAAGGAGGAAGTATTCCTCATGTTGGATGAGTTACAAATTTCCACAAAGAACCTAGAGAAACATTTGAATCAAATTGAAGATCGTTTGGGCCTTCCTCCATATCCGGGCTATGTTCCAAGATGTAGCAAAGAACTAATCACAGTGGAAGAAGCAAACTCTTGTAAGTTTGAATAATGGGTTATATTCAATGGGCTAGGAGGTTAAACTAGTTAGTTATTTCTCATATTCCTGCGCTAAATGCACCTAAAATGAAGACAACTAAATTTTTTTCCCAAACAACCACCATTAACTTGGTTCAATCCATAGCACTAGGTTGACCAGAATAACCGAGTGGTAAAAAGAAGAAGAACAATAAAACTATTTTGAATGAGCAAAAAGAACCACAAGCTCCAAACGCCAATGTTGGAGGCAAGAAAGATCGAAAGATAGAGTTCCCATGTAATATTTGTGGTAGGGCCCTTATGACACATCAATGTCCACATTTAGACGAGCTCAATGAGAAAAATACTTAGTAAAATGTTGTTACACAACCTATTGTGTTGAACAATCCTTTCCCGCCTCAGCAACAATGCCAAATCATGATTCTTTCAAATATTGTACTTCCACAAGAGGGAAATCTAGGTCATCCTCCTAATTGGGATGCACCTACGACCATTATGCTATGTGAGAAAATGGTAAACTTTACCATGAGATGAAAAATAGATGCAATATTCATGCAAACTTGGATTAAAATGTTGATTCAAAAGTGGAAGCAAATATGGGTGCAATAATAGGTGCAAAACTTGGTACAAATTGTGGTGACACAAAACTGGATGCAACAATGGACACAAACTTGGAAGAAAAAAGGATGTAAACTTGGATGCATAATAAGATGTAAAAAGGAATGTAAACATGGACACAAACATGGTTGAAATAGTAGACACAAAATTATATGCAAAAGTGGATGCAACAAAATTAAATGCAAAAGTAGGCACAAAATGAGATGCAAAACTTGACGTAAAAGTCCATGCAAAAGGGGACACAAAAATATACACAATATTTGAAGAAAAATTGGACAAAAAAGATGATTCAAATGTGGATCCACAAGTGGAACCAAAAGTGGGTGCAATGGTAGATTGAAAACATGGAAGAAATTGTGGCTCAACAATCGTGGATACAAAAAAAGAAAGAAAATAAGGTACAAACTTGGATGCAAAACAAGATGCAAAAAGGGATGCAAAAGTGGACACAAAAATGGGTGCAATAGTGGACACAAAATTGGATGAAAAAATGGATGCAACAAAAGTAGATGCAAAAGTGGATACAAAACTCGATGCATAAACCCAACACAAAAGTGGATTTAAAAAATGATGCAAATTTGGATGCAAACGTGGATGAAAAAGTGGAAGAAAACATGGGTTCAACAGTAGGTAAAAAACATGACACAAATTGTGGAAGAAAAAAATTTGATGTAAATGTGGATGCAATGACATATGAAAAAATAAGTGAACTTTGATGCAAAGTAAAATGAAAAAAGGGATACAAAAATTGACGTAGACATGTGTGGAATAGTGGATGAAAAATTAGATGAAATAAAACTTGATGAAAAAGTAAATGCTAAATGAGACTTAAAACCTGATGCAAAATTGGATAAAAAAAGGGATGCATAAATATATGCAAAATTTGATGCAAACATAGATGAAAATGAAGATGAAAATGTGGATGAATTTTAAAGAAAAAGTGGGTGCAAAGTTAGGTGTCAAACTATGCTTAAATTGTGGCACAACAAAAGTGGATGCAATACTGGACACAATGATGGATGAAAAAGAGGATGCAAATGTGGATGAAAAACAAGATGCAAAATTGGATGCAACAAAAGTAGATTCAAAACTAGACACAAACCTTGACACAAAACTTGGTGCAAAAGGGGACGCAAAAATGGATGCAAAAAATGATGTAAAAGAGGATGCAAAAGAGGATGCAAAAAATGATGCAAAATTTGATGCACGTGTAGGCAAAAAAAGTGGATGCAATAGAGGATGCAAAAGTGGGCAAAACAAAAATTAGGTGCCAAAATTGATGCAAAACCTGGCACAAAACCTAGTGTAAAGGATGGTGCACGAATTGGTGCAAAACATTTTGCAAAACCTCATGAAAAACCTAGTGCGATACGTGGTGCTAAATTTGGTGCAAGACTTGGTGCAAAAGCTAGTGCAAAATTTTATATCACATTTTGCACCATACTTGATAATTGGATGCAAATAGCACCAAAAATGGGCTCTAGATGCAAAAAAGGAAGCAAAAAGGGCTTCTAAACAAAGGGTTTTGTTATAGTGAAGGTCATCTAGCCACCTCTAAAGATTTTGTTTCTGACTCTTCCGTCATACTTTGTCCACATTGCTTGAAACATTTTATTTGTTTCTCATCAAAATCCTCATTTTGCAATCCCCTCTAATAATTTGGGCTTTTCATGTAGTCCATGAGACTTTCAAATAGTCTCACCCAAAAAATTTCCCATCTCAAGGGTTTATGCCTTACTTAGGTCCACAATAATGAATTCTCTTCTTATGTTTGACCACCTTTAGTCCTTCTTCCTCTAGTTGAGAAATTAACAATTTATTCACTTTCTTCCCTATTTCTTAGCCTTATGGGGTTTTCCTTTTAAAATAACTATATCTGACAAGAAACTTGAACCTCCTCCTCAGGTTCCATCTTTGTCTCTTGTCTTCTCATTCCAATATAATCTTCACTAAATTGAGCCTATCCTTTAGCTCAACCATATCCATATAAAATTCCTCTTGACTTAATTTCTTTTTCATGCCATTTTCCTTCGCATGTTTTTCTCAAGTTGTGGCTTGTCTTTGAATCCAAATTATTGTCATCAATAGAAATTTCTCTTCCTCCGTTTCTTGCGAGCTTTCACTTGCCCACTGTGAGTTGCTAAAAAGCCCCTATAACAAGTCTTCTCCATGGTTTGTTACTTGAACAACTCACCTCCACATGGCTATTGGTGTCCCTTGTTTCTTTCCTTTGGAAATTTTTTAGCACTCCTTGCTCCTCTTTGGCTTCTGGTACACCTTGATCATGTCTTGAGAACTTGCTTGGTTCTCTTCTCTTAAGGACGTCCTCTGTCCCCTTCACACTGCAAATGTAGCTAGGTTTTCTTATCTATCAATCTCTCTTGCTTCAACGGTTCTTTACCACTTCCTCTAAGAACATATGCTAATTCATTATAGGTCTCGTTGGCTATAGATATGCCATCCAAAATTGTTCATACCTACAGCTATTAGTTTTCCAAAATTTAAACAGCTTAATGACTACTTACCTTCCAAGCTTTCTTCTCAATATTTATTCCAACTCTCCACTTTGCTAGGGTTTTCTCTCACTCCTTCTAGATCTACTTGTTTCTATAAATATCTCTCTACACCACTTCCACTTTTAAAAATGTATCGTAATCTTTGCTCCCAGACTCATTCGTTTTTGGAATTTGGTACTGTGTTCTTCCTCTTGTTAGACATCCTTTACCTATTTCTATCTTTTATGCCCTATATTTTCCACATCAAATTGTTAGTCATTACTAAATTAAACCAACTATTACCTTTCAGGTCTGATGTCCTCTCATCCTTAATGGCTACAACATCTACTGGATGCAATGACCATGCTCAGAAAACGACCTTCTGCTATGATACCGCAATGATAATAGGCCCCTTTGGTGGCCTACTCTCGTTCCTAGGATTCTTCCTTCCTTGTGGTGGAACACCTTTCCTTTTTCATTAAATTGAAACCCTTCTTTCCATTGGGATAAGTGAGTCCCTTTACTTCCAGACGAAACCCTCTTTCCTTATTTATATCAACATAATGATAGACCCAATATATATATATATATATATATCTATATATATATATATATTTCTTTGGGCTTACATGAAAACATTTTGGTGTAAAGTTTATCAGTAGTTGAGCTTTTCCTCATGTCAATATCTTCACTTGTAGGCATAAAGGCCAATAGATATCACTTAAAAGACACAGTGGGTTAATTCTTGAGACCTCGTAAATCAATCAAACTATCTATAATCTACAACTCACTCCTTGTTATATCTGGAAAATAACTTAATTTCTTTGTGAGGCACACTCCAAGTCGGGAAACGGGGACTCTCACCATGCTTCCACTATTACTTAGCTTAAAGTCTCAAACTCCAACTAGTCAAGGTCAAGTTTCTCACATTATTACATAAATAAGGAGCTCGACTTTTCTTCAGGGTGACTAGTCCTTACAAGGTCAGGACTCAAAACAAAATTTCCATGTTCTTATCTCCACATACCCCAACTTTCCTTTGAAGTCGACTAACTGACTCCTTCAACTATCATAGGCTAGTCAATGATCTTTGTTGAAACCACTTGGTGTTTTCTTTTGAATTGTTGTCTTTTAAGCCACAGACCATTTGTAACTGTATTTATTATAGAAATACCTAGAACAAAGGTTCTTTTACTCATTTCCACACTCTAAATTGGAGCACAAAATTCACACTTGACTGAGTTTATTTCCACTCTTGACATCACACAGTTTTGATCATAGGCTTCTCCAGTACACCGGTATCATGGTCTTTGGGATATTTTCGAGTTTTTCATTATACTATATATGAGAAGTCGAAGGCTCGGTGTTGTAAAAACCCATGCTTTTGCCTATATGCTTATTATGCCAAATCACCAAAGAGACTTGAGCTTGTCATGCTCGATAAAGGTTTAGTATTTAATGTTTCTCTTGCTCACACAAAATGATCTTGTGGAGTCTCTCTAATAAAGAATGGAGATCATCGATTCAATGAACAACCAATGGTTTAATTTCTCACAAACACTCTCTCCACATGTGATACAAATATATTGACCTATTAATGATGCTACTCTGAACTTTCACGATAGCTTCTAATACAAGCTTAACTCTTCTCGACTACCATCATCGCCTTTGGATGATTATTCTCTCTGTAATAGAGGTGCTGTCTCTTTCTAACATGACTTCCTTTTTCTTCAATGTACATACATTCAGACAAAAATATGAACAAAGAAAATCATGCCAATTCTATTAAACATAAACGAAATATTTAGAGAGGAAGTGTCATGGTTCACTTCTCAAGGTCTTCTCTCTTCGACAAAATCTCTATGCCATCTCACTCTTACACATATACAATTGTAATTTGTGGAGAAAATATTTAAGGCAAAGAAACTGGACATCTGTCCAAAACTACCCAATACTTAAGCTAAACACTTGTTAAAAATTTACAAAGACTCACCTCAAAATATCTTAAAAGTGTAACAATCAAGATTCCTCTAGAATTAACACAATTGACTTTATAATAAAATCCTTTTAATTCTAATTTATATAAATAAATTGGAGAAAATAAGACCTACATCCAAAATTTTAGAACAACTGGAAAAATGGATCCTTCATTGTCATCTTCCGCTTCCACAAATCTACTAACTCTAAAAACCAGGGCTCTCTCTTCACTATGAGAATTTCTTTCTCTATTTCAATGATGTTCTTCCATTGTTTCCAAATGACCTTCTACAAGAGTTTCTGGCGAAAGAAAACCACGACGATGATAATCGTCATAATAATAATAATGATCATTTAATTTTAAGGCCACAGCTATGCTAGATACTAAATTGGTGTAGCGACCCCTAAAATAACCTTGTACTTATCTTAGAGCTTATATTTGTCATACGTTATGTATATCTTGGGTTTATAATAGTAATCCCTTGGGTTTAATGTTATTCCCTTGGTTTTATAATACATTGGGTTTGTAGTATTAATTCCTTAGGTTTATTATTCATTTGGGTTTACAATATCGATCAATTGGGTTTATTAATCTAAGGGTCCATGTTCCTAGGGTACAATATTATTCATAGGGTTTAAAATATTAATCCTAGGGTTTAATATAAATATGTTGAGTCTATAATCATGGGCAACCATGGTCCAATTTCAAATTGAGACAAAGATTGTCTCAATATGAAAATCAACCATGGTCGATCATGGTCAACCATAGTCCAACTTTGCATTTAGACCAACCAATATTTAGATTGTCCCAATATGAAAATCAACCATGGTCGACCATGGGTCAACCATGGTTAGTAATGGTCAATCATTATCAACTATGGTCAACCATGGCTAACCATGGTCCAGCGTCACATTGTGACAAATATTGTCTCAATACGAAAATAAATCATGGTCAACTATGGTGAACCATGGTTAAACATCATATTATGCCAAAGATTGTATAAATATGTAAATCAACCATGGTAAACTATGTTTATTTTAGCATTTTTAATATTTATCATAGGGTTTATATACCTTGATTTATAATAATTACCTTAGGGATGATCATAGGATTTTCTTAATATGGAAATCAATCATGGTCAACCACAGTTGACCATGGTCCAATGCTGCATTGCGACAAAAATTGTCTCAATATGATAATCAACCATGGTCAACCATGGTCCAATGTCACATTGTGACAAATATTTTCTTGACATTAAAATCAATCATGGTCAACCATGGTCCAATGCCAAATTGTGACAAGGATTGTCTCAATAGATAAATCAACCATGGTCAACCATGTTCCAACATCCGATTGTGACAAAGATTGCCTCAATATGAAAATCAACCATGGTCAACCATGGCGAATCAAGGTCAACAACCATGGTCATATTCTGACAAAGATTTGTCCCTTGGTTCCGCGTCACATTGTGAAAACCATGGTCATCCATGGTCCATCATGTTCCAACATTGCATTGTGACATGTATTATCTCAATATGAAAATCAACCATGGTCAAGCATGGTCAATAAGCATCGTGACATTGTGACAAATATTTTCTCTTTGTCCAACATCACATTTTGACAACCATGGTCATCCATGGTCAACCATTTTGAACATCACATTGTGACAACTATTGTCTCAATATGAAAATCAACCATGGTCAATGATAATCAATCACAGTCAACCAAGGTCAATAACCATGGTCACATTGTGACAAAAAATTTCACTTGGTCCAACATGACATTGTGACAACATGGTCATCCATGGTCAATCATGGTCCAATGTGGCATTGTGACAAATATTGTCTTAATATGAAAATCCACCATAGTCAACCATTGTCCAACGTCGCATTATGAGAAAGGTTGTCTCAATATGAAAGTCAACCATGGTCAACTATAGTTCAATGTCACATTGTGACAAAGAATTTTTTAATATGAAAATCAATTGTGGCCAACCATGTTTATTTTAGGGTTTATAATATTTATCTTAGTGTTTATATACCTTGGGTTTATCATATTTATCCCTTGGATTTAATATTATTCCCTTGGATTTATAATCCCTTGTGTTTTTAGTATTAATTCCTTAGATTTATAATACTTAACTTAGGGTTTATATACCTTGGGTTTATAATATTAATCTCTTGGGTTTATCATATTTATCCCTTGGGTTTAATCTTATTCCCTTGGATTTATAATCCCTTATGTTTTTAGTATTAATTCCTTAGGTTTATAATATTTATCTTAGGGTTATATACCTTGGGTTTATAATATTAATCTCTTGGGTTTAATATTATTCCCTTGGGTTTATAATAACTTGGGGTTTAGAATTAATATCTTGGGTTTATAATACCTCGGGGTTCATATTCCTAGGGTATAATATTATTCATAACGTTTATAATACAAATCCCTTGGGTTTATAATCATGGTCAACCATGCACAATCATTGTCCAATGTAACATTGTGACAAAGGTTGTCTCAATATGAAAATCAACCATGGTCAAACATGGTCAACCATGGTCAAATGTCGCATTGTGACAAATATTGTCTCAATATAAAAATCAACCATGGTAAAACATGGTCAACCATGTTTATTTTAGGGTTTATAATATTTATCTTAGCTTTTATATGCCTAGGCTTTAAAACAATAATCCCTTGGGTTTAATATTACTCCCTTGGGCACATAATCCCTTGGGTTTTTAGTATTAATCCATTGGTTTATCATTTCCTTCATTTTCTAAAATTAATCCATTGGGTTTATTAATCGAAGGGTTTATTTTCCTAAAATGTAATATTATTCATATGGTTTATAATATAAATACTTGGGTTTAGTATAAATCCCTTTTGTTTATAATCATGGTTAACCATGGTCCAATGTCAATTTATGATAAAGTTCACCTCAATATGAAAATGAACCATGGTCAACCACGAGTAGCCATTTATATCTTAGGGATTATAATATTTATCTTAAGGTTTATATACTTGGCGTTTATAATATTATTCCCTTGGGTTTACAATACCTTAGGGTTTTAGAATTAGTCACTTAGGTTTATTAATCTAAGGGTTCATATTCCTAGGGTATATATTATTCATAGGGTTTATAATATTAGTCCTAGGGTTTAACATAAATCTCTTCCGATTAAAATCATGGTCAGTGATGGTCCAATGTGTGTCCATTGTGCCAAACATTGTCTCAATATCAAAATCAACAATGGTCAAACATCGCATTGTGACAAAGATTGTCTCGGTATGAAAATTAACAATTGTAAACCATCATCAACCATGTTTATTTTACGGTTTTTATACCTTGGTTTTATAATATTTATCTCTTGGCTTTAATATTATGCCCTTGGGTTTTTAGTATTAATCCCTTGGGTTTATTAATCGAAGGCTTCATACTCGTAGGATATAATATTACTCATAGGGTTTATAATATTAATATTTGGATTTAATATTAATCCATTGGGTTTACAATCATGGTCAACCATGGTAAAAATTCATATTTTGACAAGTATTTTCTCAATATGAAAAACAATCAATGTTGCATTATGACAAGGATTGTCTCAATATGAACATCAACCATAGTCGACCATGTTCCAACATCGCATTATGTCAAAGATTTTCTCAATATGAAAATCATGCATGGTAAACCATGGTCAATAATCATGGTGACATTTTGACAAAGATTGTTTCTTGGTCCAAGGTCACATTATGAGAAACATGGTGAACGATGGTCGAATGCCACATTGTGACAAACATTGTCTTAATATGAAAAGAAACCATGCTCAACCATGGCCAACCATTATCCAATGTCACATTGTGACAAAGGTTGTCTCAATATGGAAATCAATCATGGTCAACCATAGTCCAATGTCAGATTGAGACAAATATTGTGTCAACACGAAAAGCAAATGCAGTCAACCATTGTCAACCATGTTTATTTGGGGGTTTATAACATTTATCTTAGGGTTTATATACCTTGGGTTTATAATACTTATCCCTTGGATTTAATATTATTCCTTGGGTTTATAATCCCCTAGGTTTTTATTATTGATGCCTTGTATTTATAATATTTATATTAGGGTTTATTTACCTTGGGTTTATAATATTAATCCCTTGGTGTTAATATTGTTTCCTTGGGTTTATAATAACTTTGGGTTTTAGAATTAATCCATTGGGTGTATTATATCAATCCCTTGGTCTAATATCACGTTGTGACAACCATGGTCATCGATGATCAACCATTGTCTAACATCACATTGTAACAAAGATTATCTGAATATTAAAATCAACCATGGCCAACCATTTTCCAATGTTCCATTGTTCCAAAGTTTGTCTCAATATGAAAATAAATCACGGTCAACCATTGCCCAACTTCTCATTCTAAGAGAGATTGTGTCTATATGAAAATCAATTGTGGTCAACCATGGTCAACCATGTTTATTTTAGTGTTTAAAATATTTATCTTACGGTTTATATACCTTGTGTTTATAATATTAATCCCTTAGGTTTAATATTATTCCCTTAGGTTTAGAATCCCTTGGGTTTATTATTCCCTTGAGTTTATAATATTTATTTTAGGATTTATATACCACGTGTTTCTAATATTAATCCATTAGGTTTAATATTATTTCCTTTGGTTTATAACACCTTGGGGTTTTAGAATTAATCCATTGGGTTTATAATATCAATCCGTTGTTTTTATTAATCTAAGTATTCATACTCCTAGTGTATAATATTGTTGATAAGGTTTATAATATTAATCCTATGATTTAATATAAATCCCTTGGTTTTATAATCATGGTCAACCATGGTCCAATGTCACATTTTGACAAGGATTGTCTCAATATGAAATTCAATCATGGTGAACCATCGTCAAATGTCACATTGTAAGAAATATCATCTGATTATAAAAATAACCAATTGTAAAACATGGTCAACCATATGTATTTTAGGGTTTAGAATATTTATCTTAGTGCTTATATACCTTGGGTTTATAATATTTATCCTTTGGGTTTTATATTATTTCCTTGTGTTTTTAGTATTAATCCCTTGGATTTATAATATCAATCCCTTTGGGTTTATTAATATTGAAGGTCATATTCCTTAGGGTATAATATTATTCAAAGGGTTCATAATATTAATATCTGGGTTTAATATAAATCTATTGATTTTATAATCATGGTCAACAATGGTCCAACATCACATTGTTACAATGATTTTCTCAATATGAAAATCAACCATAGTCCAACATCATATTGTTACAATGAATCTCTCCATATGAAAATCAATCATGGTCAACCATGGTCAACCCTAATCCATCATCACATTATGACAAATATTGTCTCAATATGAAAATCGACCATGTTCAACCATGATCGTTTAAGGGTTTATAATATTTTATGTTAGGGTTTATATACCTTGAATTTATAATATTGATCCCTTGGGTTTAATATTATTTCCTCGGATTCATAATCCCTTGGATTTATTAATATAAGGGTTCATATTTGTAAAGTATAATGTTATTCATAAGGCTTTTAATGTTAGTCCTTGCGTTAAATATAAATCCTTGAGTTTAATTAATTAATAATAATTACTATATATATATATATATATATATATATATATATATATATATATATATATATATATATATATATATATATATATATATATATATATATATATATATATATATATAAGTAGTAATTATTATGATTGTTTATTAATTAATTTTAAATTAATTATTAATAATGAATGAATTATTTTTCTAATAAATTAATTATTTATTTAATGAATTAATTAATAATAAATAAAATGAAAATGAATAAATAAATTATTATTAATATTTTTCAATTAATAATGTTATTAAATTTAGTTAACAATAAAAATAATAGTATTAATTGATATTAGTAATAATATTAATTATGAACAATAATTATATTAATTATATTAATCATTTACTAATATGGTTGTAGATGTGATTGATATAAAATAATTGTATTTTTCAACTGTAATTTACCAATATAATTATATTAATAATCAAAGTGAATATCAAAATTTTAAAATGACCTTCACTTAACTACTTTAATATACTACTTGAAATGTGACATTGTAATATGTATTTATAAAGATTTTTTTTCAAATTTATTTCAATTCCAATGGAATGGCATTGCTTTCTTTTCAAATTTAGTTCAAGCACATAGAGTCTGTGAAAGAGTTTATATGAAATTTAATCTATGGAGGTAGCGTTTGATGGATGAAATTTGAAAAAATATTAAGGATATAAGTCTGGATAGTTAATGTACATGTAGTTATACAAAATAAAAATAAAACAAGGGAGGTTGCGAGGCAGCAAGTCCCTGCATTGAGTGTGGTAGAATGCTTGCATGAACTAAGTTCAACTAGTTGGCACTTCATCGAGTACAGTACAACAATTCTATCTCCAAGTCCAGGCAAGAGGGTCCTTCATGATTCGAGAGTAAAATATGTCAATCTGTGTGCACAATGACATCTGTCTCGTAAGAATGGAAAGGGTGGGATTAGATTTGGGTTAAGTAAGCTGGCAAAGCCTGAGAAGGTACAGGGTACAAGCTGCCTTATTGTCAAACTGAACTCTGATTCGTGTATTCTGTCAAACTGAGTACAATTCCTTGTGGAACAAAGAGTATTTTCTGAGCTCCAACATTGATATACATTGCAGCGTTGATATTGCATTGGCATTGCATCATTTTGATAGTGCAAACAAAGTTGGTTGCAAATTTTTGGTAGAAGTATTACAAGCAGTGTTGAGTTGATTTTGCAAGGAGCATTGAGTTGGTATTACGAGCAAAATTGGTATTAAAATTGTAAGCACTATTGGTGAGAGAGGGAAACAATGTTATTATGATGCACCTCTGAATTAAGGTCATTGGCACTGATTCTTTTGAAAGATTTCTTTCACCAGACCTTAGATAATTGAATATACATAGTTCATTGCAGAGAACTATCCACACATCAATGAAATTAGCTAATACACACAATTGACTCCATTAGAATTATTTGTTATCCAAGAAAAGTATAAATCAAGCACCGTTATCTTAATAACAATAAGCGTGAACTAGATGTTGAGAAAGTGCCACTCCTGAATGCTAGGTTATATCAACGAACGGTTCCAGCTTTAATCTACCTACAAATGCTCCAACATTGATATACATTGCAGCATTGATATTGAATTGGCATTGCATAGTTTTGATAGTGCAAACAATGTTGGTTGCAACTTTTTGGTAGAAATATTACAAGTAGTGTTGAGTTGATTTTGTAGGGAGCATTGAGTTGGTATTACAAGCAAAATTGATATTAAAATTGTAAGCATTGTTGGTGAGAGAGGAAAACAATATTATTATGAACATAACATGAAATAACACTAGTATTTCATAGAGAGCTTCCGATAAGCTAACATCAGGATCTAGGAATATATCTGCTTAAATTCAAGCACTTTTTTAAATGTGTAATCCTCTTCGTGAAGTAATGTAGTGTATCTTCAATTTTAAACCTGCAAGCATACATGGCCCTTTTTTACAAGGAATAATATAGATTATTAGACCTACAGAATATCAACTATCTAACCTGCATTTAGAGGTGGAAAGAGAGATGCTGCACCAAAAGCTACTGGAGCATGTTGTACAGGAGTGCTAGGATTTGCCAACCATCCTGCAGGACTACGAGCAACAGGACCAACTTGAGGTTGAAATCGCTGCGACCAATCAAATTAAAAGTTTATTCAAACAGTGCTAGATATAGATTTAGATCAATAATTCACTAATGCACATTCAAAAAAGGGGGAAAACATGAAAAGAATATGAGATGATTATTTACTGGAGATGGAGTTAGAGCTCCATTTGAAACTGCACAGGTGTGATCAGCATACAATGTTGTGACATCGGTAATAGGATGAGGGTTTTTGCAAAGCCTATGCTGCCAATTGAGACTAAACAAAAGCACATGCACATAGAAATATATCAGGTTGTTGTTAGAAATTATATCTGAATGAAGGTGAAATATTCATGCCAAATGTAAAGAAATAATATCGTCCATTCCAATAGCAATGATGTTATTATCAAAAGGGTTGAAAGCTAGACATGTTGCTGCTGGGGGAGGGGGCATGAAGCTTTCCATGACCTGCATCAATATAGGAATAACTACAGATTTAAAATTCATACATATCAATTATTAAAATACCACGTAAACTTCCGATAGACCCTTTTATTCATGTAATACATGCCTTATTATGTTATACTACAGAAATTCATGAATTCAACAGAACCGGATGTGCCGATAGCAGAAGAATTGCTCACCTTAAATGTTGCGATGTTGAACAAGGACACACTCCCACCAGAAGCAGATATTATATACGAATCATTCCTTGACAAAGCTAAGCAAGGGACAACCTCTTCTAGGCTTCTGTCACTAGTATCATTTTTCATAAGGGTGTTATTGGGTGGTTGCCAAATCTGTGGTTGGACATTTGCTTTAACCTGTAAAGTAAGTTCCAAAGATTTATTGAACTTAAATCGACAATGGAAGAGGCATTCAACTACTTCAAGTGACACCTAAGTTGAAGACACACCTTGCCAGATGGATTCAAAGCATTACGTTGCCACATCCATAGCTTATGTGCAGCATTGCTATCCAAAGCTAAGAGACAAGAACCTGAATATGTATAAAGTAATTTAACAATCTGTACAATTCACCAAAGAAATTTACACATGTCAGTAGGATATTTTATAGTCTGAGAGAACATGAAAATGAGTAGTTTCAATCTACTATATATAAGAGAACTTGCCTTTGCTGTTGGCAGCGGATCTGTTAATCTGATAGACTTACAATGGACTGGTTCCATTACCTCAGTGAACTTCCAGTTTGTGCTCTCGTTCTCACCTGTACCCTCATCTTGAAGCCTCTGTTTGACATCGACCATCGAAGTGCTAGAAACACCATTCTGCAGTTGTGTGTTGATCAGTACAGTTAGATATTTAATTAAAACAAACATTACTGAAAGTTTATCTATTACTTTATCCACTAACTAGTGTAAAAATATTCACAAGAACCAAACATAGTGAGTTTTCTAACAAAATCACTTGCCAACAATAATGCTGATGGAATATTTTCTAAATTTGTTGCTGCACCAATGATCTTTGAAAATGAAGGCTGCATTTCAGAGATGCCAAATTAGGTTTTTTCCATTATTTAATGATGTTTCCAAAAAATAACTACAACAAAATGTGAACTAGATGCTGAGAAAGTGCCACTCCTGCATGCTAGGTTATATCAATGAGATCAGATTTGAAGATTGCTTTCACCAGACCTTAGAGAATTGAATATACACAGTTCATTGCAGAGAACTATCCACACATCAATGAAATTAGCTAATACACACAATTCACTCCATTAGAATTATTTGTTATCCAAGCAAAGTATAAATCAAGCACTGTTCTCTTAATAGCAATAAGTGTGAACTAGATGCTGAGAAAGTGCCACTCCTGCATGCTAGGTTATATCAATGAACGGTTCCAGCTTTAATCTACCTACAAATGCTCCAACATTGATATACATTGCAACGTTGATATTGCATTGGCATTGCATCGTTTTGATAGTGCAAACAAAGTTGGTTGCAACTTTTTGGTAGAAGTATTACAAGCAACGTTGAGTTGATTTTGCAAGGAGCATTGAGTTGGTATTACGAGCAAAATTGGTATTAAAATTGTAAGCACTGTTGGTGAGAGAGGAAAACAATGTTGTTATGAATGCACTTCTAAATTGAGTTATTGTAGGAAGGCCATGGAAATTCACAAATTTCAGTGTAATCAAATCAATTTATGATGCTTGCATTTTTATATATGATTGATTTATTGCTTTTCAATAATATGATTTATAATCTGGGATGTTTACATGGCAGTACCCTGTCCCAACCACTAAGCCAACTAGTCAAACAAAAGATTTAGAGACAAACTCTAGTAACATAGCAAGTGTCAGTGAGATTGAATATCAAGGTTGAGAATGTGTAGAAAAGACCACATAGTTAATTTTGACGTGAGGAGTTAATTAGTACATATTCTATCATTAGCTGATAAAACAAGCTACCAGCTTGGTTTATATTACAACACTTACCCTATTACAGAGCTTAGTTTCACTAGTGTTCTCATTATTGGGACCTGTATTTGATGGACGACCAAGGTTGATGTAATCAAGAGTTCAACATTCTATGTCATATAAAAGCAAATGGAATCAAGGTTGAGAATGTGTAGAAAATCCCACAGAGTTAGGCTGGAAGGTATAGGGTACAAGCTGCCTTAATCGTGAACAATAGTAGCATAATATGACAATTGTGGATTTCCATAATTGAGTTATTGTAGGAAGGCCATGGAAATTGACAAATTTCAGTGTAATTCAAATCAATTTATGATGCTTGCATTTTTATATATGACTGATTTATTGCTTTTCAATAATATGATTTATAATCGAGGATGTTTACATGGCAGCACCCTGTCCCAACCACTAAGACAACTAGTCAAACAAAAGATTCAGAGACAAACTCCAGTAACATAGCAAGTGTCAATGAGATTGAATATCAAGGTTGAGAATGTGTAGAAAAGCCCACAGAGTTAATTTTGATGGAACGCTCTACCATATGCACTCAGGGCTGGAAGGGCTCGAAGGTACAGGGTACAAGCTACCTTAATGGTGAACAATAGTAGCTTCCTTAATGTGCTACTTACAAGTTCATCAATAGTCATACAGAGGAGATGAGACTTGTTCAACGAGATGGAATGATCAGAGAACGAGATGAACAACAATGTTTTTGTTTTTAAGGTTCACTATTCTAAATTATTGTAGGAAGGCCATGGCAATTCACAAATTTCAATGTAAATTAAATCAATTTATGGTGCTTGCATTTTTATCAAAGGAATTTTGATTGATTCAAACCCCTCCCAAAAAGAAGAGGTTGGTTGAATAGCCCTGGGTTCAAGAGGATATCTAAACGAATTATTGGCATTGACTCTATGTATGCATTCCATCTATATCCTCCTCACACATCAGAAAACATTGGGGAGACAACCATAATTTGATGATAGAAGGTTGGAATAGGTATCTTTTGCTGAGCATGCATTCGCTCTTGAAAATAGAACAAAATCATACCCGAAATACCAAAATATCACGGATACGCAAGCTGGAAAACTCTATGGAAAGTGCATATCGTAACCATATAATATGCTATAATAATTCATCAAAACATGCCTTGAAATCTTGGAAAAGTAAACTAAAAACAACTCTATAGAAGGTACCATTTCCCAGCCATGCAATCATTCATCATGGTTACACTTAAATGAGGTTAGGGTTAGATTCTATAATTGGTAAAAATATCCCTCAAGTACTTAGCACGAGGCCAAGTTCTATGTATATGTGTAACCATATATCATTGTCAGATTTCAAGTGTACCTTACATTACAGAGCAGAAATAGCAACTCTGCCATTACAACCAGCTATTTGAAGTAACATATCATACTCAGATTTGAGGTAAAACCCGTGTAAAGATGCATGACAGGGTAGCACAGAGTAGGGAATAATTCTAATCAAAGGAAACATTCCCGTTGTCATACAATAAACTGATAGGTCTCTTCTACTGAGCATGCATTTTCTCTTGAAAATAGAACAAAATCATGCCCAAAATACCAAAATATCTTAGATAAGCAAGCTGAAAGATTATATGGAAAGTCCCATATCCTAACCATTCATTATGCTATAATCATTCATCAAAACATCCCTTGAAATCTTGGAAAGGTAAACTTAAAACAACTCTACAGAAGGTATCATTTCCCAGCCATGCAATCATTCATCATGATTACACTTGAATGAGGTTAGGGTTAGATTCTATAATTGGTAAAAATATCCCTCAAGTACTTAGCACGAGGCCAAGTTCTATGTATATGTGTAACCATATATCATTGTCAGATTTCAGGTGTACCTTACATTGCAGAGTAGAAATAGCAACTCTGCCATTATAACCAGCTATTTGAAGTAACATATCATACTCATATTTGAGGTAAAACCCGTGTAAAGATGCATGACAGGGTAGCATAGAGTAGGGAAAAATTCTAATCAAAGGAAACATTCTCGTTGTCATAAAATAAACTGATAGGTCTCTTCTACTGAGCATGCATTTGCTCTTGAAAATAGAACAAAATCATGCCCGAAATACCAAAATATCTTGGATAAGAAAGCTGAAAAACTCTATGGAAAGTGCCATATCCTAACCATTTAATATGCTATAATCATTCATCAAAACATCCCTTGAAATTTTGGAAAATTAAACTAAAAACAACTCTACAAAATGTATAATTTCCCAGCCATGCTATCATTCATCATGATTACACTTGAATGAGGTTAGGGTTAGATTCTATAATTGGTAAAAATATCCCTCAAGTACTTAGCACGAGGCCAAGTTCTATGTATATGTGGAACCATATATCATTTTTAGATTTCAGGTGTACCTTACATTACAGAGAAGAAATAGCAACTCTGCCATTACAACCAGTTATTTGAAGTAACATATCATATACATATTTGAGGTAAAATCCGTGTAAAGATGCATGACAGGGTAGCATAAAGTAGGGAATAATTCTAATCAAAGGAAACATTCTTGTTGTCATACAATAAACTGATATGTTGCCAATACTATGCATAATTTTCTTTAGTATAAGTATGGTGAGTAAAATGCAGAAAACAAGTTAGAACAATCAGATTGCTATGGGGCTAGCCTGTATGCTACCCCTAGCATCTACAAAATACATACAAAATCCTCTATAACAGGGATATGAGAACTTTAAGAATGATTGAGTAGAAAACAACTGAAATCACTCCAGATTCCCACTACCAAATGCATTGGAATGAGGTGCCTACATTAACTGTACTTATGCATGGAAAAGTACTTATAATAGACAAAGGATCATAGGATTGCTATGCTGATCTCTATATGAACCCTACAAATTTGGCATTATCTTTTTTTTTCTACAATTAAGAATCATAGGCATTCCAAAAAGGATAAGTAGGAATTATCGAATTTAGAAATATTCCATAAATACAACCATCAAGGCCATTATTAAAAGAGGGACAATTAAGAATTGTTTGCCACACCTCCTTTTTAAAAGGAAGCGGTAGCCGTTACTAAGAAGTGGGTATGATTGATAAAACACATATGCCCAAACTGAAGCAGGGTCCTTTTGTACTTTATCAAATAAAGGTACATGAATGAAGGTGCTATGTTGTATGAACCTGCTACCTATACATACACTTAGACATTCAACCAAAGAAAGGAACCTACGTCTTGAGGCTCCTGCATATAGTGCTTTCGGGTTGATATTCATGTGGAGCTTCTAGGGTTGGGAAGGAGAGGTGGGTAGCTATATGCAGTGTAACTTCTGAACACTCATTTGATGTTTTTCAATACAACAATTTCTGAAATACCGCCCAGACTGAAGCAGGGGCCTTTTGTAATTTATCAAATAAAGGTGCTATGTTATATGAACCTGCTACCTATACATAGGCTGAACAGATTGGAAATCAATCCTACACAGGTATATTGAAAACACACTAAACAACCCTAATCAACTGAACAAAGGCCCAAAAGCAGGATATTGCGCTCTCGAATAATATATATGTTCCAGAACTGACTCAAGTAGCAAAAACTGATTGCTTTCACTAGTGAACCAAATTAACCATTCTGCATCATGGGGAGATGAGAAGCCTATGGGCTCTCATACCAATTGGAATGAATAAGAGACAAAAGACTTTATAAATTTCAGGAATCCCAAGACCTAAAAAATAGTGTGAACAAGAAGGCTTTATGTCTCTTGATTCCATCCCTTGGAATCAAGAGACATAAACCAATCATAATGGACAGGGAGTGCTCCCATAAATAGCCAAATGACAAGTGAGAGAAGAGAAGGCCCTAATAAAAAACCATGGCAGACAATGGAGATTCATCTGATATGCAACAACAGTTATTGGGGAGAATTAACTGCATCAACATACTACCAGAGCAATTCAAGAGGATATCTAAATCGGTCAAATGGTGACAAATCCACTGTCAATTGCCAGATTAAAACTACAGTACATTGTATTTGGAAAATTTTAATATTTATGTTAAAAAGAATATATAAAATATAGATAAATAATATTATGTGGATTATAATATACACAAAATTATATATCCATATCAGAGTAGTTCAATAGGTTATCTAAACCAATTATTGGCATTGACTCTATGTATGCATTCCATTGTTAAAGCAATGTAAAAAAGAATCATGTCCCTTGTTCAGCCAGAGATCAAGGGCCTAACAGACCAGAGAGAATCGGTCAGTAAGAGATGGACGGGCAAGGATTTTGATCCATCACGGTGAGAACCAGGTCAGGTTAGGGCTTCCACGAAAGCCTGTCCCCGAGCGCTGGAGCTCATTCGATGAGCGAAAGCGTACCTTCAAGGGGAGATTTCGTGGAGCTGTAGCAAGAATCTCCAGACCTTCGAGGCAATGCATAATCTCAGTATTAAGGTCGATCAAAGTCAAGTCAAGGGCATGTCGCAAAGTGCTAGAGGTCATCTGATGACCAAAAGTGTACCCTCGAGGACTGAAACTAACACAGATTCTCCTTCAGGCTCCTAAGTGCTGGTTAGAATCTAAGAATACTAATTTAGCCCTCAGCAGAGGCTCTATAGTCATCACTATTGCATGTAGTGCTTGCGAGAGCAAATGGTAACCGTAACGTGTGAGGGTCCCACAGTTTGAGGTCCTTCCTAAGCAATCATTTGTTTACAGAAAAAAAAAACCACTGCCAAGATAAGAAAAGAACATTAGGACAACCCACGCTACTGATAAAAACACTATAAACTAATATACCTGATATAAACCAATGTAGTGGAGCTGAAGCAAAAATAAAAGTTGAAGCGAGGTAACCACGAAATCATTTCTAACTTTATTATATAACAACCAAAGTAGCTTACACATTGCGGATGCTGCATGGATAATGCTAAATAGAATGAAATGTGTACACAATGAATAATTAGCAGCTAACACATACAAATGCCTTGACTTACGTTAACCTCCATCAAATCAGCCTCATAGGTTAACCAACACAAATATCATAGCTTCCCAAACATATGACAACACCATTTCTCTTCTTGCTACCTTAGTTGCTGGCTCAAATGTTTAAACTCTTGGTTGTTTAACCAACACATACAAATGCCCCGACTTATGTTAACCTCCATCAAATCAACCTCATAGGTTAACCATCATAGATTTCATAGCTTCCTAAAGAGATGTCAACACCATTGCTCTTCGTGCTACCTTATCTGCTAGCTCAAATGTTTGAACTCTTGGTTGTTTAACCATCTAAGTTGTTTAACCATCTAAGCTCCATGCCCTGTTGGCTATTTAATAGCTTAACCTCCCTAACCGTCAGCCCTTCAGCCCTTCCTGTTCAGAGAGTCTCGGGACAATCTGTCCGTCAAGATGGCATCAATGCAAAGGAAGGCAAGCCCATAGAACTTAGTTAGCCAAGCCCAAGATAGGATTGTCCTTCATTAGCTGGACTGAGATTAGCCACTGGACCATCCTTGCGAAGTATGGTACCTCCCTTTCAGTCTCGGTAAGCTTGTCATTGCTTAGGTTTCATTTTTTCTGCCCTCATTTAGATCTCGACACAGACTAGGTAAAGCTTCTCAAGCTCAAGTTGATCATCTCAGTAGGGGTTTCATAGCATGCCTACCCAATTCCTACATCTGTTGTTGTTGGATCTACTAGTGTTGGTGCATAGAATTGGCTCTGAAACTGGCGGCTCTAAATGGGCATATGGAGGGGATGACTCTGTTAGTTCGTCCTCCTCTGATCGATCTGATCCCCTATCCTGTTTGCTGGATGATTTACCTTCCCTTCTCCTTCCCCTTATCCTTCCCTTAGCTAGGATTTTTGTCCATGTATTATTCGTCCATGGTGCCAAGGATGCCCTGTTGGCTGTTTGACAGTCATGCACGCTATAAAATGACCTAGTTTCAAAGTAACCAGTTGAGGGCAATGAAAAATTTAGGGTAATAAATCTAGCTTGAGCTTCTAGGGGCATGGTAGGATCCTGTGACCTTAAGACATGCCTGCCTTATTGAGGGACCTTCCCTTCCTTACAGCTCTTATTAATGGTCTCCTTCTTACCGGTCCCCTTACCGCTATAGCCATAGATGCTTACCATACTGCTACAACTATAGATGCTTACCACACTACTATGTGCCATTTCCCTTGCTATGAGATACATAGTCAGCTCCACTGCCTGTTTAGAGAGTCTCAGAGCTGCCAAGGATGCCCTATTGGTTTTTTAACAATCTAACCCTCCCCCTTCTGGTGCCTCCTTCCTTACTTCAAAGATAGATTTCCCTCCTTTATCACCCTTCCTTAGACCCCTCCTTATACTGCAAGCGAAGAAGACCTGGAAAATCACCTTGAAACCATGCCAATCCACAAACTGGAGAAAAACACCCACCCAAATCCGCCTGTACCATTGCCCACAAGAAAAGACAATAGGTAGGATCCTTGCGAAGTATGGTACCTCCGTGCACTGGACCTGCTTACTAATAGCCTATAGCCTAGACTTGACCTGAATTGGAACTAAGGACATGAATCGGAACTGAGGGCAGCAGAAAGTGGAAACCAGGAAGGGAGGGCAGCAAAAGAGGAAAGGTGTTATCTGCACCATGCATGGAAACCTACACCACCTGCATGCACACCTACACCTGCCAACCTACAAATAAACACTCAAACTAATATCCTCAAACTATGCTCAAACTAAAATGCCAACTTGCAAATAAACGCTCAAACTACAAACTAATGTTAGCATTAATATCAACTATTTGACAGCCATTAATAATGAACCAGGTAAAACAAAACAAACCTATGGTCCAGCCTCTTCCGCCTCGGGAAGAGGCCAAATAAGATGGCAAACAAGGATGCATTTAAAAACTTTGGTTACTCTGGCAATGGCAAACAACATTGCATTTAAAAACTTTGGTTACCCCTGCAATAATCAGCTCAAATTAATAACATAGCACCTTAAACTAATGCTATAGCAGCGCATTTCGATTACTATAGTCCCTGGCCATTGCTAAATGGTAGGGACTAAAAATAACAGTAATCTAATACATTTTTAGATTATAATTTTAATTAATTTATCAGAATTTTGGTTTGGAATAGTTATGTCAAAATATGCAATGTGCGTTGATAACTATATAAAAAATTAAAGTAGAATGTGAGTTATTCTTTAATCAAATTAAAAAAAAATAATCGAAAGAAATATAATATTTTTATTATATTACCCCAGTAAAAATTGAGGTTTCCCTTGCCCAACTAAATATAAAAATGAAATTCTCTTAGAGCCGTGAAACATGTTGGGAAATAAAATACATAAATAGTTCTAACTATAAAAGTGGTTTCTTTTTGTTAGGCTGCACCAATGTCCCAATGTGTCAACTGGTGTCTTTTAAAAAGATTTCATATGTGTGTGGAACCAGTGTTGTCGGGAGATTCAAAAGCCTCTTTTGCATGTTTCTTTTCCACACACATCCCCGTTTTGCACACATACACTTGCATACACATAAAAAATTGACATCCCCATTTTGCACACATACACTTGCATACACATAAAAAATTGAAATCTTATTTGGATTTTAATAATTAGATTATACGAAAAGCATAATTTATGTTGTGTTTTTCAGTTTTTTTAATGATTAGATACCGACATCTGTAATACTACATCATCTACCATGCATTTTTGGTTAAGAAATCTGTATGCAAGGTATTAAGTTTAGGTTAATCGTGCAATAATTTTTATTTTGATGAAAGTAACATTTTTATTAAAATTATATGAAGCATTTTGACCAACAAACAAAAACTACCTGACCACATACAGATTGACCAATACAACCAAAAATTCCCAAGGGCTTATAGACAACCAATTTCGTCTTTCAACTGCAGGTTTTCTTGGCCCTAGATATGCTCCATCCTACCTTCCAAATGATCCATCCTCTCTTTAATTATTTTTTAACCCCAAGAAAAGGCAACTAGGCGATCCATCATATGCCACTGGTTATGTTAAAGATCATTCATGAAGCCAATGATCTCATTCCAATCATCATGGCGGTCTCAAGCAATGTGTTACAACTGCTAAGTAACTTGGTGAAGGTGGTGTTCCCATGTATTAGATGATAAGGGAAACTATATTCTGATCAAATAATGTACAACTTGCTGGTCAATCTCTTCGTTTAAATCTCTCAGCTCTACCTTATTCTATGTTGTCATTTCCCTAGCTCGTCCACCTCAACTAGCATGACCTATTTGACATTGCATGGCATCTGGAGTGTCATTTTTCGTATATCCAAACCACATCCAACCACACTTATTCCCATTATCCCAATTATTCCGCCCACTGGCATGTAAACCCAAAACCACAACAACTACAACATTATCCGATCTAACGAGAAGGGAGAATTGACTCAGACACTTCTGAGAATGTTTCTCCAACTCTAAGGCCACAATTGCCCACCTGTAGTTTGAAGATACCATAGGTCCCCACAAAATTAAAATGTTCATAATAGAAATTAAGATGCCAATGCCTATCACTCCAAATCACTTATAACTGTGTGAAGATAGAACTTTTCCCATATGGAAGGACATAATTCATAAATACCTCGGGGGACAAAGTGACAAATGTAGCGACAAAGTTGTAAATTCCCCACGGTTTGACCACGATGATTTCTCACATAGCTTGAGAAGGGTTTAGCCGTCTCTTCAAAGTATCCACAAAAAATATAGATGTAACAACCAAGAATCACATTGCTACCTTAATAGGTACACCAATATACTTTCTCACATTGCAATTGAAGACCAAAATGACAGTTTAAAAAAGGAAAATACCAGGAATTTGAGAAATGCTAATAGTTCTAATGGAGGCTTCGTGAATGCTTAGCTTAGGCTTTTCCTCCCCCATAGAGGTTCAAAGAGTGACCTCAAAGATGACACACACAACCACGAGCATAGGTAAAAATTTCACCTACTCTAGGTCCCCTCCATGCCTAGTTTCGTTGCTTCCAATCTAAGTGCAATTTTTCTTCCACTCATTACATATTGAAGGGTTGTAGATATGCTAGGTAAAGCACCACCCTATACATTCAAAGAAACGATTCTACCTACCACCTAAACTCCCATCATCCTTAACAATAGAATTTACTCCAAAGGATTGCCATGAATTCTTGTAATGCCTCTAAATTTTGCAATCATATAACAAGAATTTGTCACTTAAATGAATTTATTTGTAACTATTCAATTAATAAAGAGTGTTAAACCATGTTTTCATATGCTAGAACTAGTTTCGAATCATTTAGAAAATTTTACTATTAATATATCAACTTATTGCATAGATTTATGTGGAGTCAGTATTGATGTTAATGCGTGGTGTTAGGCCGCCAAATTAACATAAATTTTCACTCCATTTTCACCTTTATCCTCTTTTTGTCACCTCATTTCATCATATTATCATTACATAACCCTATATTTCCATTACCATATGGGTTTATATTTTCATTTTCCAAAGTTATTAATTTCATGTATTTAGAGTGAATTTATGATTAAAAGTTAGAGAAATAACATGTATTTGCTTATACCTAAAAGTGGCTTGATTTTGATGAAATGTGTAGATCATTTGGAAGCTTCCAAGGCACCCTTATGTGGCCTCCCAAGTTCAAATTCGAATTTCAACTCAAGTGGTGGAACATATTCCAAGGAGAAAGATCATGGAGATTTTGATGTGTCATGGGATTTGTATCTAGTATTTAGGGATAAGTTGAGACAAGTATGGATCTAGTAGATATTTAAGGGATCTGCATTTATCGAGTAGATATCCCTAATTCATGTATAAATAGGAGGAGCATCCTTCAAAGAAAGGAGAGAACAATTATCAGTTATTCATTAGCATCAGATTTATGATTGTTCATTCAACATGAAGAATATCATTTTCTCCAAATCATGAGTTATGATTGTTGTTTGATTCTTAACATGTGATAGTTGTTCATGTGTGCTCATTGAGGAATGGAAGGATCCCCATACTAAGATAAGTACACTTTGTTGTAGAGTAATGTTGTGAATATACTAATTTTAATTATGATGTTCATCTTATTTCTTTGCTTTAAATACTTGTAGATAATTTCAATATGAATGCATGTTATGGCCATGTTTTTGTTGTGTGAAGGTTCATCTCCTTTCAGTAGCTAGTTTTTATGTGATAAGGACAACCAAGATCTCCTAAGTTAGGAGTCTCTTCTCCATGAGATAGATTGAAATGAAGCAAGATTTACCTTCTCATATGCTTTCCTAGATTACATTTATGTGAATATTGATTTCCCTTTCAGTATCTAGTTTTTATGTGAGAAGGGAAACCAAGTCCTCCTAAGTTAGGGGACTCTTCTCCATGAGCTAAGAACTGAACTGAAAACAATATTTACTTGCTTTCATTTCTTTCCTGCATTCTTAGATGTTTGGCAATGTTATTATAGAATGATTGTAGAAGGACAATCAGGACTATTGAACAAGAGACTCTTCTCTATCTTCTAAAGTAAATTAATTCCATTGATCAAACATTTTTATGCTTTCATAATAGATCTGATAGTTTAGATTTGTAATATGCATTTCCATTCTAAACAAACTTCCTACACGTCTTTCATTTGAGGTCCAATATATTTTGGTTTGCTTCTAAGTTTACGAAACCCCGGGTTGACAAATTAAATGACAGGGATTTAACAGACAATTAAATCGCCCAACATTTTGGTGCCACTGTCGGGGATGCAAACTTAGATGTAATCTAGTTAGGAATATTGTTTAGGAAGAATTTTTATTTAGGATCATTTAGGGTTAATTGCATTTAGGAATTTTCATTTAAGTTTATTCTCATATAAAAATACATAGAAATAGAACACAAATCAAAAACCCCCATTCACTAAAAAAAGACAAAAACACGATAAAAATCCATATGTATATGTGGAAGAACAATGAGTATAAGTTTGGAACAACTCGCTCAGATCCTAGCAAGTGTCAGGATCTCCTCTTCTTGTGAAGAAGAGATCTTGACAGTAGCCAAAAGTTTAACTACTCCTCTAGAAGAAAACAATGAATTAACATTCAAAGAATCCTGTATATCTGACAATGAACTATTATTTGAACAGGAGATTGAGGAGAATGAAGAGAAATTGTAGCATGATCTAAATCAGAGTGCAAATCACGCCTAGAAAGCCTTATTGAAAGGTGGTTTTGATGGTTTCAAACAAGTACGAGGTTAGATCAATTTCATTTTTGTTTTTATTTCATTAAATCACACTCACAAAAACTAGATTCGATCATCCTTGTATATTTTCATTTTAAATTTGAAAAAATGAAAATGAATATATTTTTACTACTATTGCGTGAATGGTTACATTGGAAAATTAATTACACGTAATAGTTTGTAATTTTCAATTAGCATAGAATAGGTAGGATGACATTTTATTTTCCGATTAGTATGCTCTCCTCTTGCGTCTTTGTACAATCTCTAGGATCAGAAAGTAGAACATTTATAAATGTTTTCAAGATTGCAATATGCTTGTCTCCATTTGCTAAAAAAGTCATCCTACATCAATAAAAAAATCCTAAATTGTTTAAGGGTTAGAATAAAATTTAAATTCTTTTTAAAAGATTTCAATTTTAAAACAATATAAAAAATAAAAATAAAAAAATTAGAATAAAATTCAATTTTAAAAAATAAAAATAAAAAGAATGAAATTCAATTTGTAAAAATAAAATCATTAGAAATAAATTTAATTTCTTAATTGGAATAGAAATTTATATTTTAGTTTAAAAAAATATACAATACAACATAAATTTCATTTTTCTAAATTTTTAGTTTTTAAAGAACGATACAAAATAAATAAATAAATAAATAAGTAAATAAAAAATAACAACATAAAATTAAAAATATATATATATATAAGGTTTAATTTATTTTTCTTAGTATTTTTTTACAAAATAAAACCATTGTAGTTAAAAAAAGAAAGAAAAAAAATCAATTTTAATTTAATTAAAAAAATAAATAAATGAAAAACAAAACAATAAAAAAATTAAAAACAAAATAAAGAGATTGAACCATATATAAATAAAGAGATCTTCTGCGGTAAAGTATGATGCATATCTGAGGCATGGACGTTGTTGTTTGTGAGTTGGCAATGCATAACAACAAATCGGTCTAGCACACTGGCAGCACTGCTGCTGTGTTTTTGGAGTGGTGACCATCGTGGAAAAAATCGTTGGTGTGGCGAATTTTAGTGAATTTTCATCATGGGTGAGTTTCATTTAATGAGCCCTCGCAACATGAAAAATCCCTGAGAATAATCCTACCTTCTCTTCAAAGACTTTTATCACTTTTACAAGAACAAATCCGCCCCTATCTCGCTTGCCTCCTAGCCTGGTCAATTACTTCCCTTCATTGAAATCTTTGTTGGAGACAAACCACGAGACCGTCAATGTGCCATGCAAATATACAGAATGGAGACACTTTCCTCTGATGACCAACCGCACCTGTTTTGACCTCGCCACCTAACTCAAGCTCTTCGTTAAATTACCAAGGCTACAGGGAAGTGAATTCTCAAATACATGGGGTTAGCTCACATTCGGTGATTCAAAGGTTCGTCGAACATGATTAGCTCACATCCGATGATTCAAAGGTTTCCCATTGCTCAAATACATCGGGTTGGGCGTCTTCCTAGATTTACCTTTAAGCTATTAACGAACATAATTATTGCTAGTATTGCATTCCATTCATAGACATATAATGAGCAAAGTGAGCGGGGAAAACAATGTTTTCAACTACCCGCAATTTTGCATGCACTTGCTAAACTTAGTCATAGAAAAATCCTCGAAATTTATGAAAATGTGGCCTCTCGTATTTCCTACGATCTCTCTAGGATCTCAGTCATCTCACCCTCCAGAAGAGAGACTACAAAATGGATTAGAATCGGAGGATTTGCTGGGTGGATCATCATTGCCAGGATTTGATGTACTTTTTAATGATGGCATTCTATATTTGTCTGTATTCACCAACATGGATGTGTATGCTGGGTGCACATTTGTTGTTTTGTTATATCATGATACCATGTCACTGAAATAATGAGGAACATTCATAGAGTTTAGGAGCAGAATGCTTAATGTGTCACCCATTGGGCGAAATTGTAGTCAAGAAGAAAGAGAGGAGAGGTGATGGAATTCGTTGTGCATGAATGGATCAACATGCTGTTAGAAAGCAGAAATCAAGTGAATAGTTTAGTATCAAGATTGAGCGTCGTAAGTAATGGTTTCGTTGCTGCAAGTAATGGTTACGTCCAAACACCAATTAAGTTTCATTGATGATGAATGAGGCAACGTTGTGCAACACATTGCGAGTCAATTCCATCAAGCTCCTCCTATGCAGAAGCCAAACTCAGATTGTATCATTGAAGAATTTCAAGGACCGAAAGCTTGTTCCCAAGCCAGATCACATTGTGACGTTCAAGAAGCCGACTGCTCTTTTCTAAATCAAGAGAAAGATGTTGAATTTGTCATATCGACCAAGTCTCTTTGTTTTGAGAAGCTAAAAACTTCCCTATAAGTTGTTGTGTGTATATCCTTACCATTGATTGATTTTGACCTTGAGGAAGGCCATGCACAATTTTTGACTGAGGTTGTCTATCTTACTCTTCCTATGCATGGGAGTTATCAAATTTCCTAAACTATTCATTATGACTAGGGGTTTATCGTCTGTGTACCATATATCTAAGGTGTGCATTACTAGTTATCACCTTCTAGTGGAGATTGATATAGTGACTTATCCACCAACGTGACTACTCTCAATGCTGTCTATGGGGATCATTTCTGAGCAGTGAGAGGATGAGTTGCTCAACTTACGCAGATGAGTCTACATTCCGGACTAAAGGTTATCATTATTCCAAGTAATGCCTAGAAACAAGCACTATTTATGAAGAATTATGTAGGAAGATCTGAGATTTGAAAAATCTCTACGCTAGTTCCCATTTGTAAAACCTCTATGTTATTTTCCATGGGGTGTTTGATCAATCAGAGTTTTCTAGGCTTTCTTTCATTTAGTATGAAGTTTTCAGTGAACATTTCTAGACCTAGGGTGATAGCTAATTTTAAGAGGAAGAGAATTAAAATGAAGAGGAGTAGAATCTTGGCTCTTGGATCGAATAAGTATTTGTTATTACTCATCTTTTATTTTTAATTTAGTTAAAATTTACTTTTTCTTAGATTTAGAATTTGTATTTAATGTTATTTGAATTTATAATTTTCCTTTTCTTTTATTTTTACTTTTTTTCCAATTTAGATTTAGTTTTTAAATTTTTTTTGTTTATTGTTAATATTAATTTAATTTAGTTTGATCATTTTAGATTTTCATTTTTTTTAATTTGTAATAATAAATTATTATTTTAATTAAAAAGATAAAAATAAAAAACAAATTAATAAATAAAAATTCAAAGCAATTAAAAAAAACAAAACCGAAACAAATAAATGATTATTTTAGTTAAAAATAAAAAATAAAAAACAAATTAATAAATAAAAATTCAAAACAATTAAGAAAAACAAAATCAAAACAATACAAGACAAAGTTTTGTGTTTTCATTATTTTTATTTTATCTTTTTTAACAATCCAAAACAAATTTTAATTTTAAATTTTAGTTTTAAAAACAACAACACAAATAAAAAATAATAATAAAACAATTAAAAAAAATAAATCAAATTAACTAAAAAGTTCAAAACAATTAAAAAGGGAAAAAATTCAAAACAAATAAAAGAAAATGAAAACAATTAAAAAAATCGAAAATCAAAAATTAAATAAAAAAATCAAAATAATTAAAAAAAATAAAAAAAAAACAACAAAAACAATTATAAAAAAAAAAGTAAAAAAAAGAAAACAAACAAACAAATGAACATCAAAAACAATAAAAAAAAATTAAAAAATTGAAAATGGACATTTCATACTTCTTGAAAACAATTTATATTTTCTTGGAGTTAATTCAAATGAACTTGCACCCAAAGGAAATAGGTAAAAAATTTCATTTTATTTTGTTTCTAACATTCATACTTGCATTTTATGTCCTTCAAAAACTCTCACAGTTTTCATGCAGGATTTGTACTGAGCTTTTACAGGTGCGCGATAATCCATGTTCATGCAAATGTGATCTCCAGAAATCACATTCATCATTGAAAGCTTGAAGGAGCTAATTACATATGTTGTGACATTTGTTGCTACACAGAAATATTTTGCGTCATGATATGTTTACCCACACTTCTCCTTCAAAGCCTCATCAATCATCCATGTTAAAGTCCATTGATTCATTGCCTTATCCATCATGACTTCATACACATCTACTTTTCTGAGTCGCATACATTTTTGCCTTCTTTTTAGTTCATTTTTTTCCCTTACAAATAAACCAACCATCTCTCTACATTGCCTTGTTTTCTTTTCCATAAAAATTGTTTGACCATAACATTTTGTATCTATATTCCTACCAATCATTTTCTACGAACTCGCGTTGACTGATTTGGGATTCCTTAAGTCCCACCTTTCAACAAATCTTGACCCACTAACCTCAGCACGTTATTTGGGAAAAAGACTAGAGTCATTATTAGTACCTTGAGGCTTGCATGCCTTAATGGCAAGTCTTCTCACCAACGAACAACGAGAATACATTAATGTCCCTTGTTTGTTGGATCTTGCAAGTGGCTCAACATCAGCTCATCTATTTGCACTTCACAAGATGTACTTAGGTACCTTGGCACTCATTGACATTGATGGTGAGTTTGTCTCACATTGGTTAACGACATTCATCAATGGTCGGTAATCCAATGACTTCTTTCCATGTTCGACATCAACACATTTATTCACATGGAAAGAATTGTGCAACGATATGGGATGACAAGAAGACTATATGATTCAGGAGTGGATTCAACAATATTTTACACTTTGGAACAGATTCAGTAGTAGTAATAAAGGATCCACATTCGTGACTTCATCCATCATATATGCAACCAAGACACAGATCACATTCTTGTATTATTCATTCCATGATTTAGCAAGTAGAAGCTACACTTTTCTAGATATACACAGTTTGTCCACTCAGGTAAGTAAAGGTATGTTCATTTATAGCTTTTTGTCATACAATTCCCTTAATACTAAAATTATAATTTTTGCAAAATGTTTCACCATGTTCATATTCACATTTATACTCCATTATCACCTTCCATATGTCATATATGTCCTTTCTACACATATCATCCAAACCAACATACTTTCTCCAAACAATTACTATTACATTATGATTCAAATGTTACATGTTTTGCAAATAATTATCGAAGAATGAATGGTTGATTAAATGTTTTCAAAGTCTTTTGATGCAACATAAAAACAATGAAAGTATCGTTACACAAGAACCAATACTAATCAAATTTTTGTTGTCACACAAGAACCAACTAAAATAATATGTTGCAATCAAATGTTTTTTCGAAAGAAGACTTTGCAAAACAGAACAAAGTTGTCAAAAAAAAAATTATGTGAAGTTAAAAAATCGATATTAGCCAAAATTCATGTAAAAGCAAGACAATTCTAAAGATCAAATCATGATCAACATAATAGATTGCATGAGGACATGCAATAACTTAAGTTCGAGGGTATGTTGGGCCACCAAATTAACATAAATTTTCACTCCATTTTCACCTTTATCCTCATTTCATCATATATCATTACACAACCCTATATTTCCATTACCATATGGGTTTATATTTTCATTTTACAAAGTTATTAATTTCATGTATTTAGAACGAATTTATGATTAAAAGTTAGAGAAATAACATGTATTTGCTTATACCTAAAAGTAGCTTGAGTTTTATGACATGTGTAAATCATTTGGAAGCTTCCAAGGCACCCTTATGTGGCCTCCCAAGTTCAAATTCGAATTTCAACTCAAGAGGTGGACCGTATTCCATGGAGAAAGATCATGGAGATTTTGATGTGTCATGGGATTTGTATCTAGTATTTTGGGATAAGTTGATACAACTATGCATCTAGTAGATATTTAATGGATCTACATTTATTGAGTAGATATCCCTAATTCATGTATAAATAAGAGGATTATCCTTCAAAGAAAGGAGAGAACAATTATCAGCTATTCATTAGCGTCAGATTTATGATTGTTCATTCAACATTAATAATATCATTTTGTCCAAATCATGAGTTACGAGTGTTGTTGGATTCTTAGGGTGTGATAGTTGTTCATGTGTGCTCATTGAGGAATGGAATGATCCCCATACTGAGATACGTACACTTTGTTGTATAGTAATGTTGTGAATATACTAATTTTAATTATGATGTTCATCTTATTTCTTTGTTGTAAATACTTGTATATAATTTCTGTATGAATTCATGTTATGGCCATGATTTTGTTGTGTGAAGGTTGATCTCCATTCAGTAGCTAGTATTTATGTGAGAAGGACAACCAAGATCTCCTAAGTTAGGAGTCTCTTCTCCATGAGCTAGACTCAACTAAAACAATATTTACTTTCTCATATGCTTTCCTAGATTACATTTATGTGAGTATTGATTTCCCTTTCAGTATCTAGTTTTTATGTGAGAAGGGCAATCAAGTCCTCCTAAGTTAGGGGACTCTTCTCCATGAGGTAAGAACTGAACTGAAAACAATATTTACTTGCTTTCATTTCTTTCCTGCATTCTTAGATGTTTGGCAATGTTATTATAGAATGATTGTAGAAGGACAATCAGGCTCTTGAACAAGAGACTCTTCTCTATCTTCTAAAGTAAATTAATTCCATTGATCAAACATTTTTATGCTTTCATAAAATAGATCTGATATTTTAGATTTGTAATGTGCATTTCCAGTTTAAACAAACTTCCTACACCTGTTTCATCTGAGGTCCCATATATTTTGGTTTGCTTCTAAGTTTACGAAACCCTGGGTTGACAAATTAAATGACAGGGATTTAACAGACAATTAAATCACCCAACATTTTGGCGCCACTGTTGGGGATGCAAACTTAGATGTAAGCTAGTTAGGAATATTGTTTAGGAAGAATTTTTATTTAGGATCATTTAGGGTTAATTTCATTTAGGAATTTTCATTTAAGTTTATTCTCATATAAAAAAGCAGAGAAATAGAACACAAGTAGAAAACACCCATTCACTAAAAAAACAAAAACACAATAAAAATCCATATGTATATATGGAAGAACAATGAGTATAAGTTTGGAAAAACTCGCTAAGATCCTAGCAAGTGTCACGATCTCCTCTTGTTGCGAAGAAAAGATCTTGACAGCAGCCAAAAGTTTAACTACTCCTCCAGAAGAAAACAATGAATTAACATTTGAAGAATCATGTACATCTGATGATGAACAATTATTTGAACAGGAGATTGAGGAGGACGAAGATAAGTTGTAGCATGATCTCAATTAGAGTGGAAATCATGCCTATGAAAGCCTTATTCAAAAAGGTGGTTTCAATGGTTACAAACAAGTATGAGGTTAGATCAATTTCGTTTTTGTTTTTATTTCATTAAATCACACTCACAAAAACTAGATTCGATCATCCTTGTAGATTTTCATTTTAAATTTGAAAAATTGAAAATGAATATATTTTTACTACTATTGCATGAATGGTTACATTGGAAATTTAATTACACGTAATAGTTTGTAATTTTCAATTAGCATAGAATAGGTAGGATGACATTTGGATACACGGGAGGATTATGGAGGCGATTCAGGCTAGGGTTTCTGAAGAATGCGCCGCCGCGATCCCTGGAGCCTTGCTCTGCTCTGGAGCGGCTAGAAATCGGATTGCTGGAGACACAAAATACCTCCGGTCCTGGGCTGGTTTCTTCGAGGGGAAAGAGTTCAAGGATCCAAATCATAGGAAAAAGAAAGCATTATGTTACGCCCAACGCTGGGAGCAGGACGACTATCTCAGGGCGGCACCAGATCTTCAACCGGAGGCTTTTACCCAAAATCAATCGATCCTTACCCTGTCGTGCTTGGATGCGCCCCTCTTTGCGACCGCATGGCACAGATCTGGCAGATCTGTCAATGGGAAACAGAGGCGCATGGTTTTCATGTTCCATTTCGATAAGAAGTGGATCCGATTTGTTGATATAGGGTTGTTTTTAACTGATATGGTTGAAGATCAAGTAGGGCTTGGGGTTTTGAACCTGGACCCTCGATGTGTTAAGCTTTTACTGCTCTATGCTGCGCAGATCTGGGATAAGATACAAAGCCCCCAGCATATCTTCAGATGCCCTGATCTGGGAAACGGCTCACCAGAACGGGCCAATCGCTATAGTTCCGGGGTGGAACGATCGGATCTGGCCAGATCTAGGCAAAAGACAGATGGAAGCCAGCCAGACCCAGAACTCAAACCAGTAAAATGGGACCTGAACAAGGCAGACACAGCAGATCTGAAGCAAATCTTTATCAGATCAACAGAAGGAAGACACGTTTGTGTGCAGATCTGGGAATGGATGACTGTATTGGAATTAAAAAAAGAGATCCAGGTCAAACTGGGTACTCCAGTTGCATTACAAAATCTTTTATTTTCAGGGCTCTGCATGCAGGATCAACACACACTCCAGCATTACAGGGTTGCAAAGGACTCAACTGTTATCCTCAATCACCGACTGCGAGGTGGATCTAAGGGATCTACATCAAAACCTACAGGATCCTACAGAGACGCAGCAAAAGGGAAAGAATCTCCAAAGGGGAAAGAACATGCAACTGTTAATATACCTCCAGGGCAGTATATCGTGGATGAAGTACCAGAGAGCCCCTCCATTCCGTTGGATATCCCAGAGGTAAAGTGCATATTCTCAGATCTACAAAAAAATGCCGTTATTTGTAGATTTAACGGCTTCTGGCCTAGATCGGATGCTTTGTATCAATGGATTCACACGACATGGACAAAAAACTGCCCGATCCACCTATGCTCGAAAGGTTTCTTCATAGTAGTCTTTTGTGTTGAAGAAGAGAGGGAAAAAGCTCTCACCGAAGGACCATGGTTCTGGGGCAGTGCGGGATTATTTGTTACCCCTTGGTTCCCGAAGTTTGATCCAAATACCATGGTGGTGTCAAGGATACTGGTATGGGTAAGGTTACATAATCTTCCGATGCATTTTTTGCACTTTACATCCTTATCAGCTATAGGGAATACCCTTGGAAGAATGTTAAAGATTGATACAGAGAAACATTTAAAAGGAATCTTTACCTTTGCTAGAATTTGTGTCGAGGTAGATCTCAGCCAAGGGTTACCGGAAAGCATCATCCTGAATTTCAACAATACTCAATGGAAACAACCTTTGGACTATGAGAATACAACATTCAGATGCAGGGGATGTCAACAAATAGGTCATCTGTTCAATGCATGCAAAAGCCTTAACAAGAGCAAGCCACAACAAAGGAAGCACAAAGGATGGCAGAACATAGATAATGTCATAAAGAAGAGAACCGCGGAAAAGAAAGCCCCCACAGTATCAGAAGACGAAGAAACAGAAGCAGAGGAGGATGATACCACCATAGAGGAGGTTGAAATAGAGAACCAGAAGGAAAATTCAGCAGCCAACAAAGAGCTACAGCCACACTCAATTGAGGCAGAGACCTAGCAAAATCAGACAGAGATGAAAAGCGTGGATCAAAGCATGGGAGGCATCAAACGGTAGCATCACTCAGATACTTCAGATTCAGACAAAGAAACAGGGCAACAGAATGTAACAACCCAGTTAGTCATTGTTTCGACCGAGCCCACTGTGGGAGAGTGGTGCAAGGTTGAAAAGAAAAAGGGGCGAAAAACCTGAAGCGTGAGTTTTACTCACTGCCGGAAGTCAGGCTTTTTTCCCCTTTTTCTTTTCTCTTCTCCTTTTTATTCTTTGTGCACGTTAGCTTACTAACGCTGTGAGCCCATGTGGCAACATACTGAATGCTTCATTGCATCTGCTAGTGTAACTTTTCATTAATTTTTTTAATAAAAGGTTACCGTTTTTTTCCTTGGAAAAAGGTAGGATGACATTTTATTTTCCAAATAAGTATGCTCTCCTCCTGCGTCTTTGTACGATCTCAAGGATCAGAAAGTAGAACATTTATAAATGTTTTCAGGATTACAATATGCTTGTCTCCATTTGCTAAAAAAGTCATCCTACGTCAATAAAAAAAGTCCTAAGTTGTTTCAGGGTTAGAATAAAATTTAAATTCTTTTTAAAATATTTCAATTTTAAAACAATATAAAAAATAAAAATAACAAAATTAGAATAAAATTCAATTTTGAAAAAAAGAAAAAGAGAATTAAATTCAATGTGTAAAAATAAAATTATTAGAAATAAATTTAATTTCTTAATTGGAATAGAAATTTAAATTTTAGTTAAAAAAAACCAATACAAAATAAATTAAAAAATAACAACATAAAATTATATATATATATATATATATATATATATATAGATATATATGTTTTAATTTATTTTTCTTATTTTTTTTTACAAAATAAAACCATTGTTGCTATAAAAGAAAAAAGAGTCATCAATTTTAATTTAATTAAAAAAAAAAAAAATTAGAAAATAAATGAAGAACGAAACAATAAAACAATGAAAAACACAATAAAGTGATTGAACCATATATAAATAAAGATATCTTCTGCGGTAAAGTATGATGCATTTTTGAGGCATGGGCGTTGTTGCTGGTGAGTTGGCAACATGCGACAACAGATCAGTCTAGCACACTGGCAGCGCTGTTGCTGTGTTTTTGGAGTGGTTACCATCGTGGAAAAATTTGCTGGTGTGGCGGATTTTAGTGAATTTTCATCACGGGTTAGTTTCTTTTAATGAGCCCTGACAACATGAAAAATGCCTGAGAATAATCCTACCTTCTCTTCAAAGACTTTATCACTTTTACAAGAATAAATCCGCCCCTATCTCATTTGCCTCCTAGCCTGGTCAATTATTTCCTTTCATTTAAATCTTTGTTAGAGACAAACCACGAGATAGTCAATGCGCCATGCACATCTATAGAATGGAGAGACTTTCCTTTGATGATGAACTGCACCTTTTTTGACCTTGCGAGCTGACTCGAGCTCTTTGTTAAAGTACCGAGGCTACGGGGAAGTGAATGCTCAAATACATTAGGTTAGCTCACATTCGGTGATTCAAAGGTTCATCAAACGTGATTAGCTCATATCCAGTGATTCAAAGGTTTCCCATTGCTCAAATACATCAGGTTGGGCGTCTCTAAGCTATTAATGAACAGAATTATTGCTAATATTGTAGTCCATTCATAGACATATAATGAGTAGAGTGAGTGGGGAAAAACAATGGTTTCAACTACCCACAATTTTGCACGCACCCGCTAAACTTAATCAGAGAAAAATCCTCGAAATTTATGAAAATTCAACCTCTCTGATTTCCTATGTTCTCTCCAAGATCTCGATCATCTCATCCTCTAGAAAAGAGACTACAAAATGGATTAGAATCAAAGGATTTGATGGGTGGATCATCATTGCCAAGATTTTATGTGCTTTTTAATGATGGCGTTCTAAATTTGTCTGTATTCACCCACGTGGATGTGTATGCTAGGTGTGCATTTGTTGTTTTTTTATATCATGATACCATGTTGCCGAAATAAAGGGGAAAATTGATAGAGTTCAGGAGCAGAATGCTTAATGTGTCACCCATTGGGTGAAACTGTAGTCAAGAAAAAAGAGAGGAGAAGTGATGGAATTCGCTGTGCGTGAATGGATCAACGTGCTGTAAGAGAAAAGAAATCAAGCGAATAGTTTAGTATCAAGATTGAGCGCCGCAAGTAATCGTTTTGTTGCCACAAGGAATGGTTACATTTAAATGCCAATTAAGTTCCATTGTTGTTGAATCAGGCAACATTGTGCAGCATGTTGTGAGTCAATTCCATCAAGCTCCTCCTGCACAGAAGCCAAACTCAGACTATGTCGTTGAAGCATGTCAAGGACCGAAAGCCTGTTCCCAAGCCAGATCACATTATGAAGTTCAAGAAGCTGACTGCTCTTTTCTAAATCATGTGAAAGATGCTGAATTTGTTAGATCAACCAAGTCTCTTTGTTTCGAGAAGCTAAACTCTTCCCTGTAAGTTGTTCTGTTTGTATCCTTACCATAGATCGACCTTGTGGAAGGCCATGCACACTTGTTGACTGAGGTTGTCTATCTTACTTTTCCTGTGCGTGGGAGTTATCAAATTTCCTAAACTATTAATTGTGCCTATCGGTTTATTGTCTGCGTGCCATATATCTAAGGTTTGCATTGCTGGTTATCACCTTCTAGTGGAGACTGATATAGTGCCTTAGCCACCAACGTGACTGCTGTCAATGCTGTCTATGGGGATCATTTCTGAGTAGTGAGAGGATGAGTTGTTCAACTTACGTAGATGAGTCTACATTCCAGACTAAAGGTTATCATTGTTCCAAGTAATTCCTAGAAATAAGCACTATTTCTGAAGAATTATGTAGGAAGACCTGAGATTTGAAAAATCGCTACACTAGTTCCAATTTGTAAAACCTCTCTCTTATTTTCCGTGGGGCGTTTGATCAATATCAGAGTTTTTTGGGGTTTCTTTCATTCAATTTGAAGATTTCAGTGAACATTTGAAATAAGTTTTGTCCATGGCTTCCCATTTCTGGACCCAAGGTGACAGATAATCTAAAGAGGAAGAGAATTAAAATGAAGAGGAGGAGAATGTTGGCTGTTGGATCGATTAAAGTTTTGGTATTACTCATATTTTTTTTTTAATTTAGTTTAAATTTACTTTTTCTTAGATTTAGAATTTCTATTTAATGTTATTTGAATTTATAATTTTCGTTTTCTTTTATTTTTACTTTTATTCCAATTTAAATTTAGTTTTTAATTTTTTTTTGTTTATTGCTAATACTAATTTAATTTAGTTTGATCATTCTAGAATTTCCCTTTTTCCCAATTTGTAAATTTAATTAATAAATGGTTATTTTAGTTAGAAAAATAAAAATAAAAAACAAATTAATACATAAAAATTCAAAACAATTAAAAAAAACAAAATCAAAACAATACACGACAAAGTTTTGTGTTTTCATTATTTTTATTTTATTTATTTTTATCAATGCAAAACAAATTTTAAATTTAAATTTTAGTTTAAAAAACAACAACAAAACAAATTAAAAATAATAATAAAACAGTGAAAAGAATACAAAATAATAATAAAACAATGAAAAAAAAATACAAGAAAATCAAAAATCAAATTAATTAAAAAGAATCAAAACAATTTAAAAAAAAAAATCAAAAATCAAATAAAAAAATCAAAATAATTAAAAGCAAATAAAAAAACAACAACAAATGAACATCAAAAAAAAAAAACCAAAAAAAAAAAAAAAAAAAAAAAAACAAACAAACAAACAAATAAATTGCAAATGGACATTTCATACTTCTTGAAAACAATTTGTATTTTCTTGGAGTTACTTCAAAGGAACTTGTGCGGAAAAGCAATGGATAAAAAATTTCATTATATTTCATGGCTAACATTCATACTTGCTTTTTATGTCCTTCAAAATCTCTCACAGTTTTCATGCAGGATTTGTACTAAGCTTTTACAGGTGCGCAATGATCCAATTTCATGCAAATGTGATCTCCAGAAATCACATTCATCATTGAAGGCTTGAAGTAGCTAATTACATATGTTGTGACATTTTTCACTACACAGAAATCTTATGCGTCGTGATATGTTTACCCACACTTCTCCTTCAAAGTCTCATCAATCATCCATGTTAAAGTCCATTGATTCATTGCCTTATCCATCGTGACTTCATACATGTATACTTTTCGAAGTTGCATACATTTTTGCCTTCTTTTTTGTTCATCTTTTTCCCTCACAAATAAACCAATGATCTCTCTACATTGCCTTGTTCTCCTTGCCATAAAAACTGGTTGAACATAACATTTTGTATCTATAGTCCTACCAATCATTTTGTATGAATTCCCATTGATTGATGTGGGATTCCTTAAGGCCAACCTTTCAACAAGTCTTGACCCATCGACCTCAGCACCTTATCTGTGACAAAGACTAGAGTCATTGTTAGTACCTTGAGGCTTGCATGCCCTAATGGCAATTCTTCTCGCCAACAAACAATGCGAATACAGTAATGTCCCTTGTTTGTTGGATCTTGCAAGTGGCTCAACATCAGCTCATCTATTTGCACTTTGCAAGATGTACTTAGGTACCTTGGCACTCATTGACATTAATGATGAGTTTGCCTCACATTGGTTAAAGACATTCATCAATGGTCGATAATCGAATGACTTCTTTCCATGTTCGACATCGACACATTTATTCACATGGAAAGAATTGTGCCACGATATGGGATGACAAGAAGACTATATATGATTCAGGGGTAGATTCAACAATATTTTATACATTGGAATAGATTCAGTAGCAGTAATAAAGGATCCACATTCACGACTTCATCCATCATATATGCAACCAAGACATAGATCACATTCTTGTATTCTTCATTCCATGATTCAACAAGTAGAAGCTACACTTTTCTACATATACACAGTTTGTCCACTCAGGTAAGTAAAGGTATGTTCTTTTCTAGATTTTTATCATACAATTCCTTTAATACTAAAATTATAATTTTTGCAAAATGTTTCACAATGTTCATTCAAATTCACATTCACCATGTTCATATTCACATTCATACTCCCTTATCACCTTCCATATGTCATATATGTCCTTTCTGCGCATATCATCTTAACCAACATACTTTCCCCAAACAATTACTACTACATTATGATTCAAACGTTACATGTTTTGCAAATAATGATCGAGGAATGAATGGTTGATTAAATGTTTTCAAAGTCTTTTGATGCAACATAAAAACAATGCAAGTATTGTTACACAAGAACCAATACTAATCAAATTTTGGTTGTCAAACAAGAACCAACTAAAATAATATGTTGCAATCAAATGTTTTTCAGAAAGAAGACTTTGCAAAAAGGAACAAAGTTGTCAAAAAGAAAATTATGTGAAGTTAAAAGATAAAAATCAGCCAAACTTCATGTCAAAGCAAGACAATTCAAAAGATCAAATCATGATTAGCGTAATAGATTGCATGAGGAAGTGCAATAACTTAAGTTGGGGGATATGTTGGGCCACCAAATTAACATAAATTTTCACTCCATTTTCACCTTTATCCTCATTTTGTCACCTCATTTCATCATATTATCATTACATAACCATGTATTTCCATTACCATATGGGTTTATATTTTCATTTTACAAAGTTATTAATTTCAAGTATTTAGAGTGAATTTATGATTAAAAGTTAGAGAAATAACATGTATTTGCTTATACCTAAAAGTGGCTTGAGTTTGATGACATGTGTAGATCATTTGGAAGCTTCCAAGGCACCCTTATGTGGCCTCCCAAGTTCAAATTCGAATTTCAACTCAAGAGGTGGACCGTATTCCAAGGAGAAAGATCATGGAGATTTTGATGTGTCATGGGATTTGTATCTAGTATTTTGGGATAAGTTGATACAACTATGCATCTAGTAGATATTTAATGGATCTACATTTATTGAGTAGATTTCCCTAATTCATGTATAAATAAGAGGATCATCCTTCAAAGAAAGGAGAGAACAATTATCAGTTATTCATTAGCATCAGATTTATGATTGTTCATTCAACATGAATAATATCATTTTCTCCAAATCATGAGTTATGAGTGTTGTTTGATTCTTAGGGTGTGATAGTTGTTCATGTGTGCTCATTAAGGAATGGAAGCATCCCAATATTGAGATAAGTACACTTTGTTGGAGAGAAATTTTTTGAATATACTAATTTTAATTATGATGTTCATCTTATTTCTTTGCTGTAAATACTTGTAGATAATTTCAGTATGAATTCATGTTATGGCCATGTTTTTGTTGTGTGAAGGTTGATCTCCTTTCAGTAGCTAGTTTTTATGTGAGAAGGACAACCAAGATCTTCTAAGTTAGGAGTCTCTTCTCCATGAGCTAGATTGAACTGAAACAAGATTTACTTTCTCATATGCTTTCCTAGATTACATTTATGTGAATATTGATTTCCTTTCAGTATCTAGTTTTTTTGTGAGAAGGGCAATCAAGTCCTCCTAATTCAGGGGACTCTTCTCCATGAGCTAAGAACTCAACTGAAAAAAATATTTACTTGCTTTCATTTCTTTCCTACTTTCTTAGATGTTTGGCAATGTCATTATAGAATGATTGTAGAAGGACAATCAAGACTCTTGAACAAGAGACTCTTCTCTATCTTCTAAAGTAAATTAATTACATTGATCTAACATTTTTACGCTTTCATAAAATAGATCTGATAGTTTAGATTTGTAATATGCATTTCCATTCTAAACAAACTTCCTACACCTATTTCATCTGAGGTCCCATATATTTTGGTTTGGTTCTAAGTTTACGAAACCCCGAGTTGACAAATTAAATGATAGGGATTTAACAGATAATTAAATTGCCCAACACATGGTTGTGATGAAGTTTAAGCGAAATGAACTATTGATGTAGGAGCATCGACCAAACCTAAATTAAAATCAATTTCACAATGCTTCCAAATGGAGAAGTGTTGCAACTCGACGAAAGAAACATGATTTAGTTGATTTTTTTGTAAATTTCCATTAATTTGTAAGGCTCTAGAGGATAATTGCGGCAGGAAAGTGTGATTCCTTTTGGGTTATTAATATTTCTATATTTTTTTTAAAATTAATTCCTACAAGTATGTTAGGTAGAGCCATCTTACACAATGTAGAGTTCGGGTCACTCCAGGGACAAGGGGTCGTTTTCTATAACTAAGTCATTTTCTTTTAATCCAATAATTTAGGGTGTTCGTAAATTTTGTGTGACTTTGTTTCATGTTCGAGACCATGTCTAATACAAGAATCGCTACATTTCATTTTAGTGAGGGACACAAGATTTTTATTGTTGCAGAGATTTTAATGGAGGGAGAAGGGTGGTTGAAATGGGAAAGGTTTTGGCCAAAGTGTCGAGATACACTACCAAGCACCAACTCGACGAAACAAGAATGTCAGCATTAGGATTGAAATGAATAAGGGTGAGGTCATAATAATGAATTGGATAGTTGGTCGAGTGGTTAAGCTTGACACCTATTAGTCATTCTAGAGAGAAATAAAAAGAGCCAACCCTTCAACCTCGTCTTAGTCTCGAGTTTTGACCTGTGATTGTTGACCTTCGTAGACTTAGTAGTCAAATCACTGTGCAGAGGTAGCTCCCTTCTCCATACAACTTGAGTGGACCTAATCGTTAAGATCATGTGTTTCCTCCTAAGGGGTCACAGGTTCAAAACCAGAGGTGGGTAGAGTATGTATGCCTTCGTAGACTTAGCAATCAAATCATTCAATAGAGGTGGGTCCCTTGTCCCACAAACAAGGGGGTCTCATACACTAATTTGGTGTCTAGCTTGGTTGTGACCTTAAAAAAATGGATGGATGGATATTAATCTCACTGTCAGTTAGTTGTGAGTTAGGTGTCATCACATTTGATTATGTCATCTGCTAAGTGTCATAGACAAATTAGTTTTACTTGATCTCTACTCCATAGGTGTCGAGTTTTACTTCAGTCGTTTATTATTGATGTTTACAATGTAATCTATTTACCCACTTTGAATATTAAGAAGAGAGATCTCTTCTCCACTTTTCAGTTCCATTCTTTGTCATGGTATTAGATCTTAGACTGTGTAATACTCTTTGAGAGAGCAGTAGAGATAGAGTGAGGTTGCATAAGACTCTTTGAGAGAAGCACTTCATATGTGTGTATATTCACAAAAAAAGAGCAGAGAGTGTAGCGAAGTGAAGCAATTGTGAGACTACTGCAAGAAACAAGGTTATTGTGAAGTCATTAAAGAGAAAGAATAAGTCAAAAGTATGAATTGAAGGAAGAGTTGTATTCATTTTGGGAGAATAACGTAGTCCAACAGTTAAAACAGAGCATTATTAACACTCACCCCAATCACCAGAGAAGTGTTAGCACTACAAACGGTCAAGTCCTTTCCTAGAGGACACGTTAGTCTCAACCACTTATACCCTTCTCCAAGTAACTTTGGATAACAACAAAGGCTAATGTGTTATAAGTCTACAACGACACAATACACTAGAAATCATTTTCAAAAGAGTTAATTCATGATTTGTAAGCTCCATAATATTTGAATCCTTCATGGGATTTTCTTAATAAAAGAGAGTGTCGTAAAATTCCTTTAAAGAGAACAAAGCTTTGTTATGATTCAAAAGAATTATTAAAAATGAGTTTTTTTGGTTTAAAATGGAGTATTAAGAATGTTGGGAAGAATACTGAGAGGGGGGCTGAATCAGTATTTTAAAAACTCACAATAATAATTTTATTTTCTAAAATGTATACACGAATTGACTAATCCCAACTAGTGTTTATACATGACTGTTGTAAAAGAAACTAGTGTATGCTCAATAAACTTGTAAAAAGACTAATTCTTTATCTATTAAAATTTGAACCAAAATGTAGGAGATTTATCAGGTATTTGATAAGCAATATATAGGTGCAGTAACAATATAATAAAGTATCACAGATAAGTAAACACACATGAACACGAGGATTTAATTTGGAAACCCAATGAGGGAGAAAACCATCGTTGTTGTCATCTTAGTCTTAAGAAATTATTATTATTGAAAAACTTTTTACATTCTTGTACTGGTGCAAATTCATACCATTATGCAAGCACCCACCTACTGAAGGCTACACACTTCACTCATTCTCCATCTCCTACTAGAAGGGAGCTCCAACCCCCTAATCTGATCACCAATGACTACTGGTAGGAAGCTTTGACTTCCTCACTAAAGGCTCCAACTTGTAGCAACATCCATGGACCATGTTTCATCAAATTTTAAAACTAGATCCAATATCAACATTTATGCTTAATCATCCTTGTAATACAATCATCAATATCTCACACACAAAATCAACCAATATATGAAACCCAAACAACTGATACATAATCAAAAATTAACCAATAAACTGGAACATGCAGATCACTATAATTAGTACACATAACAGAACTCAGAATGTTGCATCAATACATAGAATCAACTGCAACCCTGATCATTCATTTTCCAAAATGTATATGCTACTTCTATTAAGGCAACCCATGTCCATATGCGTTTCTATGGAGAGAAACCCGCATACACGTCTTAATATATAGAATCTGAAAACATGACTACTGCAATTTCTGAAAAGAACCCTGAATCATACTCAGATCTACTGCAACACTCTGAACCAATCATATAACTATCTCTAATATTCAATCACAATCAAAAAGTAATCTTAACATTTTCAATCAATTAATAACCAAATTCAACTTCATCATTCAATTAGATCTACTTCACACATTATCACTCAACCCAAATCAACATGAGGACATCATTGATAGACAATAGAGAAGGAGTAGCATTGATTAGGTTGATCAGTAATTTATGAAAATAAACCCCTTACTTTATATACGCGACTTTGCAGAAGTGAAACCGCATGTATACGCACTTTTCTGAAGGCAACCAGTGTATAGATCTACAACTTTTGACCTAAAATTAAGCATCTCTTCAGAACTTCAGAAAGACCTAGATCATACTAATCAAAGATAAAAACATGTGTCAGTACTTAGATCTAGTCAATCCATGAGAAGATCATATAATGAAAAGACATTTTAGGTCAAATGATCCTAATCCATCATTTTATTCATCGACGCATAATTATTTTAGATAAATGTGACAATTATGGCCCTTACAATGAAATTATAGTTCATATTAAAGTATTCATTAAAAAAAAATTCACTTTCACAACTTAGCACTTTGATATTTTCCTCTTTATATAGTTTGTCCCTTATCCAATACCACGGGGCAAAACTACATTAGTTTCGGTGGTAATCTTTGACGGGATCAATATTCATAGCCACACTCATTACTATGGGACACTACCATGGTAAGGACCCACAGTATTTAGAATACCATGGTGTAAAAACAATACATTACTTTTCTTCACTGAACTTGCGTCCATATGCGACTTGGCTTAACAGAACCCATGTATAGTTCTTGAGCTTCCAATTTTATCATTCCTCTGAACTGAATATTCTAAATTGTAATGCATTCTGTCACATCTGTATTCATTCTGGTATTCTATTGTATTCATTTTTTCACCTACGAACTGATCTGTGAATTCGGTTACAAGTGAGTTGCCATCAAGGACAATACATGCATACTAATTCCAACAATTCCCCCTTTGGACTTGATGGCAACGACCTTGGTGTTTGGTCACCACAACCTATAAATAGCATCTACCAAGCTTTTGAAAACACCAAGCTACTCTCCCCCTTTTAACATCAAGGGCAAAGGGTAGACCAATGTGAAATGAAGACTTTCATATATGAACTGTTGAATAAGAATACTAACCATTCTCCCACTAAGCACATGCTGAAACCTCTAGCATATGTAAAATGAAGTACATGATACCATGACTCAACTAAAATGACCTTCCTACCACCAAGGATCGATACTTACATCAATCACCCAACCAAGTGGGATTACATATTTGAGATGAACTCAAAAGTCCATACATGACTGAATATGACAATTATTACATCATAGGTCTTTTCATGACCTTTACATCAAATGATATGCATGATATTGATAACAAATACCAAAATATCTTAAAAGTAGCAAAATTTGGCAGCTAGAATGCCAACAATGCTTTATATTCTACACAACTAATGCTCCACCTGAACCTGTGCTACTTGTTTATTTTTAACAACTCATTCATCAAAGAATCTTCCTCATTCATATAAATATCAATGATAAAAACATAACTTAATACCATATCATAATACTATTGTAACAACCTCCAGGGTAAATGTTCATATAAAAAAACATAATAGGAACAAAAATACAATAAACATATCAGCCATCAAAATCCATATATACATTAGTACATTTGCACATGTAAATCAAGGGAATGAATTTTTTCCATTAATAAATGCAATGAACCAACCGGTGATGGGACTACCACATTCCACTCGACCGTAGAATTATTGAGCCAAATCTCTCTTCAGCCATTCACCCCCGTGCCATATTCCAAGCATGAATGTGGGATCTCAGAGAACATATCAATAAAAACTCATCTAGGGCTTCTAGAGGCCACCCACCTCAATCCATCAAACTATGATACCACCTCACGGTCGAACATCGCAAAAAACCATCATCATATTGGTCTCCATCCAAGCTTTCCAAGGCTTCCAGAGTGTTTGTCCAACCAAGGCTTCTAGAACTATTAACTAAACCCACATCTTATACAGGGCTTCTAGAGCATTTGTCCAATAAAGGCTTACAAGACTAGTAACTCAACTCGCCAAGGGCTTCCAGAGCATTTGTCCAACTAGGACTTCTAGGATTAGTAACTCAACCCAAGCTATTACAGGGCTTCCAGAGTGTTTGTTCAACCAGGGCTTCTAGGACTAGTAACTCAACCAAAGCTATGGAAAAATGAGAACCAACCAAAACAAAGCAAGGAAAGTAAACCCACAATCACCATCGCTATCCAAGAAATGGCAAGGCTAGGCAATCCTCCATGCCAATGATAGATCACAACCAAGAAACCACATGTATGTGCCATGCATGTCAAAACTAGTGAATAAATCATACATGTAACTTGATACCTGCAAGAAAATTTGATGTAGCTGTTGATGTTTATGCCTTCTTACACTTTCATGTTCTTCCTTTGCCTTCTTTCTCTAAGAATCCAAGTATAGCACACCCTCCAAGAGTGCTCAAAGAAAAATCTAAGTAATCAAGAGTATGAGAGAGAGAGAGAGAATAATGAGAGAGATCCAAAAACTGAACTGATCAAGTCTTTCCCACTGATCCTTATAAGCCTTTTTATTAATGAGGCCTCTATTTTCATCATTTTCCATCATTTTCCTTCAATTTCCTCCTCACATGGAAAATGTGACCTTTCACGTTCCTTTTCTCCTAATTTCCATTATTTTCATAAATAAATGTGCCAAAATACATTTTTACTTATTTAATGCCTTAGCCATTGCCTTTGGAAATTTCCTTAGCCATAAACAATCAAATGAACACCCCCTAGGATCTCTTGCCCAACAGTCAGCTTGGAATAAGTTTCCTAGTCATCCATGGTTATTGTTTTTGAAATTTATTACATGGAATTTTCTCTAGGATTGTTACAAAACCCTCCTCCTTAGGGGACACCATATTGGGTGTTCAATCACACATATACCTCAAAAACCTACTGAAAGAAGACATACTGCTCATGGAGCTTTATAACCCAGCTCGATGTAGTATTTTCAATGAAATATCTACTCAAGACATAACATCATGAAAACATGACAACATACCGCATAGTGGAGCTTTATAACACAACTCATTACGATATCTACAATGATCATCCTGCTTAACAAAACTCATATGACATCATAACATCATGATAACATAACCACATGATAGCATAATAACATTACACCCATACCACATAATGGAGCTTTATAACATAGCTCGTTATGGTATTTACATCCAAACACGGTTGTACATATAACAAGATTATCAATATATATATACCAAAACATATGCCAAATTATATACCAAATATATATCAATCATACTCTAATCATCATATATCATATATCAAAACATCATAAGGCATATATCAAAACATCATATAACATGTATCAATCAAAATAAAGAATATATCAACCATCATAAATCATATATCAATCACCACAAAGCATATACTAAACCAACATAAATCAAATACTAAACCATCATAAAGCAACTACCAAACCACCATAGGAAACCACCAAACCACCATATCAAGCTGCTAATTCTTGTAGTTGATTTCAACTACCCAACCGGGCATGTTCATGATTCCTGTACCACACACATAGCTTCCATCAGTTTTAAAATAGATTAAAATAAATTCACATTATACATCATTGGTAGCTTGTCAATATGATACATTTGCAATCATTTTAGCTTCCTCTCACAAGAAGTCAAACTAGCATATTTGACCAAGTCAACATGTATAAAAATATCACATCAGGTTAGCTCAAATATAACCATCAAAATCATATATGACATGTAACCATCATAAATCAAAATCATAGATCACATGTAATCATCATGGGCTAGAATCATAAGTCACATGCACAATAAAATTGAAATACAATACCGATACCTATCCTTCATCAATCCTTAGCTTCTACTTTTGTCCTTATTCCATACACACTCTGGATCAGTTGCTATACCCAACAAACACCCAGTGCCTTCTTCTCACCCATGTGCATAGGCACATAGTGTGCAAAACACACATACAACCACACAGCATACCACACTATGCAATACATGCATCTACACCCGACATACAACACATACACCTACACCTAGTGTATACAATACAATGCATCCATCTATACCCGATGTGAAATACCACCCAATACATGTACCTACACAGAGTACTACACAACGAGTACACACACCACAATACCATGACTACATGATGCATAATATATAATACCGCATGCTCATAACAAAACATCGATGACATGCACAGAATACCACATGTACACCAGTACCATACGTACAACATGTACACAATACCACCAGTACACCGCACCACTTGCACAACGTGTGCACAACATCCATGGCACCACCTGCTCAATGTGTACGTAACACCACATGTATACTAAACCACTATACAATGCGTACACAATACCACATGTACACAATACCATGTGCACGACATGTACGCAACACCACATGTACAAAGTGCCATATGCATGACATGTACATAGCACCACATGCACACAACGCCACTTGTATAGTGTGTAGACAGCACCACACGCACACGACACCACTTGTACAATCGTGCACACCACACCATATGTAAATAGTACCAATGTACCACATGCACACAACACCACTTGTACATAGCACTACATATCCAACATGTATATAGCATCATCTGCACATAGCACTACATATCCAACATGTGCATAGGACCATATGCACAAAACACTGCATATTCATCATGCACACAGTATAATATGTACACAATACCACATATGCAATATCCACACAACCCTATTTCTACCATCATGTACATAACATTGCATAAACAACATGTACACATGCTATGTATACACAACACCACAAGTTCACACATCATAGATGCAACATCTACAACATATACAACATATGCATAACAGTAGTACCACACATCCAAAACCATATTGTCCTTACCAAGAAACCTTGCTTCCAGTGTCTTATTCATGCTTATCCTAGCATGTTGAAGACCGCACTTCTTTCACTTTGTTGATGTATCCCTTGCTATAACTTTTTCATAACATAGACACAATATAATCACATAATATCAACTCATAACCACATGATATTGACCTCATATATTTGTCATGACTACTCTTTCCCAATTGATTCCTTGTAGACAAGGAACCTCTTCATGTCATTCTCCTGCATAAGCAAACATTCCTCCACAAGAATGATCCCTGATAACCCTATTAAATAGTAACATAGTTACATGGATACATACATATATAAACGTTAGCATAAAAGAATCATGACCCTGTCAGAAAATGACATACATACACGCATACATGTATATATATATATAAACATCAACATAATCATGATCATAACAAAATTGTCAGATAACATAGGTCTAGGTTAAGAGAACTTCCTTTATTCATGCATAACATGCATGATATTGAGAACAACAGTTCCCAACATAGCCAAGGCATATGACACCTCAAATCCATTTACTTTACCTTTTCCAGTTACCGTTCTCATGATTATACTGCTACCGACCATTTACCACAGTGGACCTAACCGTCCAACCGACAATCACAGTCTTACCTTCCACTATGCTTACTCATACACCAAGCGCCATCCATGTCTTACATTACCTATCGAATGCCACATAGCTCTCCTCGAGCTTCATTAACTTTCCTCCTTCCCAACCAACTCCCCAGACTCAAGACATAAAAGGCAAGGCAAGAAATAGACAAGAAAGAGACCATAAAAATCAATAACACATGGCTACGTAAACAAAGTGGTATGTCCATACACTAGACATAACAAAACAGCAAATTAAGCGCAAGCAAATAACGAAAGACCAAAACCACAAGACCAAAAGAAAATGCCATGACTCAATCCCCATGATACCCAAGGAAAGCTCAACCCGAGACTTATTTAAGATTTCATGGCAATCTCTCTTGCCATGCAACTCCTTGCATCTTGCTACCATAAACACATACCTTTCAATGTATACATAAGAATAACAATACACCAATTACCACATCTTGTTGTGCCACGCACATTACTTGCAAGCAATCACATCCACACCATCTCTCAAGGGACTCCAATCCTTTAACAGATCCACCTATGGCTAAAGACTAGCTAATATACCTTTTTACCTTGTTGGAATTGAGGCTTACGATGTGTTGTCACACCACACAACTGTTAGTTATATAGACACATCAACTACTACCTTGTCAGGATAATACTAACATGTTTCCAGCAACTGCTCACACATGTCAACCACATGTTCCAAATATCAAGACAATCATATCTATTAATTTGAAATCAATAGTTACCAAGATTAACAAGCATGTCATAATCCATAGTCATCTCATAGTTATCAGTCATAATACTACAACTATCACCTACTATACTCAAGTACATATCAATTGTCTCAACACATATATTTTAGTACAATCATCTTAAAAAAAAATCATTTGAACACATACTCATATTATGCAATTCATAAAACATTCATACCATGTTAAATAAATCAACTAGAAGACATAATCAACATTCAAGCACCAAATATACAACATAAGAAACTGATACCTTAATGTATCTCATGGCAGGTGATCTTGTCTACACAATAAAGCTAGGTTAGCATGACACAACTTCATAACATATAAACTCAAACATAAATCATGATATCCCTAACAATACCTAACAAACATGTTCTCATCATAAGACCATAAGCATTTTCCATTCATGCATAACAATCACATATCTATGATCAATCTAGATTAGTACGACACCAAATCACAAATACGTTGGCTCATAACTGAATATTGCAACCATAACCATCTGCATAGGCCAAACCAGGTTAGCACAATACATATAACATCAAGATCTTCCATGTAATGACATAACCATCACGCATATGACCAATCCAAATTAGAACATCAAGATCTCAATGAAGTAACCCTAATCATCAATTTAATAGCATATAACAATAATAAGCTATATATGATTCTCATCAACAACATAAAACTGAATCATCAAGCTAACTATCATATAACAATCAACAAGTTATCCTATAACATACTCATCAACAACATATAACATAATCACCATGTTATCTAATATAAGACAACAATAGCAATGCATACAACTACAAGTTACTCTCATTCTTGACTATCCAACACATGTGCATATAACTACACTAATCAACCAACATCTATCATGAATGTAACCATAACATCAAAAGACATGTACATAAAACTAATGTATATAAACCTAATGCATATACAATCCTTAACTTACATAGCTACATGTCGAACATACAATAACGGTATGATGATCTACTCTTACCCCAAAGTCCAATGTTGCAACCTCATTATGATAATCTGCATCTCTTGCTCTATCTCACCTAGCTCATTAGCATCATAACAACCAATAGCATCATGATGGCCTAAATTTCATACAATGACTTCACAAGGCATGTTTGACCTATTATTCAAACCATAACCAAGACTATACATGTATAACAATTGTATATAGACATATAACAAATGAGTACCAAATCATACACACATCATTCTAGCTAGAGTCTAGTCATTAATGCATGACCATGTCAACTACACAAACCATGACCTCATGCATGACAACAAACATTACTCAATATGAAAAACAATCAATGTCGCATTATGACAAGGATTGTCTCAATATCAAAATCAACCATAGTCAACCATATTCCAACATCACATTATGTCAAAGAATTTCTCAATATGAAAATCATGCATGGTAAACCATGGTCAATAATCATGGTGACATTTTGACAAAGATTGTTTCTTGGTCCAAGGTCACATTGTGAGAACCATGGTGAACGATGGTCGAATGCCACATTGTGACAAACATTATCTCAATATGAAAAGAAACCATGCTCAACCATGGCCAACCATTATCCAATGTCGCATTGAGACAAAGGTTGTCTCAATATGGAAATCAATCATGGTCAACCATAGTCCAATGTCAGATTGAGACAAAGATTGTGTCAACAGGAAAAGCAATTGTGGTCAACCATTGTCAACCATGTTTATTTTAGGGTTTATAACATTTATATTACGGTTTTATTTTAGGGTTTATAACATTTATCTTACGGTTTATATACCTTGGGTTTATAATATTTATCCCTTGGATTTAATATTATTCCTTGGGTTTATAATCCCCTCGGTTTTTATTATTAATGCCTCGTATTTATAATATTTATCTTAGGGTTTATTTACCTTGGGTTTATAATAACTTGGGGTTTTAGAATTAGTCCCTTGGGTGTATTATATCAATCCGTTGAGTTTATCAATCGCTTGGTCTAATATCACGTTGTGACAACCATGGTCATCAATGATCAACCATAGTCCAACATCACATTATAACAAAGATTATCTCAATATTAAAATCAACCATGGCCAACCATTTTCCAATGTTCCATTGTTCAAAAGTTTGTCTCAATATGAAAATAAATCACGGTCAACCATTGTCCAACTTCTCATTGTGAGAAAGATTGTGCCGATATGAAAATCAATTGTGGTCAACCATGGCCAACCATGTTTATTTTAGTGTTTAAAATATTTCTCTTAGGTTTTATATACCTTGTGTTTATAATATTAATCCCTTAGGTTTAATATTATTCCCTTAGGTTTAGAATCCATTGGGTTTATTATTCCCTTGAGTTTATAATATTTATTTTAGGATTTATATACCACATGTTTCTAATATTAATCCCTTAGGTTTAATACTATTTCCTTTGGTTTATAACACCTTGGGGTTTTAGAATTAATCCCTTGGGTTTATAGTATCAATCCGTTGTGTTTATTAATCTAATTATTCATATTCCTAGGGTATAATATTATTGATAAGGTTTATAATATTAATCCTATGGTTTAATATAAGTCCCTGTTGGAAATAATACTGAGAGGGGGGGTGAATCAGTATTATCAGATCAGATAAAACTTTTTCAATTTCATACTCAGTTTCATACACACAGCTTCAGTTAAGGATATCAGCGTATATACGCGACTTTGTTAAGGGCAACTAGCGTACATGCAGTAATCTTATGACTCAGTTAGCTTATCTTCAGTAAATGCATCAGAACATTATTAACCATATTAACAGTAAACAGGTGCAGTATAACAGAACAGATCATCACACATAAGGCCCACACATGAACACCATGATATAAGGTGGAAACCCAATGTGGGTGAAAACCACCTACTGCAATTTGTTTCTATCTTCCTTTAATAAGAAACTTCTTTTACAATGTACTGGTGCAGTCCTTTACCAGCACGCAGGCTACAACCTGCAGAGGGCTACAACCCTCATAGCTCTTGTACTAGCCGATCCATTTACTAGTACGTAGGTGTCAACCCTACAGAAGGCTACAACTTTCACTCGTTTTCCAACTGCTCCTGGAAGGGAGCTACAACCCCCTGGCTCTTGTACTGGCTGATATGTTTACCAGTACGTAGGTACCAGCCTACGATCTTCCCGGGACCACGTTTCATACATTTTCATACTGGATCCATAAGACAATCACCATTGTAGTACAACCTGCATCATCAATCACTGAAACACCCAATACTGAATCACTGAAACCCTATCAACAACATCATAACAACAACCAGATCCAATTCCATCTTCAAATATCATAGTTCACATTGTATACGCTACTTGGATGAACCCAACCTGCGTGTATACGCACTTTTACCAAAACCAACCTGCGTACAGATCTGCAAATTCAAGCTTAAAACTCCGCAGCTATATCAGACATCAAAACATACCCAGATCATAATAATAAACATGCGTCAGTAGATCTAGTCTATCCACAGTCAAACCATATGAAGATAATCATTCCAAGCCTTGAGATCTCGTTCCATCATTCATCATCCTCCACATGAGTGAAACCTTGGTTCAGATCACCAACCCATAACCAGCACTTGGATCTCACACTTCCTCAGATCTTCATCACTCACACACTCACTCACTACTTCATCTGGCCTAATGATCTTTCTCCTTATATAGCTTTAGGCCCTTCACAATACCATGGTCCAAAACCATAGTAACCCAATACCATCAACTCAATACTAGGGATCAACACGTCTGTCGAGACTCCATGGTCCAAAACCATAGGCACAAATTCCAAGGACTAACTACCACGGACCAAAAGTAAGCTTTCCGACATGTACGCTCTTTTTCGTTCATGAAACTGCGTGTATACCCTACTTGGTATATAGCGAACCTGCGTACAAGTGACTTGGTATATAGTGAACCGGTGTGTATACGCGACTTGGGCTTAATGAACCTGCGTGTATGAACTTTCTTGGCCTGCTGTACTAAGATATGTCCTCTGATTAAGTTTCCATCACCTGTACCAACCTCTGAGTGAGTTGCCATCAAGGACAACACTTGAATCATAATGCCAACAATCTCCCCCTTTGGACTTGATGGCAACCACCACACTAATTCACTCTCCCCCTTTGACATCAAGGGAAAAGGGCGGACCAAGATATTCTCTTCTTTGGTATACCTTCTGCTGTCCATACTCCCCCTGAGTACCTGCTGAAATCTCCAAATGTGCTCCCCCTTTGTGTATGCCAAAGTGTACCAATCTATCCATCCTGCTCTTGCTGAATTGTGCTGTTCATGCTCCCCTTGACTGTAGGCAAGATCTGCAAAAGATGTTCTTCAAGAAGAACAAAGACTTATACATCATAGAAGACCTTCCTATCACCAAAAGACTCAATACATACATTCATCACCCAACCTAGTGGGGATATACCAATATTGACTCATCCACCTAACCATGTGGAGATACATTAAGAGTTTACTCATGATAGGACATGAACATTACATCATTCATCCCAGGCATAGTGGGGAAACCAACATAGGCCATTACATGACCTTGACATCATAAAAGAGATATCACAAAAGAGATACATGACATAGTGATGAAATATCTAGACCAAGACTTATGAAAGCCACCAGCAGCATCATGATCTGTACCATAAGCATCAACCTGCAATACCATTCCTTTGATCAAACAGCAAGATGTATCATTTAGCTTCATAGACTTTATCAACAACTTCTAACCATAATGCCAACAATGCATTATTTGGAGTATATGCTCCCTCTGAGCCTGTGCCATCTGTTTTCAGTTAGATAAGTATCAAGACATTTCCAGACATCCTCAGCAGACTGTAACTGTTAACCAATAGAGCATATACTGGACTGGATCGTATCAGACCCCTTTTCTGAGTCTGTCCCCACTGTTTTTTCACAAACTGAAATATACGCGACTTTGCAGTGTGAAACGCGCGTATATACGCGACTTTCCTTCATGAAACTTGCGTATGAGAATTAGAACACTGGAGTTTTACACCTTTAGCTCCCCCTGAGTCTGTTATGTCTGTGCTGTGCTGAGTACCCTGTGCTGTGCCACATTTTTCTGACTGAACTTCCTTCTTCTTCCATATCTTCAAGCATGTTGATGATTTCTTCTTATCATGAGCTTTGTTCCTGCAATCTCTTGCTTTATGTCCAAACTTGTTACATGCATAGCATCTTACATGTTTCATATTCCTCTTATAGCAATTAGCAGCTTTGTGGCCAAACATATTGCAAGAAAAGCAATATCCATTAAAGTACCTTGAATGTGATGATCTTTCTGCATGATGGTCTTGAAACCTTCTTCTTCTACATATGGCTGCAACATGTCCAAGATTATGACATACATGGCATTCAACATTATTCATGGGAGGAGTAAAAGATTTTCTTTGAGGAGTCTCTTTCCTTGATTGTTGATGGAGTTGTCCTTTCATCTCCTTGTTGAGCCTTTCAGATTTTGCATTAGAGATTCTTGTCTTACTTTGTGAACCAGATTCACCTTCAATAGACTCATGAAAACCAAGACCAGTTTTGATAGCAGGGGACCTTTGACTACTAAGAATATCATCCAAGATCTTAGTACTATCTTGAAATCGTAATAGTTTATCTTTTTCTTCTAATTTACTTTTCAAGATATTTACCTCAACTTGATGTTGTTCTTCTTTTTCCAGACATTGCTTCTTCAAGGTCTCTTCAGCTTTCCTTCCTTCATCCAACTGATGCCTTAGTTCGAGGATCTCGTTTTCTTGCTCTTTATTTAGCGCTAGCAGCATTTGTCGAATTCTGGATGTACATTCCAACTGATCTTTTAATATGATGATTTCTTCTTTGAGGGCATTCTCCCTTTTGCTAGGTAGATCTTGCTGATCTATGATTTGATCTGATGCTTCATTTGCTTGTCCATCTTCAATCTGAGGTGATTCAGGATCTGAATTCTTGCTTCCACTCAACGGCAGGTTGTCATTGTTCCTTTGAGCTGTCTTCTTCTTCTGACGTGCTTTCTTCCCCATTGTTCTACGAATCTCCTTCAAGCGATCAAGCTTCTCTGAAGGACCTGCTCTGATACCAATTGTTGGAAATAATACTGAGAGGGGGGGGGGGTGAATCAGTATTATCAGATCAGATAAAACTTTTTCAATTTCATACTCAGATTCATACATGCAGCTTCAGTTAAGGATATCAGCGTATATACGCGACTTTGTTAAGGGCAACTAGCGTACATGCAGTAATCTTATGATTCAGTTAGCTTATCTTCAGTAAATGCATCAGAACATTATTAACCATATTAACAGTAAACAGGTGCAGTATAACAGAACAAATCATCACACATAAGGCACACACATGAACACCATGATATAAGGTGGAAACCAAATGTGGGTGAAAACCACCTGCTGCAATTTGTTTCTATCTTCCTTTAATAAGAAACTTCTTTTACAATGTACTGGTGCAGTCCTTTACCAGCACGCAGGCTACAACCTGCAGAGGGCTACAACCCTCATAGCTCTTGTACTAGCCGATCCATTTACTAGTACGTAGGTGCCAACCCTACAGAAGGCTACAACTTTCACTCGTTTTCCAGCTGCTCCTGGAAGGGAGCTACAACCCCCTGGCTCTTGTACTGGCTGATATGTCTACCAGTACGTAGGTGCCGGCCTACGATCTTCCCGGGACCACGTTTCATACATTTTCATACTGGATCCATAAGACAATCACCATTGTAGTACAACCTGCATCATCAATCACTGAAACACCCAATACTGAATCACTGAAACCCTGTCAACAACATCATAACAACAACCAGATCCAATTCCATCTTCAAATATCATAGTTCACATTGTATACGCTACTTGGATGAACCCAACCTGCGTGTATATGCACTTTTACCAAAACCAACCTGCGTACAGATCTGCAAATTCAAGCTTAAAACTCCGCAGCTATATCAGACATCAAAACATACCCAGATCATAATAATAAACATGCGTCAGTAGATCTAGTCTATCCACAGTCAAACCATATGAAGATAATCATTCCAAGCATTGAGATCTCGTTCCATCATTCATCATCCTCCACATGAGTGAAACCTTGGTTCAGATCACCAACCCATAACCAGCACTTGGATCTCACACTTCCTCAGATCTTCATTACTCACACACTCACTCACTACTTCATCTGGCCTAATGATCTTTCTCCTTATATAGCTTTAGGCCCTTCACAATACCATGGTCCAAAACCATAGTAACCGAATACCATCAACTCAATACTAGGGATCAACACATCTGTCGAGACTCCATGGTCCAAAACCACAGGCACAAATTCCAAGGACTAACTACCACGGACCAAAAGTAAGCTTTCCGACATGTACGCTCTTTTCCGTTCATGAAACTGCGTGTATACCCTACTTGGTATATAGCAAACCTGCGTACACGCGACTTGGTATATAGTGAACCGGCGTGTATACGCGACTTGGGCTTAATGAACCTGCGTGTATGAACTTTCTTGGCCTGCTGTACTAAGATCTGTCCTCTGATTAAGTTTCCATCACCTGTACCAACCTCTGAGTGAGTTGCCATCAAGGACAACACTTGAATCATAATGCCAACAGTCCCTTGGGTTTATAATCAAGGTCAACCATGGTCCAATGTTTGACAAGGATTGTCCCAATATGAAATTCAGTCATGGTGAACCATCGTCAAATGTCGCATTGTAAGAAAGATCATCTCATTATAAAAATCAACAATTGTAAAACATGGTCAACCATATTTATTTTAGGGTTTAGAATATTTCTCTTAGTGCTTATATGCCTTGGGTTTATAATATTTATCTTTTGGGTTTTATATTATTTCCTTGTGTTTTTAGTATTAATCCCTTGGATTTATAATATCAATCCCTTTGGGTTTATTAATATTAAAGGTCATATTCCTTAGGGCATAATATTATTCAAAGGGTTTATAATATTAATATTTGGGTTCAATATAAATCTATTGATTTTATAATCATGGTCAACAATGGTCCAACATCACATTGTTACAAAGATTTTCTCAATATGAAAATCAACCATATTCCAACGTCATATTGTTACAATGAATCTCTCCATATGAAAATCAATCATGGTCAACCATGGTCAACCCTAATCCAACATCACATTGTGACAAATATTGTCTCAATATGGAAATCGACCATGTTCAACCATGATCGTTTAAGGGTTTATAATATTTATGTTAGGGTTTATATACCTTGAGTTTATACTATTGATCCCTTGGGTTTAATATTACTTCCTCGGATTCATAATCCCTTGGATTTATTAATCTAAGGGTTCATCTTCGTAAAGTATAATGTTATTCATAAGGTTTTTAATGTTAGTCCTTGCGTTAAATATAAATCCTTGAGTTTAATTAATTAATAATAATGTATATATATATGTGTATTATTATTTATTAATTAATTTTAAATTAATTATTAATAATGATTGAAATAGTCTTCCGAATTAATCACATTATAAGGATTGGGTAGATGTTTCGAACCAGCTAATGTGGTTCATCCTTAGGATGAACCACATTAGTTGGTTCGAAACATCTACCCAATCCTTACAATGTGGTTAATCCAGAATACTATTTTCTAAATTATGGATCACAAATGTCTTAGATCTAATAATAATGAATGAATTATTTTTTTAATAAATTAATTAGTTATTTAATGAATTAAATAATAATAAATAAAATAAAAATGAATAAATAAATTATTATTAATATTTTTCAATTAGTAATGTTATTAAATTTAATTAACAATAAAAATAATAGTATTAATTGATATTAGTAATTTGATATTAGTAATAATATTAATTATGAACAATAATTATATTAATTATATTAATCATAATAATCCTTTATTAATATGGTTTTAGATGTGATTGATATAAAAGAGTTGTATTTTTCAACTGCAATTTACCAATATAATTATATTAATAATAAAAGTGAATATCAAAATTTTAAAATGATCTTCACTTAACTACTTTAATATAATACTTGAAATGTGACATTGTAATATGTATTTATAAAGATTCTTTTTCAAATTTATTTCAATTCCAATGGAATGGCATTGCTTTCTTTTCTATTTTAGTTCAAGCACATAGAGTCTGTGAAAGAGTTTATACGAAATTTAATCTATGGAGGTAGCGTTTGATGGATGAAATTTGAAAAAATATTAAGGATATAAGTTTGGACAGTGAATGTACATGTAGTTATACACATTAAAAATAAAACAAGGGAGGCTGTGAGGTAGCAAGTCCCTACATTGAGTGTCGTAGAATGCTTGCATGAACTAAGTCCAACTCGTTGGCACCCCATCGAGTACATTACAACAATTCTATCTCCAAAGCCAGGCAAGAGGTTCCTTCATGATTCGAGAGTAAAATACGTCAATCTATGTGCACAATGAAATATGTCTCGTAAGAATGGATAGGATGGGATTAGATTCGGGTTAAGTAACCAAGCAAAGCCTAAGAAGGTACAAGGTACAATCTGCCTTATTGTCAAACTGAACTCTGATTCGTGTATTCTGTCAAACTGAGTACAATTCCTTGTGGAACAAAGAGTATTTGTTGAGCTCCAACATTGATATACATTGCAGTTTTGATATTGCATTCGCATTGCATCATTTTGATAGTGCAAACAAAGTTGGTTGCAAATTTCTGGTAGAAGTATTACAAGTAGCGTTGAGTTGATTTTGCAAGGAGCATTGAGTTGGTATTACGAGCAAAATTGGTATTAAAATTGCAAGCACTGTTGGTGAGAGAGGGAAACAATGTTATTATGATGCACTTCTAAATTAAGGTCACTGGCACTGATTCTTTTGAAAGATTGCTTTCACCATACCTTAGAGAATGGAATATACATAGTTCATTGCAGAGAACTATCCACACATCAATGAAATTAGCTAATACACACAAATCACTCCATTAGAATTATTTGTTATCCAAGAAAAGTATAAATCAAGCATCATTCTCTTAATAGCAATAAGTGTGAACTAGATGTTGAGAAAGTGCCACTCCTGCATGCTAGGTTATATCAATGAACGGTTCAAGCTTTAATCTACCTACAAATGCTCCAACATTGATATAAATTGCAACATTGATATTGAATTGGAATTGCATAGTTTTGATAGTGCAAACAAAGTTGGTTGCAACTTTTTGGTAGAAATATTACAAGTAGTGTTGAGTTAATTTTTCAGGGAGCATTGAGTTGGTATTATGAGCAAAATTGATATTAAAATTGTAAGCACTGTTGGTGAGAGAGGAAAACAATGTTATTATGAACATAACATGAAATAAAAATAGTATTTCACAGAGATCTTCCGATAAGCTAACATCAGGATCTAGGAATATATCTGCTTAAAGTCAAGGACTTTTTTAAATGTGTAATCCTCTTCATGAAGTAATGTAGTGTATCTTCAATTTTAAACCTGCAAGCATACAAGGCCTTTTTTTACAAGGAATAATATAAATTATTAGACCTACAGAATATCAACTATCTAACCTGCATTTAGAGGTGGAAAGAGAGAAGCTGCACTAGAAGCTACTGCAGCATGTTGTACAGGAGTGCCAATATTTTCCAACCATCCTGTAGGACTACCAGCAGTAGGACCAACTTCAGGTTGAAATAGTTGCAGATCAAATTAAAATTTTATTCAAACAGGGCTAGATACAGATTTAGATCAATAATTCACTAATGCACATTCAAAAAAGGGGGAAAACATGAAAAGAATATGAGATGATTATTTACTGGAGATGGAGTTAGAGCTCCATTTGAAACTGCACAGGTGTGATCAGCATACAATGTTGTGACATCGGTAATAGGATGAGGGTTTTTGCAAAGCCTATGCTGCCAATTGAGACTAAACAAAAGCACATGCACATAGAAATATATCAGGTTGTTGTTAGAAATTATATCTGAATGAAGGTGAAATCTTCATGCCAAATGTAAAGAAATAATATCCTCCATTCCAATAGCAATGATGTTATTATCAGAAGGGTTGAAAGCTATACATGTTGCTGCTGTGGGAGGGGGCATGTAGCATTCCGTGACCTGCATCAATATAGGCATCACTACATATTTAAAATTCACACATATCAATTATTAAAATACCATCAAATTCTCAATAAATTTCTGCGAGACCCTTTTATTCATGTAATACATGCTTTATAATGTTATACTACAGAAACTCATGAATTCAAGAGAACCGCATGTGCAGATAGCAAGAGAATTCCTCACCTTAGATGTTACCATGTTGAACAAGGACACTCTCCCACCCCAAGCAGAAATTATATATGAATCATTCTTTGAAAAAGCTAAGAAAGGGACAACGTCTTTTAGGCTTCTGTCACTGGTATCATTTTTTATAAGGGTGTTATTGGGTGGTTGCAAAACGTGTGGTTGAACATTTGTTTTAACCTATAAAGTAAGTTTGAAATATTAGTTGAACTTAAGTCGACAATGGAAGAGGCATTCAACTACTACAAGTGAAACGGAAGTTGAAGACATACCTCCCCAGATGGATTCAATGCATTACATTGCCACATCCATAGCTTATGTGCAACATTTCTATCCAAAGCTAAGAGACAAGAACCTGAGTAGGAGATTTACCAAAGAAATTTACCCATATCAGTAGGAGATTTTATAGCCTAAGAGAACATGAAAATCAGTAGTTTCAAACTACTATATATAAGAAGAGAACTTTCCTTTCGTATTGGTAATGTATCTATTAATCTGGTAGACTTACAATGGATTGGTTCCATTACCTCAATGAACTTCCAGTTTGTGCTCTCATTCTCACCTGTACTGTCAACTTGAAGCCTCTGTTTGACATCGACCATCGAAGGGCTAGAAACACCATTCTACAGTTGCGTGTTGATCATGACAGTTAATATTTAATTAAAACAAATATTACTGAAAGTTTATCTATTACTTTATCTACTAACTAGTGTAAAGATATTCACAAGAACCAAATATAGTGAGCTTTGTAACAAAATCACTTACCAACAGTAACGCTGATGGAATATTTTCTAAATTTTCTGCTGCACCAATGATCTTTGAAAATGAACGCTGTATTTCAGAGATGCCAAATTAGGTTTTTTCCATTATTTAATGATGTTTCCAAAAAGGAACTACAATAGAATGTGAACTAGATGCTGAGAAAGTGCCACTCCTGCATGCTAGGTTATATCAATGAGATCAGATTTGAAGATTGCTTTCACCAAACCTTAGAGAATTGAATATGCACAGTTCATTGCAGAGAACTATCCATGCATCAATGAAATTATCTAATACACACAATTCACTCTATTAGAATTATTTGTTATCCAAGCAAAGTATAAATCAAGCTCTGTTCTCTTAATAGCAATAAGTGTGAACTAGATGACGAGAAAGTGCCACTCATGCATGCTAGGTTATATCAATGAATAGTTCCAGCTTTAATCTACCTACAAATGCTCCAACATTGATATACATTGCAACGTTGATATTGCATTGTCATTGCATCATTTTGATAGTGCAAAAAAAGTTGGTTGCAACCTTTTGGTAGAAGTATTACAAGCAACGTTGAGTTGATTTCGCAAGCAGCATTGAGTTGGTATTACAAGAAAAATTGGTATTAAAATTGTAAGCACTGTTGGTGAGAGAGGAAAACAATGTTGTTATGAATGCACTTCTAAATTGAGTTATTGTAGGAAGGCCATGGCAATTCACAAATTTCAGTGTAAATAAAATCAATTTATGATGCTTCCATTTTTATATATGACTGATTTATTGCTTTTCAATAATATGATTTATAATCCGGGATGTTTACATGGCAGCACCCTGTCCCATCCACTAAGCCAACTAGTCAAATAAAAGATTCAGAGACAAACTCTAGTAACATAGCAAGTGTTAGTGAGATTGAATATCAAGGTTGAGAATGTGTAGAAAAGCCCACAGAGTTAATTTTGACGTGAGGAGTTAATTAGTACAGATTCTGTCATTAGCTGATAAAACAAGCTACCAGCTTGGTTTATATTACAACACATACCCTATTACAGAGCTTAGTTTCACTAGTGTTCTCATTATTGGGACCTATATTTGATGGACGACCAAGGTTGATGTAATCAAGAGTTCAACATTCTATGTCATATAAAAGAAAATGGAATTAAGGTTGAGAATGTGTAGAAAATCCCACAGAGTTACGCTCGAAGGTATAGGGTACAAGCTGCCTTAATCGTGAACAATAGTAGCATAATATGACAATTGTGGATTTCCATAATTGAGTTATTGTAGGAAGGCCATGGAAATTCACAAATTTCAGTGTAAATCAAATCAATTTATGATGATTGCATTTTCAGATATGACTAATTTATTGCTTTTCAATAATATTATTTATAATCTAGGATGTTTACATGGCAGCACCCTGTCCCAACCACTAAGCCAACTAGTCAAACAAAAGATTCAAAGACAAACTCCAGTAACATAGCAAGTGTCAATGAGATTGAATATCAAGGTTGAGAATGTGTAGAAAAGCCCACAGAGTTAATTTTGACGTGAGGAGTTAATTTTGATGGAATGCTCTACCATCTGCACCTGGGGCTGGAAGGGCTGGAAGGTACAGGGTACAAGCTACCTTAATGGTGAACAATAGTAGCATAATATGACAATGGTGAACAATAGTAGCTTCCTTAATGTGCTACTTACAAGTTCATCAATAGTCATACGGAGGAGATGAGACTTGTTCAACGAGATGGAATGATGAGAGAATGAGATGAACAACAATGTTTTTGTTTTTAAGGTTCACTATTCTTAATTATTGTAGGAAGGCCATGGAAATTCACAAATTTCAATGTAAATCAAATCAATTTATGATGCTTGCATTTTTATCAAAGGAATTTTGATTGATTCTAACCCCTCCCACAAGGAAGAGGTTGGGTGAATAGCCCTAGGTTCAAGAGTATATCTAAGTGAATTATTGGCATTGACTCTATGTATGCATTCCATCTATATCCTCCTCAGACATCAGTAACATTGGAGAGACAACCATAATTTGATGAGAGAAGGTCAAAATAGGTCTCTTTTGCTGAGCATGCATTTGCTATTGAAAATAGAACAAAATCATGGCCGAAATACCAAAATATGATGGATACTCAAGCTGGAAAACTCTATGGAAAGTGCATATCCTAACCATATAATATGCTATAATCATTCATCAAAACATGCCTTGAAATCTTGGAAAAGTAAATTGAAAACAACTCTATAGAAGGTACCATTTCCTAGCCATGCAATCATTCATCATGATTACACTTAAATGAGGTTAGGGTTAGATTCTATAATTGGTAAAATTATCCCTCAAGTACTTAGCACGAGGCCAAGTTCTATGTATATGTGTAACCATATATCATTGTCAGATTTCAGGTGTACCTTACATTACAGAGCAGAAATAGCAACTCTGCCATTACAACCAACTATTTGAAGTAACATATCATACTCATATTTGAGGTAAAACCCGTGTAAAGATGCATGACAGGGTAGCACAAAGTAGGGAATAATTCTAATCAAAGGAAACATTCCTGCTGTCATACAATGAACTGATAGGTCTCTTCTACTGAGCATGCATTTTCTCTTGAAAATAGAACAAAATCATGCCCGAAATACCAAAATATCTTGGATAAGCAAGCTGAAATACTCTATGGAAAGTGTCGTATCCTAACCATTTAATATGCTATAATCATTCATCAAAACATCCCTTGAAATTTTGGAAAACAAAACTAAAAACAACTCTACAAAAGGTATCATTTCCCAGCCATGCAATTATTCATCATGAGTACACTTGAATGAGGTTAGTGTTAGATTCTATAATTGGTAAAAATATCCCTCAAGTACTTAGCACGAGGCCAAGTTCTATGTATATGTGTAACCATATATCATTGTTAGATTTCAGGTGTACCTTACATTACAGAGCAGAAATAGCAACTCTTCCATTACAACCAGCTATTTGAAGTAACATATCATACTCATATCTGAGGTAAAACCCATGTAAAGATGCATGACAGGGTAGCATAAAGTAGGGAATAATTCTAATCATAGGAAACATTCTTGTTGTCATACAATAAACTGATATGTTGCCAATACTATGCATAATTTTCTTTAGTACAAGTATGGTGAGGCAAATGCAAAAAACAAGTGAGAACAATTAGATTGCTATGGGGCTAGCTTGTATGCTACCCCTAGCATCCACAAAATACATACAACATCCTCTATACCAGGTATCTGAGAACTTTAAGAATGATTGAGTAGAAAACAACTGAAATCACTCCAGATTCCCACTGCCAAATGCATTGGAATGAGGTGCCTACATTAACTGTACTTATGCATGGAAAAGTACTCATAATAGACAAAAGATCATGGGATTGCTATGCTGAGCTCTATATGAACCCTACAAATTTGGCATTAACTTTTTTTTTCTACAATTAAGAATCTTATGCATTCCAAAGAGGATAAGTAGGAATTATTGAATTTAGAAATAGTCCATAAATACAACCATGAAGGCCATTATTAAAATAAGGACAATTAAGAATTGTTTGCCACACCTCATTTTTAAAAGGAAGCAGTGGCAGTTGCTAAGAAGTGGGTATGATTGATAAAACACATATGCCCAAACTGAAGCAAGGTCCTTTTGTAATTTATCAAATAAAGGTACATGAATGAAGGTGCTATGTTGTATGAACCTGCTACCTGTACATACACTCAGACATTCAATCAAATAAAGGAACCTGCATCTTGAGGCTCTTGCATATAGTGCTTTGGGGTTGATATTCATGCGGAGCATCTGGGGTTGGGAAGGAGAGGTGGGTAGCTATATGCAGTGTAACTTCTAAACATTCATTTGATGCTTTTCAAATAAAGGTACATGAATGAAGGTGCTATGTTCTATGAACCTGCTACCCAGACATAGGCTGAATAGATTGCCAATCGATCCTACATAGGTATATTGAAAACACACTGAACAACCCTAATCAACTGAATAAAGGCACAAAAGCAGGATACTGCGCTCTTGAATAATATATATGTTCCAGAACTGACTCGAGTAGCAAAAACTAATTGCTTTCACTAGTGAACCAACTTAACCATTCTGCATCATGGGGAGATGAAAAGCCTATGGGCTTTCATACCAATCGGAATGAATAAGAGACAAAAGGCTTTATAAATTTCAGGAATCCCAAGACCTAAAAAACAGTGTGAACAGGAAGGCTTTATGTCTCTTGATTCCATCCCTTGGAATCAAGAGACATAAACTGATCACAATGGGCAAGGAGTGCTCCCATAAATAGCCAAATGACAAGTGAGAGAAGCAAAGGCCCTAATCAAAAACCATGGCAGACAATGGAGATTCATCTGATATGCAACAACAGTCATTAGGGAGAATTAACTGCATCAACATACTACCAGAGAAATTCAAGAGGATATCTAAATTGGTCAAATGGAGACAAATCCACTATCAATTGCCATATTAAAACTATAGTACATTGTTTAGATAATCTTCGTCAAAATCACATAACCAATCTTTTGTCGATGCGTTTCGAACCAACCAGTGTGGTTCATCGTCAGGACAAGTTGAAGAACCAATCTGGCTTAGCTTGATTAAATAGAGTGTGCAGAGACTCCAACGGCTATATTGCCAACGGCTAATTTTGACCTAATGATCCAAGTCAAACCACTAATCTTATTATTAATAAAAACATATAATTAGTTAATATAATAATTATATTTATTATTTAAATATATATAATCTATATTTATTATTTAAATATAATGGTCCTTAATAAATTCTATCTTCATGTTTATTAAATAATCCATATTTAATATTATTCCTAAAGTATGTAAATAAATAGTATTAAATTACTATTATTCTTAGAATTTAGTTACAATAGGTAATTGTGTATATATTACCTATTGTAACTAAATTCTAAGAATAATAGTAATTTAATACTATTTATTTATATAATTTAGGAATAATATTAAATATGGATTATTTAATAAACATGAAGATAGAATTTATTAAGGACCATTATATTTAAATAATAAATATAGATTATATAAATTACATTTAAATAATAATAAATATAGATTATATTTAAATAACAAATATAGATTATATATATTTAAATAATAAATATAATTATTATATTAACTAATTATATGTTTTTATTAATAATAAGATTAGTGGTTTGACTAGGATCATTAGGTAAAAATTAGCCGTTGGCAATATAGCCGTTGGAGTCTCTGCACACTCTATTTAATCAAGCTAAGCCAGATTGGTTCTTCAACTTGTCCTGACAATGAACCACACTGGTTGGTTCGAAACGCGTCGACAAAAGATTGGTTATGTGATTTTGCCGAAGATTATCTAAACAATGTTATGGATCACAAAAGTCTAAATTCCTTTATAGTACATTGTATTTGGAAAATTTTAATATTTATGTTAAAAAGAATATATAAAATATAGATAAATAATATTATGTAGATTACAATATACACAAAATTATATATCCCTACCAGAGCAATTCAAGAGGTTATCTAAACCAATTATTGGCATTGACTCTATGTATGCATTCCATTGTTAAACCAATGTCAAAAAGAATCATGTCCCTCGTTCAACCAGCAAAGAGATCAGGGGCCTAACAGACCATAGAGCATCGGTCAGTAAGAGATGGAGGGGCAAGGATTTCGATCCATCAAGGTGAGAACCATGCCGGGTCAGGGCTTCCACGAAATCCTATCTCGGAGCGCTGGAGCTCATTCGATGAGCGAAAGCGTACCTTCAAGGGGAGATTTGGCGGAGCTATAGCAAGAATCTCCACACCTTCGAGGCAATGTATAATCTCAGTATTAAGGCCGATCAAAGTCAAGTCAGGGACATGTCTCAAAGTGCTTGAGGTCATCCAATGAAGAAAAGCATATTGTTGAGGACTGAAACTAATACATATTCTCCTTCAAGCTCCTAAGTGCTGGTTAGAATCTAATAGTACTGATTTAGCCCTCAACAAAGGCTCTATAGTCATCACTATTGTATGTAGTGCTTGTGTGACCAAATCGTAACCGTAACTTGTGAGGGTCCTACAGTTTGAGGTCCTTCCTAAGCAATCGTTTATTTACAAACAAAAAAACCACTGCCAAGATAAGAAAATAACGTTAGGACAGCCCACACTACTGATAAAAACACTATAAACTAATATACCTGATATAAACCAATGTAGTGGAGCTAAAGAAAAAATAAAAGTTGAAGCGAGGTAAAAACGAAATCATTTCTAACTTTATTATATAACAACCAAAGTAGCTTACACATCGCGGATGCTGCATGGATAATGCTAAATAGAATGAAATGTGTACACAATGAATAATTAGCAACTAACACGTACAAATGCCCTGACTTACGTTAACCTCCATCAAATCAGCCTCGCAGGTTAACCAACACAAATTTCATAGCTTCCCAAACAGATGGCAGCACCATTGCTCTTCTTCCTACCTTAGCTACTGGCTCAAATGTTTAAACTCTTGGTTGTTTAACCAACACATACAAATGCCCTGACTTATGTTAACCTCCATCAAATCAACCTCGTAGGTTAACCAGCATAGATGTCATAGCTTCCCAAACAGATGTCAGCACCATTGCTCTTCATGCTACCTTAGCTGCTAGCTCAAATGTTTAAACTCTTGGTTGTTTAACCGTCTAAGTTGTTTAGCCATCTAAGCTCCATGCCCTATTGGCTATTTAATAGTTTAACCTCCTTGACATTGCATGGCATCTGGAGTGTCATTTTTTGTATATCCAAACCACATCCAACCACACTTATTCCCATTCTCCCAATTATTCCACCCACTGGCATGTGAACCCAAAACCACAACAACTATAACATTATCGGATCTAACAAGAAGGGAGAATTGAGTCAGACCCTTCTGAGAATGTTTCTCCAACTCTAAGGCCACAATTGCCCACCCCTAGTTTGAAGATACCATAGGTCCCCACAAAATTAAAATGTTCATTATAGAAATTAAGATGCCAATGTCTATCACTCCAAATCACTTATAACTGTGTGAAAATAGAACTTTTCCCATATGGAAGGACATAATTCATAAATACCTCGGGGGACAAAGTGACAAATGTAGCGACAAAGTTGTAGATTCCCCACGGTTTGACCACGATGATTTCTCATATAGCTTGAGAAGGGTTTAGTCGTCTCTTCAAAGTATCCATGAAAAATATAGATGTAACAACCAAGAATCACATTGCTACCTTAATAGGTACACCAACATACTTTCTCACATTGCAATTGAAGACCAAAATGACAGTTTAAAAAAGGAAAATACCAGGAATTTGAGAAATGCTAATAGTTCTAATGGAGGCTTCATGAATGCTTAGCTTATGTTTTTCCTCCCCCATAGAGGTTCAAAGAGTGACCTCAAAGATGACACACACGACCACGAGCATAGGTAAAAATTTCACCTACTCTAGGTCCCCTCCATGCCTAGTTTCATTGCTTCCAATCTATGTGCAATTTTTCTTCCACTCATTACATATTGAAGGGTTGCAGACATGCTAGGTAAAACACCACCCTATACATTCGAAGAAACAATTTTTCCTTCCGCCTAAACTCCCATCATCCTTAACAATAGAATTTACTCCAAAGGATTGCCATGAATTCCTGTAATGCCTCTAAATTTTGCAATCATATAACAAGAATTTGTCACTTAAATGAATTTCTTTATAACTATTTAATTAATAAAGAGTGTTAAACCATCTTCTCATATGCTAGATCTAGTTTCAAATCATTTAGAAAAATTTACTATTAATATATCAATTTATTGCATACATTTATGTGGAGTCAGTATTGATGTTAGCGCATGGTGTTAGGCTGCCAAATTAACATAAATTTTCACTCCATTTTCACCTTTATCCTGTTTTTGTCACCTCATTTCATCATATTATCATTACATAACCCCATATTTCCATTACCATATGGGTTTATATTTTCATTTTCCAAAGTTATTAATTTCATGTATTTAGAGTGAATTTATGATTAAAAGTTAGAAAAATAACATGTATTTTCTTATACCTAAAAGTGGCTTGAGTTTGATGAAATGTGTAGATCATTTGGAAGCTTCCAAGGCACCCTTATGTGGCCTCCCAAGTTCAAATTCGAATTTCAACTCAAGTGGTGGACCATATTTCAAGGAGAAAGATAATGGAGATTTTGATGTGTCATGGGATTTGTATCTAGTATTTAGGGATAAGTTGAGACAAGTATGGATCTAGTAGATATTTAAGGGATCTACATTTCTCGAGTAGGTATCCCTAATTCATGTATAAATAGGAGGAGCATCCTTCAAAGAAAGGAGAGAACAGTTATCAGTTATTCATTAGCATCAGATTTATGATTGTTCATTCAACATGAAGAATATCATTTTCTCCCAATCATGAGTTATGATTGTTGTTTGATTCTTAAGGTGTGATAGTTGTTCATGTGTGCTCATTGAGGAATGGAAGGATCCCCATACTGAGATAAGTACACTTTGTTGTAGAGTAATGTTGTGAATATACTAATTTTAATTATGATGTTCATCTTATTTCTTTTCTTTAAATACTTGTAGATAATTTCAGTATGAATGCATGTCATGGCCATGTTTTTGTTGCGTGAAGGTTGATCTCCTTTTAGTAGCTAGTTTTTATGTCATAAGGACAACCAAGATCTCCTATGTTAGGAGTCTTTTCTCCATGAGCTAGACTAAACTGAAGCAAGATTTACTTTCTCATATGCTTTCCTAGATTACATTTATGTGAATATTGATTTCCCTTTCAATATCTAGTTTTTATGTGAGAAGGGCAATCAAGTCCTCCTAAGTTAGGGGACTCTTCTCCATCAGCTAAGAATTAAACTAAAAACAATATTTACATGCTTTCATTTCTTTCCTGCATTCTTAGATGTTTGGCAATGTTATTATAGAATGTGTAGAAGGAAAATCAGGACTATTGAACAAGAGACTCTTCTCTATCTTCTAAAGTAAATTAGTTCCATTGATAAAACATTTTTATGCGTTCATAATAGATCTGATAGTTTAGATTTGTAATATGCATTTCCATTCTAAACAAACTTCCTACACCTATTTCATTTGAGGTCCCATATATTTTGGTTTGCTTCTAAGTTTACAAAACCCCGGGTTGACAAATTAAATGACAGGGATTTAACAGACAATTAAATCGCCCAACATTTTGGTGCCACTGTCGGGGATGCAAACTTAGATGTAAGCTAGTTAGGAATGTTGTTTAGGAAGAATTTTTATTTAGGATCATTTAGGGTTAATTGCATTTAGGCATTCTCGTTTAAGTTTATTCTCATATAAAAATACATAGAAATAGAACACAAATCAAAAACCCCTATTCAATAAAAAACAACAAAAACACGATAAAAATCCATATGTATATGTAGAAGAACAATGAGTATAAGTTTGGAACGACTCACTCAGATCCTAGCAAGTGTTAAGATCTCCTCTTCTTGTGAAGAAGAGATCTTGACAGTAGCCAAAAGTTTAACTACTCCTCTAGAAGAAAACAATGAATTAACATTCAAAGAATCCTCTATATATGACAATGAACTATTATTTGAACAGGAGGTTGAGGAGGACGAAGAGAAATTGCAACATGATCTAAATCAGAGTGCAAATCATGCCTATGAAAGCCTTATAGAAAGTCGGTTTTGATGGTTTCAAACAAGTACGAGGTTAGATCAATTTCGTTTTTGTTTTTATTTCATTAAATCACACTCGCAAAAACAAGATTCGATCATCCATGTATATTTTCATTTTAAATTTGAAAAAATTAAAATGAATATATTTTTACTACTATTGCGTGAATGGTTACATTGGAAATTTAGTTACACGTAATAGTTTGTAATTTTCAATTAGCATAGAATAGGTAGGATGACATTTTATTTTCTGATTAGTATGCTCTCCTCTTGCGTCTTTGTACAATCTCGAGGATCAAAAAGTAGAACATTTATAAATGTTTTCAAGATTGCAATATGCTTGTCTCCATTTGCTAAAAAAGTCATCCTACATCAATAAAAAAATCCTAAATTGTTTTAGGGTTAGAATAAAATTTAAATTCTTTTTAAAAGATTTCAATTTTAAAACAATATAAAAAAATAAAAATAAAAAGAATGAAATTCATTTTGTAAAAATAAAATCATTAGAAATAAATTTAATTTCTTAATTGGAATAGAAATATAAATTTTAGTTTAAAAAAAAATACAATACAAAATAAATTTCATTTTTCTAAATTTTTAGTTTTTAAAGAACGATAAAAAATAAATAAATAAAAAATAAATAAATAAATAACAACATAAAATTAAAAATATATATATAAGGTTTAATTTATTTTTCTTAGTATTTTCTTACAAAATAAAACCATTGTAGTTAAAAAAAGAAAGAAAAAAAATCAATTTTAATTTAATTAAATAAATAAAGAAATAAATAAATGAAAAACAAAACAAGAAAACAATTAAAAACAAAATAAAGAGATTGAACCATATATAAATAAAGAGATCTTTTGCAATAAAGTATGATGCATATCTGAGGCATGGACGTTGTTGTTTGTGAGTTGGCAATGTGTGATAGAAAATCGGTCTGGCACACTGGCAGCACTGCTGCTGTGTTTTTTGGAGTGGTGACCATCATGGAAAAAATCGTTGGTGTGGCAGATTTTAGTGAATTTCCATCAAGGGTGAGTTACTTTTAATGAGCCCTCGCAACATGAAAAATCCCTGAGAATAATCCTACCTTCTCTTCAAAGACTTTATCACTTTTACAAGAACAAATCCGCCCCTATCACGTTTGCCTCCTAGCCTGGTTAATTATTTCCCTTCAATGAAATCTTTGTTGGAGACAAACCATGAGACTGTCAATGTGCCATGCACATCTAGAGAATGGAGAGACTTTCCTCTGATGACCAATCGCACCTGTTTCGACCTCACGACCTGACTCAAGCTCTTCATTAAATTACCGAGGCTACGGGGAAGTGAATTCTCAAATACATGGGGTTAACTCACATTCGGTGATTCAAAGGTTTTTCGAACGTGATTAGCTCACATCCGATGATTCAAAGGTTTCCCATTGCTCAAATACATCGAGTTGGGCGTCATCCTAGATTTACCTTTAAGCTATTAATGAACAGAATTATTGCTAAGATTGCAGTCCGTTCATAGACATATAATGAGCAGAGTGAGAGGGGAAAACAACGGTTTCAACTACCCAAAATTTTGCATGCACCCGCTAAACTTAATTAGATAAAAATCCTTGAAATTTATGAAAATTTGGCCTCTCGGATTTCCTATGATCTCTCCAGGATCTCGATCATCTCATCCTCCAGAAGAGAGACTAAAAAATGGATTAGAATCGGAGGATTTGCTGGGTGGATCATCATTGCCAGGATTTGATGTACTTTTTAATGATGGTGTTCTATATTTGTCTGTATTCACCAACGTGGATGTGTATGCTAGGTGCACATTTGTTGTTTTGTTATATCATGATACCATGTCACCGAAATAATGAGGAACATTCATAGAGTTTAGGAGCAGAATGCTTAATGCGTCACCCATTGGGCAAAACTGTAGTCAAGAAGAAAGAGAGGAGAAGTGATGGAATTCGTTGTGCATGCATGGATCAACGTGCTATTAGAGAGCAGAAATCAAGCGAACAGTTTAGTATCAAGATTGAGCACCGTAAGTAATGGTTTCGTTGCCGCAAGAAATGGTTACGTCCAAATGCCAATTAAGTTTCATTGATGATGAATGAGGCAACGTTGTGCAACACATTGCGAGTAAATTCCATCAAGCTCCTCCTGTGCAGAAGCCAAACTCAGACTATGTCATTGAAGCATGTCAAGGACCGAAAGCTTGTTCCCAAGCCAGATCACATTGTGACGTTCAAGAAGCCGACTACTCTTTTTTAAATCGAGAGAAAGATGGTGACTTTGTCATATCGACCAAGTCTCTTTGTTTCGAGAAGCTAAACTCTTCCCTATAAGTTGTTGTGCATATATCCTTACCATTGATTGATTTTGACCTTGACGAAGGCCATTCACACTTGTTGACTGAGGTTGTCTATCTTACTTTTCCTATGCATGGGAGTTATCAAATTTCCTAAACTATTCATTGTGACTAGGGGTTTATCGTCTATGTATCATATATCTAAGGTTTGCATTGCTAGTTATCACCTTCTAGTGGAGACTGATATAGTGCCTTACCCACCAACGTGACTGCTCTCAATGATATCTATGGGGATCATTTCTGAGCAGTCAGAGGATGAGTTGTTCAACTTACGCAGATGATTCTACATTCCAGACTAAAGGTGATCATTATTCCAAGTAATGCCTAGAAACAAGCACTATTTATGAAGAATTATGTAGGAAGATCTAAGATTTGAAAAATCGCTGCACTAGTTCCAGTTTGTAAAACCTCTTTGTTATTTTCCGTGGGGCGTTTGATCAATATCAGAGTTTTCTGGGGTTTCTTTCATTCAATATGAAGTTTTCAGTGAACATTTGGAACAAGTTTCATCCATGGCTTCCCATTTCTGGATCCAGGGTGATAGATAATCTGAAGAGGAAGAGAATTAAAATGAAGAGGAGGAGAATGTTGGCGGTTGGATCGAATAAATATTTGGTATTACTCATATTTTATTTTTAATTTAGTTTAAATTTACTTTTTCTTAGATTTAGAATTTGTACTAATGTTATTTGAATTTATAATTTTCATTTTCTTTTACTTTTATTCCAATTTAGATTTAGTTTTTAGTTTATTGTTAATATTAATTTAGTTTGATCATTATAGATTTTCATTTTTTTTAATTTGTAATAATAAATGATTATTTTAGTTAAAAAGATAAAAATAAAAAACAAATTAATAAATAAAAATTCAAAACAATTAAGAAAAACAAAACTAAAACAAATAAATGGTTATTTTAGTTAAAGATAAAAAATAAAAAACAAATTAATAAATAAAAATTCAAAACAATTAAGAAAAACAAAATCAAAACAAGAGAAGACAAAGTTTTCTGTTTTCATTATTTTTATTTTATCTTTTTTTAAGAATCCAAAACAAATTTTAATTTTAAATTTTAGTTTAAAAAACAACAACAAAAATAAAAAATAATAATAAACAATTAAAAAAAAATCAAAATAACTAAAAAATTCAAAACAATTAAAAAGGAAAAAAATTAAAAACAAATAAAAACAAAACAAATAAAAAAAACCAAAACAATTTAAAAAATCAAAAATAAAAAATTAAATAAAAAAAAACAAAATAATTAAAAAAAAGCAACAAAAACAATTATAAAAAAAACAAACGAACAAATGAACATCATTAAAAAAAATAAAAAATAAAAATTGCAAATGGACATTTCATACTTCTTGAAAACAATTTATATTTTCTCGGAGTTACTTCAAACGAACTTGCACCCAAAGGCAACAGGTAGAAAATTTCATTTTATTTTGTTGCTAACATTCATACTTGCATTTTATTTCCTTCAAAAACTCTCACAGTTTTCATGCAGGATTTGTACTGATCTTTTACAGGTGCGCGATGATCCAACTTCATGCAAATGTGGTCTCCAGAAATCACATTCATCATTGAAAGCTTGAAGGAGCTCATTAGATATGCTGTGACATTTGTTGCTACACAGAAATATTTTGCGTCATGATATGTTTACCCACACTTCTCCTTCAAAGCCTCATCAGTCATCCATGTTAAAGTCCATTGGTTCATTGCCTTATCCATCGTGACTTCATACACATCTACTTTTTTGAGTTGCATACATTTGTGCCTTTTTCTCAGTTCATCTTTTGCCCTTACAAATAAACCAACCATCTCTCTACATTGCCTTGTTTTCGTTTCCATAAAAATTGTTTGACCATAACATTTTGTATCTATAGTCCTACCAATCATTTTCTACGAACTCACGTTGACTGATTTGGGATTCTTTGAGTCCCACCTTTCAACAAGTCTTGACCCACTGACCTCAGCACGTTATCTGGGAAAAAGACTAGAGTCATTATTAGTACCTTGAGGCTTGCATGCCTTAATGTCAAGTCTTCTCACCAATGACCAATGAGAATACATTAATGTCCCTTGTTTGTTGGATCTTGCAAGTGGCTCGACATCAGCTCATCCATTCGCACTTCAGAAGATGTACTTAGATACCTTGGCACTCATTCACATTAATGGTGAGTTTGTCTCACATTGGTTAATGACATTCATCAATGGTCGGTAATCCAATGTCTTCTTTCCATGTTCGACATCGACACATTTATTCACATGGAAAGAATTGTGCCACGATATGGGATGACAAGAAGACTATATGATTCAGGAGTGGATTCAGCAATATTTTACAATTTGGAACAGATTTAGTAGCAGAAGTAAAGGATCCACATTCGCGACTTCATCCATCATATATGCAACCAGGACACAGATCACATTCTTGTATTCTTCATTCCATGATTCATCAAGTAGAAGTTACACTTCTCTATATATACATAGTTTGTCCACTTAGGAAAGTAAAGGTATGTTCTTTTCTAGCTTTTTATCATACAATTCCTTTAATACTAAAATTATAATTTTTGCAAAATTTTTCACAATGTTCATATTAACATTTATACTCCATTATCACCTTCCATATGTCATATATGTCCTTTCTACACATATCATCCTAACCAACATACTTTCTCCAAACAATTACTATTACATTATGATTCAAATGTTACATGTTTTGCAAATAATTATCGAAGAATGAATGGTTGATTAAATGTTTTCAAAGTCTTTTGATGCAACATAAAAACAATGAAAGTATTGTTACACAAGAACCAATACTAATCAAATTTTGGTTGTCACACAAGAACCAACTAAAACAATATGTTGCAATCAAATGTTTTTCAGAAAGAAGACTTTGCAAAAAGGAACAAAGTTGTCAGAAAGAAAATTGTGTGAAGTTAAAAAATCTATATTAGCCAAAATTCATGTAAAAGCAATACAATTCTAAAGATCAAATCATGATCAACGTAATAGATTGCATGAGGACATGCAATAACATAAGTTGGGGGGTATGTTGGGCCACCAAATTAACATAAATTTTCACTCCATTTTCACCTTTATCCTCATTTCATCATATTATCATTACACAACCCTATATTTCCATTACCATATGGGTTTATATTTTCAATTTCCAAAGTTATTAATTTCATGTATTTAGAGTGAATTTGTGATTAAGAGTTAGATAAATAACATGTATTTGCTTATACCTAAAAGTGGCTTGAGTTTGATGACATGTGTAGATCATTTGGAAGCTTCCGAGGCACCCTTATGTGGCCTCCCAAGTTCAAATTCAAATTTCAACTCAACAGGTGGACCATATTCCAAGGAGAAAGATCATGGAGATTTTGATGTGTCATGGGATTTGTATCTAGTATTTAGGGATAAGTTGAGACAGGTATGCATCTAGTAGATATTTAAGGGATCTACATTTATTGAGTAGATATCCCTAATTCATGTATAAATAAGAGGATCATCCTTTAAGGAAAGTAGAGAACAATTATCAGTTATTCATTAGCATTAGATTTATGATTGTTCATTCAACATGAATAATATCATTTTCTACAAATCATGAGTTATGAGTGTTGTTTGATTCTTAAGGTATGATAGTTGTTCATGTGTGCTCATTGAGGAATGGAATGATCCCCATACTGAGATACATACACTTTGTTGTAGAGTAATGTTGTGAACATACTAATTTTAATTATGATGTTCATCTTATTTCTTTGTTGTAAATACTTGTAGATAATTTCAGTATGAGTTCATGTTATGGCCATGTTTTTGTTGTGTGAAGGTTGATCTCCTTTTAGTAGGTAGTTTTTATGTGATAAGGACAGCCAAGATCTCCTAAGTTAGGAGTCTCTTCTCCATGAGCTACACTGAACTGAAACAAGATTTACTTTCTCATATGCTTTCCTAGATTAAATTTATGTGAATATTGATTTTCCTTTCAGTATCTAGTTTTTATGTGAGAAGGGTAACCAAGTCCTCCTAAGTTAGGGGACTCTTCTCCATGAGCTAAGAACTCAACCGAAAACAATATTTACTTGCTTTCATTTCTTTCCTGCATTCTTAAATGTTTGGCAGTGTTATTATAGGATGATTGTAGAAGGACAATCAGGCTCTTGAACAAGAGACTCTTCTCTATCTTCTAAAGTAAATTAATTCCATTGATCAAACATTTTTATGTTTGATAAAATAGATCTGATATTTTAGATTTGTAATGTGCATTTCCATTTTAAACAAACTTCCTACACCTGTTTAATCTAAGGTCCCATATATTTTGGTTTGCTTCTAAGTTTACGAAACCCTGGGTTGACAAATTAAATGACAGGGATTTAACAGGCAATTAAATCGCCCAACATTTTGGTGCTGCTGCTGTGGATGTAAACTTAGATGTAAGCTAGTTAGGAATATTGTTTAGGAAGAATTTTTATTTAGGATCATTTAGGGTTAATTGCGTTTAGGAATTTTCATTTAAGTTTATTCTCATATAAAAAAGTAGAGAAATAGAACACAAATAAAAAACCCCCATTCACTAAAAAAACAAAAACACAATAAAAATCCATATGTATATATGGAAGAAAAATGAGTATAAGTTTGGAACAACTCACTAAGATCCTAGCAAGTGTCACGATCTCCTCTTCTTGGGAAGAAGAGATCTTGACAGCAGCCAAAAGTTTAAGTACTCCTCCAGAAGAAAACAATGAATTAACATTTGAAGGATCCTGTATATCTAATGATGAACAATTAATTGAACAAGAGATTGAGTAGGACGAAGATAAGTTGTAGCATGATCTGAATTAGAATGGAAATCATGCCTATGAAAGCATTATCAAAAGGTGGTTTCGATGGTTACAAACAAGTATGAGGTTAGATCAATTTCGTTTTTGTTTTTATTTCATTAAATCACACTCACAAAAACTAGATTCGATCATCCTTGTAGATTTTCATTTTAAATTTGAAAAATTGAAAATGAATAATTTTTACTACTATTGCATGAATGGTTACATTGGAAATTTAATTACACATAATAGTTTGTAATTTTCAATTAGCATAGAATAGGTAGGATGACATTTTATTTTCCAAATAAGTATGCTCTCCTCCTGCGTCTTTGTACGATCTCAAGGATCAGAAAGTAGAACATTTATAAATGTTTTCAGGATTACAATATGCTTCTCTCCATTTGCTAAAAAATTCATCCTACATCAGTAAAAAAATCCTAAATTGTTTCAGGGTTAGAATAAAATTTAAATTCTTTTTAAAAGATTTCAATTTTAAAACAATAGAAAAAATAAAAATAAAAAAATTAGAATAAAATTCAATTTTGAAAAAAAGAAAAAGAGAATGAAATTCAATGTGTAAAAATAAAATTATTAGAAATAAATTTAATTTCTTAATTGGAATAGAAATTTAAATTTCAGTTTTAAAAAAAAACAATACAAAATAAATTTAAAAAAAAATTAAAAAATAATAACATAAAATTAATATCTATATCTATATATATATATATATATATATATATATATATATATATATATATATATATATATATATATATATATATATATATATAAGTTTTAATTTATTTTTCTTATTTTTTTTTACAAAATAAAACCATTGTAGCTATAAAAAAAAAAACGTCAATTTTAATTTAATTAAAAAAAAAGAAAATTAGAAAATAAATATTGTAAAGAATGATGCATTTCTGAGGCATGGGCGTTGTTGCTGGTGAGTTGGCACGCGCGACAACAGATTGGTTGAGCTGGCGCACTGGCAGCGTTGTTGCTGTGTTTTTGGAGTGGTGACCATCGTGGAAAAAATCGCTGGTGTGGCGGATTTTAGTGAATTTTCATCACGGGTTAGTTTCTTTTAATGAGCCCTGGCAACATGAAAAATGCCTGAGAATAATCCCACCTTCTCTTCAAAGACTTTATCACTTTTACAGGAACAAATCCACCCCTATCTCATTTGCCGCCTAGCTTGGTCAATTATTTCCCTTCATTGAAATCTTTGTTGGAGACAAACCACGAGACTGTCAATGTGGCATGCACGTCTACATAATGGAGAGACTTTCCTTTGATGACGAACAGCACCTGTTTTGACCTTGTGACCTGACTCAAGCTCTTTGTTAAATTACCGAGGCTACGGGGAAATGAATGCTCAAATACATCAGGTTAGCTCACATTCGGTGATTCAAAGGTTCATTAAACGTGATTAGCTCACATCCGGTGATTCAAAGGTTTTCCATTGCTCAAATACATCAGGTTGGGCGTCCTCTTATATTTATGTTTAATCTATTAATGAACAGAATTATTGTTAAGATTGCATTCCATTCATAGACATATAACGAGCAGAGAGAGTGGGGAAAAACAATGGTTTCAACTACCCACAATTTTGCACGCACCCGCTAAACTTAATCAGAGAAAAATCCTCGAAATCTATGAAAATTCAGCCTCACTGATTTCCTACGATCTCTCCAGGATCTCGGTCATCTCATCCTCCAGAAAAGAGACTACAAAATGGATTTGAATTGGAGGATTTACTGGGTGGATCATCATCGCAAAGATTTGATGTACATTTTAATGATGGCATTCTATATTTGTCTGTATTCACCCACATGGATGTGTATGCTGGGTGTACATTTGTTGTTTTGTTATATCATGATACCATGTCGCCAAAATAAAGGGGAACATTGATAGAGTTTAGGAGTGGAATGCTTAATGTGTCACCCATTGGGTGAAACTGTAGTCAAGAAAAAAGAGAGGAGAAGTGATGGAATTTGCTATGCGTGAATGGATCAACGTGCTGTAAGAGAGAAGAAATCAAGTGAACAGTTTAGTATCAAGATTGAGCGCCGCAAGTAATCGTTCCGTTGCTACAAGGAATGGTTATGTACAAATGCCAATTAAGTTTCGTTGATGTTGAATTAGGAACGTTGTGCAGCATGTTGTGAGTCAATTCCATCAAGCTCCTCCTGCTCAGAAGCCAAACTCAGACTGTGTCGTTGAAGGATGTCAAGGACCAAAAGCCTGTTCGCAAGCCAGATCACATTGTGAAGTTCAAGAAGCTGACTGCTCTTTTCTAAATCAGGTGAAAGATGCTGAATTTGTCAGATTGACCAAGTCTCTTTATTTCGAGAAGTTAAATTCTTCCCTATAAGTTTTTGTGTGTGTATCCTTACCATAGATCGACCTTGTGGAAGGCCATGCACACTTGTTGATTGAGGTTGTCTATCTTACATTTCCTGTGTGTGGGAGTTATCAAATTTCCTAAACTATTAATTGTGCCTATGGGTTTATTTTCTGCATGACATATATCTAAGGATTGCATTGCTGGTTATCACCTTCTAGTGGAGACTGATATAGTGCCTTAGCCACCAACGTGACTGCTGTCAATGCTGTCTATGGGGATCATTTCTGAGCAGTGAGACGATGAGTTGTTCAACTTACGTAGATGAGTCTACATTCCAGACTAAAGGTTATCATTGTTCCAAGTAATGCCTAGAAATAAGCACTATTTCTGAAGAATTATGTAGCAAGACCTCAGATTTGAAAAATCGCTATGCTACTTCCAGTTTGTAAAACCTCTCTGTTATTTTCTGTGGGGCGTTTGATCAATATCAGAGTTTTCTGGGGTTGCTTTCATTCAGTTTGAAGTTTTCAGTGAACATTTGGAACAAGTTTCGTCCATGGCTTCCCATTTCTGGACCTAGGGTGATAGATAATCTGAAGAGGAAGAGAATTAAAATGAAGAGGAGGAGAATGTTGGCTATTGGATTAAATAAAGATTTGGTATTACTCATATTTTATTTTTAATTTAGTTTAAATTTACTTTTTCTTAGATTTAGAATTTGTATTTAGTATTATTTGAATTTATAATTTTTGTTTTCTTTTATTTTTACTTTTATTCCAATTAAGATTTAGTTTTTAATTTTTTTTGTTTATTGTTAATACTAATTTAATTTAGTTTGATCATTCTAGAATTTCCCTTTTTTTCAATTTGTAAATTTAATTAATAAATGGTTACTTTAGTTAAAAAAATAAAAATAAAAAACAAATTAATAAATAAAAATTCAAAACAATTAGAAAAAATAAAATAAAAACAATACACCACAAAGTTTTGTGTTTTCATTATTTCTATTTTATTTAGTTTTATCAATGCAAAACAAATGTTAAATTTAAATTTTAGTTTAAAAAACAACAACAAAACAAATTAAAAATAATAATAAAAAAGTGAAAAAAATACAAAATAATAATAAAACAGTGAAAAAAAAATACAAGAAAATCAAAAATGAAATTAATTAAAAAGAATCAAAATAATTAAAAAAAAAATCAAAAATCAAATAAGAAAATCAAAAAAATTAAAAGCAAATAAAAAAACAACAAAAACAATTAAGAAAAAAAACAACAACAAATGAACATAAAAAAACAAATAAATTGCAAATGGACATTTCATACTTCTTGAAAACAATTTGTATTTTCTTGGAGTTACTTCAAAGGAACTTGTGCACAAAAGCAATAGGTAAAAAATTTCATTATATTTCATGGCTAACATTCATACTTGCATTTTATGTCCTTCAAAATCTCTCACAGTTTTCATGCAGGATTTGTACCAAGCTTTTACAGGTGCGCGATGATCTAATTTCATGCACTGTGATCTCCAGAAATCACATTCATCATTGAAGGCTTGAATGAGCTAGTTATATATGTTGTAACATTTGTCACTACACAGAAATCTTATGCGTCATGATATGTTTACCCACACTTTTCCTTGAAAGTCTCAACAGTCATCCATGTTAAAGTCCATTGATTTATTGCCTTATCCATCGTGACCTCATACATGTCTACTTTTCTAAGTCGCATACATTTTTTCCTTCTTTACTGTTCATCTTTTTCCCTCACAAGTAAACCAATGATCTCTCTACATTTCCTTGTTCTCCTTGCCATAAAAATTATTTGAACATAACATTTTGTATCTATAGTCCTACCAATGATTTTGTACGAACTCCCATTGACTGATGTGGGATTCCTTAAGGCCAACCTTTCAACAAGAATTGACCCATCGACCTTATTAGCTTATCTGTGACAAAGACTAGAGTCATTATTAGTACCTTGAGGCTTGCATGCCCTAATGGCAATTCTTCTCGCCAACGAACAATGGGAATACATTAATGTCCCTTGTTTGTTGGATCTTGCAAGTGGCTCAACATCGGCTCATATATTCGCACTTTTCAAGATGTACTTAGGTACCTTGGCACTCATTGACATTGATGGTGCGTTTGCCTCACATTGGTTAAAGACATTCATCAATTGGTGATAACCCAATGACTTCTTTCCATGTTCGACATCGACACATTTATTCGCATGGAAAGAATTCTACCACGGTATGGGATGACAAGAAGACTATATGATTCAGGGGCGGATTCAACAATATTTTATGCTTTGGAATCGATTCAGTAGCAGTAATAAAGGATCCACGTTCGCGACTTCATCCATCATATATGCAACCAAGACACAGACCACATTCTTGTATTCTTCATTCCATGATTCAACAAGTAGAAGCTACACTTTTCTACATATACACAGTTTGTCAACTCAGGTAAGTAAAGGTATGTTCTTTTCTAGCTTTTTATCATACAATTCCTTTAATACTAGAATTCTAATTTTTGCAAAACGTTTCACCATGTTCATTCACATTCACATTCACCATCTTCATATTCACATTCATACTCCGTTATCACCTTCCATATGTCATATATGTCCTTTCTACACATATTGTCTTAACCAACATACTTTCTCCAAACAATTACTATTACATTATGATTCAAACGTTACATGTTTCACAAATAATGATCGAAGAATGAATGGTTGATTAAATGTTTTCAAAGTATTTTGTTGCAACATAAAAACAATGAAATTATTGTTACACAAGAACCAATACTAATCAAATTTTGGTTGTCAAACAAGAAGCAACTAAAATAATATGTTGCAATCCAATTTTTTCCAGAAAGAAGACTTTGCAAAAAGGAACAAAGTTATCAAAAAGAAAATTATGTGAAGTTAAAAGATAAAAATTAGCCAAGCTTAATGTAAAAGCAAGACAATTCAAAAGATCAAATCATGATCAGCATAATAGATTGCATGAGGACGTGCAATAACTTAAGTTGGGGGGTATGTTGGGCCGCCAAATTAACATAAATTGTCACTCCATTTTCACCTTTATCCTCATTTTGTCCCCTCATTTCATCATATTATCATTACATAACCCTATATTTCCATTACCATATGGGTTTATATTTTCATTTTCCAAAGTTATCAATTTCATGTATTTATAGTCAATTTATGATTAAAAGTTAGAGAAATAACATGTATTTCCTTATACCTAAAAGTGGCTTGAGTTTGATGACATGTGTAGATCATTTGGAAGCTTCCCAGGCACCCTTATGTGGCCTCCCAAGTTCAAATTCGAATTTCGACTCAAGAGGTGGACCATATTCCAAGGAGAAAGATCATGGAGATTTTGATGTGTCATGGGATTTGTATCTAGTATTTTGGGATAAGTTGAGACAACTATGCATCTAGTAGATATTTAAGGGATCTACATTTATTAAGTAGATATCCCTAATTCATGTATAAATAAGAGGATCATTCTTCAAAAAAAAAAGAGAGAACAAATATCAATTATTCATTAGCATCAGATTTATGATTGTTCATTCAACATGAATAATATCATTTTCTCCAAATCATGAGTTATGAGTGTTGTTTGATTCTTAGGGTGTGATAGTTGTTCATGTGTGCTCATTAAGGAATGGAAGCATCCCCATACTGAGATAAGTACACTTTGTTGTAGAGTAATGTTGTGAATATACTAATTTTAATTATGGTGTAGAGTAATGTTGTGAATATACTAATTTTAATTATGGCCATGTTTTTGTTGTGTGAAGGTTGATCTCCTTTCAGTAGGTAGTTTTTATGTGAGAAGGACAACCAAGATCTCCTAAGTTAGGAGTCTCTTCTCCATGAGCTAGACTGAACTGAAACAAGATTTACTTTCTCATATGCTTTCCTAGATTGCATTTATGTGAATATTGATTTCCCTTTCAATATCTAGTTTTTATATGAGAAGGGCAATCAAGTCCTCCTAATTCAGGGGACTCTTCTCCATGAGCTAATAACTCAACTGAAAAAAATATTTACTTGCTTTCATTTCTTTCCTACTTTCTTAGATGTTTGGAAATGTTATTATAGAATGATTGTGGAAGGACAATCAAGACTCTTGAACAAGAGACTCTTCTCTATATTCTAAAGTAAATTAATTCCATTGATCTAACATTTTTACGCTTTCATAAAATAGATCTAATAGTTTAGATTTGTAGTATGCATTTCCATTCTAAACAAACTTCCTACACCTATTTCATGCAAGGTCCCATATATTTTGGTTTGGTTCTAAGTTTACGAAACCCCGAGTTGACAAATTAAATGATAGGGATTTAACAGATAATTAAATCGCCCAACACATGGTTGTAATGAGTTTTAAGCTAAACGAACTATTGATGTAGCAGCATCGACCAAACCTAAAATAAAATCAATTTCACAATGCTTCCAAAAGGAGAAGTGTGGCAACCCGAGGAAAGAAACATGATTTAGTTGATTTTTTTTGTAAATTTCAATTAATTTGTTAGGCTCTAGAGGATAATTGTGGCAGGAAAGCGTGATTCCTTTTGGGTTATTAATGTTTCTATATTTTGTTTTAAATTAATTCGTACAAGTATGTTAGGTAGAGTCATCTTACACAATGTAGAGTTCGGGTCACTCCAGGGACAAGGGGACATTTTCTATAACTAAGTCATTTTCTTTTAATCCAAGAATTTAGGGTGTTCGTAAATTTTGTGTGATTTTGTTTCATGTTCGAGACCGTGTCTCATACAAGAGTCACTGCATTTCATTTTAGTGAGGGCCACAAGAGTTTTATTGTTGCAGATATTTTAATGGAGGGAGAAGGGTGGTTGAAATGGGAAAGGTTTTGGCGAAAGTGTCGGCGTACACTACCAAGCACCAACTCGATGAAAACAAGAATGTCAGCATTAGGATTGAAATGAATAAGGGTGAGGTCATAATAATGAATTGGATAGTTGGTCATCATAGCAATGAATTGGATCGTTGGTCGTCATGCATGCTTCAAGCTCAATGATTGTACATGGAGACCTTGACTAGTCTGACCCTTGAATCAGGCGAGGCTCGGTCGAGTGGTCGGGCTTGGCACCTGTTAGTCATTCTAGAGAGAAATAAAAGGAGCCAACCCTTCAACCTCATCTTAGTCTCGAGTTTTGACCTGTGATTTTTGACCTTCGTAGACTTAGTAGTGAAATCGTTGTGTGGAGGTGGCTCCCTTGTCCATACAGCTTGAGTGGACCTAATGGTTAAGATCATATGTTTCCTCCTAAGGGGTCACAGGTTCAAAACCAGAGTGGGGTAGAGTATGTATGCCTTCGTAGACTTAGCAATCAAATCGTTGCACAAAGGTGGGTCCCTTGTCCCACAAACAAGGGGGTCTCATACACTAATTTGGTGTCTGGCTTGGCTGTGACCTTAAAAAAATGGATGGATGAATATTAATCTCACTGTCAGTTAGTTGTGAGTTAGGTGTCATCTCATTTGATTATGTCATCTGCTAGGTGTCATAGACAAATTAGTTTTACTTGAGCTCTACTCCATAGGTGTCGAGTTTTACTTCAGTCATTTATTATTGATGTTTACAATGTAATCTATTTACCCATTTTGAATATTAAGAAGAGAAATCTATGCTCCACTTTTTAGTTTCATTCTTTGTCATGGTATTAGATCTTAGACTGTGTAATACTCTTTGAGAGAGCAGTAGAGATAGAGTGAGGTTTCATAAGACTCTTTGAGATAAGCACTTCATATGTGTGTATATTCACAGAAAAAGAGCAGAGAGTGTAGCGAAGTGAAGCAATTGTGAGACTACTGTAAAAAACAAGGTTATTGTGAAGTCATTAAAGAGAAAGAATAAGTCAAACGTATGAATTGAAGGAAGAGTTGTATTCATTTTGGGAGAATAACGTAGTCCAACAGTTAAAACAGATCATTATTAACACTCACCCGAATCACCGGAGAAGTACGGTCAAGTCCTTTCCTAGAGGACACGTTAGTCTCAACCACTTATACCCTTCTCCAAGTAACTTTGGATAATAACGAAAGTTGATGTGTTATAAGTCTACAACAACATAATACACTAGAAATCATTTTCAAAGGAGTTAAGTCATGATTCGTAAGCTCCATAATATTCGAATGCTTCATGGGATTTTCTTAATAAAAGAGAGTGTTGTAAAATTCCTTTAAAGAGCACAAAGCTTTGTTATGATTCAAAAGAAATATTAAAAATGTGTTTCTTTTGTTTTAAATGGAGTATTAAGAATGTTGGGAAGAATATTGAGAGGGGGGCTGAATCAGTATTTTAAAAACTCACAATAATAATTTTATTTTCTAAAATGTATACACAAATTGACTAATCCCAACTAGTGTATATACGTGACTATTGTAAAAGAAACTAGTGTATGCTCAGTAAACTTGTAAGAAGACTAATTCTTTATCTATTAAACTTTGAACCAAAATGTAGGAGATTTATCAGGTATTTGATAAGAAATAAATAGTTTCAGTAATAATATAATAAAGTATCACAGATAAGTAAACACACATGAACACGAGGATTTAATTTGGAAACCCAGTGAGGGAGAAAACCATCGTTGTTGTCATCTTAGTCTTAAAAAATTATTAATATTGTAAAACTTCTTACATTTTTGTACTGGTGCAGACTCATACCCGTATGCAAGCACCCACCTATTGAAGGCTACACCCTTCACTCGTTCTCCATCTCCTACTAGAAGGGAGCTCCAACCCCCTGATCTGATCACCAGTGACTACTGGTAGGAAGCTTTGACTTCCTCACTAAAGGCTCCAACTTGTAGCAACATCCATGGACCATGTTTCATCAAATTTTCAAACTGGATCCAATATCAACATTTATGCTTAATCATCCTTGTAATACAATCATCAATATCTCACACACAAAATCAACCAATATATGAAACCCAAACAACTGATACATAATCAAAACTTAACTAATCAACTGGAACAGACAGATCACTATAACTAGTACACATAACAGAACTCAGAATGTTGCATCAACACATAGAATCAATTGCAACCCTGATCATTCATTTTCCAAAATGTATATGCTACTTCTCTTTAAAAAAACCCATGTGCATATGCGATTTTATGGAGAGAAACCTGCATACACGTCTAAATATATAGAATCTGAAAACATGACTACTACAATTACTGAAAAGAACCCTGAATCATACTTAGATCTACTGCAACACTCTGAACCAATCATATAGGTATCTCTAATCTTCAATCACAATCAACAAGTAATCTTAACATTCTCAATCAATTAATAACCAAATTCAACTTCATCATTCAATCAGATCTACTTCACACATTATCACTTAACCCAAATCAACATGAGGACATCATTGATAGACAACAGAGAAGCAGTAGCATTGATCAGGTTGATCAGTCATTTATGAAAATAAACCCCTTACTTTATATACGCGACTTTGCAGAAGTGAAATTGCGTGTATACGCACTTTTCTGAAGGCAACCAGTGTATAGATCTACAACTTTTGACCTAAAATTAAGCATCTCTTCAGAACTTCAGAAAGACCTACATCATACTAATCAAAGATAAAAACATGTGTCAGTACTTAGATCTAGTCAATCCATGAGCAAATCATATAATGAAAAGTCATTTTAGGTCTCATGATCCTAATCCATCATTTTATTCATCGACGCATAATTATTTTTTATCAATGTGACAATTATGGCCCTTACAATGAAACTATAGTTCATATTGAAGCATTCATCAAAAAAATTTCACTTTCACAACTTAGCACTTTGATATTTGCCTCTTTATATAGTTTGTCCCTTATCCAATACTTCGCGGCAAAACTACATTAGTGTCGGTGGTAATCTTTGACGGGATCAATATTCATAGCCACACTCATTACTATGGGCCACTACCATGGTAAGGACCCACAGTATTTAGAATACCATGGTGTAAAAACAATACATTACTTTTCTTCACTGAACTTGCGTCCATATGCAACTTGGCTTAACAGAACCCATGTATAGTTCTTGAGCTTCAAATTTTATCATTCCTCTGAACTGAATATTCTGAATTGTAATGCATTGTGTCACATCTGTATTCATTCTGGTATTCTATTGTATTCATTTTTTCACCTACGAACTGATCTGTGAATTCTGTTACAAGTGAGTTGCCATCAAGGACAATACATGCATAATAATGCCAACAATCTCCCCCTTTGGACTTGATGCCAATGACTTTGGTGTTTGGTCACCACAACCTATAAATAGCATCTACCAAGATTTTGAAAACACCAAGCTACTCTCCCCCTTTGACATTAAGGGCAAAGGGTAGACCAATGTGAAATGAAGACTTTCATATATGAACTATTGAATATGAATACTGACCATTCTCCCCCGGAGCACATGCTGAAACCTCTAGCATATGTAAAATGAAGTACATGATACTATGACTCAACTAAAATGACCTTCCTGCCACCAAGGATTGATACTTACATCAATCACCCAACCAAGTGGGATTACATATTTGAGATGAACTCAAAAGTCCATACGTGACTGAATATGACAATTATTACATCATAGGTCTTTTCATGACCTTTACATTAAATGATATGCATGATATTTATAGCAAATACCAAAATATCTTAAAAGTAGCAAAATTCGTCGACTAGAATTCCAACAATGCTTTATATTCTACACAACTAATGCTCCCCCTGAACCTGTGCTACTTGTTCATTTTTAACAACACATTCATCAAAGAATCTTCCTCATTCATATAAATATCAATGATAAAAACATAACTCAATACCATATCATAATACTATTGTAACAACCTCCAGGGTAAATGTTCATATAAAAAAAACATAATAGGAACAAAAATACAATAAACATATAAGCCATCAAAATCCATATATACATCAGTACATTTGCACATGTAAATCAAGGGAATGAATTTTTTCCATTAATAAATGCAATGAACCAATTGGAGATGGGACTACCACATTCCACCCGACCGTAGAATTGTTGAGCCAAATCTCTCTTCAGCCATTCACCCCCGTGCCATATTCCAAGCATGAATGTGGGATCTGAGAGAACACATCAATAAAAACTCATTCAGGGCTTCTAGAGGCCACCCACTTTATCCATCAAACAATGATACCACCTCGCGGTCGGACATCACAAAAAACCATCATCATATTGGTCTCCATCCAAGCTTTCCAAGGCTTCTAGAGCGTTTGTCCAACCAAGGCTTCTAGAACTATTAACTCAACCCACATCTTATACAGGGCTTCGAGAGCGTTTGCCCAATCAAGGCTTGCAGGACTAGTAACTCAACGCGCCAAGGGCTTCCAGAGCATTTGTCCAACTAGGACTTCTAGGATTAGTAACTCAACCCAAGCTGTTACAGGGCTTCTAGAGTGTTTGTTCAACAAGGGCTTCCAGGACTAGTAACTCAACAGAAGCTATTGAAAAATGAGAACCAACCAAAACAAAGCAAGGAAAGTAAACCCACAATCACCATCGCTATCCAGGAAATGGCAAGGCTAGGAAATCCTCCATGCCAATGATAGATCATAACCAAGAAACCACATGAATGTGCCATGCATGTCAAAACTAGTGAATAAATCGTACATGTAACTTGATACCTGCAAGAAAATTTGATGTAGCTGTTGATGTTGATGCCTTCTTACACTTTCATGTTCTTCCTTTGCCTTCTTGCTCTAAGAATCCAAGTATAGCACACCCTCCAAGAGTGCTCCAAGAAAACTTTAAGTAATCAAGAGTATGAGAGAGAGAGAGAGAATAATGAGAGAGATCCAAAAACTGAACTGATCAAGTCTTTCCCACTGATCCTCATAAGCCTTTTTATTAATGAGGCCTCTATTTTCATCATTTTCCATCATTTTCCTTCAATTTCCTCCTCGCATGCAAAATGTGACCTTTCACCTTCCTTTTCTCCTAATTTCCATTATTTTCATAAATAAATGTGCACAAATACATTTTTGCTTCTTTAATGCCTTAGCCATTGCCTTTGGTAATTTCATTAGCCATAAACAATCAAATGAACACCCCCTAGGATGTCTTGCCCAACATTCAGCTTGGAGTAAGTTTCCCAGTCATCCATGGTTATTGTTTTTGAAAGTTATTACATGGAATTTTCTCTAGGATTGTTACAGAACCCTCCTCCTTAGGGGACACCGTCCTCGGTGTTCAATCACACATATACCTCAACAACCTACTGAAAGATTCAGACATACTGCTCATGGAGCATTATAACCCAGCTCGATGTAGTATTTTCAATGAAATATCTACTCAAGACATAACATCATGAAAACATGACAACATACTGCATAGTGGATCTTTATAACACAACTCATTACGATATCTACGATGATCATCCTGCTTAACAAAACTCATATGAAATCATAACCTCATGATAACATAACCACATGATAGCATAATAACCTTACACCCATACCGCATAATGGAGCTTTATAACATAGCTTGTTATGGTATTTACATCCATACACGGTTGTACATATAACAAGATTATCAATATATATATATGTATATATGTGTATATATATATATATATATATATATATATATATATATATATATATATATATATATATATACATATGTCTATATATCTATATATATATATATATATATATATATATATATATATACCAAAACATATGCCAAATCATATACCAAACATATATCAATCATACACTAATCATCATATATCATATATCAAAACATCACAAGGCATATATGAAAACATCATATAACATGTATCAACCAACATAAAGAATATATCAACCATCATAAAGCATATATAAATCACCATAAAGCATATACTAAACCAACATAAATCAAATACTAAACCATCATAAAGCAACTACCAAACCACCATAGACAACCACCAAACCACCATATCAAGCTGCTAATTCTTGTAGTTGACTTCAACTACCCAACTGGGCATGTTCATGATTCCTGTACCATGCACATAACTTCCATCAGTTTTAAAATAAATTAAAATAAATTCACATCATACCTCATTGGTAGCTTGTCAATACGATACATTTGCAATCATGTTAGCTTCCTGTCACAACAAGTCAAACTAGAATTTTTGACCAAGTCAACATGTATAGAAATATCACATCAGGTTAGCTCAAACATAACCATCAAAATCATATATGACATGTAACCATCATAAATCAAAATCATAGATCACATGTAATCATCATGGGCCAAAATCATAAGTAACATGCACAATAAAATTGAAATACAATATCGATACCTATCCTTCATCAATCCTTAGCTTCTACTTTTGTCTTTATTCCATACGCACTGTGGATCAGTTGTTATACCCGATAAACACCCAGTGCCTTCTCCTCAACCATGTGCATAGGCACATAGTGTGCAACACACACATACAACCACACAGCATACCACACCATGCAATACATGCATCTACACCTGACATACAACACATACACCTACACCTAGTGTATACAATACAATGCATCCATCTATACCCGATGTGAAATACCACCCAATACATGTACCTACACAAAGTACTACACAACAAGTACACACGCCACAATACCATGACTACATGATGCATAATATATAATACCGCATTCCCATAACACAACATTGATGACATGCACACAATACCACATGTACACCAGTACCATATGTACAACATGTACACAGTACCACCAGTACACCACACCACTTGCACAACGTGTGCACAACATCACATGTACATGGCACCACATGCTCAATGTGTACGTAACAACACATGTATACTAAACCACTATACAATGCGTACACAATACCACATGTACACAGTACCACGTGCATGACATGTACGCGACACCACATGTACAAAGTGCCATATGCATGACATATACATAGCACCACATGCACACAATGCCACTTGTATAGTGTGTAGACAGCACCACACGCACACGACACCACTTGTACAATCATGCACACCACACCATATGTAAATAGTACCAATGTACCACATGGATGCAACACCACTTGTACATAGCACTACATATCCAAGACATACATAGCATCATCTGCACATAGCACTACATATCCAACATGTGCATAGCACCATATGCACAAAACAATGCATATTCATCATCCACACAGTATAATATGTACACAATACGACATATGCAATATTCACACAACCTTATTTGTACCATCATGTACATAACATTACATAAACAACATGTACACATGCTATGTATACACAAAACCACAAGTTCACACATCATAGATGCAACATCTACAACATATACAACATATGCATAACAGTAGTACCACACATCCAGAACCATATTGTCCTTACCAAGAAACCTTGCTTCCAGTGTCTTATTCATGCTTATCCTAGCATGTCGAAGACCACACTTCTTTCACTTTCTTGATGTATCCCTTGATATAACTTTTCCATAACATAGACACGATATAATCACATAATATCAACTCATAACCACATGATATTGACCTCATATATTTGTCATGACTACTCTTTCCCAATTGATTCCTTGTAGACCAGGAACCTCTTCATGTCTTTCTCCTGCATAAGCAAACATTTTTCCACAAGAATGATCCCTGATAACCCTGTTAAATAGTAACATAGGTACATGGATACATACATATATAAATGTTAGAATAAAACAATCATGACCTTGTCAGACAACGACATACATACATGCATACATGTATATATATATAAACATCAACATAATCATGATCATAACAAAATTGTCAGATAACATAGGTCTAGGTTAAGAGAACTTCCTTTATTCATGCATAACATGCATGATATTGAGAACAACAGTTCCCAACATAGCCAAGGCATATGACACCTCAAATTCATTTACTTTACCTTTTCCAGTTACCATTCTCATGATTATACTGCTACCGTCCATTTACCACAATGGACCTAACCCGTCCAACCGACAGTCATAGTCTTACCTTCCACTGTGCTTACTCATACACCAAGTGCCATCCATGTCTTACATTACCTATCGAGTACCACATAGCTCTCCCCGAACTTCATTAACTTTCCTCCTTCCCAACCAACTCCCCAGACTCAAGACATAAGAGGCAAGGAAAGAAATAGACAAGAAAGAGACCATAAAAACCAATAACACATGGCTACGTAACAAAAGTGGTATGGCCATACACTAGATATAACAAAACAAAAAATTAAGCACAAGCAAATGACGAAAGACCAAAATCACAAGACCAAAAAAAAATGCCATGACTCAATCCCCATGATACCCAAGGAAAGCTCAACCCAAGACTTCTTTAAGATTTCATGGCAATATCTCTTGCAATGCAACTCCCTGCATCTTGCTACCATAAACACATAACCTTCAATGTATACATAAGAATAACAATACACCAATTACCAGATCTTGTTGTGCCAAGCACATTACTTGCAAGAAATCACATCCACACCATCTCTCAAGGGACTCCAATCCTTTAACAGATACACCTATGGAAAAAGACTAGCTAATATACCTTTTTTACCTTGTTGGAATTGAGGCTTACTATGTGTTGTCATACCATCCAACTATTAGTTATATAGACACATCAAATACTACCTTATCAGGATTATACTGACATGTTTCCTGCAACTGCTCACACTTGTCAACCACATGTTCCAAATATCAAGACAGTCATATCTATTAATTTGAAATCAATAGTTACCAAGATTAGCAAGGATGTCATAATCCATAGTCATCTCATAGTTATCAGTCATAATACTACAACTATCACCTACTATACTCAAGTACATATCACCTGTCTCAACACATATATTTTAGTAAAATCATCTTAAAACAAAATCATTTGAACACATACTCATATTATGCAATTCATAAAACATTCTTACCATGTTAAATAAATCAACTAGAAGACATAATCAACATTCAAACACCAAATATACAACATAAGAAACTGATACCTTAATGTATCTCATGGGAGGTGATCTTGTCTACACAATAAAGCTAGGTTAGCATGACATAACTTCATAACATATCAACTCAAACATAAATCATGATATCCCTAACAATACCTAACAAACATGTTCTCATCATAAGATCATAAGCATTTTCCATTCATGCATAACAATCACATATCTATGATCAATCTAGATTAGTACGACACCAAATCACAAATACGTCGGCTCATAACTGAATATTGCAACCATAACCATCTACATAGGCCAAACCAGGTTAGCACAATACATATAACATCAAGATCTTCAATGTAATGAACATAACCATCACGCATATGACCAATCCAAATTAGAACATCAAGATCTCAATGAAGCAACCCTAATCATCAAGTTAATAACATATAACAATAATAAGCTATATATCATGCTCATCAACAACATAAAACTGAATCATCAAGCTAACTGTCATATAACAATCAACAAGTTAACCTATAACATACTCATCAACAACATATAACATAATCATCATGTTATCTAATATAAAACAACAATAGCAATGCATACAACTACAAGTTACTATCATTCTTGACTATCCAACACATGTGCATATAACTACACTAATCAACCAACATCTATCATGAATGTAACTATAACATCAAAATACATGTACATAAAACTAATGTATATAAACCTAATGCATATACAATCCTTAACTTACATAGCTGCATGTCGAACATACAATACCGGTATGATGATCTACTCTTACCCCAAAGTCCAATGTTGCAACCTCATTATGATAATCTGCATCTTTTTCTCTATCTCACCTAGCTCATTAGCATCATAATAACCAATAGCATCATGATGGCCTAAATTTCATATAGTGACTTCACAAGACATGTTTGACCTATTATTCAAACCATAACCAAGACTATACATGTATAACAATTGTATATAGACATATAACAAATGAGTACCAAACCATACACACATCATTCTAGCTAGAGTCTAGTCATTAATGCATGACCATATCAACTACACAAACCATGACCTCATGCATGACAACAAACATTACTCCATTGTACACATTGCCACATGCAACCAACAATATGCATAAGTAATGTCAATTCAACTACACCTATGCATAAACGCATGTAGTTGAACATAAGCGATCAGTTCTTGTAATCAACCTACAAGACTGGTTCATGTAATCAAAATATTCAAAAATGTAACCTACCATACAAGGATGTAAGTAGGTATCATGAAATCAACATGTAAGCGACATATAATTCATACACAATCTGTCACACGTTCCGAAAATCAAGACAATGTGTCTATTAATTTGAAATCAGCGTTCACCAATACTAACAACCTATAAGCATAACCCCTTACTATCCATGGTCCACACTAAGGTAGAAGGAGGAAGCTACTATAATGGCCTAATCTCCGATGTCCAATTATGGAAATGGGATCTCGAAAGCTCTACTAGATTTAACCACATTTCAAAAGAAATTGATTTTTATTTCTCATACATTTTGTATGAGATTAAGTCAAAAACATTTCACTTATTCCACTTGTAACATAATAACTAAAAACATGCCGCTTTTCCATTTTCTTAGATGAAACTTTTCAAATTCCTTGCATGCAACCTTTCAAATTCCCTACATGCAACTCTTCAATTTTTTTGCATGCAAATAGGCATAGATTAGATACATCCATATTATCATACTACATATATTATCCCATCTCAAAAATAATATTTTCTTCAAACAATTACCATACTTTTACGTTTTTCTTCAAACAACTATTATACTATTACATTTGCATGTAAGCATTTCTTCAAACACTTTATATGCACACTAATATAGCAAACTATTTGCATACAGCTAAGCATATATCAACTACAATAATACTATTACACATCAACACTATCCCCAACCACAAACAACATACTCATTGGGGCATTTTATCAAATAGTTTGCATGCAATTAATCATTGAACCATTTAAGCATTTCATCAAACACTTTGCATGCAAACTAATATAGTGAATGATTCAATGCATATATCTTTAAATGTAGTAGTACAAGTAATGGAAACAGAATCATATGATCAGTGCTATTTTCCCTCACTATGCTTCAAGCTTCAACTTCTGAGATTTCATAGATAAAATGTTTCCCCCCTAGGAAAAATCGTAATCTTTAATTTATATTTGAAAATTACATATAGTAGATGCTAAGTAACATATACAATTTGGCTTATGGCCAATTCAGTGTAATAATTACATCTTTCTTGTCACTGAGACTCAAAAAAGTGTTGTTAGTTGGTCTCATACCACACAGGGTAGTTCTGTTAAATACTATAAATGGAATATTTACAATGGTTATTCGCCACATGGGGCGGGTGCATACGAGTGTCAATATCATGCAGTGTTATATACAATGTAGCTATCATATAAACTGTGTGTTCAAAACACAAAATTTTAAAAACTAGGGCTTGTCTGCCCTATGATATGCCTGATCTATGTATGGCCGGTGATAATACTGGTACTGCTCAGCTCCATTCTGTTCTTGAATCAACCACTGGCCTCGGGGTAGTAGCGTGGCCTCCTTGGAAAGCCGATCAGCGCACTGGTTATGTTCCCTATAAATGTGATGACATGAGATTCTGTTAAAATGTGATTTAAACAGTCTCACTTCATCCAGTATATGTCTAAGAGAATGTGCATGACAGTTAAAGACATTGTTGAACCAGTTTATTATAATTTTTGAATCACCAAAAATCTGTAGGTTGATGCATTCATGTCCCAATGAGAAATGCAATAGATGACAGAGAGTGATGAGTTCAACAAAATTATTAGTGCCTCCTCCAAGTCCCAACTTAACACAGAATTTGTGATGTTCATTTAGATGCAAGGTAAAACCACCTCCACATCCATGCTCTTGCGCCGCTCCATCAAAGAAATCCCAGGGGATGGATTTGTCGATAGGAGTAGCGGCTATAGGACGACGCGGTGCTGGTGTCTTGTTTTCAGGTATTTTGTGATAGGCTGTTATAATTTTGGCAGCTAGAACAGACCCATTCACAATCCCATCATCAAAAATGATTTAATTCCTCGATAACCATATATACCAGTAGAAAATTATGGGAAGATTTAACAGTTTAGAACCTAGGTTGGTTGTACACCATTTTTGCCAAGCATTGCTTATGTTGTCTGCTTCCCATCTACCTGACTATAATGGAATAGAGATAGATTTCCAGAGATGTTTGGTGAAATCGCATTTTAAGAAATGATGGTCCAAGGATTCAGATTCCTGCTTGCATAATACGGACCAGCTCAGTCCATGGAAGGAGTGATGTGCTAGAAGATCCCCCATAGGAACTTTATTACTGAGCACACACCAGAAGAAGAGTCTGGTCCTTGGGGGGCATTTAGCTTCCAAATCATTCACCACCAAGCTAGAGAGTTCTCTGGTTGTCTATGTTCACTGATAGCAAGGTAACCAACTTTTGGTGAATATATACCATTTTCAGCCATACTCCATCTAAGTTCATTAGGACCCTCCATAATTCTGATATGGGATTCTGTCAAAGTAGTTATGTAATCATGCCATTCGTGATGCCATTGTGGAGGTAAGTCAAGAGCTTCAGCAGATTTCCATCCTTGGGAGAGGATGGTTGTGTTGTCATGATCTGCAATGTGGGCTATGACAGATATGTCTCTCTAGTTTAATAACAGAATAAGATCACGTGGGAGATGGAAGTTGCCTCCCCCACCTGCCCAAGGATCCATACCAATGCGGACTCTTGCGCCATCAATTATCCTTCAAACAAGGTGATTTCGAATGATCGGGAGGGAATGAATGAGAGTTTTCCAAACAGAGGAGATACCTGTGGTATTCTAGGAAGGTAGGCACACCCAATCCATGTTATACATGGGCCAAATATATTTGTAGTAGGAGACAGAGGTCCAAAGGTTTCATCCTGTGAGAAGGGTCTAACCCATTTTAGCAGCCAATGACTGTGCAAAGTGACTGAGATCTTTAAGGCCCCATCCACCCCATCGTTTGGGTAGTGCAATCTTTTTCTAGCTCACCCAAGGAAATATCCTTTTAACTTGATGCCCATTCCAAAGGTATCTACAACATATTAGTTATAGACGGGCCAAAGTGTTCCTGGGTATCCATGCTAGAGACATCCAAAAGACTGGTGTAGCCTCCAACACAGATTTGATAAGGACAAATCTTCCTGCTCAGGACAGGAAACGATGACTCCAATGAGTTTACCTTTTTCCCAGCTTGATGACCAACCAAATCCAATCAACAAATTTTTTTCTCAAGGGCTTGATCTGAAAGCCCAGGTATTTAAATCCTTGATCCAAACGAAGGATGTTATAAGGGTAGTGGTGCTGAGCAAAACGAGATTCATGGATGGAGGTATAGGCAAGGGTGATGGTGGATTTCACTTGATTTTCCAGCATTCCCGTGGCTCTAGAGAAAAGAGGTAGGGCATATGAAAAAGATGTTGAGTCTCTCATGCTACCATCAAGGAAGATAAGGACATCATCCATGAATAATAGATGAGTGAGTTAGCAAAGCTCTGATAATTTAAGCTCGAAAATTCTACCATTTCTGTTTTCCTGGATAAGAATTCGGTGGAGACCTTCCATGACAATAAGGAAAAGGAGAGGAGATAGGGGGCAACCTTGTCTTAGACCCCTTTCAGCATGAAAAAAAGAGATGAAGAGCCATTAATAAGGACGCTGAAGGTAGGTGAGGTAATGGAAGCCATAATCCAGTTGATGAAGATGTGAGTGAACCCCAAGTGCATATGAAGCATTTTGATGTATAGCCAAATGACACGGTCAAAAGCTTTGGCCAAATAAATTTTTAGAATGATTCCCTTAAGCTTCTTTATCCAAATAGAGTGAATGGCCTCCTGAGCCATGCCTATGGCTTCATGTATCTGACGGTTCTCCTGGAAAGTAAATTGTTCAGGTGAAATATGATGTGAGAGGATAGGATGGATCCTATCTACAATGATTTTAGCAGTGATCTTGTTTAGGCAATTGCAGAGAGAGATGGGCCTGAAGTTGTTGAAGGATGAGGGTGAGTCTGCCTTAGGGATGAGAGAAATGAAGGTAGTATTAATAGCATCATATAATCTCCCAGTAGATCTACATTCCTCAATCACATGTAGCAAGTCATTCCCCAGTAATTCATAAAAGTCCAAGTAAAATTCAACTGTCCAACTATCTAGTCCAGGGCTTTTGTCCTTTTTAAGCCATTTCGAGGTTCCTTCTAGTTCAACTAAAGAGACAGGGGAGATGAGATCCGCCTCCATGTCTGCATCAACGAAGTGCAGAAATAGTCCAGCCACTTGGATGATATCAGCTAAATTTGTCCCAGGAGGTGACTTGAAGAGATTTTGAAAATAAGTGGTGCCCAATTGAGATAATTTGTTGAAGGCATCAAAAACACCTCCCTCAGCTAAGGGTAGGTGCTAGATGGTATTAGAGACCTTTCTTCCCTTTGCATAACTCTGAAATAATTTGGTGTTATTGTCAGTGGCTTTTAGCCACAAAGCTCTACTCCTTAGATGCCATGATTCTTCTCTCTCTTTCAGTATCTTTTCCTTGCACTTCTCAAGCTCGGTAAGATGTAGTTTATCTTGTATGGAACCAAAGCCCTTATTACTGTCATCCAATAAGCTTTCCAATTCAGATTCAATCTATAAGAGATCCTGATCCTCCCTCTGTGATTTTTCTCTTGCCCAGGTAATAGATAATCTCTTCAACTAAGAGAGATTGTGACAGAAACCATCTGCAAGTGAACGATAACCTGAGATAGGGTTTGATTTCCAAAAATCAGTGACCGGCTCTATGTATGTAGGGTCCTAAAGCCAGATGTGATTGAACTTGAAAGGTGATTTGGGCTTTGGATGGGGACCTAGTTTCTCCATGAATATGGGGCAGTGGTCTAAAATTCTCCCCACTCCCACCCATTGTCTATATCTGTGCAGGAGCTGCATCAACGATAACTTGATCAAGATGCGATCAAGTATTCTGGCCAAGGTTGCATCCCCAACCCTGTGATTCCTCCAAGTGGGAAGGGGTTCGTTCATAGGGATATCAACAAAATTGTGTCAATATAATATGTTCAATATGAACTCAAAGAGGGATCCACTTATGCTTGAGAGCCCCATGATTCTCCGAATCCCAGAGAGAAATTTAGATCCCCTCCCAAGATAAGATTTTCGGCCATGACCAAGGTAAGATTTAAGAACCTTTGCAAAAATCCTTTCATGTGTGACAAGGCCCATAAATGTTAATGATCGAAAGATCCCAACCTAGTTCAGCAGAAAAAGATATCTAGCCCTATAAACCCTGTACTACCCCAAGCAGAGAGGGCTCTCATGGATCTAGGGTTATACCCAATCGCAAGTCCACCAAATCGGCCTGAGGCTCCCACAGAGTGAAAAAGCCAACCAGGTTTTAGGGCTTCGACGGAGGAAGTAATGGTCTTAGCCTCACCCAGGGTTTCGTGCAACATGATAGTGTGAACGGGCTCTGAATCGAAAAGTCTCCTAAGGGCCAGCTTTTTTGTTATGCTCTTAACCTGCAAAGTAATACCCAAACACAGAATATGAGAAGAAAAGATACCCAGAACACAGAATATACGAAGAAAAGATACCCAGAACACAGAATAGCAATGATTTTATTATTCAGAGAGAAATGTTCACAGGCCTCTTCGAGGGGGCAACCTCCAATAGAGCAGAGCTCGATTACAAAAACAAGACACGATACTCCTCGCAGGGAGTCTCTATCCTTTATATATGACTCATACATGCAATACCATGGGCCAATACCGTGGGTTTTATTAATACCATCTATCTAATACTACCGCCCATTTGCAACTAACTGTGGTCCCGTCATTAATTGCGGGTTAACCACTTACAAATATTAATATGGGCTTTATTGACTCTTGAGTATGACGTGATCCCATGACATAAATAAGGGGGTTAGGGTGGGACCCTAACATGCCCTCCCCCTTAAGACTAGCCTTGTCCTCAAGGCTGAAGCTGCGGAAACTGCTGAAGAATAGTGGCTCATTCCCAAGTTGCATCTTCCGGAGATGTGTCTTTCCATTTGACGAGGACCTCCTTAATCATGCGGCCGCGCAGGTGCTTGTCTCGTGTGTCTAGAACCTGTTCGGGTTGAAGCCAGATTGACCCTTCTTCGTCTAATTCAGGTAGACTGGTTTGAACTCGGCAATTGTTCACAATCATTTTCTTGAGGCACGATACATGGAAAACTGGATGGATTTTGGCTGTAGGGGGCAAAGCCAACTTGTAAGCCACTTCTCCAATGCGCTGAAGTACTTGGTATGGTCCATAGAATTTTGGAGCGAGCTTTTGACAACCCTTATCTTTGAGTGATGTTTTCTTATATGGTTGCAGCCTCAAAAAGACCTGATCCCCTTCTTGAAATTGGCACTCTAAGCGATGTTGGTCGGCCTGTTGCTTCATGCGGTTCTGAGCTTGATGAAGATTCTCGCGAAGATGGGCGAGCATGGTTGCGCGGTGTTGTAGAAGTTGATCCACTGCTTGTACTTTGGAGCATCCCTTGAGGTAAGAAGTAGCGGAAGGCGGAAGTTGACCATAGACTGCTTCATAGGGAGTCATTTTGGTGGTGGCATGATAGTTGGTGTTATACCACCATTCAGCCAGAGGTAACCACTGTGCCCAAAGGTGTTGCTTTTCGGAAGTGAAACACCTAAGGTAGGTTTCTAGACATTTGTTGACAGCTTCTGTTTGACCATCTGTTTGCGGATGATATGAAGTACTGAGTTTGAGTTGAGTGCCTTGTATTCTGAAGAGTTCTTGCCAAAAATTGCTGGTGAAGATCGATTCGCGGTCGGACACTATAGAAGTGGGCATGCCATGTAATTTGAAGATATGATCCATGAAAGTTTGAGCAACCAAGGTTGGTGTGAACGGGTGGGGTAGGGCGCAGAAATGAGCATACTTCAACAGTCGGTCCACAACCACCATGATGACTGACTTGTTCCCTGACTTTGGAAGACCTATAATGAAATCCATAGAAACCTCCATCCAAATTGAGTGTGGAATGGGCAATGGTTGTAAGGTGCCTGGTGTGTTGACGGTTTCCCTTTTGTGGCATTGACAGACATCACATTCGGCTACGAAAGTAAGGACATCCTTTTTCATGCCTGTCCAAAAGAATGATCTTCTGATGCGAGCATACGTCTTCTGAAAGCCCGAATGTCCTGCAATGGGAGATGAGTGCAATTCTGCCAAAAGGTTACTTTTGAGGGTAGATGTTCGTGATATTACGACTCTATCCTTGTAGTGAAGAATATCATTCTGCCACGAGTAGCCCTTGCTAGAATTAGGATCTACCTGCAATTGAGAAATGAGTTGGGAGAGCCCTGTGTGTGAAAACCATTCCCTGCGAGCCTCTTCAATCTAGTCTGGAATGGGAAGGGAAATTGCGAGCAGAGTACTTTTCTCCTCAAATTGGCGCGATAATGCATCTGCTACACTGTTGTCTTTCCCTTTCTTGTAAATGATCTCATAATCATATCCCAGCATTTTGGCTAACCATTTATTTTGCTGTGGGGAGGATAGGCGTTGCTCCAAAAAATATTTAAGACTGTGATGATCTGTGCGGATTTGGAAACGTCGCCCCAATAAGTAAGGTCGTCAGGTCTCGACTGCATGTAAGATGGCCATCATCTCCTTTTCGTAGGTAGATTGGCCCAGATTCCTCCCACTGAGTTGTTGGCTTGTGAAGGCCAATGGTCGCCCTTCCTGCATTAAGACCGCCCCAATACCTGTACCCGAAGCATCACATTCAATGGCAAAGGATTTGGTGAAGTCAGGTAGTGCTAAGACTGGAGTGGTACACATGGCGTTTTTGAGAGCTGTAAATGCCTGTTGTGCTTCCTCGGTCCAGAAGAAGGAATTTTTCTTTAGGAGTTGAGTGAGGGGCTTCGCTATGCGGCCATAGTTGCGGACAAATTTACGATAATAGCCTGTGAGACCCAATAATCCTCTCAAGCACTTCAAAGTCTTAGGTTGAGGCCATTCTTGCATTGCCTGGATCTTTTTGGGGTCCACCTTGACACCTTCATGGCCCACAATGTGGCCCAAATACTCAACTTCTTCCATGCCAAACGAAAACTTAGACATCTTGACAAATAATTTGTGCTTGCGGAGCAGTTGCAAGAGTAGATCTACATGCTGAAGATGTGCCGCCCAAGTGCCACTATAGATGAGAATGTCATCGAAGAAGACAAGGACAAATTTTCTGAGATATGGTTTGAGGGTGTGATTCATAAGACTTTGAAAAGTAGAAGGGGCATTACAGAGACCAAATGGCATGACTAGGAACTCATAATGGCCTTCATGAGTTCTGAAAGCCGTCTTGGGAATGTCGACTTCCTTCATGCGAATTTGGTGGTAGCCGGAGCGAAGATCCGACTTAGTGAAGAATTGAGCCCTATTGAGTTCGTCCAGCAAATCATCAACCACCAGAATGGGAAATTTATCTTTGATGGTCAACTTGTTGAGGGCCCTGAAGTCGGGACACATCCGCCACTCGCCATCTTTCTTGAGGACCATGACCACTGGGGATGAATAAGGACTAATGCTGGGACGAATGACACCTGCTTCCAACAATTCCTTGATGATTTTTTCTATTTCATTCTTTTGAGTGAACGGATATCTGTATGTCCGCACATTTGGGGGTTGGGCCCCTGGAACCAAGGTGATGCTATGATCATGTTACCCTCGCGAGGGTGGAAGCTCATGAGGCTTGTCAAAGACCGTCCGATGGTTATTTAAAATCTGCTGCATCTCAGGATGAATTGGCAGAGACCTGGTTTCGACTACCTGCATGGCATTAAATTGAGCTACCACTCCATGATGGCCCTTTTTTAACAATTTTTCCATCCGATGCGAGCTGATGACAGAGGGGGCTCCCGCCTGGAGGCCACGTAGGGTATGTGTGGAGTTGCTCTGCTTAAAACTCATATATAACTCCTGGAAATCCATTGTGATTGGCCCAAGGGTGCGGAGCCATTCAACACCTAGGACAATGTCGCATCCCCCCATGTGTATGGCAAACATGTGGGTTTTCAACTGATAATCCCCCATTTGAAGTTTGAAATTTTCACAGCGGCCTTCACATTTCATTGTGCCCCCATCTGCAATTTGGACTTGGAAGTTAGAAATTGCTCGTACAAAACAATGCGCTGCTTCAGCGATTTTTTGATGGATGAAATTATGGGTACTGCCACTATCAATCAAGACTATTACTGGGCGATGTTTAAGAAAACCCCTCATTTTGAGAGTTTGAGGGGAAGAGATTCCTGCCAACGCATTGAGCGAAATAACTGGTTCGTCAGATACAATCTCCTTTTGGTTGTCTTCTTCGATCGCCTCCGGTTCCTCAAGAGGTGGATCTTCCTCGGTGGAGCTGTAGTTAGTGGCATCTATTTGAAAAAACTTGGGCTCCTTGCATTTATGACCAGGGAAATATTTTTCATCACAGTAGTAACATAGTCCTTGCTTCCTTCTTTCGGCCATTTCCTGAGGTGACACCTTTTGGACCTTAAGTGTCTGAGTCGTGTTGTGAGCTTGTGGGGGACGACCTTTAGTGGGGAAATTGGGGCGGCTGTATTGGGCTGTTATGGCACGTTCCACCTTACGGGCTACCTGAAAAGCCTCCGTCCATGTGGGAGGGTGGTGGAGTAGAACTTGAGCTTTGATGGCTTCTTTAAGACCACTGATAAAACATTTCGTGTAGAACTCATCTGAGAGATGCTAAGTGCGGAAGGCTAAGGCTTCAAAAGCGGTGATATATTCATCCACTGTACCCGTCTGTCAGAGCTTAGTGAGACGGCCCAAAAAGGAGTCTCCCTGTTCAAGGCGATCTTGAAGAGCTTTGGCAAATTGGGCCCAACTCGGAAAAGGTCCATGGCGACGTTGATGCCATTCTGCCCATTGCCATCGTTCATTGTCCAAGTACATGGTCCCCACTCCAAGCTTAGTCCAATCATCTTGGAGACGATTCAATTTGAAATACTGGTTCATTTGTGCTAGCCATGCGGACAGGTGAGAACCGTCAAATTTCCACATATCCAACTTGGGAGGTCACTGACTGGGTGGTGACTGGGTCTGCCAGAGGTGAGGAGAGTGGCTAGACTCACCCTCATGGTGTTCATGGTCATTATACGGTTCCTCGAGAGCTGGCTCCTTGCCCTTATCGAGTGCTTGCCGTACCAGGCTAGTGAGTCCGTTAAGCGTAGTTTTGAGCTCGTTCATATCTGTTTCAAGTTTGTCTAGCCTTTCATTGGTCATTGCTTGAGCTCTAGTTTCTACCATACACCAACTTGATGAAAAATTGGGACCGCCAAATTTTTTTTTTTAATAAATTGAATGGTACTACCGTGCTCAGCTCGTCGTCCTGATGCTGATGGGCTAGATCACAAATAAGCGCTTCGGAAGATCTCAGACTTTTTTTTTTTTTTGGAAACTCCTAACGAAGTTTTACTCCTTCCTGATCAATACTGCAGTCGCCAAATCCTCAAAATGTCAGTGCCGCCAAAAGTCCTGCGAAAATTATATCCAGGTACAGGAACCCTTCACAACTACTCCAATCTGGTGGATCTGAGAGATCTGAATGGGGGAACAACTGCTGCTGCTGATCTGATGGAACTACGGGACTGATGTCTGCTGCTGCTGCACTTGCTGATCTGGAATAGATGATGTCTGATCCCCCGATAGAAAGGGAACTATGGTCTTGAGGAGTGTCAGGTGCTACAGATCGCAACATACATAAGGGTCTGACAGTAGTACTCGGCCCAATGTTTCAGGGCTCTAACTAAGGAGGATCGACCGTACCCTTAGCCGTACAACCCAACTACCCTATCGTACGGGCGAGTAATCTCTCCGAGTGCTGTTCTCGGTGTACTGTAGCCACAAGACGGCCGAAGGTTTATCTATGGCGAGGTTTCAAGGGAGCTAGGGGGCTTCCTATATACCCAGAGGGTACGTGGAAGACAGTCCATGCACGGTTCTGTCTAATGCGCTACTACTCGAAGGGGTACCCACAGGGGTTACAAGGGAGTCCAACAGACGTGACCACCTCTTGTATTTCCTGCGTGCATGCCTCCCCAAATCCGCAGGTTTATGCGCTTAACGACAGATCCCGTGGTTTAAAGACGCCGGAACACGTCTCTAGCCAAAAAAAAAATTTGCTAAAAATTGGAGATCCCACCGAGCCCTGGAAAGTGCTCTGATACCACTTGTTATGCTCTTAACCTGTAAAGTAATACCCAAACACAGAATATGCGAAGAAAAGATACCCAGAACACAGAATATGCGAAGAAAAGATACCTAGAACACAGAATAGCAATGATTTTATTATTCAGAGAGAAATGTTCACAGGCCTCTTCGAGGGGGCAACCTCCAATAGAGCAGAGCTTGATTACAAAAACAAGACACGATACTCCTCGCAGGGAGTCCCTATCCTTTATATATGACTCATACATGCAATACCACGGGCCAATACCGTGGGTTTTATTAATACCATCTATCTAATACTACCGCCCATTTGCAACTAACTGTGGTCCCATCATTAATTGTGGGTTAACCACTTACAAATATTAATATGGGCTTTATTGACTCTTGACTATGACGTGATCCCATGACATAAATAAGGGGGTTAGGGTGGGACCCTAACATTTTTTGAGGTACTAGCCATACCTCTACAATTAAACGAGAGACACTTCATGAGGGAAACCGCTCCTGGGTATTCATCGCTCTAAGTACCCTATCAATGGAGGATTGTCTTTCAGAAACTATTTTAACCCATGCCCTAAGAATAGCTTTGGAGAGAAAATATTTTCAGCCTTGTGAAGATTTGGTGGAAGGACCAGATGTAGTGAGGCCTAACCCTGATGCAAATAGCGCTACCTTGGCTAGGTGGGATCGTGGGTGCAGATTATATGAATGTGAGGGTTCAGACCCATCCTCAGACAGAGAGGGAGGGGATGTCATTGTGGGAGGGGATGACATGACATGAGGGAAAAATGGAGCAGTAGTGGAGATAAAAGGTGAGGGGATGGAGGGGGAACATGGCAAGGAGTGAATGAAATTTTTTGGAGATGATGTTGCATGAGAAACAAAACATGATACAGATGTAGAGGATATGGGAAAAGAGAAATTACCCACTTTCCTTGCGGACTCAGTTAGTGCCCTAGATCGCATCATGGGCGAAGACGAAGATCTGTGAGAGCAATTAGCCTCTTGGGTGGAGACCGCACGATCGGAAGCCCTTTTCGTCGGCATAGGTGGACAGTCTAAGCATGGAGTAGAATGACCTTGAGTGTCAACAACATTGGTCAGTGTATCCAGAGCATTTTTGACCAGAGGACATTCCTTGTAGACATGTCCAACCTTGTGACACCTTCTACATCAAAAATGAACTCCCTCATAGTCCAGAATCTGCACCCGGGCAACATTTTTCCACCAAAGATTAATCTTCTCTTTCAGACCCTCTCTAGTATCCAAATACACTAGAATTCTTGTAAGGGTTTGATTCTTTGACTGTTTGTAGGATCTGTCATAATTGAGAATCAGGTTCCAAGTGTGTTCCCTATCCGCATGAAGACGTCCTCCAATCAGTACTGCAAAGGGAGCCCTGAAATTCGTACCCAAAGTGGTCCGGCACCTATCTGTTCCCATTCCATGTCAAACATCAGATTCCAGCGCTTAAGGAGTACCGAGGCCATTTTAATATGCCAATAGCGGGCAAGGACCAGATCTGTGTATTCTTCCTACAAGAAGTGTAAAGCAAACCATCCATGGGGGAGAAGCTGCACCTCCGACAACTCTTTTAGAGTATTTCCCCAAATTTCTTAAACCTAAAGTGTTAAGCGCTCAGCTGAATATGCCCTTCCCTGGACATGCCAACCAAGAAAGTGCTTAATTTATCTGCAATCTCACCCATAGATAACCCTTCACCGAAATTTATCATAAAATCCTTGGAAGTGGCTCTAATGCACTTTACCTTTCACTTGAAGGTTCGTGGCGTGGTGGAATGATCCTGTAAGGGGTTTGAGGGGGATCACCTTCCTGATGTTGCTGCATCACTGACATAACCTTGATCACTAGTGTCTCAAAGCACCTAGACGGAGAGGTTGTGGCCGAGGTAGGCAGGCCTGAACACTAGATAAGGAACCCCACAAAAAGTTTTTTGGTCGCACCTATCAGAGCTTGTTCGCGAGGAGATAGGGAGGGGTTCCTCTGATAAATAGCCTCTAGGGGATGAGGTTCAAAAGATGGCGAGGACAGAAAGGCTACATATAGTAGGTGCAGAGTGCCTGGAGAATGTGGTGGACAGTGAAGGCAAGTGGAGTCGATGGAGAGTGTTACGAAATGAAGGGAGGAGGCAGAGAGCCCTGGGAGAGTGACTACAGAACATAGTAGGGAAGCACAAATATGGAGTGCACGGGAGAGGCAAAATGTGACCGGCTAGGGTTAGGTCTACCAAAAATGGACTGACCGAGAAATGGATCCGATGTATAGTCCACCACCTCGAAATCCATGTCCACGTCCATCTCGAAACTCTAGAGAAATGGTAGCTAGTGACTTTCGACAATAGAAGGCAGCATCAAAGGATGCAGGCATGGATGAGAAGCCAGCCGGAGAATGGACCTAAAGGTAAAAAGTTGAAACAGTGGTCAAAACTGCAGAATTTACCCTAACCCTAAATGGAGAGGAGTGAACAGGAGCTCCATCCCCTTGGAACCCTTCCTCACCACTGCCTAATAGTGATTTGTTCTATTTTTGGTTTTCATAGATAAAATGTTATAAAAAAATACCAACACAATCGTATTTGGTGAACAATTCTAGGAGTATCCAGAAAGATCGACTTCCAATCATCATATCTCTTAAAATATTGCACATAAATATTTGAAATTTTTATCACAATATCACTCGGATTTCCCCTCATTGTGGAAAAATATTTCGATCCTGAGAGTCCCTAGAAGAAAAGTTATATCAAAAATGTCAGTGTGCCCTATTTGAGACCTAATTTTAGGAGCATTCAGAAGGCTCGACTCCCTCTGCTCATATCTCCTAAAATATTGAGACCAAATATCTAAAATCTATACCACATAATAATTGGTATTTCCCCTCAATGTGGACAATTTTTGATCTTCCGAAAGCCTACAGAAGAAAAGTTATTGCAGAAATTCCAACGTGACCTATTTAAAGGTGCATTTGGGAATGTCATCTTCCTTAGGTCATAATTCCTAACGTATTGTGAACCAATACCTGAAATGTTTACCACATTATAAGTGGCATTTACCTTCATTATGGACAAATTTTCGACTTCTAATATTCCACGGAAGAAAAGTTATAACATATATGACAGAAAGGTCTAAAATTTAACCTTTGTTCCTCATTTTACCTATGATAGAGCCCATCCAATCCAAGTGTTTGAACCATGCTCTGATACCACTCTGTAACAACCTCTAGGGTAAATGTTAATATAAGAAAAATAATATGAAGAGAAATACAATAAACATATCAATCATCAAAATCCATATATACATTAGTACATTTGCACATGAAAATCAAGGGAATGGATTTTTTTCATTAATAAATGCAATGAACCAACTGGAGATGGGACTACCATGTTCCACCCAAACATAGAATGGCTGAGCCAATTCTCTCTTCAGCCATTAACCCTATTCCAAGCATGAATGCGGGGTCTCGGAAGACACATCAATCAAAACTCATCTAGGGCTTCCAAAGGCCACCCACCTCAACCCATCAAATAGTGATTCCACCTCACGGTCATGCATCACCAAAACCATCATAAGATTGGTCTCCATCCAAGCCTTCCAAGGCTTCTAGAGTGTTAGTCCAACCAAGGCTTCCAAAACTAGTAACTCAACCCACAACTTATACAGGGCTTCTAGAGCGTTTGTCCAACCGAGGCTTCCAGGATTAGTAACTCAACCCGGCAAGGGCTTCTAGAGCATTTGTCCAACCAGGGCTTCCAGAGTGTTTGTCCAACCGAGGCTTCCAGGACAAGTAACTCAACCCGCCAAGGGCTTCTAGAGCATTTGTCCAACCAGGGCTTCCAGAGCATTTGTCCAATTAAGGCTTCCAGGACTAGTAACTCAACCTGTTGAGGGCTTCCATAGTATTTGTCCAACTAGGGCTTCCAAGACTAGTAACTCAACCCAAGCTATTACAGGGCTTCCAGAGCGTTTGTTCAACCAGGACTTCTAGGACTAGTAACTCCACCCGAGATATGGAAAAATGAGAACAGACCCAAAAAAGCAATGAAAGTAAACCCAAAATAACCATGGCTATCTAGGAAATGGCAAGGCTAGGAAATCCACTATTGATCCAGGCAATCCTCTATGCCAATGATAGATCACAACCAAGAAACCACATCCATGTGTCATGCATGTCAAAACTAGTGAATAAATCATACATGCAACTTGATACCCACAAGAAAATCTGATGTGGTTATTGATGTCGATGCCTTCTTATGCTTTCATGTTCTTCCTTTGCCTTCCTGCTCCAAGAATCCAAGTATACCACACCCTCCAAGAGTTCTCCAAGAAAACTCTAAGTAATCAAGAGTGTGAGAGAGAGAGAGAATAATGAGAGATCTCCAAAACTGAATCGATCAAGTCTTTCCCACCGTTCCTCATAAGCCTTTTTATTAATGAGGCCTATATTTTCTTCATTTTCCATTATTTTCCTTCAATTTCCTCCTCACGTGAAAAATATGACCTTTCACCTTCCTTTTCTACTAATGTCCATTATTTTCATAATAAATATGCCAAAATACCTTTTTGCCTCTTTAATGCCTTAGCCATTGCCTTTGGAAATTTCCTTATCCATAAACAATCAAATGAACAACCCCTAGGATGTCTTACCCAACATTCAGCTCGAAATAAGTGTCCCAGTCATCCGTGGTTACTGTTTTTAAAATTTACTACATGGAATTTTCACTAGGGCTATTACAACTGTACCCATCAACACCAAACTAAGAAAAATCAAATCATAGCTATTAGAAGCATGTTAGAGGCTGATCTGGAGTCTATCCCATTATTTTTCTATCAGAGAAAAGCATAAGCGACTTTTTGCAAGAAAACATCCATATATAAGAAACTATACTTCACGTAACTCGTGTATAGCCAACAACCTTGTGTATTTTCATGTATAGATCAAGAAGACTATTTTAACAGAAAAGTGAGACAGAGACAACTCCCAGTTTCTATCTGAGATATTCAAATGCTTCTTTAGGTAGAGGTCTAGTAGATATATCAACAACTTGTTCTTTAGAGGGGACATACTTCAATTTAACATTTCTCTCAAGCACTTGTTCTCGTAGAAATTGATACTTAATAAGAATATTCTTGGCCTTGGAGTGAATAAAAGGATTTTTCGAAATACTAATAGCACTTGTATTATCACATAAGATGGAGATATGTGGAGAACATTTGATTTGTATATCATGTAATATTTGCATCATCCAGAGAAGTTGTGTGCAACAAGATGCAACAACTACATATTATCTTTCTGATGTAGATAATGCAATGGAACATTTTTTCTTGTTGGGCCAAGATACTAATCAGGGCCCGATGTAAAATGCACCTCCACTAGTGTTTCTCTAGTCATCACCATATCGAGCCCAATCCGCATCTGTGTATGCATGAAGGGTAAGGTCTACATCATTAGGATACCATAGACCAAAATCTTGGGTTCGTTTGAGATATTTGAATATTCTCTTTACTTCTTGAAGATGGGATTCCTTTGGATTGGCTTGGGGATGTCTAATAATCCCAACTGCATGCATGATATTTGGTCTTGTACCTATTAGATAAAGTAGGCTGCTAATCATAGACCTGTACTCTGGATGGTTGACTACAGGAGAGTCATCATTAGAACTGAGCCTACATCCTATCAACATGGAAGTACATACCGGTTTGCATTCTTTTATCCCATACTTCTTCAGAATTTTCTTGAGATATTTTGTTTGTGAGCAAAATATACCATCTTTTGCTTGTTGCACTTGTAGACCAAGAAAGTAGGTTACTTCCCTAAGTAAAGACATTTCAAATTCTTGTCGCATAACAGAAGAAAAGTTTTGACTCATAGATTCTTCATTACTACCAAAGATGATATCATCAACATAAACAACAATAATTAGCAGTTTATCACCCTCAATTTTTGTGTACAAGTTGTTGTTTATGGGTCCTTTTGTGAAACCTTGTTTTTGAAGATATTTCTCAGGACGGTAATACCATGCCAGTGGAGGTTGTTTTAGCACATATAAATCCATTTTGATTTTGCATACAAGGTTTTCAATATTCCCCAAAATGAATCCTTCTGGTTGTTCAATATATACTTCTTCTTCTAGATCTCCATTAAGGAAGACATATTTTACATCCATTTGATAAACTTTGAAATTTAGAAAACTTGAAAATGAAAGAAACATTCTTATGGCTTGAAGTCTGGCTACTGGTGAAATTTTTTCTTTAAAGTCTATACCTTCTTGTTCAACATAACCTTTACAAACAAGTTTATCTTTGTTCCTAATGAATTCTCCATTTCCATTTAACTTATTTTTGGATATCCATTTTGTCCAAATAACATTTTTATCGTTAGGCATTTGAACCAATTGCCAAGTATCATTCTTTTCAATTTGATCAAGTTCTTCATTCATGGCCTTAACCCAACATTCATTTTTACTAGCTTGATTTAGATTTTGTGGTTCAATGGTGGATAACAAATCTAGATACTTAGAATATCCTACAATAGTTCTTCTTGTTTGTGCCTTAGATTCCTTTTCTCCTAGAATTTGAGTTTCTGAATGATTCTTTTGAACATGCCTGGATGGATCCTTTTCTTTGTCTAATGTATCTTCTTATGTTGCTTCATTAGTTTCTTCTTCTATATCATTCTGATTTTATGTGGGAAAGAATTCTTCATCATCAACCTCTTTTGTTGATGTTTCCCCTTTTGGCCCTGTGCATGCGTCATGAATCACAACATCAATGCACTCAACAATTTTCCAAAATCTCTTATTGTAACATTTTTATCCTTTACTTCTAGATGAGTAACCAAGAATTATTTCTTCATATAATCTAATTTCAAACTTACCAAGTTTTTCATCATTATTTTTTATGAAACATTTTCTTCCAAAAATTCTAAAATGCTTTAGAGTGGGAGGCTTACCATACCAAAGTTCATACGAAGTTTTATCACTATTCACACGAACATGAGCCTTGTTGAGAATATTTACTGCAGTATGCGCAGCTTCACCCTAGAAGGTGTCATGAGTTCTAGACTCATCAAGAATATCATGAGCCATTTGTTGAACTATTCTATTCATTATTTCTGCCACGCCATTTTGTTGAGGATTTTTAGCTACAGAAAATTGTCTTTTTATGCCATGTTTTTCATAGGAATCAAATAATTCATCTCATATGTACTCTCCTGCTCGGTTAGATCTGAGACGTTTTATTTTTAGATCTAATTCATTTTTAATTAATTCCTTGAATACTTTAAATTTATCAAATGCTTCATCTTTATGTTTCAAAATACCGATCCAATATATTCTAGAAAAGTCATCAATGAATAAGATATAGTATTATTCTCCATGGGGTGAATTTTCCCTTGCTGGTCCACACAAATCAGTATGTATAAGTTCAAGAGGCTTACTTGTTGCTCCTCCTTTGGCATTGAATTGAACTCTAGTTCCCTTACTGAATTGGCATGACTAACATATGCTACTTTCTGGTTTGGTGATGTAGGGTAGATCATGAACAGGTTTGAGCCTACTTGATTTTATTATTTGTTACAAGCTTAGATGTCCCAACCTTTTGTGCCATAACCAGTTTTCTTTTGCATTTCCTAGGTAACATTGTTCTTGGCCACCTTTAAATATATACATATTGCTCAGCGTTCCTGTTCCTTTTATTATGGTCTTTCCTGTATGAAGTTCACAAACCACACATTCTTGTGATCAAAATACCACCTCATTATCTTGATCACACATTTGGATAACACTCAAAAAGTTACCATTTAATCCATCAACATACATAACATTACCAACTTTAACTTTTCTTTTTAGAAAAACATAACCTTTACCTTTAATGATAGCAGGTGAGCCATTTCCAAAAGTGACATTCTTCTTTTTCTCTAAAGCATTGTATGAAATAAGTTTGTATTTATCACCTATCATGTGTTTTGAGCATCTGCTATCAATGTACCATTGATTTTCTTGTCCTTTTGCAAACAAATTTATGCCATGACTTTTAGACTGTAACTCCTTGTTTTTCCATACCTTGGAATTAGTTGATAGTTTCTCCTTTTGAGATGTTGCCTATAATTTGTTCCTGCATTCAAATTTTTCATGTCCTAAGTTATTGAAAACTGAGCATTCAATTTCATCTATAAGAGGTGAGAAGATATTATAAGATTTCTTCTTGACTCTTGTCTCATTCCATTTTTTTATTTCTTCTGTAGTCATGGTAGTTTTGTATGCAACACATTGAGCAACCTTATGACCAAAATTATGACATGAGAAACATTGTCCATTATAGAAGAAATTTTTGTGACCATAGAATCTTATGGTATTGTTTACCATTTGACTTATGCTTCTATTGTTGTTCATCCTTGGATTGGAGTGAACATGATTTACCCATGGAATGCCTTTATTCTTTTGATGAGGACTCAAGCTTTCCTGACTAGGTTTTGTTGCATCACTAAAGCTTTGCTGGCTCATTTTTGTTGCATTACTGAGTCTTTGTTGACTGGTTTTTATTGCGTTGAGATAGCTTCCGGTGGTGGCTGAAGACTTTTCTAGTTGAGATGTTTCTCTAATGTATCCAAGACTTGTCTTCATAAGAGGAGAGTGTTGTACCTTGATAATTTCATCTAAGGTTTTAGATCCTTTAGTAAATCTAAGATTCAGAGTTTTTATTTTCTCAAGTTCCTTTCTTAGACTTAATACTTCACATTCTAACTTCTCATTATTATTTTCTTTTTCTATGAGTTGATGCTTCAAAGTATCTATTGCTACCTTGTTTTCTTCCAAGCAAATTTTGAGTTGAGTAATTTATTCAAAGAAATCCTTTTCTTCTAATGCACCCACAAATTTATCATTATACTCATTAGTATTTTTCTCAAAATCCATGAGTAATTTAAGATCTTGATCAGATTCACCTTCTTCATTATTTGACAAACAATCACTATCTTCATGAGTATAATAACTTCTTCTATTGTGAAACCATCTCCTATGACCTTTTGCAGAATCCTTCTCTTTGTCATGGTTGTCTATATGAGGACATTTAGTAGCATAATGACCAACTCCACCACAATAAAATCATTTGAAAGGGAGCTTAATTCTGATCCTTCCGATGCCTAGTTGAAGTTTCTTTACAAAGTTCACCTCATCTTCTTATGATACATATCTTGATTCCTTGTGTTCCTCCTTTTATTTTCCTTTTGCAAATGCTTTAAATGCGGCTTCTCTGAATTCTAAGGGACCTCATTTCCTCATTTAAAAAGCAATCAAGGTCCCATGGAGTTGAACAATAGTAAGAGTCTGTATATCATGTTTCTCTTCAACGACAGATACTTTTGACTCAAATTTAGGAGTTAGAGATCTTAATATTTTATCTACTATAGAAGTGTCCTTTATTTCTTCACCCATATTTTTCATGCGATTTACAATCTCATTTATACGTAGAAAGAAACTTGCAATACTTTCATGATTATGCATTCTGAGAGTTTCATATTGAATTCTGAGAGTTTAAAGTTCAACACATTTTACCTTAGTATCGCCTTCATAGCTTTGAATGATTCTCTCCCATATTTCTTTTGTTGTGTTTAGCTACACAAATTTGACAAATTATGATTCTATCAGACATCCCAATAAAGCATTGACAACTTTGGCATTGGTTTCATATGTCTTCTTTTGTACTGCATCTGTGGGAACTACGAGTGGATATTGGTAACCGCCTTCCACAATTGCCTAAACATCTGCTCCAAGAGGTTGAAGATAGGATCTGGTTCTTGTCTTCCAATATATAAAATTATTTCCTTTGAAGAGTGGTGGTCTGATAGATGTCGATCTATCTTGATTTCTCATCTTGGGAGATCTTCTTTCAAGCGATCAAGCTTCTTTTGAATGACCTTCTGTGATACCAATTGTTGGGAAAAATACTAAGAGGGCGGGTAAATTAGTATTTTAAAAACTCAAAATAATAATTTTATTTTCTAAAATGTATACAAGACTTGACTGATCCCAACTAGCATACATATGCGAATTTTATAAAGTAAACTAGTGTATGCGAGTCAGTAAACTTCTAAAAAACTAATTCTTTATCTGTTAAACTTTGGACCAGAATGTAGGAGATTTATCAGGTATTTGATAAGCAATAAACAGGTGTAGCAAGAATAGATTAAAGTATCACACATAATTAAACGCACATGAACACCAAGATTTAAAGTGGAAATCTAATGAGGTAGAAAACCACTACTTTTGTCATCTCAATATTCAAAACTTATTAATATTGAAAAACTTCTTACATTCTTGTATTGGTGAAGACTCATACCAGTACGCAGGCAACCACCTCTTGAAGGCTACAACCTTCACTCATTCTCCAACTCCTACTAGAAGGGAGCTCTAACCCCCTGATTTGATTACGAACTACTACTGTCAAGAAGCCTTGACTTCCTCATTGAAGGTTCCAACCCTCAATAACATCCATGCACCACATTTCATCAAATTTTCAAATTGGATCCAAGATCAACACTTATGCTCAATCATCATTGTAATACAATCATCAATATCTGACACACAAAACCAACCAATCACTGAAACCCAAAAACCGATACATAATCAAAAATTAACCAATCAACTGGAACAGTTAGATCACTATAACCAGTACACATAATAGAACTCAAAATGTTGCATCAACATGCAGAATCAACTGGAACCCTGATCATTCATTTGCAAAAATGTATATGCTACTTCTCTCAAGTCTAAACGCATGCATACATGCTCTTTTGGAAAGAAACCTGAGTATAGATCTTAATATATAGAAACTGAAAACTTTACTACTGCAATTTCTAAAAAGAACCCTAAGTCATACTTAGATCTACTACAACACTCTGAACCAATCATAGAACTCTCATTGATCTTCAATAACAATCAACAAGTAATATTAACATTCTTTAATTAGTTAATAACCAAACTCAACTTCATCATTCAATCAAATCTACTTCAGACACTATCACTCAACCTAGAACAACATGAAGACATCATTGACAAACAAAAGAGAAACACTAGCAATGATCAAGTTGATTAGTCATTTATGAATAGAAATCCCTTACTTTATATACACAACTTTACATAAGTGAACTCGCGTGTATACGAGCTTTTCTGAAACCAACCAGCACATAGATCTGCAAATTTTGACCTTAAATTATGTAGCTCTTCAGAAGTTCAGAAAGACCAAGCCATACTAATTAGAGATAAAAACATGCATCAGTACTTAGATCTAGTCAATCCATGAGCATATCATACAATGAAAATTCATTTCAGGTCACATGATCTTGATCCATGATTGTATTCATCGGTGCATAATTATTTCAAATCAATGTGACAATTATAACCCTTATAATACAAACATACTTCAGATTGAAGTATTCATCAAAAATCCTTTCACTTTCACACCTTAGCACTTTGATATTCACCTGTTTAGATAGTTTGGCCCTTATCCAATACCATGGTCAAAACTACATTAGTGTCGGTGGTAATCTTTGATGAGATAAATATTCATTTTCATGCCCATTACTCTGGGTCAATATCATGGTAAGGACCCCCGTTATTTAGAATACCATGGTGTAAAAACCATACGCTACTTTTCTTCATTGAACCAACATGCATACATGAGTTGGCTTAACATAACCCGCATATAGTTCTTGAACTCCCAATTTTATCATTCCTATGAACTGAATCTTTTGAACTGTCATGCATTATGTCACATCTTTATTCATTCTGGTATTCTATTGTATTCATTATGTCACCTCAGAATTAATATGTGAATTATGTTACAAGTGAGTTTCCATCAAGGACAACACATGCATCATAATGCCAACCAAAAAAAGGCTTGTTATATATTTGTTTTAAGTTTTTTTAAATAAAAACTTGAAAGTAAAATGAGATTTTCTTAAGAAGGTAGTTCTTGATTCAATCTTGTTATAAAAAACAGGGCTCTACATATTTTTTAAAGGATATTTTTTTTTAAAAAGACAAAAAGGTGCGCAAATTTGTATTTGAAGAAATGGCTTTCTCCAACGCTTTTCCACATACCCAGACTCTGCTCGGCAAAAGTTATGAGTTTTTCATTTTGACAATGAAGATGTTTTTGTAAGCCCAAGAGTGTTGGTATACACTTCAGACAGCCTATGTAGAGAAAACCTAAGAAGCATGGGTGACCATGTCCAATAATCAGAGGAATGCAGCTATTGAACTCAGAAAGAAAGAACATATATCCAAATGTTGGATTCAAAACTCAGTCGATGACTCTATTTTCGACAAGATAACTGGTGCATCCACAACACATGAAGCTTGGGAAATATTGGAAGTCACGTATCAAGCTAATGATACAATCAAGACAGTAAGATTACAGACATTGAGATCACCATTTGAAACCCTAAATATGACTGACACGGAAAATGTGTATCAGTTCATGACTAGAGTCATGGGAATAGTCAATCAGATCAAGCTGATCAGTGAAACCATTTTATATTGAAAAATTGTTCAAAAAATCCTTCAAAGTCTACCCAAGAAATATGACATGATTGTAACAACCATTTTGGAATCCAAAGGTTTTACAACTTTCTCAGTAGAATAGTTTACTAGATCGCTTCTAGCACATGAAACAAGACTCAAATCAGCATAAGATTCCATGGAACAAGCTTTAAAAGTACAACTTTCTTTTGGGAGAGGTAGAGGCAGAGGATATAGAGGCAAAATCAAGCGAGGTAGAGCCCGGAGAAGAGGTAGATCAGAACATCATCATCTAGCAGAGTACTGGAGACATCCACAAAACCAAACTCAGAGAAGTAGACCATGGAGAAAATCTAATGTCCAATGTTATTACTACAAGAAATTTTGGCATTATGGATGTGAATGCAAAAATAAATGGTTAGATTAGCATAGAGGCAATTTCCATCTCTCCAAAAATGAAGGAGATTCCTCTGAAACAATGTTTCTTTCATGCAATATTTTCAAATACACTCATAACAAGGATCTTTGGTTGCTCGACAATGGCTATAGAAATCATATGACAGGTAAAAAAAATATGGTTTCTTATCTTGATGCTTCCATAACATTATAAATTACTCTAGGAGATTTTTCTTGCATTAAAGTTTAAGGAAAATGTATTGTTCCTATTCTTACTAAACAAAATGAGCAAAAATACATTCCTGATATTTATTATGTTCAAAATATAAAGCATAACCTCATTAGTGTAGGGAAACTAATGGAACATGGTTATGATGTAATATTTGAAGGGAACACTTGTTATATCTACGAGAAACGTCCCAATAGAAGACTAATAGATAAGGTTGAGAAAACCAAGAATAAGATTTTTCCTTTGACTCTTAGGAGTCAAAATATCTCACAATATTTTGTTTATAATGTGTCAAGAATAGATGAGTCTCAACTATGGAATTCTAGATATGGCCACATACCATTCAAGAGTCTAAGTCATCTTTAGAAACAATCAATCGTCATTGGTCTCACTATTATGAACGAAAAAGACTGTAATTGTGAAATATGTGTTATATCCAAGCATAAGACAACTTTCCCACATCTTCCTCTAGAGAAAAAGAGCCTTTAGATCTTGTCCATACAGATATATGTGTCCCAATGCAGACACAGTGTATTGATGGTAGTATTTATTTTCTGATATACATTCATGATTATAGCAGGAATACATGGGTGTATTTTCTCAAAAACAAATCAGATATGTTCCCAGTGTTCAAAGAATTCAAACATAAGCATAAAAATAGAGTGGAAATACTTTGAAAGTACTCAGATCCGATAGAGGAGGAGAGTAAAACTCCAATGACTTCAAATCTTTTTGTCAAAAATAAGGAATCATAATGTAGAACACAACAGGATATACTCCACAACACAATGGAGTAGCAGAAAGGAAAAATGAGTGAAATATGAACATGGCTAGATGTATGCTTCTTGCTAAGAAGTTGTCAAACAATTATTCGGCTGAAGCAATTTTGACATGAATGTATGTTCTCAATAGGTCTCCAACAACCACTCTCCAAGATACAATACCTCAAGAAACATGGGATGGTAAAAAGGTAAATGTATCTCACTATAATTTTTGGATCAGTAGAATTTTCAGATGTTTCTGAGCAACTAATAAGAAGCTTGATGATAGGAGTGAAAGATGTATTTTTGTAGTCTATAGTGAGAAGTAAAAGACCTACAAACTTTATAATCTAGTGAACAAGAAGTTTGTTTTAAGCATAGATGTAATTTTTTTTTTTTAAATACATCTTGGTATGATCATGTTGATGAAGCTTCAAGTCAGTCTTTTTACCCACCAAAATCACCATGATTACAAGTTGAAGAAGAGCCATGCCATTTTGAAAATGGTACATCTTCAAGCATTCAATCCACCAGTGATTCAACATCTTCATAAGACAGTTAGAAAACAAGAAACCTTAGAGAAATATATGAGCAAGAGTATGAGTTTGACCAACAAAATATGTTTAGATTTATTTCATCTCAACCAATTCGTTTTGAAGAAGTCATTAAATAAAATCTTTGGGTAGATGCAATGAACCAAGAAATTGCTAACACAGAGAAGAATCAGACTTGGGAATTAGCTGATCTCCAAAGATACAAAACCAGAATTGGTGTAAACTGGGTATATAAGACCAAGTTGAATGAAAAATGAGAGTTTGAGAAACGTAAGTCAAGGTTGATTGCTAAAGGATTCTCACAACAGTTTGGTGTCAATTATGATGAAACCTTTACCCCAGTAGCAAGTTTAGACACTATCAGAACCATTTTGTCCACAACAACTCAACACAAATGGAAAGTCTATCAACTTGATGTAAAATATTCTTTCCTAAATGATATATTGAAGGAATAATTTTATGTAGAGAAACCTCCTAGTTTTGATGTTCCAAGATAGGAGCATAAGGTATACAAATTGAAGAAAGCCTTGTATGGTTTGAAACAAGGTCCAAGAGCTTGGTACAGTCACGTTGACACCTATCTCATCAAAAATGGTTTTTGCAGAAGCAATCATGAGTCAAATTTTTATACCAAAATGCATGAAGGTAAAATTATTATTGTATGCCTTTATGTAAACGGTCTTCTTTATACAAGAAATATGATGTTAGAAGATTTCAAAGCAACAAAGAAAATAGAGTTTGATATGACAGCTATAGGAGTCATGGAATACTTCTTAGGCATTGAAATTCACCAATCTGCTAATGACATTTTTGTCAGTCAAAAAAAATATGCCACTGATATCATCCAAAAGTTCAAAATGACCAATTGAAAACCTACATATACACCAATTTCTTAAGGCAAAAAACTGAGAAAAGAAGATGTAGCACCACCAGTTGATTCCACACAGTATAAAAGTCTAGTTGGTAGCTTGTTATATCTCACTTCAACTAGACCTGATATTATGTTTGCAGCAAATTTTGTCTCTAGGTTTATGCAGTCACCTAATATTTCTCATTGGAAGGTTCCAAAAAGGATCTTAAGGTATATCATAGGGAAAATAGACTATGGTTTGTTCTATACACATTCTAAAAATTGTTCACTTTCAGGTTATACAGACAACGATTATGCAGGCAACTTAGATTATTGCAAAATCACCTCAGGGTATGCTTTTCATCTTGGAACCAATATGATTTCATGGGAATCCAAGAAACAGTCAATTGTTTCAATATCTTCTACAGAGGCAGAATATGTAGCAACAATTTCAACAACTTGTCAAGGTGTGTGGTTGAGAAGACTATTGAAAGATATTTCAAATATTAATAAGATCCAACTCCAATCTACTTTGATAACATTTCATCAATTTATTTATCAAAAAATCATGTTTGCCACAAAAGAGCAAGCACATTAACACTTGTTTTCATTCCAGTCGTGAGCTTGTCAATGATGGGGACGTAGTGCTTGATTTTTGTGGTTCCAAATATCAACTAGAAGATATTTTCATAAGGACATTAGGCAAGAATGTATTTGAATTTCAAAGGGAGATTATAAATTCTATGTGTCACTGCATGAAACAGTTTAGATTAGGAGGAGATGTTGAGATATTAATCTCACTTTCTATTAGTTTTGAGTTAGGTGTCATCACATTTGATTCTGTTCTCTACTAGGTGTCATAGAAAATTTAGTTTTACTTGAGTTCTACTCCATAGGTGTCGAGTTTTACTTCAGTAATTTATTATTGATGTTTACAATGTAATCTATTTAGCCATTTTGAATATTGAGAAGAGAAATATTTGCTCCACATTTCAGTTTCATTCTTTGTCAATGATGTCAAGGAAGGGCATGACTTGGCATGAAGCTTGAGCCATGGAGCCATCTGTGGATTATTGAGCCACCAAGAGACACTTCCATAAATTGAGCCATCTGGGGATGTAATGAATAGACCGCAAAAATAAAAAATCATCAATTGTTATCAAAATGTAGGAAGAATGGGATATTTCCTATAAGAGGGTTATTCTAGAGTTGTGGTTATAGGTAGAATTGTCGGAGGAGACATGGGAAAGTGTCCAACAACCAAGTGAGCGGAGGAAGCTCTAATGGCTCTATTGGAGGTGAACCAAGATGCCAAAAGTTTGGGCCAGAGGAGGAGAAATGGTGAAGTGTCTCAAGAGGATCAGTTTTAGGTCACCGTTAAGTGCGAGGAGAAGCTCATAGAACATGCAGAAAAGAAGACCGAGGTTGCAACTGGATGAGATGCACCAATGAAATGCACTATCAAAAGATCATGGAAATTTTCAAGCATGAGAGTTTGATGCAGGAGTATTGACCCACCCCAAACTAAAATCGATTTTAGGGTGCTTCCGAAAAGGAGCATCGTGGAAGCCTCAAGAAAGGAATACAATTTAGTTGATTTTATTGTAAATTTTAATTAATTTGTAAGCCTCTAGAAGGATAATGGTGGTAGGAAAGTGTGATGCCTCATGGGTTGTTAGGGTTTATTTATTTTATTTTAAATTTTTACGTGCAGGTATGTTAGGCAAAGATTACCAACACAATAAAGAGATAAGGTCATCGAGACTGGCAATAGACCCAAGGGGCCACTATCAGTAACTAAGTCATTTTGTTTTAATCCTAGAATTTGGGTATGCGTAAATTTTGTGTATTTTTGTTTCAAGTTCTAGACCCTATCTAATACCATAATTTTTGTATTTCATTTTAGTGAAGGCCACGAGAGTTTTATTATTGTAGAGATCGTAATAGAGGGAGAAGGGTTGTCCAAATGGGGCACGTTTGGGCCAAAGTGTTGTCATCTGCTGCCAAGCACCAATGCAAGGAAATGAGAATGTCAACGTTAGGACTGAAATGAAGAAGGGCGTGGTCACAACAATGAAGCAGATCATTGGTCGGTCTGCAGGCTTCAATTTCACAAAGTGCACATGGAAACCCCACCCACTCCGACCTTTGACTTGGATAGGGCCCAATGGTTGGGCTTTGCACTGGTTAGTTGTCCTGGAGAGAAAGAAAAAGGGGCAACTCTCCGATTTCATCCTAGTATCAACTCCTAACCTACAATGTCAAGGCAGGGCCTAAGTTGGCATGAACCTTAGCGTTTGAATTTCGGGATGTGCAAGTTCCAACTAATGCACGGTTAAGATGAAAGAAGCGAAGTTCATGGGGAATAACCCATAGGATTTTGGAGATTGAGCCATATAGGGATGAAATGAATAGACCAAAGAAATAAAAAAATCATCAACTATTTTCTAAACCATTTTCCAATGGAATTTCAGTTCAAAAGTGTGGTATTATTTCCATTCATGATGGGTTTGCAAATTTGGTTTGTAGGTTCATTAGTAAAAATACCTGGAAAAAGTTATCTTCATGGGCATTTAAAATCATATACATTTTATATTTTAGATTATTCATCTATATTTATAAAAGCAACTTCCCTGGTGCAGGAGATGCGAAAGTTTTTTCTCTATATATATAAAAAAATGAAATCTTCTTTCGATTTCAATAAATGAATTATACAAAAATAAATAAATATATATATATATATATATATATATATATATATATATATATATATATATATATATATATATATATATATATATATATATATAGATAATATGACCCGATACAAACTTATGTAAACCTAGACCATGCATTTCTGACTAAGAAATTGGTATGCAAGGTATTAGCATTAGATCAATTAGGTACTCATTGTTATTTTAATGGAAACTCATATTTTTATTTTTATTATTAAAATTATATAATGGAAATATGAGATTTCCTAACTTTGATTATAATGAAGAAATTAGTAGATATTGAATATAATTTTATTGAAATTAAAAAAGGTCTTCTTCAATTAAATGAAGTTCGGTATAACTATTTAAGGTAATAAAAATCGTCAAAATCGTCTTGCTATATGCCAAGTCTAGTTGCCGATAATTTTTAATATTTTATTATTAACATTTAAATCTATTGCATAGATTTATGTAGATTTTTTTATTTATATTATCTCATCCCTACGCTGAATTTTGTGGAAAGTTCATTATTTTATAAAGTGTTTTCCAATAAAATTCAAAAAAGGAGTCGAAAAGAAGAGGCAGAGATTGTTGTCATGGTTAGAGATGTTCAAGACACAACCGAGGAACTACGAAGTCTAGAAGAAGACAAAGAAGAAATAAAGGGTGATTGGTGTAGCTTTAATATGCTACCACCTCCCATGTTTACAAGTGAATATTTTGATCATTGGGTTATTGAAATGTTAACTTTTCTTAGAGTTAAAGAGTTAATTGAGTACAGGTCTAATAACCCATATGATGAAGTATGCGATGCTTTAGCATTGGATTTTATAAAATAGGCATTGGATGAGAAATGTTTGTGGAATGTAGCGAACGCTACAACTTCCAAGGAAGTATGGAAGTTCCTGGAAGCCAATTTTGGTGCAAGGGGGGGTTACATGTAGCAACAGGTTATGTCACAAGAAAAGAAGTCAGTTGCAGATATGAGAGTATATGAGCAAGACTCTGAGAGGAAAACAAAGCTTGGAGAAACCCACTCAAAAGTGGATGATGGTTGTCAAGAACATAAAATTGAAACCCATTATGCAAGCATGAATATCGATGAAGAAGATGCAACAAAGACTGCAGAGAGAGAACTTGAAGCCTATATGTGTGAAACAAAGAAAGAGAAAATAAATTCTCAAGGACTCCACTGCAATGTGGATGATGGTGAAACCCATTTTTATGAGACATGTGTGGATGATGATTGCAAAGTGATATGTGAATTCATGAATCCAACCACAACTTATGGATTTGGTGAAGTTGAAATTGTCAATGAAATTGACAATGATCACATGCATGCTCAGATATCCCACCATAGAGTGGATGAACATTATGTTGATGATATGTGTGGTTTCTTTTTTGAAATAGAGATTTATTGTGGCAATATGGTAAGAAAAATGTTTGAAGAAACATTGAAGGTTGAAGTTGCCACTTTAGTAGCAAGATATGAAGCAATTAGAACTACTCATGGAGCAGTATGTGATCTAGGAGCAGTTGATGATCAAGAACAAGATAAAGTGATTGAAGAGTTTTTTATGAGAATATTCACTAACCACATAATAGTGGAAGATAGTTTTAGTGAATACGAAAAAAAGGTAGAGAAGGAAGAGGTAGAACAGTGTTGGCTTATGGTGGCCTGACCCAGGTTCAGAGTTATTTATCCAAACAAATCCCTACACTACTGACCCTTTTGGCATCAGCCCATGGAGCGCAGACTAAAGTCTCACCCAAAGTAGTATGGGGTGATGCTGGAACCAAGTTTCCACACCGTTGAGATGGATGTGATGTCGGTTTAGTCCAACTAAACCTACCTTCGCACAAGTCGCTTCGCGCACTATTCTACCCTTCAGTACCTTCACAATTTTTTACAGTGGACTTTTGTGCATCCCTCACCAAGGGCTGAATTCCTTTCGCGCTGCTAAGGTAGAACTACGAGATATCCTAAACTACACCAAGTATCTTACTTATATTATTAACAGGTCCTGATTATCTCCCTGTAAACCGATATTCTATCTTGTGCTCACTTAGCCAATACAATTATACACATTCGTGCATCATATAAGCATTAAAAGTGAAATTCATACCAATATAATAGATGCATAAAATAGGAAATAAAGACGTATAATTGATAGAAACTTCTCTTTATTAATACTTCCACTATTTACAGACTTGACTCACCCTGCACACTCAGCTGCAGGGATTCGCACACTCAGCTGCGGACTACTAGGCCTCTGTGTACTCAGCTGCAGAGCATCTTCCTATGCTATAACCCAAAACTAGAGTTTACACTTTAGAACTATCTCGCATGCATAATATCTTTTTCATATTGTGATCTGCTTAGATGCCTTAACTACTTAGAGCTTAGCTCTATTTACACAATCCCATGGTTTGCCGATCATCGGTAGATATTCTACAACTGGCATTACATTATCAAAACTAAGGGTACACAACCATATGACTCTTTAGCCAACTACGCACTCCGCACCCAAAAAATGTGGAGTCTTTACATTGGAATTACAAAACTGACCAAAATCTAGGTTCTGAGCCCCAAAACTTCCCTTGGGTGATCTCGTACCTAATAGGCCCCCAACATAAACATATTGAATCACCCTTGAGTTATTCTATAGGTGCGGAGATCTTTGCGCGAAGACCTCCCAACTCTGATTAGATCGCTGCAAGTTCAGCAACGCATTGAGTAGCTACCTGGTGGACTTCCTCTACACGTTGTTTGGTGACTGCAGTCGTCGAACTGGTACCGTGAATCCTTTTGTGAGTTGCTTACAGCTACGTGAGATTTGCTTCAATCGAGGCTGTAATGGTATATGCCTCATCAATCCATGGTTGTAGGAATGCTTTCAAAACTACTTCCTTATGCTGAGCAACATCCACCTGCTCCATGAGCGCCTTTTCCTACTACATCGTTGCGAGCCTTTATGTAAGGGAAACTATCTATGCATACCTTTTACCTCATCGTATCTCTACTGCAACTCACGTGCCTCTTTATCCAGGCACTCTATGTTCGGGTCCTCCTGCAGGGTGGTGTGGACCTCGAACGACTGCTCGAACAGCTTCATGCAGTCAGTCCATGCACTGTTAACCACGGCCATTGTTGTTGTGACCACGGTGGTGCATTATTCCTTAATTTCTGGCGGAGTTGAAGGTTACGCCTCCAACTGTAGTTCGGTTATCTGAAGGTTTAGCTCCAACTGAACCCTAGCTATTTTTGCTCTAGCATCATGTGCCCCTACTGCTAACTTTCGGACGTGTGCCTCCACCATTTCCTCTTCTTGGATGGCCAACTCAAGGACCATATGGATGGCTTCCTCCACCACCTGCACTATCTTTCTATTCCATGCCATTGCCTTGTTGCACTATAGGCTCAAATGTACAATGTTGATGCGTTGCTCGCTCATTACCTATAACGCGCGACTCTCCCTCGCGCATAGTGCTGCAATGACTCCATCCTGCAAAATATATAGCATCTCCCAAGGGAGTGCAACCATGTTTAAACTGATGCCTTTCAAGCTATTGACCATAGGCCTGTTGGCCTCATTTTCTATAACGAGTGCTCCATCTGGGAGCGCTATTGTGTTGGTCATCTTGGTGTGCAGCATTTTCTTGGTCACAGATGTGCTGACTGCAAGGCTGGTTGACACTTTCCCAACATGTGGAGTGCGCACTTGCAACTCCTATATTTACATCAGAGAGCACCCAATACCATCTGGTGCTACTCCTTAAACTGTTGGAGGGCCTCCGTGATGACGTCCCTCACTGTTTCACCAATATCGTGCAAGTCTCCTTTAGTAAGGGTGATAGGGTCAAAAGATGTTTTTGAGGCCTTTGTCTTCTTTCACGACCCTACCTGCTCTCTTGGGCATGAACGTTTTAGCTGGGTGGACATTGTCTGTAGGCCCGCGCCACCTTGTTCTGTGTCTATTTCTGGCTCGAGCGAAGGTGACTCCTGTCCCTCATGCTCTTCTTCTGATGTCTTCTTCTATTCCTCAGCCAACTTCGTAGTGTCACGCACCACCTAGGCCTCAATCACTGCTTCCTCCTTGTATTTTTCCACCAGCTACGCCATCCGCAGTTTTGTTTCTTCCTTCTTCCATTGCATGGCAGACTTATTTGCTTCCACTGCGGAGCTAGCTAGAGTGTGCCACTCTGGTGGCTAGGTAAGGTAACCCATCCCACGTCTTCGTAGGGTCCTTTTATTCCCTGATGAAGAAATGGTGTAATTCAGCTTTGAACTCCATGAAGCTCTGCAAATTGTTGCAGACCATGGGTGATAACCACAACTTGCGATTAATCCCCATTCTAATGTTCATCTCCATGAGTACCCAAAATATCTTTCTCTCCCTTATCCTCTATGCATCCCTGGTTTCCCACAATGAAGCGTACTTTGCTACCTCTGGAAGGTCCTGTGCGATCGATAGGAACTGGCTATCTTCAGGCAACTCCCATGCCACCAGTACTATCGATAACAGGAGCCATGCATAATGGAATGTTTTACCCTGCTCCTATACCTCATGGTAGTTCTCAAGGAACTCACCACATAGATAGCTTGCAAAGTTGAACTGGACCCATTACACTACTAGTGCAACCACTGTCGCAGGCACCTCATCCGCGTGACACTTCCGCATCACCTTCCCTACCAATATCTGCAGAGCAACCTTAACTACAGGGTTGTTGATGCTGGAGATGGTGTACCCTCACTTCTTCTTCTCCATCTTTTTCATGGCCTCCGTGATGGCCAAAACGTCACTCTTTCCTTCTGAAATGTTTGCCGGGTCCTCCCCCAGACAAGGGAGTCATGTAATCCTATGAATCAAATGGTCTATGATGGGGATGGGCTCCTCCAACCACAAGCACCCCTCATACACTAAGAAGAGCAACTGCCTAATGACAAAAATGGTCACTGGGGCACGGTGGTAATGTGGTACCCAGAGCAGGTTTAGCAATCTTGCTTTCTCAACACCTCTAAGCCATTTGCGCAGCTCTAACACTATCATTATGGCCAACACATCTATATTCTGGTGCATTAGCTACACGGTTTTTAAATGTGGGAACATTTCATGGTCCACAAGGTCCCAATCTTCAAATTTTAATACGGGAACTCATCCCAAGTGAGCTCCTTCAAAAATAATGTCGTCAGGGAGCAGTGGAGTTTGTAGAAAGCTCCTGCACTCATCTATATCCTTCAGCACCTTGGCTTTACCCTTCCACAGAGGAACATATGCAAGTAACTTGGTGGAAGGGTTTGCACCCTAGGGTTTGACTTCCATCTCTACATCCTCCTCCTCAACCAGGATTTCTTCAAACTCTTCCTCCTAATATGCCTCCAAATTAATGGCCCTCCCCTTTTCCTCCGTTGTGAGCTTGGCCCTCAGTAGATTTCTAGGTGAGATGGGCACCGATATCATGGCCTGCTTATCCTTCTTAGGTCCCGGTGTGCGTGGTGATTTAGAGATATTAATGACTATCTTGACGCCATCTGGGCTTTCCACTTCTGTAATTGCTTGCACATCTTCCTCAGCGGTCATTGCTCTGGTATCCATGACTTCTTCGGGTGCTAACATAGTGCGATTCCACAGTTCTCTCAATGTCTCTAGTAATTGCTCAAGTAACAAATTCTCCTTCAAAATATCAAACAAGTCTCAGCTCATGAATATCTAAGTTCATAACAACTCAGTTATCAAATTTCCATGTGTTGTTTGCTGGACAACCCTTTGTAATTTGTAGCACCTTTTGAATTTGAATTCGACCGTTCCACCCACATTTGGTCCATTAATGTTATATTGGCGGCAGATTTTCAAGAATCTAGCCCGTAAAGTTTGCCTTAGATTCCTGTTGCCTGCTCCATTTGGTCTCAAACCAAGCATCACATCATGAATAGTGACTTTAACAGTCACTTTCTAGATAAAAATAGCTAAATCATACAATTACAGAAACTCAATCATATATTATGCAAAAATGGTGTATGTGAAAAGACACTCACACACAGATTTACATTCAGATTACTCTATTAAATAGAGTTTCTGAGATCCAACTTATTCCCAAATTAGATAGAGAGGTTGAGAGAATTTCTCAACCATCACAAACCAACTTCTTAAATATGGAATGTAAGCATTAACTCCAACATCCCCCCTTAATTATTACATTACATGAAAATAAAAAAATAATCAATCTTATCAGTAGATGCTCCATCAAGTTACCTCATAACCCTCAGAAAGGTGTAGTTGGCAAGTTGGATTCCCGAGTTCCCTTCCTCAACTCCCGAATCAAGGACCTCCCAAATTCAATTACTGGACAACATCCCAATTTGTCGCATAACCTCATTAGGAAACCACTTCCATGTCTACCACTAATGAGGGATCCTTCCCTAGATCCGCAGCTGCCATACTATCTGGACAACCATCCATATTGAGCCTTACTACTACTTGATCTTTAAGTACTGGCATCAGACACATAGTTGAACTGCTGGTTATTTTTAAAAGAGTTTAATAGGTTCACTCTCTTCATTGAATTCATCATAATATGAATGGTTTTGCCAGCTCACTGAGACAGAGAGTAGAACCAACAATATAATGGCTATGAATATGATAGCACTGAACACCTCGAACCATGCCGTGACAGAAATAGGCAACACATCAGACATGTAAGAAACGAGATATGGGCTAGCGATCGTGCAATCGGATTTCATACCGCCCATTTGAACGAGAACAGCACTGTAATTGGGATCGATAAGGAGACTTTGGATTCATTCCCCAAGATGTTATATTCCATCAAAGCCTACCAATCGCTCAATTTTTTTTACACGGAAATGAGTTAGAAGAAGCAAAGGATAACAAGTGTTGCTCGATATGCCTAAGCGATTACAAGCAGCCGGAGAATGTGAGGATTATTCCTGATTGCGATCACATGTTCCACATGGATTGCATCAATGAATGGCTTTGCCTGGACGCAACATGTCCCATCTGTCGAACATCTCCTCTTCCTTCACGGAGCTCTACTTCTCTCGCACAAGAATCCCCTCCTGTTATAGACATTTTTGTGCCTTACAGCTCTAAGCATGAAATGTCCATAAACCAAGGGATCCTAAGTCCCTAAAAGTGTTGTTCCGACCCCTAGAGGAACAAGGTCAACCAATTACAGCTTCTCCCAGAATTTCTCCACCAGAAACTGCTCAGAATCAGTCAAATCAGGATCATTTCAGCTGCTCCACTAGCTAGCTGTGTTGCATAGCACCCAAGTACACTAGCTAGGTGCGTTGCAACGCACCTAAATGCACTACCAGGGTGCGCTAAGCGGGAAATGACAAATGGCAGTGTCATTCCGTGAGGTGGACAGACAATGGAAGCTTCCAGAATCTTCCCCAATGACACTTGCCTCACTGAGTTCGACCAAGGATGAGTAAGAGGCTCTCAATCTCCAAGTGGAAGCAAGAACTGACAGAGAGAAGCCACTAGTCAAATCATAAGCTGACTCATCCTCTTTGCATACATCTATAAATGGATCCCTCATCCCAGAGATCCAGAGGCTGGAATTTTGTACATTGCAGAGAATTGCTGTTGGTTTCGAGATAGAGATCAGAGTATTGGGTGATTTATGCTTTGTTGGAGGTGAAGAGGGGATTCCTTTGCTAGGGGGTTGATGCTGGATCAGGAATCATCGGTTGTAACTCCTCCTGGACCTTCTTGTTATATCAATAAAACTATTTGAGTTTCTCCTACATGCTTGTGTATCAATGATGTTTTGTTATATTTTCATGTTTAGCTTAAATCTGATCCTAAGCTATTTATGAATATAAATCCATGTCTTTGTGTAGTTTTCCTCTTCTGTGATCTTGCAGGAACTTGGTGAAGCTGGGCAAGTAAGGGAGCAGGTAGCTGGAAGCTGTCAAAGAGGAGAGGGATTGGATCAAAGGACTAGCACAAGACACAGGTTGGTTCATCCTATTCCTCTTCATTTATAGTTCATAAAGAAGAATACGAAAGTAGTTTTCTCTGTTTGTTTCTAAGGTACTGTCACACCTTAGTGGGATAGGGGCGTTCTGAGTAGACACTTTTCCCGTTAACAAAATGGCGACTCCGCTGGTGACCGTGTCTAGTTAGTTTGTTTGTGCTTCTCTTGTTTTTTGTTTCATAAACACATAAGTAGCAATCGAACTGCATTTGCAATTATCAAATGCAAAGTAGACACCTACTACTTCAATCCATTCACTGGATTTGTTTATGATTTGAACAGCTGATTCACAAATGATCTGATTACCCTTTGTGATAGCTCTTAGACCTCCTTTAAATCCACCCTCTGATTGTGCATTACTGATTGCTTTTACTCGGCCAAAAACCATAGATTAAACTGCAAACCGTGACCCAGAACCCGAATAGAATTCTCGTTTCTGCCCCAGCGCAGGCACTGTGAAGAGATTCTGCATTTCAACGCAGTTCCCGAGAGGGCTACCTGCACTGCAATCCAGTTTCTCTGTGTAACAGGTGCGCTGATCAGCCTAGCCCTGTGCAGCTGAGGTTCTTTGCTTCATTTTTCAGTTTTGTCTCTGATTTTTGCATCTTGTGATCAGTGTGTGTCTGTTTAAAAACCCCTTTTCTTTGCCTTAATTCCGTCTCCTTTGTACAAAAAGACTGTAGATGTTCTTTGTGTGTTTGTTACATCATTTACAGTTTTCCATTGAAAGAGTAGAATAGTCATACTATCGTCCTTGGATTTAGATCTGTCGTAAGTGTCGATTTTGATCTTAGGAGAAAGTTTATTTGCTGTTGACAGTCGATTATGCTTTTACTTTTGCCTTTGGTTTTAATTTGAGACTTTCTAGTGTCGAAACGAGTGTTTATTTCAAAATCATAAAGTGTCGTAATCTTCTCTACCTTTTGATTTCAAAAAGAAGCTTGTTTGTGTTTGTCACTTGAAAGAAAATTCATATTTGTACATCAACTTTATTTTTAGGCATCAATATTAAGAAAGTGAAAACAAATACATGCATATGTGCATTTACATATTGATAGTCTTTTTCGCTTGATTTAGGAAAAGTGCATCTACAGTGTGCTCTTTGCTCTTTGAGAAAAGATTGTGTCTTTCTTTTCCCCTTGTAGCTAGGATTTTCATTGCTGAAAAGAGATTAAAGTTTGCTTATCATCTTTAGATTGCATTTTAGGAATTACATCTACATCTCGTGGTGATCCCAAAAGGAAAACTTCTAGGAAAGATCAACTTAAAATAAATTGAATGAATCTAACAACGCTTTGGAACTTAATGCACAACATTTAGAGGTCTAGGCTAGAGAAGTATTCCGGTGTCGTAAAGCCTGGTAACTATTGTCCTCACTGATGGTTGGGTGATTCCTCCACTTTGAGACGATAAGTGCCAGTACGGACTTGTGCTCCCACGTACCGTCGAGTATATATTGGGAGACCCCTATAGGGTTAAAACCTTTTATCCATAGGAAGCCGTGTCGGCCGCCCTACTGATCGCAATGCACCGAACACAGCATTCGGGAAGATTGACTGCCGTACCGTAAAAAGTATTCTGCAGTTTTGCGATTGGTTTGGTACTCCCTCTACCTAGATCTCCAGAGCAGTCCCTTTCGTTCCTTTTCAGACTCCTTAATGGAAAAGGTCCATCTGAGCACTTGTCACTTTAGGCTCATTAAAAATCGAAGGAGACTAGAGTCATCTTTTGTTTTTTCTCGACTCTTTAAAACTGAAAAAACAAGTTGTGTCAAAGCGTCTAAAAATTTATTTTAAATGGAATATTCATTACCCTTTTCCCATGTTGATCTTAGGTTGAGAAGATGGAGTCTACCAACCAATGAATTCCCCTTGGTGGAAATCCTAGTCCCTTCTCCTCTTGGGGAGATGTTGGTGCACCCCATATGGCCACATTGTCGCTTCCAGGACTGACAATTGGCTTGCCAGTATGGCTCTTCTCAACCAATGTCGTTCAGAACACCACTATTCCTGAACAATCGAATCAGCAATTAGACGAGTCCAGAGTTGCCCACCAACCTTCTACTTCTTCTAATTCTTCCTCTCCTCCTTCCTCTTCGCTTGATGGGGCTAGCAAAGCCAAAAACCAAGTTCGTAAGGAGAAGAAGGAGAAGAAGGAGAAAGAGAAGAAGAAGAAGGAGCCAAAGGCGAATGGGGGAAAACGAGTGTCATCTAACAAAAATCCACACACTGCACTGACCAGGCCTAAATCGCCATGTGTCATTTGCAAAGGAGACCACTTTCACAGAGATTGTCCTTGCATCCCTCGGATACTAAGAGACTGGTCTCCTCATTTGCACAATCCGGTGTCATCAACCTCTGATGATCATGTTGAAAGCACACCGTCAACTAGCGAAAGTGAAGCCCCAGGACAAAAAGGGAAAGCTAGATTTCCCTGTAAACTGTGCGAAGGCAATCATGCCGTCCACCGTTGTCCCTTCTTAGACGAAGCGAAAAGAGTTTTGGATGATCGTCCGGTTTCACCGTTACGACTTCCTCCTAGATATAAAAAACTCTTGCCGAGTCCGTCACTAGTTGAGAATCCAGCTGGCCCGCTCAAGTGGTCGGCTGAAGCACCTATCATCGAAGATAAACCATCTGAATCCATACCAGACGAAAGTCAAAAGGTCGAGGCGGCAGTTGACCCGGTTTTGCCTTCAGAGGTTTTATCTTCGGATGATACAGTCACTGAAGAGAACAAGGATGACACCGTCCAAATTCTTTTCATCAACACAGACTCCGACGAACATGGGGGCAACCTACCCATTCCCTTACCGCAGGAGGGAAGTTTGTCAGAGCCATACCCGGCCGTCTACTCGGTCCCACCTCCAAGCAACCTAGTTGTCTCCTTCGATTGGAATCAACTAGGTAGACCCCGTTTACCAGCAAGCATACCATTCAAAATTATCGTTCAAATATATAGAATGGTGATGGCTGGTACCATCATAGATGAGGGGGCTTCTGTGAGTATCCTTTCCTCTACTTCTTGGAAAGCGCTTGGTTCGCCATCGCTTTTGCCTGAGATGAGAAATCTGACAGGCTTTGATAAAGGAACCAGTCGACCTTTAGGGATCCTTCCCGATGTGCCCATAACATTGAGAAGGAAGACAGTTCAAATGAACGTAATGGTGGTTCAAGGACCCTTGGATTATAACCTACTCCTTGGACGAGACTATATTTATTGCATGGGAGCCATCGTCTCCTCACTCTTTAGAGTAATGTGTTTTCCGCACGAAGGAAGAGTGGTCAAGCTCGTGGACCAGCTTTCATTTCCCGGATCACGCATAGCAAATAGTCATATACCATCCCTAAATGGTCTTTTCACGCAAGAAATGTCTCAATCCCCAGTCCGTCCTCCCGATGAGCGCGAGTAATTTGGAGGGATATGACTGAAACCCAGGGGGCATGCGTCCTGGTCTACTTCGGCAGGAAAAATTTGGGTATAGAGTAGGTTTCCGCGGGAGAATATGACTAGTCTGTACCCCGTCCGTGATTGGAAGAGGGGTTATTCTAGAATAAGATTCTTTTGTCAAAGTTATGTGAGTTGGTGGGCATCGTCGCTCACCTTTGTTTATCTCGGTAGACATCGCCGAAGAAGTGTTTTGTTTACGCCGTAAATAAGACAATCTTTGGGTAACCTGTAAGAGGTAGTACCCTTCCTGATAAAACGAATGTTTTGTCAGCTCGAATAAAGGGTGACCCTTCCTGATAAAACGAATGTTTTGTCAGCTCGAATAGAGGGAGACCTCGAAACTCTGTTTTATACCTGGGGGCATGCAAACCTTTTGGAGTGCAAGCAAGGGGCGACTATTTATTTTTTAAATTTTTAGGACCTCTAACCCTTTAAACTCGTAGGATTAGTCATCACCTAACTTGCATAAAGAAAGGATGTGGGGCAAAAATCTAAAAATTGCCATTTTTATATGAGACTTTCTTATCATATGACTGGATTAATCGAGCAGTTTTAGCACATAGTTCAAGCTCGTTAAAAAATAAACATAAGACATGAGCAAATGTTTCCACCCACGTTTAAGCTCGTTAAAAAATGAATTATTCCCCGGTAAATAACCACCGTGAATGAAGCATTTCAGCCATTACAGCCTTGGTCATGTTTTCACCGTCACCTCCACTTTTCCATTGGCCGATCATTCATCTCCATTTTATTGTTTACCCATTTTGAGGAACAGCTGCGAAGAGTGATTTCACTAGCCATCCTTGTGACACTGCCGTGATTGGAAAATTCCAACCCTTACCTGGAATCAGCTGCTACACATTTTATCACTCGTTCCTCAAAAGACGAGTCTTCTTTAAGCTCTTTTCAACTGACTCGTAAAATATGAAAAGATTGCCGAGTTTTGGCCTTCCAACTCGTTAAAGCGACCGGAAGCGCTATCTCTCCTATAGATTTTAATCTTTTTGGACCTGAGGGATTATTGCACAAAAAGATCGAGCGCTTGTTTTATTCGGCTTGTTAAAAGTATCGAAAATTCATCCCTTCTGTATTGTTTTATACTTTTTCGGACTTAAGGGATTAGATGACGAAAAAGGAATTTTGGAGTTACCTTTACGTACCTTTTCAGACTCTCTAAAAATGAAAAGGACCGAGTTATCTTTGTCGTTAAACTCGTTAAAAAGATTAATAGCGACAAACTTGTCTTTAGACGAGAACGAGTTTCACTATCGCTAGGCTCGTTAAAACATAGCGATAGGTTTGCCCGAAGGGCAAATTATAGAAAAAGCATATGTTATCCTCCTCAAGCTTGAAAAAAATAAAGAGGTACTGGTCAGCAATGACTAGGGAAAAATTGGGAAGAAACTCAAAGAATATTTATTAGTAGCAAGTCGCTCTTGAACATGACACTTCCACTCCGTGCCTGAGTCGGGTTGGGTTGTTTCATTCACCGGTCACATCACCATGGTCACGCCATACCATCCACATTTGGGGTAAATGCTACCAATCCATCACATAAGTGTCGCCGACATGTTCAAGAGAAGTCATCCAGAGAAGTCATCTGTGTCCCATCCACTACCATACATTACACTTCATTCTTTCATGACCGCCATCCTGAACCATATATCATCAGATCATTTTCACCTCCATCAAAATCATTTGCTCCATTCCGTGTCATTGTTGTGGGATTCATTAAGGCCCTCCTTTGATGGATCGCTTCTTGTTGACATCAGCTCATTATCCAAGAAGTTGATCTAGGAACACCCCATTCAGTACTTTGAAGCTTGCATGCCTCAATGGCAAGTTTCTCACTTCCGGCGACAGGTAACATCAATGACCTTCGACCAAAAGATTTTGCGTGGTGTTCGACGCCAAGTCCTTTATTCACACCAAGTGAATTGTACTGCAGTACCTTGAGGGTCGTCATCATTATCGGTGATTCCTCTCGCGCTTGTTAATAGTTTACATCATTGACTCGTAATCAAGCGATGTCTTTCCATGTTCGACTTCAAAACATTTCTCACATGGATCGACTTGTACTTCGAGTAAAGATCGAACGATATTGAAGACCCCGGATCTAGTTTCATCCATCCAGGCTGCGATATATATTCAGGAGAATAAAGACATTGAAATATACAGCGTTGCAGCACAGATAATCATCTTACCAAAAGGATGATGGCTCTATCAGAATCATCAGTCTACCATCAGACGATTGTCTGTCCTATGTACATGAAAATGAATTTATAAAGCTGAGCATGGGAATGCCCGCCTCAGCTAGATCATGAAAACAGTATGAAGATAATGTATTGTATTGTATCTTATTACAGGTCTCCTCCCAACATTGAAAGAACTTCGGATCCTCCTAATAATGAATTTCACCCAATAAACGGCCTCATATTTTAGGGGGCAACTGTTATAGACATTTTTGTGCCTTTCAGCTCTAAGCATGAAATGTCCATAAGCCAAGGGATCCTAAGTCCCTAAAAGTGTTGTTCCGACCCCTAGAGGAACAAGGTCAACCAATTACAGCTTCTCCCAGACGTTCTCCACCAGAAACTGCTCAGAATCAGTCAAATCAGGATCATTTCAGCTGCTTCACTAGCTAGCTGCGTTGCATAGCACCCAAGTACACTAGCTAGGTGTGTTGCAACGCAGCTAAATGCACTACTAGGGTGCGCTGAGTGGGAAATGACAAATGGCAGTGTCATTCCGTGAGGTGGACAGACAATGGAAGCTTCCAGAATCTTCCCCAATGACACTTGCCTCACTGAGTTCGACTAAGGATGAGTAAGAGGCTCTCAATCTCCAAGTGGAAGAAAGAACTGACAGAGAGAAGCCACTAGTCAAATCATAAGCTGACTCATCCTCTTTGCATACATCTATATATGGATCCCTCATCCCAAAGATCCAGAGGCTGGAATTTTGTACATTGCAGAGAATTGTTGTTGGTTTCGAGATAGAGATCAGAGTATTGGGTGATTTATGCTTTGTTGGAGGTGAAGAGGGGATTCCTTTGCTGGGGGGTTGATGCTGGATCAGGAATCATCGGTTGTAACTCCTCCTGGACCTTCTTGTTATATCAATAAAACTATTTGAGTTTCTCCTACATGCTTGTGTATTAATGATGTTTTGTTATATTTGCATGTTTAGCTTAAATCTGATCCTAAGCTATTTATGAATATAAATCCATGTCTTTGTGTAGTTTTCCTCTTCTGTGATCTTGCAGGAACTTGGTGAAGCTGGGTAAGTAAGGGAGCAGGTAGCTGGAAGCTGTCAAAGAGGAGAGAGATTGGATCAAAGGACTAGCGCAAGACACAGGTTGGTTCATCCTATTCCTCTTCATTTATAGTTCATAAAGAAGAATACGAAAGTAGTTTTCTCTGTTTGTTTCTAAGGTACTGTCACACCTTAGTGGGATAGGGGCGTTCTGAGTAGACACTTTTCCCGTTAACACCTCCAACTGCTATTCTGACAGCGCTTGATCATGGTTTGAACCCATGATTTATATGAACTTAGATGGAGATCTTGTAAATTTTTCTCCCTATTAAGCGATTTCCCACGTTCAGAGCATAGGACATAATATGTCGCAATGTGAAGTGTCTACAGGAGCAGGAAGGTCGGTCTGTGAAGCAAATGAATGAAAATATGCAGATCTTCTTGTTCACTCCATGTATTACATTCTGAAAATATATGGTCACTTTGCTAATTGCGTGGCTGGACTAGACCAGACCAGAGATATGGCAGCAATTTTAAAAAAATGGAGAATACATTGTCCAGAACGCAAAGCAAACAACTCTTAAACGCAAGCTCATCTTAGTTCTAGAAATTTTATCACAACACAACACACAGGCCTCTGATCCTACGCTCTAATACCAAGATAAAAATAGCTAAATCATACAATTACAGAAACTCAATCATATATTATGCACAAATGGTGTATGTGCAAAGACACTCACACACAGATTTACATTCAGATTACTCTATTAAATAGAGTTTCTGAGATCCAACTTATTCTCAAATTAGATAGAGAGGTTGAGAGAATTTCTCAACCATCACAAACCAACTTCTTAAATATGGAATGTAAGCATTAACTCCAACATTTCTGGCCGACCTAAACGCTAGCACAGCTACCCCCGCACTATTGCGGACCCTGTGACACTTCGCTATTGTGCACAGTCCTAACATTATGCAATCCCTAGGCAGAGTAGTTTATAGTCCCATGCATCCTTTCAACTGCCTAGAGCGCTAAGATTGTGCTTTGGTCGGCTAGTAAGGTCGCCAAGCCACCTGTGTATGGCTTCAAACAATTTCCATTCACTTTTCCTAGGAAGGGCTCTCCATTTAACATGACCAACTGTACCGTGCCTCCATCTATAATCTCCTTAATAACATACGACCCTAACCAATTCATTCTGAATTTCCCCAGGAATTTATCAAACTTACTATCATACAACAACACCAAATCATTTACCTTAAATGTGCGCAGCTTAATATGTCGATCATGCGAAGCCTTTTCTTGCTGGTGGAATCCAGCCAAAAATCGTTCTTCTTTGAGCTCTTCCAGATACACGAGGATCTCCTCTAGGGCTCTGCGATTCATCATTCCTATGAGCACTGCTATTCACAGACTAGGCACGGTGTATTCCATAGGCATTATGGCTTCCACTCCATAAACAAGCCGAAAAGTTGTCTATCCCGTCAGTTTCTTGCATGTCGTACGACAAGTCTATAAAACTATAGGTATGCGTAGATCCCAATCACTTCACTGTACGCTGCATACCTTGTTGAACGCTTCTACATGTAGAATCCTCTGCGTGATTGCTCTTCCTACATAATTTATTCCTAACATTAAGAGCCATCTGCAAGGTCGCCCCCCCAACACATGCTTATTGACCATGTATTTTAGCATGAAGTTTGTGTGCATCTGTGCAAATTGTGGCTCTTCTCCATATGCCTATGTCTACTTGGCCAGATGTGCGCACGGATCATCCTATTCATCATACATGTCTACCAATCACATCTTAGGCTTCCAAAAGCACTCTCTCATCCTTCTCCTACATTCGTGCTAATCATCAAATCTCCCTTTGTGCCTACCCCACCATCTCGTAGGTGTAGTGCGCAGTACCTAGTCCAAGGCCTGGAAGCATTGCTTTCTGGGCACCTCCCTTTCAAATGCATCCAAGAAGGTATCCAACTCATTTAGACTGTCATAAGTAGGCAGATCTCTTACTTATGTCGACACGTAGCGTAGCGACCTGGTCATCATATTGTAATTCAGCATAGTTACTTCATGTAACCGATTCTACCATCGTTCTACTTCTTCATCGGAATCTGAAGTGCAGGAACTCTCACGCTCCCATGCAATCTGCCCATCCATGGTGGGATTCACCCAGCCTTGGTCTCGCGTTGTTATCTTGTAGATGCAGTCCAAATCATCATCACTTTCATAGTCGTGGATTAGCTCTGTATAGTGTGATCCTTTAGCAGGGTCCATGGGTATAATTATGCACAATGACTTCCTTTCAAAGATCTTTTTTCATTTGTTCATACTAATTACCCCATTGATATCAGTGGCCCAGTAAATTCCTATGAGCGTCGGGTAGGGATTGTTGTCATCAACAATCTCTATTACTTCAAAATCTTCTAGTGCACTCGCTCCCTCAATATCCACAGTTATTCCCTGCAATTGCCCCATGGGTATTATTTTATACTGATTCACCATTCTCAACTGAATCGAAGAACATTGTAGCACAAGTCTTCCCTTTCGATCCCATGCCTGCTTCGGTAGAACATTCGCATATCATCCCAAATCCAGAATGACTTGATCCATCTCATATTCTCTGATCTACATGGTGAGTCTCATTTCACAACCTATCCTTGTCTTATTCTTTCTGATCATCCGAACTATGCGCGATTCTCCTAGCGTGGTCCCAACACATTTGTTGATGAGTTCCTGTAACCCTTTCACAACCTTACTGTCACGTAGTGACTTCATACATGTTTCAAGGAAAGTTGTCAGCATCGATGGGTCCATTTCCAGCTTCAGTTTATCTTTGCTTCCTGAATTAGAGGCATCAATAAAGCTCTTCTTGGCTTCCATGAAGGTTTCCCGACCGCGCTCCAAATCAAACTCTGCTTCCTTCATCGAAGCTTTGCGAACCCAAGTACTATCTTCAGGGTGTTCGCCTTTGTCATCTTCCATCGCAATTCCACTTCGGAGCACAATGTTTACATTCAGGTCTTCCTCGCGTAGCTCAGACCTCATCATCTATAGGTTCTGAGTCGAGGGAGGTGGTAGTGCTCCTTTGTCACATATATTAGCTATCAGTGTAGGACAATCTTTTTCTCATGATCAAATAGTGTGCAATACTTGCACGACAGACACATTGGATTGGTGCAATTGCGGGTATAGTGTCCAGGCCCTCCACAATTATAGAAAATCAACTATCTGTGACCTCATCCGTGCCCCTGAAATCCTGTTTGCGTCATTCTTGCATTTTGGTCAAGGGTCCGCATTTTGGCCTAAAACCTATAGGTGGGGGTTCTGTCCATCATCAACTCATAACTTCTGCAGGTACGCTTGTCATGTCCCACCAACCTACAAAAGTTACAGAACAACTTTTGTGAATTTTACGTATACTTTTGTAACAAGTGACAATTGTCTGTGGCATGTTTTATAGCTATTTGATAGATAACGCACCACAAAGTAAGCGCTGCACTAGGTCCTGCTCGAGCTTCCAGCCTTAAAGGCATCGGTCCTCCTCCTACGAGGTAATTTGTAAAAACTGTGGAGCGGTCTTTGTCATGACCCTAGCTTTTTCATTTTACACACCACACTTCTTCGTGCACTTCTGGTTGAACCGTCCTATCCTGTTTCAAACTCTGCATCTCAAGGCATAGATTCTTCAACTATGCATGGATATGCCAAACTCCCATATTAGGATCATGCATCGGGGTCTCATGTAGCCTCATAGCGATCTCTAAGGTGTATACCTTATTTGTTATCTTCTGTTGTGATAGTGCACTTCTTAAATGTGGTAGTAGCGAAGGTACAAACCACTTGCGATGTTTTCCATCTATCAGATTCATATATGCTTCTCGAATAATGCATTTCAGCCTCTGATCTAGCTCCCAAGGAGTCTCACCTGGTAGTATCGTAATCTCTTTAAATCCAATGATTGACTGTGCTTCAGATTTACACCTGCTAAATTCTCTATTTAGCACTTCTTGGATATCCACGACTCTCGCATTTAGGTTATCGTTGGAGTACTAAATATACAAGGTTAGCACGCAATCCTATAGGGAACTAACTAGCATTGCCTTCTTTATATGGTCATCTATAACACCTTGCGCTTCCCATACAACCCTTACAATGAACCATAATTGTTCCAAATCCTCATTTCCCAAACCTTTGAACACAGGCAACTTCACTATCCTTTCAATATTAAATCGCGGTGGTGGTGGAGTTAGTATGGGTGAAGATGGAGGTGATGGCGATGAAGTCAATGGTGGTGTGGGTGGAGGTGGTATTCATGGGATTTTTTGTCTTATTAGATGAATAACACTTCGTGGAGAGACCTTCGCGAGATCTTCCTCATTTCCTTGCAGAGGTGAAATCAAGGGGCTATTTTCTAGACCCTTATTTCCTTCATTCCTATAAACCTTTACGCTTCACATAGCCCCTAACATCAAGGTAACTACATAACTCACTTTTCACACAATGACATTTTAATCCAAGTATTCAAATACTTTATGTCGTTACCTCGCGGTCCTTTCAGAAATCATCGCTCTGCCTCGATGTAGCTGACTGAGGTGTCAAACGTGAACTTAGTAATGAATCATCCTATAATATGATCAAGCCAATTATCGACGCGCGCGTGTGATCTTATCCTCTTATGCTTCCAATCTCTGCACCAACTCTGGGGTCCACATAATAGGACCGTCAAGTTAACACCTTCCTTAGCTATCTTCTAGCTTCATGATCCACTTGTATAGCTCAGTAGGGAAGGACGTGAAAAATATTTCGTGGATCTCTGTATATAGGTATTCGTCTAGCCACTCTTCTTTTGATAGTTACGGGTTTCTATTCTCCTGTGCTGCAAACTCGTGAATTCTTCTCTCCAACTAGCCTTAAATTTCTTTCTTAGTTGGATTCCAATGATACAACATCAGACATCTCTCATGCAGATTCTGGTCCCGACAATGGAACAATTTGTTGTCTTATGGGGGCTTGAACTGTGATATCTCCTAAACTATGCCATGTATCTTAATTATCTTATTAACAGATCTTGATTATCTTCGCGTAAACATATATTCTATCTTGCGGTCACTTACCCAATACAATTATGCACATTCGCGCATCATAGAAGCATTAAAATTGAAATTCATACCCAATATAACATATGCATAAAAAAGGAAATAAAGACACAGAATTGCTAGAAACTTCTCTTTATTACTACTTCCATTGTTTACAGACTCGACTCGCCCTACACACTTAGCTGCAGGGGTCTGCGCACTCAGCTGTAGAGCCTCTTCCTACCCTGTGACCCAAAACTAGACTTTACACTTTAGAACTATCTCACATACATCATATCTCTTCCATATTGTGATCTGCTTAGTTGCCTTAACAACTTAGAGCTTCGATCTATTTATACAATCCCATAGTCCGAGAACCATGTGTAGATCTTCTACAACTGACATTACATTATCAAAATTAAGGGTGGACAACCCTATGACTCTTTAACAAACTGTGCTCCATGATGACAAAATATGGAGTCTTTACATTGGAATTAGAAAACTAACCAAAATCTGGGCTCTAAGCACCAAAACTTCTCTTGGGGGATCCCGCGCCCAACAAACAGGAAGCTCTCACTAAAGAGAGTCATACTAAACATGTTTTTAACATTTTTTTTTAAATATGCAAGTGTTCAGAATAGCATGGGAAAAGAAGTTGAAAAAAATGTTATTAATAAATTTGATGCAGATTTGAAACTCATTGAAGAATGGATTAAAAAACAGATAGAACTAATTGATGTGAGTCTTAAAGCAATAGTTGGAATAAAAGGATTGAATGAAATGGTGAATATTGATATTAAGTGTGCAGAATACAGGAAAAAAGAAGTAGTACTTAATGACAAAAGTGAAAAGAATGATATGAAAGCAAAGATGAATGTATTGAAACCATTTTTTAGCCATGGAGTCAAGAAGAGATAAGATTCTGCTATTTGGAAATATGGCATAAAGAAAGACAGATATATGAAGTGCAAGAAGTAGAGCAAATAAGATAGTTTGAAGATGCAATGTTGTGGAAGCAGTCCATGGTTGAACGAATATTTGAAGAGGAAGGTGTAGTAGACAAGATGAGATTGTGTTTCAACACAAATTCAAGAAAAGTCAAAGAAAAATTGCAGCAGTAGCAAGTAAAGGAATATGGAGCCTACAACAAGAACCCACAACAAAGAATGAAGCAATTTCGAGGATTTAAAATTTGGAAGAAGAGAAAAAGAAAATGAAAAATTGTGAAAGTCTTGAGTCATTGTAAGCCTAGCTGAGACATAGACTAGCAGGCATGTTTGGGTGATAATTGAGTCAATTTCTATTGTAAGCCTAGCAAGTATAGTTGAGTCATGTTGAGTCATGTTTGAGTTATGTTAAGTCATACTGTCGTAATTAAGGGGAGTGTTAGAAATTGTAATTACTCCCGCATGAGGAGTTGGCTAAAATTAGAGAGTTAGTTAACTGAGTGTTGAGTGTTGAGCATTGAGTCAAGTTGAGTGATGGATAAAGAGTTAAGTGCAGTCCATATTTAGAGTGTGAGTTAACTGAGTTAAGTGTGTGTGCATGTCAAGATATTTTAGGTGAGTCGCTAGTCGAAAAGGTTAAATACCCTTCACCGGGTTCATTTTAATTATCATGTTTGTGTGATCAATAGAATAGCCGCACCTCGTGTGCTTTATGTGTGAATTTGTGTTTTGTGTCCTCGGGCTTTCCAACAGGAATTTCAGTTCAAAAATGTGGTATTTTTTCCATTCACATTGGGTTTGCAATTTCTATTTGCAGGTTCATTAGTCAATATACATGCACAATAATATGTCTTGAGGTGTTTAACACCATATGCATTTTATATTTTTCGTTTTTAGTCTATTCAGCTAGAATTAAAAAACCTATTTCTTTTGCATGAGAATGCAACAACCAATGTTTTTTTAAAAAGAGTTTGAAAGAAGTGTTTTGCAAGAAGTGTGGAATCTCTTCTACATGTTCCTCCTTCAACACATATATCTATTTCAACAAAAATGAAAAAATGAAATCTTCTTTGAATTTAGATAAACTTATATGAAAATAGGAATTTTTTAAGTGATTAGATACATACATCTGTATAACTTTAATATTTAATACCTTGCACTAAATACCTTACACTAGATCCATTTATTTCAGTGTAGATGTTGATTTCTACAAATATTTGATTGCTTGCATTAGATGCATTGGTTTAAGTGTAGATATTGATTTCTAATCATATTTGATTGCTTGCACTAGATGCATTAATTTCAGTATAGATGTTGATTTCTAATCCTATTTGATTGTTTGCACTAGATGCATTGATTTTAGTGTAGATGTTAATTTCTGATTTGATGCAATAAGATGTATGATGTACATTAATTTAAAAGTAATTAGATTAATAATGTGCATTGATTTCAGTGTAAGCACATATCTACCTCCTCCATATATAACTCTATCTCCCATTGTATCTCCTTCGTTACCTCTCTATCTCAGCCTCTAAACATACACACACTCTCTCCATATCTATTTGTCTCTCTCTCCCTCCCTTCCTTTCCCCTCCCTCTCTCTCTCTCTCCTCCTTCTCTCTCTCCAGCATTTCTCTCTCCATATCTATATCTCTTCCTCCCTCCCTGTCTTTGCCTCTCTCTTCTTCTCTTTCCCCCCCAATCTATATCTCTATCTCCCCTTGTCTCTCCTTCTCACCCCCAAAAACGTAAGCACTCTCTCTCAGTTTAAGCACATAAAAATTATTTAACCATAAATACAATACTTGAATTTTCATCCTAAATAAAATGTTTTCCTACCTCGAATGTTTTCTTCTTGAAACTATAAACTATTTATAATTGGGTAAATTCTTATTATTCCCATTTTCCATCATTCAACATTGTTAATTACTTTGCATTCAAATGCGGTAATAGAAAATAACTACCATTGAAAATTTTTTGGGGTTTAACACTCCAAGGATTGGGTTTCGAGAAAACTACTATCAATATAGGAGAGGAACAGAGACAAGGTATATTGTTTACTACGGTAGCTCGAGTTAAATATTTGAATGGTCTATGATTCCAACTACTCTTTTTATATGATAGATATGAGAAAATGAAAAAAATTAATATGTGTGACAATAGGAACAGTAGAATAAAATAGTTTTCGATGAAGATTGTTTGTAATTTACTATATTCTTAGTATTCACATTTTCTATCTATAAAAATTGTTACATTGACACTTTGCACTCAAAATGTGTATTTCATCATTTTTCATCATTCAAGTTACTAACAGTCTCTCTCATCTTAACAAAGTGAGGTAACTAAGCAAATTTTAAATTAAATTGACCAAATTAATCTTAGAAATATTTAGCATATTTAAAATGATCAAAATAATTAAATGTTTAGAAAATTTTGTATGACCGCACACGACTGAAACCAACCTAGATCCATCTTAACAACATATCTATCAAGCACCAAGAGGGATAAAATCTCTCGAGGTGCAAACATTTCCTCAAGTTTTGCACTCAAAAAATAGGTTTGCACCTCGAGATATTTGATTCCTCTCGGCGCTTGATAGATCCGGTGTTAAGATGGATCTTATATATTAATCGACATTATTTTTTATAAATTTATTATTTTATATGATTTAATATGTTATTTGAAAATTTATATGGTAATTTTATAATTGTGTTACTTTAAAAATTGAAATTGAATATAAATTTAAAAATGTAAAATAATTAAATAAAGATTTGAAGATACAAAATAATTAAATAGACCAAAATATATAACATTTAAAATTTTTGAATTAAAAAAAAATAATTTCCAAAATATTCAACATGAATTTGACACGCACCTGCACCTTCTTACTTTTACTTGTAGTTGAAAACCTCTATTTGACAATGGAAATAATTCACCATTTAAAGAGATTTGTATTGCTAACTTGAAAAACATATGAAAATATTTGTAGCATTAATTTTAATGTGTTTTGAACTTAAATTTAATTAGCCAAATTATGAAACATTGTTTCCATTTACAATATAATTAAGGTTATTAAAAAATACACATATATATGTTGCAATAAAATATATATATATTTATATATAACAATAGCACTTACACTGCTCTTCAACTAATCTAGTTGCGTTATCGACATCTCCTTGAAAATTTGTACCTCCAACTATTTGAAAATCAGTGTCCAAATATACATATGCTCGTGTATCACTGTATTAATGTTTGTAATTTTTTCCATTTAAAATGATGTTATGATAACATTGTTAGACACGTTTTTTAAGTCATCCTTGGAATTAGAACTAAATATCTTTTAAATATTTAATGCACGATTTTTAAAATTTACAATTATTATTATATTATTTACTATTGATTTCCAATCTTTGCGTCCTCGTATAAGATTTATGGCCGCTGTTTAGCCCCTGCAAACTTTGAAGCTCTTAATATTCAAGGCATTTAAATCCATAAAGCTTTAATATGTATGTCTTTCTAGAAACTGAGGCCCTGTACTTCAAAGGTTGGATATACAATGAAAATGTGTAGATTTGTTTTAAAGTTGGACACACAATATTTACAATATTTTAAATGAATTATTTTTAGTGCGATTTTTTGGAATTTTTTAGTTTAATTATTCTAAAATGTAACGTGCGACATGAATTTATTGAAATCATAAATTTGATAGGTAATCCTTGAAGTGCTTCAAAAAATTTTGAGGGCGTTGAATCCATATACAATCAAAAAACCAATTTAAATAACATAAATACAAATTTCACCTTTAATTTTTCTGTTAAAAAAACCCTCAAAAAATTCTAATTAATATATTCTAAATACATATATTCTTGATACATATAATCTCGTATAATCCGTAAACCATAAACGATAGACGTGAATCTAAATATTTGCGCTTCAGTAGACATTAAATGAGTTTAAAGGAGGATATTAAAATGAGAATCCACGAAACACACAAGCAAAAAACGTATGATTTTGGAGTTTTCTCGAACAAACTTATAGTAATATAGACAGTGTTGGCGGTGGAAATATGATTACATAATAAGAGTGAAATAGCATCAACCAACTAGGATTTAAAAAAAAAATGAAAATGAATTCTTGTTCGGGTGAAAGAAGTACGAGCTCAAGCCCCTGTTTCATGTTGGAGTCAGCCATACGAGCTCAAGCCTACTAAGTATAAATTTACAATCATGATTTAATAATATTAGAGGGAAGCCAACCAATCACAGCGTAAAAAATAAATTTAAAATAATCTAATAAATAAATTATTTTTTAATTATAAAGTTAACATTACAGATAGAGTTTTAAGTTTTTAATCAAATTAAAAAAAAATAACGCATTTTCCAAATACTTTATAATATAATTTTTATTTAAATTTTATATATATATATATATACTTTGCATTTTGAAAGAGATGTGTAATTTTTTAATTATTCGTAACAGTACATTGATATATGGAAAAATAATAACGATTGTCTTGAGATAAGTTATAAAATAAATATTTCAATGCGCATGTGAGAATAAAATATTTTAACATTAAAAAAACACTTATTTCATTAATAAATGCTTTCCAATTTAGTCATGAGGAATTTCATTAATATATGCTTTCCCATTTAGTCATGAGGAATTGGCCGCGTAGGTGCTTTGTTATTATGTCAACGTGGAAACAAATATTTTTTTTGGTGCATGTCACCATTGATTAATATATGCTTTCCAATTTAGTCATGAGGAATTCGCCGCGTAGGTGCTTTGTCATTATGTCAACGTGGAAAAAAATATTTTGTTAGGTGCATGTCACCATTGATTTGTAAAGTAAGCCTATTATGTATTGCGTTGAATAAAATCAAAGTGTGTTTGTGGTATAAAATGTTTTTATAAAAAGGTTTTTTGAATAAAAAAAATATGACATATGGATCAAGTCCTTTTTTCTTAATGATTGAGAGAAGTAAAAATTTAAAAGAGAATTGTTGGTGGAAATTTTTAGTGGTGAAAAGGAGGTGTTAGGATTTATCACGACGGTGATTATTGTTTGTTAGTCGGTGGTAGATGGATAATCGAAAAGAGTTAGTAGGAAATAAACTTTAGTCGGTGGAGTTACTATTCATGAGTTTTTTTTCCTTATATCTTTTTTATCAACACCAACCATAATTGCTGCTGGATGTACATTTCTACTTCAACGAGGCTATTCACATTTTTCAATTCATTAGTGGTTATTGAATACTCAACTTTTCTCTCTGTAAAGTGTGCATCTTTTTTAGATCTTTATCACTTTCTTACTATTTTTTAGATCTTTATCACTTTCTTACTATACTTCATTTCAAGAACTTTCTAAAATATTTTTGCATTATGTATTTCAATAAATTCATGCAAAATACTAGACAAATTATTTTCATCCAAAATTGATATAATGAGAAGAAATGTTAGTGCACCTCTACTCTTATGATGGGGATTTATAGAAATTTCTTCAACAAATTGTCGTAAATCTACAAAACCAAGTAATCCTTCCATTTTAATTGCCAAAAGCTTCAACCAAATCTACTTTTGGTTTAAGCATTTCATATTCTTCTGTAGCTATTGTCATTTCATTCTTTCCAAGACTGTTTGAGTCTACTTTGTTGACCCAGCACTCTACAATATAGGAAAATATGCAGCAAACAACCAATACCAATGATCTTAAGTTACATCAACAACAGTGATTTCCAAGCTTCTCTAATTTGCATGATAAGAGATAACACTCAAAGTTTAAACAAGCATGGACCTTTTGGCAAGAAGACAAAAATGAAAGCTTTGTTATCAATTTTTTTTTATGTATTGTAAGCCTAGTTAAACATGTTAATGTTTAGGTTGTGATTAAGAGAATATGTTAGAGTATTAATCAAAACTCCCACAAAACCTGTTCATATGAGGGCGAGGTAAGTGTTAATCGATGGTTAATCAATAATCCATAGGAGTCCCTAAAGATCACTATTGATTCTTCATCTTTGGCATGTATAAATAATAATGTTTGGTAATAGGATGAGTCTTCAATTTTAATACCTGTTGCCTACGTTAACAAAACTTCAACGTCAACGGGAAGTGTGTTGACCTCAGCATAAATTAGCTGATCAACGTGAATCTAAAGGCATGGCATCCCAACAAAATGATCGACATATATTATGTTGATAACGGCCTTCTCTCCGTTCGAAACTTTGGACGGGTGCCCTGCCGTTATTCTAGCGGGGCAGGTTCACAAGAACACAATCTTCTTTGAAGGGACATTTAACAAGACAGGCGCTCAATTCACTAATGCCAAGATCTCCATGCTTGCAATTGAAAAATCAAGTGAGAAACTATTTCTCAAACTTGCATTAAGCTTGTGGACTCAAATGTCTCTAAAACTGAAAATAAAGAAGAATACAGATTTGCAAATGTTTATTGACTTGAAATTAAAATTTGTCCACCTTTCAATCCGTACATTCATACTTCAACACCTACCATCACATTCAAGAAGGAGGCCAATAATCGCTTACATTGACGAAGGAAGGATGAGGGATGACTTGTGCCCTGTTGCGATTGACGTCGATGGAGGCGTCCTCGATCCGTTTAATGGTCTTCTCCACGGAGGCATAGCATGCATCAGACCTGTGTGTTTAACTATTTGCACTGTATATTTGTATAGGTTATACAATATTAAAACTAACACAATCACATTTCCAATCTGATTGATATATGCTAATAAACCTATATCAACCACAATAATAATCATTATGTATATTTTTTTAAAAACTAACTATTTATGATTATTAATAACTATTTAAATAATAACAACCATATTCTTATATATTTATATATTAATGATTATTATATTAATATTATAATAATAATATTAAATGATAATAATATTAGTACTATTAATTAATAATAATAATATAATATTATATAATAATATAATATAATTATTATTATATTATTATAGAAATAATACTATTATAATATTATTATTATTATTGTTATTATTATTATATTAATTCATAATAATATTAGTAATATTAATTAACAAAAATAATCTTTATAACATTAATTATTTAATAATAACAATAATTATTTTAGTAAATGTGGTTGATATATCCATGAAGCTTTATTTCTATTTATGACACAAATGATTTATAAATTTATAATAATAATAATAATAATTTTATTATTCATTTTTTATAAAATGTAAATAAATAATTACTTGTTGAATTGAGGCTTCTGTCATTCTCGAAAATGTAAATCTTTCCTCCAAACTTTTTCTTAAAAAAAAAATTACATTTCTAAAATTTTATCCCTTTCAAAATTTTATAAATATAAAATTAAAATAAATATATTAAATAATTTATTTTCAATAATTAACCATTGACACGCTAATATTGAAATTAACTACATGAAAACCTATCTATAACATTGCAGTAGAAGCTTATCTCCGTTTCTATCACGCAACATAGTGGGACGATTCATTTAGATTATTTTTGTGGCAATTGACGCTATATATGGGTTTAATAATTGAGATTGACTCCTTTGAATAAGGACAATTCATATTCTTCATATAAATTTTCGAATTCATTATTCTTTTCCCAAAGCAGAATGATAAATGGAGAAAATACGTCTGTTCGCGTGGCCACCCTAAACTAAAGACAACAAATTTACGCTTCGACTTCCTTTCAAACATATATTAAGACTATTTATGATTATTGATGTAATTGATGAGTACATAAATGATTTTCTCATGAATAAATTATTTTATTGATGAAATAAATCAATTCAATCCTATTTAAATAAACAATGTTTGTAATTATTATTATTATTTTAATTATATATAATTTTGCTACATATTTATTAAAAATGGAATATTATTAAGTATTATATGGAGTAATATTATTAGATTTAAACAATAATATTATTAAATAGAAAATATTAATAAATTATTTAAAAAAATAAATTTTATACAAATTTATGTTGTATAATTTTTTCTTAGTTTGAGTAAATATTATTTACCATTTATTAAGAGGAATCAAATCTCTTTTCATTTTACTGATAGATTAAAGCCATCAAATTTATTTTCACTCTAAAAAAAATTGCACCCCAAGAAATTTAAATTTGATCTTTCTAGACACTTAATAGATCTGAATTTAATATAAATCTAGATTAATATGACTCTTAACATAAAATTAAACATATTTATATTATTTATATTTATTTATATTTATTTATTTTTATATAATTTAGGAAAATGAAATATGTAAATAATATAAAAAACTTTACTACTATAAAATAAAATATATATTATACAAATATTTTTAATTTTATATTGAATGGATTTAATACTTTCCATTATCTATTGGTGACTAAAATTACACCTTCCAATTCAAAAAAGTAGTATATGTACACTTTTGTAAACATTACTCATTAAATCATAACATAAATTTATATTTAAGATAACTTTTTGATTTATATGTGTAAAATAAATGTCAATAATATGAAAGAAATTTAAGATATAAAATTGAATTAATTTGAAAGAAATTTAAGATATAAAATTGAATTAATTTTAATTACATTATTAATAAGAAAATAGATGTAGAAATAAAGTGTCATGCCCCAAAAAAAAAAAATCAAATCCCCGCTTCACATATACCTGAAAATAACATATATTAGTCATCGAAAAACTATAGCGGTAGCCTCTATCACTTTCTCTCGATATTAAAAGATAAACAAAAATATATTAATTAGATAATAATTAATATTTTCTAAACTTATACTATTGGGTATCCGTATAATGCTGTCTACGACATAAATATCTAATTAAGTCTATTTTAAGATTTAAAATTCTGAAAGCCATAATATTATATGAAAAAATTATTTAAAATTTAAAACCTGAACTATCTCAAATTAAAAGTTGTAATGCGGAATTGGGAATACTAGTGCCCTTTTATTAATTTAATAGCATTCATTATAAAGATAAATAACTTTTTTTATAAAAGAAATTATTTTACTTACACGATATTTCCAATCTTGAACTTTAATACTGTGGTTTACTTAATAAAACCTTAGATCATATTGGCAAAGCCCTAATCCAATATTTATCTCCTTACATCACTAAACACATAAAAATAATATATACTCCCTTATAATCTAAAATAAGTGACCTTCCATGATTTGGAATCTTCTCCCATTTAATCTACTAACCAATTACAAACGATTTATGCTGTTTTAAAATAAGCGACTTTCGATGATTTTGAATCAGGAAAGGCCGTCGATAAGCGCATTTATTCTGATGGGCAAAACGACAATTATTTACTTACGAGCATCGTCAACGTACACAGACGTTCAAGAGATACAGTAACACGAAATATTAGAAGGAAATTAACGAAAACTAATACGATATGATAGGTCGGGATATCAGAATTCAGTATGGTTTCTGCCCTACATAGTTCCCACGCGGATCGTAGTTGCAGATAACGAACATCCAGCCGTTGTTGCATTGAGCTTGAGCGCAGCCGAGCCTCTTGGAATCTCTCCACACCACCTGAGTATAGTGCCCACATTCTTTACCTTCAGCGCAGGTATTAGAAGTGTAATCGTAATCTTGCTTCTCATTAACCCAGGCCGTCACGGCACTTCCCACTGGATCTGTTATTCCGTAACCCTCGAAAAGATTTTCTCCATATTGACCACCAGAGTGCTGCAGAGCGCAGTCTCCTATGCGTTGGTTTGCATAATTTTGTGCGTAGGCCGCGACGGTATCGTCCCAGACGAGAGCCTCGACACCCACCTGGGCTCTGGCGTCATTGTGAGGAGATAAGAATTGCTGTTGCACATCTTGCCCTTGCCCTACCAAGCAGTAGCAAGCTATTTGCAGAAAAACAGCATACCTGAAAAACCAATTCATATTGAACAAACTAAGTGAATAACTTTCAATCCCAAAAGAAAGAATGAAATCACTCGCCGCTCACTCAATTCAATATGAGAAAACAAGCAAGCGCTTATGTATATTTATAGCAATTCTCAACTACATATCGCATCCACAATATGGAGGAAAATGTGGGGAAGATGTATGGTATGAGTTAGTCTTCATTTATCTCAATCTAGAAGAACGCCGAGCCTTGACTGACATGAATCTCATCACACAATTCCCCGTTAATTTTGCAAGTGATGCCGAGCGAAACAAGGAGATGTTGTGACTCGCCTTCGCATTGTCGTCAGTTTTGACACGGCTGTTGGAGACCCAAACTTTCATTGAATAGGAGCGTAGACTAACGGAGTTTTCTCTTATAGCGTCGGCCTTTTTTGCTCAATGCCCTTTGAGACGTCGAACAGGTAAACATATCGTTATTATTACGTCTTTCATTGAAACTTTAGTTGCTGGCACGTTTTTGGATTTTTCTTTTCATAATTCTGTGGTAATTTTGTCCGGGAAGAGATGTTTTAGAATTGTAAATTAGAATTGTGTTATTTGTGAAATTTAAGTGTCTAACTATTAAGTATATCTCAAATAATAATAAATTATAATTTTATTTACCTATATAATTAAATTAGACTTAAATTGGATTAACAGTAGTATGCCATGAAATTGTTGTGTTTGGTTAAGAGGTCATTTTCACGGACATAAGGAAAAAGTTAACAATTATAAGTTAAGTAGGAGTAGTATGTTTTGACATTTTATTGGGTAAAGAGCTAGTTTTTCTGAAACTTAAAGAAACATGTTAATAATTAACAGCCCAAAATCCAAAGAGATTTGGCGGGAATGAAAGCTTGTCTCCTTGCAAACCACCAACAAATAATACCAATTGGCATGGTTTTCTTTAAATAACAGTGATGAGTCAACCTCTCTTTACAATAACAAATACAAATAATTATTCCCCCTATTGATTTATTGGTTTGAAAGCTAAAATATAATAATAACAAATACAAATAATTATTCCCACTATTGATTTATTGGTTTGAAAGCTAAAATATAATAAATTTTCTCATTAATTAAAAATATCAATCAAATTATTAATGTCTTTTGAACCAAATTAATTTCAACCAATAAAATACCAACATTTTGCAAACTAGTGAAACTTATCCACCAAACATAAATTGGTGAACTATCATGTGGAAAATAGGATAGCAATAGTTAATGGATATTAATAACAGGTTTATCATGTTTATCATACTTACGTAAAAAGTGGAGAAATACCAACCAGATAAGTTCGTCAAGGAATGGTCATAAATCACGGGATGTATCAGTGCACGAGTGAATTGTGAAATATTTGCATCCTCTTTTGACTGTGTAGATAAAAATGACACTTCTAAGCATCAATTTAGGTAGGAATGGTCATAAGTCAGAGAATGTATCAATGCACAAGTGAGTTGTGAGATACTGGCCTCTCTTTTGACTGTGTCGATTAAAATGACACTTGTAAGCATCAATTTTTCCCACCCATCTTGAATGTAGTCGTTATTGCATCTAACAAGATTGCACTTCTTATGCACCACGTCACAACTAACATAATTGCACTTCTTATGCACCACGTCACAACTAACATAATCTTCATATATATGATGCAACTTTTTCTTACTCATTAGTGATTACAAATTCATGAATAATAAATTTTTTCATGAACATCCATGGAATTCTAAAATTCCACAATTTATTATATATTTTGATGAAATAACTGATTTAATATTATTATATTTTGTTTTAGTTTTTTAATTAAAATGTTAAAATAATTAATAATATTTTTTTTAGGAATTTAGATTCACTGACAGTTATAAACACCTTGTGGGATGACTTTGTGAACTATTTTTATGATTGTGCAAAAGAGAGGCTTATGCAGCTGGAAGAATAAGTTGTATATATAAACTAAAATGTTCACATCCATATGGTGGCCCTAACTAATAAGCTGGGGCTATTTAAAGAAGATGGGGACTCAAATTTATGTCCTCCTTCTATAGAGAAGTCTAGACAATGTTCTCAATCACTTATAAGTTATACTCTATCTATTTTCTTGTTAGTTAGTTCTTCTTCTTCACATCCTTATGATTCTTTGGATTCATATTTCAATGTAGATTCTTAATACTCATCTTTAGTATGATGACTAATATTCTAATGGTTGAAATGGTTTTGTAGATTATTTCGTTGATGTGCATTGGCTGGCATTTGTTAATTTTTCCTTTCCACTTCTTTTGATTTAGAATCAATTTCTATCCTTCCTTATGGACTATGTCCTCTCAGTATTATGCTTACATGGAAGGATCATTAATACTTATTCCATTGAAGAGTGCCATTTTATTTCATAAGTGAATGTATAGAAACTTCAAATACTTAAGTAGTACATATAGTTTCCTGGAACAGATATAAGAATTATCACCATCTTCCTAAACACAATGGTGTATTCTTGCACACTTTTCCTTTGCCTCTACTTGAAGTGATGCCAATGGAATTAATAGTCCTCTTGATAGCGTGTTAGCTCCTAATGGTGGTTTTAAATTCTTCCCATTTAGTTACTAATGAATAAATCTTTAGCCTAAGTGTCTCCATATGACTTTGTCATTACATTAGTGCATGAACCTCTAGTTTTAGCTAGGAAAAATGAAACTTCCTAGTCTTTAAGTATATGGATAGTAGCTTACACTTTTAGTTGTTATAATGATTGTTTCAATAGAAACATTAATCTAGCAATGATATTATTTGATGCTAAATTTCACTTCTATATGAAACAAGGGTTATGAACAAGTTATGACACTTGAATGTGGTTTCTCTTTCCCAGGCTCCTTTTTCTACCTACTTTTTGTTCTTCATTATTTCCCACATTTCACATCCAATCCAAATTCTGAGTTAGAGGAACAAACATCCCCAAAATTTCTAATCTTGTTCATCATATCCTCCATGAGGAGGTCTATGTTATGAGAGATATCAAAAAACGTCTCTTCAAACCTGACACATATGGAGGGTTTTTATGAATAAACTCATCTATCATGGCTAAAGTTATAGAACTACATCCTTAAGGAATTTACCAAATCTCACAATGTTAAATGAATACTATAAAGAATTTATAATATCATCTTTAAATTATCATGGATATTAAACTAGAATAGTTCATCACAATAGATTTTGTACTATGCTAAAATATTTTATTAAGTAGATTGATTTCCTTATATCTTATATTTATTTTCCTTAGCTTACTACTCCAATGAATGAAATAAGTGAAATATGAAAATGAAACTGTAAGAATGTAAGCGCACCAATGACACCAACAAACATAAGACGTATCTTATGGAAACCAAATCGCAGAAAACCCATAAGGAATGTAAGCATTACTTTATGCTCTCTTTTACTTAATTATAAAAATGAAAGTACAAAGGAATGAAAACTCACTATGGAGTTTTCTTTGATACTATGGCTTGAACGGTTGTAAAATATAGTTCCTCCTTTGTTATGCTCTCAAATACAACTTCTAGGTACTTTATTGTACTACAGAAAAGGTATAATGCTAAAATAATTGAAACCTCCCTCTTCCTAGTAGCCCAATATTTAAGATACCTTGATAACTAACTAGAATTATGACTTTCACATCATCAACCCTCAATTAGTGATAGGGATTTGGAACTTCTAGAATATTATTGAAATTCCAGACATCCCTATCCAAATACATGAATTATGGGCCTTAACATGGCATCCACTTAGTATCATGGTGTTTAAGAAGGTAATTCAAATTGTGGGAGGCATAATTTCCACAAATTAGCTCAAATTGTTGTGATTGCCACTTCATTAGAAAGTTCCCAGTGTCTAGAATAGTTTCTAGGCGATAAGATCTTTGATTTCAATTATTTAATACTAAATGTGCTAATTGATTCATAAATGTTTCTTTGAACGGCTTCAAATGTTAAGTCTCATAACTAAGACCTACCACTAGGATGGACGTTGTAAGTCAATTCCTGCCTTTTTTCCACCTAAAAATTACCAATGTAGATAAGAAACTACATAATAAACAATTATGGATCGAGCCCCAATGACTTACTTGCACCAACAATGGAGATTCTTTGAAATCTTTATCTACACAACTTTGTTTCAAATCTTCGCTAAAAACAAGGTAAGGAGAAGTGGTCTTCTAAATCCTTTGCTAGTTTTTTCTTGATTTCTTGTAATAATAGTAAAAAATATTACAATAATCAATTTTTTAATTATTCTTACATTTTCATTTGAATATTCATATTTTAATGAAAAATAATTTCAAACCTATGACTACATTTTCTAGCATGGCTATACCATCATCAAGTAACACCAAATCAAAATATTAGAATCTTTGTTAATGGGTATCAAGCATAGAGACGTGGTTTAATAGTACTATGTAATATACATGAGGTGTAAGCATTGTGCAATATTTCCGAATTTGTTTGGTAAATAATATATCACTCTACACTTTTTGAAAGTGATGTATACAAAACTTATAAAGAAAAATTCAAGGCTATTTGTGTAAGGTGTAAGTATTTTCTAATAAATTTGTTTTGTAAATAATATATAGGTGTAAGTATTTTCTACTATTTTAATTGGTTTTGTAAAATAATATATCACTCTGCACATTTTGAAAGCAATGTATACAAAATCTTCAAAGAAAATGGAACTTCCCTAGAATTAATATTCATGGCGCAAATTTTCAAGAATATTCAAGGCTATTATCTCTATTACTATTTTTAATTGGTTTTGAAAATAATATATCACTCTGCACATTTTCAAAGCAATGTATACAAAATCTTCAAAGAAAATGGAACTTCCCTGGCGTTCTAGAATTAATATTCATGGCACAAATTTTCAAGAATATTCAAGGCTATTATCTCTATTTCTAACTTTTGTTTTGCATTTCAAATATTTCGAAAATATCCAAGAACCATGCGTTCTATGAGATGTATGTATCTTCTCCAACCAAGGGTTGGAACATGACTAATTAACATTAAATTACAATAGGTTACTATATAGTCTAAATGGATTATTTCATTTTTGGTTGGGGATAAAGAATGGAACCTGCTTCGGTCAACATTAACATTAATTCTTTGTAGTTATTAGTCCCTGCCATCTGACAATGGCCAAGGACTATAGTAATCGAAAAGCAGGATGTTAGTATTAATTGAGCTGCTTGTTAGTATCCGTTCGTGGATTATAACGAAAGTTTTTAAATACATAATCATTTATCATCTTATTTGGCCTCTTCTCGAGGTGGGGAGGCAAAAACTTAGGTTATATGTATTTATGTTTTTGTTATCAGCTTAAGATCAGCTTAATGCTAGCATTAATGCTAAGCATTTAATGCTTGGGATTGGGATGTTCATGCATGCTTGGGATGATGTTCAATTGTCTTATTTTAGACAGACATTATTTTAGACAGACAGGTGGTCTGTTGGCTTGCATGAAGATGAGCGTGGCGAGATGCCAGGAGGAGAAGAGGGTTGCATGAAGATGTGTGTGGCCACAATCTCAGGTACATTCGAGCTGGGCAGTGGAGAGTTTGATAAGCAATAGCACGAGCTCTAATTCTTTCACCATCGATAGTGAAGTGGATCAATTGTTTTCTGCAACAACTATGGATACCGCAACAGCTATGGATACTGAATTGTTCACCATCGATAGTGAAGTGGATCAATTGTTTTCTGCAACAACTCTCTACAACTGGGCTGTAACGAAAGAAAGCCTTCTGAGGCTGGGCTGTAATGGGCTTAGCGCTGTAACAGGCTTACCTGTAACGAAAGAAAGCCATCTTGGGCAGGCAGGAGCCGTACTGAGCAGCGGGAGTATCCCATCCCTTTCTGTCACAAATCATATCTTGCCCCTTTTTCACCCGGTAAGTCTACTATTAAGGACTAATATGGGTTGTCCTTACTGCTGCCTTTTCCTCTTCTTCCTCTTTATTGTACCATTCCATCTCTGGCCAGTCTGCCTCCATCTCTGGCCTGTATTTCTGGTACTGTCTATTGTCTTTCCGGCCATAAGTCTTTTTTGGTCTCGCTTCTTTCTATACTCTTGAATGTTGTCATGTTCTTGGATTTGATTATGCTTTCCACCTTTTTCTTGAATTTGCGCTCCTACTTCCCGTATATTGATCTCCTAGAAACCATCTCCGCACACTTTTTACTGGAAAGAACCGACACACATAAGACATGAGAATGCATAATCATACTAATTCATATATATCGTATGATGTACATTGAAAGGATCATAGCCTGTTGTACATTTGGGTTTTGTCAGGGGATTCTAATTCTTTCTGTATTAGAAAAAATATGTATTATGTATTGAAGATTGGTCATATTCGTACCTTCTGCGTAACTTCACTACAAAACAACCCAACAATCAACAATTATTTTGCAATCATCTCTTTGAAAATTTCTCGGCTAAACAACAACCTGATACATGTTTCATACCCAATTCTATTTCTTTAGAAATGTTATCTTAGTTACACAATATATCATTTCAATATAGAGATTTCCATTCGTTATCCTTTATACTTGTATTTATCTTTAGTCACTTGCTACCTAGAATCGACCTTGCTAGCCCCTCCATATTGTATTTGCCCTGGCTGTTTGAGTCCCAATCAGCTGACACCTTGAGGCCTTCTATTTCTCCTCTTCTCTGCTCTCCGCAGCCTCAGAAATCAACATTCAATTAAAGAACATGTCACAGTCATCACAAATCTTCGCTGTGAAGCAGCAGAAAACGTATACGATAATAATACTAAAATAGTAAAGCAACATTCACCATCCATGGTCAGAATGAAAACTGACACAGTAAACAAGATATTACTTCTTGCCTGTTTAGCCCCTAAGGTTGAGTCAATGAATGGAGATAACAACACAAGTAAAAACAAAACCGCTATGTAGGCCATCGCTGCTTCCGCCTCGCCTGGTCACACAGAACTCTTACAAAAAGTTCTAAATGCATTGAATCTATATGCACGAGTATGATAATATATATGGATAGAGGCCGAGAATTCTGTTTTCGCCTCAATTGCTAAGAATATGGAAATTTTCATGCCAGATTACAAGTAATTTTCATGCCGGATTACAAGTATCTGATTTGAAAGCTGTATATTTCGAAATTGGTTCTACCTCAGACAGACATGTATGGTTCTCCAACAGCCCTAGATACATCCTTCGTTGTCTCAGAAAGGGGGTTCCTCGCTGCCACAGAGAATGAGTCCCTCACCTCCCTGCTGCCTCAGAGCATTGATCTGCTGTCTCAGGTTTCGCTATGACGCTTGCGTTACCCAACATATGTTTTACACAGGCCAACACATGTAATGTATGTGGCGAGTCTAGAGTGTATGATAATGGCACACACAAGCACGTGGCTTGCATGTAATGTAATGGTGTTGGCTAAATGTTTTTGAGTAAACTTATGCCCTTTCATTTTAACTTTACGTACAAAATATTTAAATTCTCTATGATCTAAACATGTAAAGGGTACACTGCCTCCGAATCCAATTCCTATTGTTAATTTTATATTTTAGATTTTAACATGCGTCCCTTTTCTAAAAGTTATATTTTTAATTATTATTAATTTAAATTTAATGATTATAAATTTTTGCAATAAACTTTATACCAACAATAATATTATACGCAAATAAGAAAATCTCATACAATGCAAGACATACGTTCTAGGCAGTGAAATCGATTATTTCAACAAAATTGTCACTAAAATTTTTTATTTAGTTTATTAAAATAAAAATATGACATTATTACAAATCTGATTTAGTGTACCAAATGCATAGTTTAATGGTAGAATTAGCATATCAGATTTGACGAAAGCACAACAGAGCATTATTGAATGCTACATGCCATGCTTGAATTTGCCCTTTATTCAAAGTTGAAAAATAAAGGAACGGAAGGAACAACCATCGCTTCTCTAGAAAGCGAAAATACACCAACAACCGATTAATCTTGTATTGGTTAGCTACAGTGGACTAGTATTTCTTGATTTTGCTTATTAATTTTAAGCTGTATTTGACTGGTCAGTGGATTGATATAGATTTACAATGACTGATCGTTGTTCGTTGTGAAATTTTGCCAAAAACAAGCAAAAATATTGTTTGCTTTCCTATGTATTCATGGACAGATGATCAAGTGTCACTTGTGAGATGTGCAAGTGGAACTTGATGAGTCAATCTCACTTCTGTTGAATTGTGAGTTCAAGGTAGACTCAGAAGAGTTGGCTTCACTTGCTTTTCTCAAAGAGCAGGGTTGACTCAGATTGGAAGAGTCGGGTATCACAGAAAGCTGGGTGTTTTCATCTATTTTAAATTCCCTGATTTCTTGTTCAACATCTGACCATTTTCTTCAGATTGGATTTGGGATGTCTCTGAAGCTGCTGCTTCCATTCTATTAAGTGTTCCCGTATGTTTGCTAGCAGCCACCTACATTTGTATCTTACAACTTTTGCTTCATCAGTCAGTTTATTCCACGAGTCTCCAATCATTTTGCTGATCTCCCTATCCTTGCCCGGATGCAATTCTTTCAATTTTGTATGTTGCTCAGTAAAGGAAAAATTGTAAGCACTCCTATTTGGCGGTCGTGATCCCTCTTTTTCATTTCATCCTTCCTCCTATGACCTCGACGAGGAGGAACCCCTGAAGATGTATCCCCATTATCAGAATTGTTCATGCAATTAACTGTAGCTGGCAAATGCTTAAAAACAGAGTTCTCTTGCTCTAGCTTCTTCTCAGCATCTAGTACGGTTTTCGTGATTCTCCCACTCAATGCAGCTACAGGTGCATTCTCAGGCTCAACTTAATGCAGGGACTTGCTACCTCGCAGCTCATCTTGTTTTATATAGCTATACCCATTATTCTACCAAGAATATACGAAGCATGTAAAATGTTTGAACTTAATATTCTAATGGTTATGGAAGAGGATTTGATATTGCGTGTCATTTAACATCAACATGGAAATACCAACAATCCACTTTATATCATGTGTGTAATTTTTTCCCCAAACCGCTATCAAAATAATCTATTCTAAGGCGGTAACAACATTTGGATGAAGATATGGAATATGGAGTTACTGATATGAGTCGTTATTATAATTATTTTCATTCGCAAAAGAAAGTAATTAGGAACCTATTGTAATTAATCTCCCAAAATGACAAGCTTTGTCTAGACATTTGGGGACCATAGGGAGAGATTGGATTGCAATGTAAGCCTACCAAGATTGGCCGAACTGGAGTGACCGGATAGCGGAATCATGAAAAAGCCTATTCGGATTTACAAACCAAAACATTTATGTTGACCTATTATCTATTCTTATAAAAGAAATTATTTTACTTGCACGATATTTCTAATATTGAACTTTAATACTATGGTTTAATTAATTACCATAAAACCTTAGATCATATTTGCAAGCCCTAATCCAATATTTATCCCCTTACATCACTAAACACATAAAAAGAATATATACTCCCTGATTATCCAAGAACCAAATACAAACGATTTACTGTTGGAATTTAATTCCAACTGCAATAATGAATAGCTGGACAAGAATTTAATTTGCAATAAATACTCCAGGCTGTTTGATGCCGCAAAGTCGCCTTTGATATTTTTGCACATAAATGTGCATTAAACTCACAGAATTGATTTCCCCTGCAGACAACCGACTTGTTTTTTGATAAAAGCATTACCGCCTTGCTACATTACATACAGAGATAGGCATTAGAAGATATTTTGTAATATTATATTGTTTTAATCAGATATGTTTTAGCATATAAATACCACACAGCAGTTATGTTTTAAGGTTAGCAGCTGAAGAATCATACAGAGCAGAGGAGAGCACGCAGCAGCGTGAAGAAAATACTTCCAGAACAGAGAAACACACAACAGTGCACAACAGAGTAGATGCAACAGCGTAGCAAAGAACAGCAAGGGAAAAATGCACAACAGTGCAGATATTTTGAATGTAATTTGTTTTATAGTTGTTTGCTGAGAGAGAGGGACGAACCTGTAACAGTTAGTTCTATTTTTAATAAATACAAGTTATTTTTTCCTGTTGTTGTTACACCGTCACTGTTGCTGTTACACCAGTTCCACCGTTGCTGCAACACCAAACTGCGTTGCTGCAACACCATTTCCAGTAAACGTTTTTCAGCTTTCTAAAAAAAACAGAGTGTTAAAACAGAGTATTTTTCTTGTCTATCTGTTATGAAATTTATCAGAAAATTTCAACATGGTATCAGAGCTGGTCTAGGCACTCAGTGAGTCAAAAACAGAGATTGTTTTTTACTGTAGGAGCTGTAAGAAGTTTGTTGAGCAGAATTTTTTCCAGCAGAGAAAGTTTTTGCTTGTTTTCATTTTACAGTCAGTATCTCTTCTTTACCAATACAGGTTAAGATGGCAGATGCTGGAACAGGTTTGACAAATTCCCAACTGCCACAGTTTAATGGAAAAAATCACAGTTATTGGTCCATAACAATGAAAGCATTGTTTGCTTCTAAAGGACTATGGGAGCTAGTTGAAACTGGCTATGCTGAACCTGCAGATGCAACAACACTGGCTGCTTTGACAGTAGCAGAGAGAGACCAGTTGAAAGGCGACAGAAAGAAGGATGCCAAAGCCCTCTTTTTCCTCTTCCAATCAGTACATGAAAGTGTTTTTCTGCAGATTGCTGCAGCAAAAAAATCTAAGGAGGCATGGGATATTCTCAAAACTGCCTATCAAGGCATGGAGAAGGTGAAGACTGCAAAGTTGCAGATGCTGAGGAGAGACTTTGAAAATCTCAGCCTGAAGGAATCTGATACAATAGATTCATTCTTCACTCAGGTTATTGGCTTGATAACCCAAATAAGATCTCATGGTGAGATTCTTGAAGATAGAAGGATTGTAGAGAAAATCTTGAGATGTTTACCCTCAAGGTTTGAATCTATTGTGGTAGCAATAGAAGAAACAAAATATCTCTCACAGTTCACGGTAGATGAGCTGAGTGCTTCACTTTTGTCTCATGAACACAGACTGAGTAGAGGAACAGATTCCTCATTTGAGCAAGCATTCAAGACTCAGATGTCTTTTGGCCAAAGAAGAGGTCGAGGCAGAGCAAATAACAAAGGTCCTGGAAGAAGCCAAAACAGAGGCAGAAATTATCCTGCTAGCACAAGCGGAAGGAGCTGCAATCAAAACCAAGCTGAAGGTTCAAGCAAACAACAAGCTCATGGACAAAGGTATGACAAATCCCAAGTCCAATGTCATTATTGTAAGAAATATGGGCACTATGCCAATGAATGTAGGAAAAAACAAAGTGACATGAATAATAGGCAGAATGCTAATTTTGCAAATGAAGAAGATAAGAACCCAAAGAATGTGCTATTAACATGTAACATAGCACAAGACAAACAAGAAGATTTTTGGTTCTTAGACTCAGGTTGTAGTAATCACATGACTGGAAATATTGCAATGTTTGCCAATCTGGATGAAAATGTGAAATCTGAGGTAACAATAGGGACTGATAATAAAATATCTGTCAAGGGTAAGGGCAGAGTCAGTATCCGAGAAAAAAATGGAGAACAGATGATTGTGCCAGAGGTATACTATGTACCTGGTCTGAAATGTAATCTTTTGAGCATTGGACAGCTCATTGACAAAGGTTACAACGTGTTCTTCAAAGATGATACCTGTATTATCAGAGACATACTTCCAAGTAAGAAGATCATTGCACAGGTGCAGATGACCAGCAATAACATGTTTCCTCTCAAACTCAGGGCAGATTTGAAGGAAGGAAGAACTATTGCGGCTGTAACACAAGAAGTCTTTCAGGAACAAGTGAAAGATGAGAATTGGTTGTGGCATTTGAGATTTGGACATCTCAATTTCGGAGGCTTGAATCTGTTGCACAGAAAGGGAATGGTAAAGGGATTGCCGTTGATTGAGAAACCAGACAGCCTTTGTGAAGGCTGCATTTTGGGCAAGCAACACAAAGAAAGCTTTCCAGCAGGAAAGAGTATAAGGGCAAAAGCACCCTTGGAAATTGTTCACTCTGATGTGTGCGGACTGATGCAAATACCATCATTTGTCGGAAATAAATATGTTTTGACTTTTATTTATGATTACACCAGAAAGACATGGGTGTATATGCTGAAACAGAAGAGTGAAGTGTTTGAGAAATTCCGCCACTTCAAAACTCTTGTTGAAAAGCTATGTGGGCATTATATCAAAGTTCTCAGAACAAATAGAGGAGGAGAGTACATCTCCCAAGACTTTCTGCGTTTTTGCAGAGAGAATGGCATACAAAAGCAGTTCACCACAAGGTATACACCTCAGCAAAACGGCGTTGCTGAAAGAAAGAATAGGACCATTCTTGACATGGTCAGAAGTATGCTGAAGGCAAAACACTTACCGCATGAGTATTGGGCAGAAGCTGTTACTTGCGCAGTTTACATCTTGAATAGATGCCCAACTAAAGCTGTCATGAACAGAATACAAGAAGAGGCATGGAGTGGTCAAAAACAAACTGTCACTCACATGAGAGTATTCGGTTGTGTAGCATATGCACATGTACCGGATCAGCTAAGGCAAAAGCTTGATAGTAAGGGGGAGAAGTGTGTCTTTATTGGCTATTGTGATGAGTCAAAAGCATACAAACTCTATAATCCATCCACCAAGAAATTAATAATAAGTAGAGATGTGCAGTTCATTGAAGATGAAGCTTGGGATGGAAGCTTGGAAAAAATAGTGAATGTGAAGACAATTGTGTCTCATGAAGAACAAGAGGAAGGGACAGCAGCAAATAATCGTTCCTTGGTGGCTCCTCCTACACAACAGCAAGTACAACAAACCACCCCACAAGCTGGAATTCGAACAGCCTTGAGAAGTCAAGGAAGAACAATTGCTGTTACACCACAAACAGCTGTTGCTGAAACACCACATGGATCAGATATACCCTCAAGTTCGGATGGAACTCCAAGCACACCAAGAAGACCAAGATTCAGAAATCTAAATGATATTTATGAACAAGGAGAGGTAAGTAACAATACCGGTCTGAATTCATTATTCGCTTTGTATTGTCATATTGATGACCCAATCCATTTTGAATATGCTGTAAATGAAGATAAATGGATTGAAGCAATGAATGAAGAAATTGGTGCAATTGAGAAGAGTAAAACATGGGAGTTAGTGGATCTCCCTGAAGGCAAAGATGCCATTGGAGTTAAGTAGGTCTATAAGACCAAAAGCAATGCTGAAGGTAAGACTGATAGGCACAAAGCAAGACTTGTTGTGAAAGGCTACAAGCAGCAACAAGGCAAAGACTATGATGAAACCTTTGCACTAGTAGCAAGGATGGAAACAGTGAGAACAATGTTGTCTATTGCAGCACAACACAAATGGAAGATTTATCAGATGGATGTTAAATCTGCATTCCTGAATGGAGTGTTAAAAGAAGAGGTTTATGTTGATAAACCTTCGGGCTATGAAGTTGAAAGCCAAGAGCATAAAGTTTGTAAACTGAAGAAGGCTCTATATGGGCTGAAGCAAGCTCCAAGAGCATGGTACAGCAGAATTGATGCTTATCTGATTGAGAATGGGTTTAATAAGTGTGATGGTGAACCCACACTCTACATAAAACAGAATGACGGTAAGATATAAGGATGGACAAATAACCCCAAAAGGCCTCATACCTAGACTGATCACTGTTATTTGTCCATCCTTATTTGATCACTGACACATATGGAGGGTTTTTATGAATAAACACATCTACCATGGCTAAAGTTCTGGAACTACGTCCTTAAGGCAATTACCAAATCTCACAATGTTGCATGAGTACTATAAAGAATTTATAATATCATCTTTAAATTATCATGGATATTCAACTAGAATAGTTCATCACAATAGATTTTGTACTATGCTAAAATATTTTATTAAGTAGGTTCATTTCCTTATATCTTATTTTTATTTTCCTTAGCTTACTACTCCAATGAATGAAATAATTGAAATATGAAAATGAAAGTGTAAGAATGTAAGCACACCATCGACACAAATAAACATAAGACGTATCATATGGAAACCAATTGGGAGAAAACCCATAAGGAAGGTAAGCATTACTTTATGCTCTCTTTTCCTTAATTATCAAAATGAAAGTACAAAGGAATGGCAACTCACTATGGAGTTTTCTTTGATACTATGGCTTGAATGGTTGTAAAATATAGCTCCTCCTTTGTTATGCTCTCAAATACAGCTTCTAGGTACTTTCTTGTACTACAGAAAAAGTATAATGCTAAAATAATTGAAACCTCCCTCTTCCTAGTAGCCCAATATTTAGGATACCTTGATAACTAACTAGAGTTATGAATTATGACTTTCATATCGTCAACCCTCAATTAGTGATAGGGATTTGGAACTTCTAAAATATTATTGAAATTCCACACATCACTATCCAAATACATGAATTATGGGCCTTAACATGGCGTCCACTTGGTATCATGGTGTTTAAGAAGGTAATTGAAATTGTGGGAGGCATAATTTCCAGAAATTAGCTCAAATTGTTGTGATTGTCACTTCATTAGAAAGTTCCCAGTGTCTAGAATAGTTTCTAGGCAATAAGATCTTTGATTCCAATTATTTAATTCTAAATGTGCTAATTGATTCATAAATGTTTCTTTGAACGAATTCAAATGCTAAGTCTCATAACTAAGACCTACCACTAGGATGGACGTTGTAAGTCAGTTCCTGCCATTTTTCCACCTAAAAAATACCAATGTAGATAAGAAACTACATAATAAACCATTATGAATCAAGCTCCAATGACTTACTTGCACCAACAATAGAGATTGTCTGAAACCTTTATCTACACACCTTTGTTTCAAATCTCCACTAAAAACAAGGTAAGGAGAAATGGTCTTCTAAATCCTTTGCTAGTTTTTTCTTGTTTCCTTGTAATAATAGTAAAATATATTACAATAAACATTTTTTAAATTATTCTCTCATTTTCATTTTGAATATTCATATTTTAATGAAGAATAATTTCAAACCTATAACTACATTTTGTAGCATGGCTATACTATCATCAAGTAACACCAAATCAAAATATTAACAAAGAGAGACGTGGTTTAATAGTACTATGTAATATACATGAGGTGTAAGTATTGTGTAATATTTCCGAATTTGTTTGGTAAATAATATATCACTCTTCACTTTTTGAAAGTGATGTATACAAAACTTTTAAAGAAGAATTCAAGGCTATTTGTTTAATGTGTAAGTATTTTCTAATATTTTTGAATTTGTTTTGTAAATAATATATCGGTGTAAGTATTTTCTACTATTTTTGAATTTGTTTTGTAAATAATATATCGGTGCAAGTATTTTCTACTATTTTTTAATTTGTTTGGTAAATAATATATCACTCTGCACTTTTTGAAAGCAATGTATACAAAATCATTAAAGAAAATGGAACTTCCCTGGCGTTATAGAATTAATATTCACGGCACAAATTCTCAAGAATATTCAAGGCTATTGTCTCTATATCTAACTTTTGTTTTCCGTTTCAAATATTTCGAAAATATCCAAAGAACCTTGCGCTCTATGAGATGTATGTATCTTCTCCAACCAAGGGTTGGAACATGACTAATTAACATTAAATTACAATAGGTTACTGTATAGTCTAAGTGGATTATCTGATTCTTGGTTGGGGATAAAGAATGGAACGTGCTTCGGTCAACATTAACATTAATTCTTTGTAGTTATTTTATATAGTTATACCCATTGTTCTACCAAGAATATACGAAGCATGTAAAATGTTTTAGGTTAATATTCTAACGGTTATGGACGAGGATTTGATACTGCGTGTCATTTAACATCAACATGGAAATACCAACAATATATGATGTCTGTAGATTTTTTCCCGAACCGCTATCAAAATAATCTATTCTAAGGCGGTAACAACGTTTGGATGAAGATATGGAATACTGAGTTACTGATATGAGACATTATTATGATTATTTTCATTCGAAAAAGAAAGTAATTAGGAACATATTGTAATTAATCTCCCAAAATGAGAAGCTTTGTCTAGACATTTGGTGGCCATATGGAGACAATGGATTGCAATGTAAGCCTACCTAGATTGGCCCAACTGGAGTGATCGGATAGTGGAATCATGAAAAAGCCTATTTGGATTCATAAACCAAAACATTTATGTTGACCTTTTATCTATTCTTATTCCATTGACGTAGATAGCTCAATGCACTCCCTGCAAAAGTGTTACCAGCCAACATTTACTTCGTAACTCTAATTTATATAGGTTAGGTATTGTATTTGCATAACTCTATTTTATATAGGTTAGGAACTATATTTGAATTATCATTGTTAATTTTAGTGATTTTGCAGCACCTCGACTTTGACTTCAAAATAGAAATGGATATTTGTGTATATGATGAATAATCTAGGTTCAAATGATGTAATATATTAACATTGTTTATTGAAATAAATACAATGGAATACATTATTAATTAAAGAAAGACATCATTAACTAAGTAAAAGGTAGGGTTGATTCTAGAGGAGAGGGGAAAAAGGGGTTTTAAGGGGAAAGAAGGACATGAAATATGTAAAAGGAGAGGAGACAAAAAGGTTCTAAGGGGAAATCGAACCTATCCAGAATCACTTGTCATTTTCTATAAAAATAAATTTGAGTTATCAAGCACAATAATTAAATGTAATATGTGTGAGGGTGGTGCAGGAAAAGTCATCTCATTTAGTTATTAAAATATGGAGAAAAATACAATTATGTAAGAGGTCAATGTGATGGCGATGTCACTTAGCCATGATAGCAGTTATTTAGTAAAATCATTAGTGAAGCAAGCACGGACAAGAAGGAGAAGCAAATTCAAGTAGAAAAGTAGTAGTTCTTAGAAAATACTTTCTTAGTTGTAGAAATTGAAGAAAAAATATATTTAGTGCTACGAAAGAGTAGATATATATGAAGGACATTGATCTTGCTAAAACTCAAATTTATGTGGAGAAAGATGATTTTATGCTTATGAGTGATTTCTATTGAAAAAATATTTGATCATGTGTAAATATTAGTTGAAAGAAATATGTTTGCAACCAATTTCCTAGATCCTTCAATTAACAGTTTCTTGGTTAGTCTATAGTATAGCCCTAAAGGGGATGGAGATTTTCTAAGGTACTAAAGTGAAATGAAGTAAATCTAATTCTTTGGGTTCTGTAGACTAATGAGAGAAAGATGTAAGTAGTAAGATATGTTGTAGGAGTCAATTGAGTGTCTTTTATTCAATATTAGTCCTTTTACGTGATTTGTAGCTACTTGCAAAAGTTTTTTTTACTCAAAACTATAACAGTGACTTATTATAAGAAAATTATGCAATAACAATTACAACAAGGTAAAACATCTAACATCTATATCATGTTATATAAACATTTATAAAAATCACTTTATTATCAATACCTTTATTTATAAAATAATGCCATGCCTAAATGTTGTGTTTAAAAAAAATACTAATGTGCATGCAAGAATCAATTGTATTCACGATAGAATCAATTGTATTCACGATTTTTTAAAATTATGTTAGTTGCAACACAAACATAGATATGAAGTGTTGTACCAAGTTATTTTCATGGTAATATGGTATAGGGGATCATTTTACTATAAGTTGTAATATTAATATCAATATTAAAATTTATGATATAATAATAATGATAATATCTAGTTCCATAAATTTTGGAAAAAATTTATATGGAATGTGTTAATTATACCACCTAAATTTCTTGGTATTACAGCCATATTGTCAATATTCAATATACGAGTGCGTATCTCAAGTATAGAATCTTTTAAACAGCAATCACGAAATTATTAAAAAGGAGAGGAGTAACAAACGGACTCAGATTCACGAAGTCGTGTCGTGGTTTACCTTATTCCCGCTATGAGTGGCTAGGTTAAAACGGAGACCGATAAAATCAAATCATATATTGATTAACCTTTCATTTAATACCAATTATAATAATTTTCATAACCAACTGAAAAAGATAGACATAGGAGTTTATTTTCAGTTTTAGCTTTTCTCGGTTTAGTAACAATAATGAATTCACTAGAGTAGCAATGTCCCTCATTGGAAGTTTTTTTTTTTCCCCTCCCCCGATAATGATAATGATAATGATGCATACGAAGTTAATTGCAGGATACAAAAATACATACATTTTGGATGTATTTTTATATTTGTATTTATATAGGATAGTTTTTCAATACTAAAATTAGCATAGATTTATTCTAACCACGGATTTAATATGAGTAGAGATGGATCAAATTTTTTGAAGTGCAAATTCATTTTAGAGCGCAAAAATAAATGTGTAATATTTTATTGTTTAAATTGTATTTTTGAATGTTTTAGAGATTACATAATATGCGCATTGAATTATTTTATCAACACTAGATTTTTTGTTATTAATATATTTTTAAGTATAAGCACTGGTTTTTTTTGTTATTAATATATATTTATTTTTTATTACAACCAACATTATTTTTCTATTTAGAAAATATTTTATTTTTATTTTAAGATGGAGGAACATACTTACACATCACCTTCACAATGGGTTGTAGAATGAGCTTCTCAGCTCAATTAATGTTGAATTACCTCATATAGATATTATTATGTCAAATATGTTCACTTAAAAATATATAATGACCACGGAAACTTGGAAAGTGGGTTTCCTTTACACTTTCACGTAGATGACCTCAGGGATCTCATAGAGATCCTATAATTGGATGGTATGCCCGAGTGGCAGAGGAGAATCTTGATTCCCCGATGTGGTGAGAGAGGGAAAATGGAGTGGTCAAGGCCTTCGAGCCCACTACACTTGACATGGTTGTAATGAATTACATTAAAGGGAGGCATGGATGCAAAGGGTGAGATTCTAAAAATTTCTTGTTTGGGTTGTAGCATGTCAAAGATGATGTGCAAAGGTCATGTTGGTATCAACTTTTTTGTGGGTCAATTTGTTCATCATGTCATCAAGGAGTTTATCTGAGCTATTATGGCATCTAGATGTAGCTAACTAGGGAGGAAGGGAGACCAGGAAGAAGTCTTTTAAGTGTAAAATGGTTGATGGTAACATAGATATTTGTTTCATATTCAAAGAAGCTCCCTCAGATTATTGCCACTCCTATGCTATTAATAAACTGCAGTGGGGACCTCTAGCTATAGAGAGGAGGAAACCCTTAATACTCTTTTGGTGGTCATTCACTTTGTGGCTTCTTTCTTATCATATTAATGATTAGACGAAAGTTGTTTTCTACCAAAAGTTGAGATCTTTTAGATATTGCATGGAATTTTTTTGGTTTAATTGTTATTAGGAAACTTGTGAGTTGGGAAAATGTTTAGTGGAAGGGATCTTTTTTGTTTTTTCTTCCATATGAGGGTTAGTCTGGAGTTTGGTTGTGAAAGTCTATGAGTCGATGTGGAGTCTAGTTTTGAGAGTCTGTTGGGAAATTTTATGTCCTCTTGTTCTGCTAGTTACCTGTGTTGAAATGACCTCCACCAAGCTACTTTGCAAGTGGATTAAGCCTATCACTATGGCTAGTAATTTAGTTTTTGTCCACGGTTTAAAATGGAGTAAATTACAATGATATTCTACCATACTTATTGCACCCAATATTTATTAACAATTGCAACTATATTGTGAATGTTCACTTTAAAGTTATTGTGGAAAAACCTTATCTGTTTCTATACTACCCATTATTCTCTAGGTGTCTTATTGAGGGCACAGTTCATCACGATAATCATCTTGGTGTCAGGTTGATTGCAAGCATGTTTTGGGAAGTTATCTCACCTCTCCTTTAGAGCTCAAAGAAAATTGATATAATTATTGTAGTGGTGTATTATTTGGTTATCTTGTCTATTTTTCAATCTTCTATAGTAGGGGTTACACAAGATTTCGTAGTGTGGTGTGGCAAAGATAGGACTAGTTGGCATAGAGGTGATTTCTCTGGGGTGGGAAAAATCACTAGGGCTTGTGAAACAAATGGGGTTTCCTCTTGTTTAGTAGTTCACTTTTGTTGCAAATAATTATATAGTAACAGAGGATGAGGTGTTCCATATTTTGGCATGGAGGTTATGACTTGCAAGGTACGAATTGTAACCAAAGTAATGTTAATGATGTCGCTAGCACTTCCCAATAGAATATTCTAGATGATATCTAGACCGAGTTGCATCATCTAGAAAACATGGATGTTAAGGACCATTATGAATTATCCAACCTTGAGTTATTGGAGGAATTTGGTCAACTAGTTACATATCTTGGTCACACTAAAGGATGACACAAACAATACCTCTACGCTTGGCTCCTATACTAGAAAATAAAGACTTTAATGGAATGGATTGTCATGGAATGATAATTTGACCAATATTACATATTTTCCCACTTGGCAGATGTGAAACAAGAACAATGCAACATGCGTTTTCATATGGAGTAAACATATTCTCGTTTGGCATGGATTAAGAAGCATATCCCATGCCTCGCGTCATCACCAATACCACTAGGTTCTAGTGTAGGGAACCTTGAACCTATCAAATCTTCTGACTGATCTGGATATATGTTAGTGTCTAGTTGTTTTTGTTATGATAGTTTGGTAGCATCTTTTGTAGAACTTTTGAGGATGATTATGTTTCAATGTTGGACTTGTTACTTTGCAGACACATGGCCAAAAATATTTGGTTTCCTATTGAGCATGTTGAGGCCACCTATTATGGTAATGTATAGAAAAACATAAAATATAGATATAATTTTTTTTCAATTAACAGAATAATCGTGCCAACTTATAAAAATATACATATATAATGACTAAAAATAAAGTTTCGCTATTTAATGGAATATGAATTATGTTAGAGTGGTGGTGAAATAAATTTATAAAAAGATAATAATATATTAATTAAAATTAATTCAATCTTTATGTTCTGAAACCAAATATATTCACAAGTAAAAATAAAATCCTGCAAGTGATGTTTTAGTTTCATTTTCTTTCATATACTTTGTAACTATTATATCACTTTGTGACATCTAGAATCAATGAGGAGGTATTAGGTCGTCTATATGATTTTTTTTTTTTGGGTTTTTACAAATTTACATTGGTTTTGTATATACATTTTTAGTCAACACCATTCGACCATTGTGTCCTGGCTCCAATACCCAAGGGATGAGGATACCTGATTTCCATTCCCGTTAGCATTGGTCTAATCTCATCCGTCAGTTCGGCTCTCAAGGCATTGTCTTCTGTTCATCTCACTGGTGCAGTTTCTGAAACAACTTATAAGAATTTTGTAATATTTGATCCTCAAACCCAATTGGCCTTACGACAGCCTGAGCTCTCTTGGCCACACATTTGGAACGTTTTTGTATATCGGGAGAGAAAACACCCCTTTCATGATAAGGAAAAGGTTGCAACAGTTTGGGAAACAACTTAACGGACACTCCTTTCCACGACTCCCAAGTATCGTGGTCCTTTCACTGGCCAACCAAGTAAATGAAACGACCAATTTTTTTCATAAAGGATAAAAAGATTTAAAGAAATTAATCAATATTTAAAATTATATGTATACACATTAGAATTGAATTATAGATCCATAGTAAAATATTTTAATTAAGTTACAGGTAAACGTTTTTATAAATAAGTATATAGAACAGAATAGTCGATAAAAATATTTTCAAATTATCCTATTTTCACCAAATTTATTGAAAATTATAAGTACAAACTATACCATTAAGATATTCCCGGATAACAAAATCGTGATACATCTTTTTTCTAATTTCTAACTTGGCAGTGAACTTTCCACATCTTAAAACATCCGAAACTTATTTATAAGTTATTTAATTAAACATCCGAAACTTATTTATAACTTATTTAATTATAAATAAGAAGGATAGGTAAGGGAGGAATTGCTCAGATGATTAAAAGTTATTGGAATCTGGGTAAAAAATTTCAAAATTTTTTAAGTGAAGTTAAAATTTTATTGAAAATTATAATTACAAACTATATCATTAAGATATTCCAGGATAACAAAATTGTGATACATCTTTTTTCTAATTTCTAACTTGGCAGTGAACTTTCCACATCTTAAAACATCCGAAACTTATTTATAACTTATTTAATTATAAATAAGAAGGATAGGTAAGAGAGGAATTGCTCAAATGATTAAAAGTTATTGGAATCTGGGTAAAAAATTTCAAAATTTTTTGAGTAACAATATTTGAATCATGTTTTTTTATGGTTAAAATAAATTTAGTACCATCAAATTTTTGGGATACCCAAAATCTTGAAATTTAAGCACGGTAACCTAAATTCATATTTTATCAAAATCCTATCCGGATTTTCATAATTTTCCCAAAAAGACAGTCTGTATGGAATACTGCCATTATAAATGTCACATCACAGAATGGATATTAGACTTTATCATATAGCTGCTGTAAAATGCTAAATAATAACGTCGCGTCGTGCCTTCGCCATTATGTCTTATTTTCCAACAAACCCATTGTTACCCAACTTGTACATTGGAATTCGGAAGTCTTCTCTCACCGACTCCTCTCACCTACAACTACAGCCTCATCTCATTTGATCCTCCTACAGCTGCAGCCTCATCTCATTTGATTTGAGAAGACTCGAGCGGTTAGACGTAGCAAGCAATGACAAATTCCCTCCTTCGAAGCTACCAACTACAAGAGGCAGATTCAAAGTCATCAGGAGATGTTTCAACAAGTAAAGTGGGTAACAGGCCACCTGTAGCCCCTTCAGAAAATCACATCACCTTCATGATTACATTGACAGAGATTCCCTCAACAATGAAATCAAGATTATGCAATATGTCGCATCTCACTCTCCAGTGGTTGCCCTTCACGAGGCTTATGAGGATGACGAGTATGTTCATCTCGTAATGGAGATGTGATCGGGCAGAGATATGTTCGAGACAATTATTAGAAGGAAGAATAAAGTACCATTCTTTGAAGAGGAGGCCGCCACCATATTTAGAAAGAATCCGCAGAGCTCAACCGTGGATGTTTTTTTTAACAAACTCTAGCATGTGAATAAATTTGCAGAGAATAGATTCATGCTTGGCAAGTAAAGAAGTGTTCTTATTTGAAAACGATGTTGATCTATCCATAAAATTTCCATGCATTGTGAAAGGATTATTTCATCGCTCATTTGTGTTACAAGCCTTGTATTCAATTGTCAAATCTTTGGAAACAAATCATGCATTTTGGATTTCTAAATGTTTATGTTACACGGATGAAGGCGTTGGAGGTAGAAATGCCAAATCCATTAAAGGCAACTGGCACCACTAAAAAGGGAAATAGATACAGTAATAAAATCAACATGGAGTAATTTGGAATCTTCCATGGATAAGTGTTGCATTCTTCAACGTCACAATTTAGAACTGTCTGGCACATAAATACCATATCATTTGATGAAACAGTCTACCCCGACCTTCAACATCTCCTCCTTAGCCCTGTAATGTTCGGGTGAATGTTGGGAGATTGACAATTGCACCTATAAAATTGGAATTATATTACTATGATAAATTGAGAAATACAAAAGTGCTTTCTAGCCTTTCAAAACTGCAATCTATGTGTATTAGAGATTGGAAAGAATAGAAAGATCCGTCTATTGGAAAATTACTCCTAACCATCGCATTAAACAACTGACAACAACCATTTTCAGAAAGTACGCAAGTAGATCAAGCATATAGTCTTTTGTAACAGGGAGCAGATTTTGTTTTTCAGTTGAAGGAATGTTAAGTTAATGCTTTACAGTCCATAAGGACGAGTTCTTCATTCCAGCGTGCAAGACATCCTACCTGTAGCACTTCAAATATTTAAGAACAAATTAATTTTATGAAGATGCCCGCAATACCTTGTTTTTATTTTTTTTCTTGTCCCGAAAAGATAAGTGCATTGCACAAGTCATATGAAGTTTCGAAATTTTATGGATTACCTTAATAGCATGAGTCTTTGAGTTTTAGTTGTTCATAATTTTTTTTCTAGGAGTTGACGGTCTGCACACATGAGGAGAAAAAAATAATGGAGCAAATTGCAGAGAGTTGGTTGTTACAGTGTGTTACAAAACAAAACCATATCATAGTTTGGTTGTTACAGTGTGTTACAACACAAAACCAGAGAGTTGGTTGTTACAATGTGTTACAACACAAAAACAGAAAGCAGTTAAAGTGTGTAAATTTTATTTTTCACCAAGTTAAAGTCTCAGTTTTAACTTTGTAATAGTTTTTTCCACAAAGTATTTTTGGTTGCAAGCTCAATCAGAGAGTCATATTTTTAGTTTTACTGTGCATCCCCTGTTTTAGTTTTTTTATATGATATTGTTTCTCTATTTTACTCTATTGTTATTGTGTGTTGTTACTCTGCATAAATTTTCTGGGTTTTTCTTCTCTTCCTCAAATAAACGGTGGTATACCGTATCACAACAGGCTAAAGGAGTAAAAGAACAAGTTTTTAGCAGGAGTAAGTGGTTGATTTGGAGGAAAAATTTTGGGAGCATATTTACCAGCGAGAAGTAATTTTTAAGTCCTAAAGATGATAGCAAAATCAAGCACAAACTTTACCAACCCTCAAATACCTCAATTCAATGGAAAAAATTATGACTATTGGGTTATCATAATGAAAACCTTGTTTTCTTTTCAGGATATTTGGGATTTGGTGGAGAATGGGTTCCCAAAACCAGCAGATGGAGCAACATACAATGCTACAATGCTTTGACACAAGTATAAAATGATTTGTTGAGAGACAATATGAATAAGGACTCCAAATCCCTCTTTTACATTTTTCAAGTAGTTCATGAGAGCATATTTAAAATGATTGTAGCAGCAACAATGTCTAAACAAGCATGACATATTCTCTAGACAACCTATCAAGGCATGACAAAAGTGAAGACAAAAAGCTACCAATGTTAATGAGAGAATTTGAGACAATTTGCATCAAGGATTCTAAGAATAGAGATTCATTTTTCACACAAGTTATTGGATTGGTTACTCAAATCAAGTTTCATGGTAAGACACTTGAGAAAACTTTAAGAAGGTTTCCATCAAGATTTGACCTTATTGTTGTGACCATAGAGGAGACAAAGTATTGCTCACAATTTTTAGTGGATGAGCTTCATGCATCATTGATTTATCATGAACATAGATTGAATAGAGCAACAAACTCCTCATTCAAGCATGCCTTCAAGACACAAATTTCCATTGGTCAAGGTGGAGGAAGAGGTATATAAAATGATAGAGGAAGAGCCATAAGTCTACACAAAGGTGGAAGAGGTAGCCCTTCAATCTCAAGTGGAAGAGGTAGCAATCAAAATCAAAATCAAATCCCAAGCAAAAATTAAGCACAAATTCAAAGGTATGATAAATATCATTTTCACTGTCATTATTGTAAGAAGTATCGACCTTATGCAAATGAGTGTAGAAAGAAACAACATGATATTAGTGACAAACCAAATGCAAATTTCACAAAGAAAAATCTGAACCAAGACAACATGTTTTTAGCTTGCAATGTCATGCAAGAGAGACAAAAAGATGTATGGTTTTTAGATTCAAATTGTAACAACCACATGGCAGGGAACATAGAAATGTTTTCCAATCTAGATAAAAGTCTGGAATTTGAAGTGACATTAGGGACTAATAATAAAGTGTATGTTATGGGAAAAGCAAAAGTAAACATTATAACAAACAAGGGGGAGAATAAATACATTTCATATGTATATTTTGTCCCTGGTTTGAAGCATAATTTGATAAGCATTGGACAACTCATGCAAAAGGGCTACAATTTTTTTTTCAAAAATGGCGAATACACAATATTGTATAAATTTCCAAGAAAGTAGTTGATTTCAACAATGCAAATGCTAAGAAATAAGATGTTTCCCCTCGAGTTAAAGTTAGATTTGAAGAAAGAAGGTGCACAAACACAACTGTTAATGGATTCAAAATATGAAAGGAAGATATCTATTGTTACACAAATGTATTTTCAAAGAGAGTTCAAGGATGAAATCTAGTTACAACATCTAATATTTAGTCATCTTAATTTTGGAGGTTTAAATTTGCTACATAGGAAAGGCATGGTGAAGGTATTTCCACTCATAGAAAAACCAAACACCTTATGTGAAGGATGCATCATGGGAAAACAACATAGAGAATAATTTCCATAGAGAAAGTCAATAAGAGCAAGGGAACCTTTGGAGATTATCCATTCAAATTTATGTGGACCAAAGAAAACACCATCAATTGGTGGCATATTTTATTTGTTGGAATTAATAAATTATTATACAAGAAAGGCATGGGTCTACTTCTTAAGAGAGAAGAGTGAAGTGGTTGACCACTTCCGTTAATACAAAGCACTTGTTGAGAAGCAAAGTGTACATTACATCAAAGTTTAGAGGATTGATAGAGGTGGGAAGTACATCTCAAATGACTTCCTTTGGTTCTGTAGGAAGCATGGTATTCACAAACAATTTACAACAAGATATACACTTGAACAAAATGATGTTGTAGAAAGGAAAAATATGACCATTATGGAAATGGAAAGGAGTATGTTGAAGGAAACGAATTTTCCAAATGACTATTGGGATGAAGTTGTCGCTTGCAGAACATAAATTATAAATAGGTTTCCAACCAAAAGTGTCAAGAATATGATTCTTGAAGATGCATGGAGTGGAAGAAAGCATATTGTCACTCATATGATAGTGTTTAGATGCGTGGCTTATGCACATGTCCCAAATGAATTAAGGGAGAAGTTGGACAACAAGAGGGAGAAATGCATAGTTTTTTGGATACATTGATTGTTTGTCAATTTAATTGTCTTAAATTGTGACATGAATTATTGATCGGATTTGGTAATATTGTGAAGTGCAAGTGCACTACATATGCTAGAAGTCCTTTTTATTAAATCATATTATTAATGTGCATGATTGAGCTATTGAAATTTATTTCTAAGGATGTAATTTATTCCTATCCTACTCTTAAAAAAATGAATCTAACACATTAAATATTCCTACTCCTTTCTAATGAAATAAAAATTTCTCTTCACACTTGCAAAATGAAAATTAAAGAAAACTCACACTATCTTATTAAGAAAACTTAAGTGATCTATTGCAACACAAATTTAATCTCTAAAAGCAGAATTGTTCATCTAACATTCTAGAAATCCTTTGCATAAACACAAAAATTAAATTAACTTCTATTCAAAATGAAAACCACGAATTTACTTATTATCGATCACTCATGCTTTGAAATTAAAACCATAAATAAATCACACATAATTTTAAATGAAATACTGTAAAATGAAACTATAAAGAAATCTATCAAGCTATGAAATGAAACATTCTAAAATCCTAAGGAAAACGATGAAAATAAATTACACTATCATTAACATCATTATAAATCAACTTAAAAAAATGAACGATTAATGAAATATTTCTATTGTTATCTGGTTGAAATCAAGGCTACAAAAAGATTCTAAAATGTATGAATAACTGCAATAAACGATAAAGAAAATTTATGAAAAATGCAAAACCTTCATTGTTTACAGGGGCCCTCCACAAACAGGTGGTAATAGAAATTCAACTGAATAGTCATCTACGCATCAAAAATCCAAAGGACTTTCTTCATTAACAGAGTAAAAATAGAGTTTTAAAACATTATTGCCGTAAACATAAAAATTAACCTTCTGTTAATGATTTCTACATGGTATTTATAAAAGCTCATGTCAATAAATGTTCGAGGCTTTTACGCCTACCTTAGCTAACAAAGTTCTAAATCAAGCTTCTAACAAATATCACGGTATCATTGCTCACAATTTTCTATTTGGCAAAGAAAATTGTGAAGCGTAGGAATTTCGGATTGTTGCTCACCTGTTGAGCAACAGGTTGACTTTTCACTTTTGACCACACAATTGAACAATCCTTTGATGATCTGATTCAGATGAATAGGAGGAAATCATTAAAAGGATCAATATCCACTTGTCCATATTTTTCTTCTCTTAGCTGACACCTCTGATCCTGGTAAACCATGGAATCGGCTACATAAACATAAATTAGTTGTAGAATTGTGTGAATTTGGTAGCTAATACAAATATTAACTCAATAATAAGGAGCATTATTAAATATGAAAGATAAGATAGTTAAATACCTTACCATGTTAAAAACCTTGTAGTTTGATGCCTATTGAGTTGATGATGATGGTCAAGGAAAGGAAAAATAGGTAAGGGAGAGTGTCAAAATGAAGCAAGCATGAAGCTCAACATTCCCCCACACAAAGGCCATTTCATGTCCTCATGCAAAAAATGAAAATTTGAAGTATTTCTCTCTCACTGTTCTCTCTCAGAAACTTAGGCCAGACCATCCTGGTTTGTCCTTTTTATATTCTTTCTAGCAACTATTATTCTAGGCTTATTCATCAAAATCTTGCATTTTACACTCATGACCTTCTTTTTTGGAGATTCATTATTTTTCTTTAATTTCTTGTTGTTTTCATACCATAAGCCCATATGTAAAAAAATATAATCATTCTCAGTCCTTTGTATCTCATTCTTCATCTTTAATGTCTCATGTTCTTTCTTCAAATGTTTATTCTGTGTCTCCAACTCAAAGACTTCTTGTTTCATAGTTTTCATGAGTGGAGGTTCTTATGGACAGTTCAACTTGATTTCTTTTTCATGGACTGTAGAACAAGATACTTTTTCTGCTTCTCTCTTCTCTAGAGACTCAATGTAGCCATAAATTTATTGTTGTACTAGATCTATTTCTGGTGTTCTTCGTCCTGGAATATGAATAGGTGAGGTGATGGTAGGTGATGGAACTTCCATTTTCTCTTCTTCCTCCAAATTAACAACATCTGTAGATTGTTGAGATGGTTTTTTATTAAGCTTGGTGCTTTTTCTTACATTTGATTGAAGAGGGCTTTTAGTTTTAACTCTTTTCTTGTCTGTTTTAACTTCCTCTATTTTCTTGGATGTGCTTTCTTTCTTTTTATTGGCTTTATTTCTTCTAACAGATTTCCTTTTAAGGCTTCCTAAAATTTCTACAATAGGAGTTTGATCTTCTGACTGTTCTTTTAGTTGTTGTTGAGGTAAGTTTTTAATAGGATTCTCAGATATTCTCTTCCTTCATCTTTTTTCTTTGTTGCTGCTAGGTAACTCTTTATCCTCCTCCTTAAAATGAATTTCAAACTAGGAAGCTATCCCAATTATCTCCTAGTCTTTCAAGATGAAATTCAATGATTATTTTTATAAGGTTGTGGTGATACATGGTGATTTCTACGAATTGGATCCTTTTCTGAACATTCCCATACATTTTACTTAAGTTATTTAATAGAAAATAAGCACAATTGATTTCAGTCTCTTCGAGAAAATGTGTCATCAAACGAATTTGGTAAAAGAACATACATCCAAATCTTCCTTCACACGTGACAAATTTTTGAATTACTAGCAACAAATTTCTCCATTTACCTTTAAGTGTTGTACTAGGAATTACTTTCTTAAAAATAGTGATATCCATACCTAGGTTTTTCAAGAAATTCTTCCATTCTTCTCCCTCAATGCCCCTGTTCTTAGACCATTTATCTCTGACCCTTGACAGTTTGGTAGCTTCAATAATAAGAGATTTTGTCATTGCAAACTTTATGTCTCCAATTTCAACCTCTACACCATCAAAATCTCTGGAAAATGATTTGGTTGCTTCCTTGTTAAAACCATCAAATTTTTCCATGAACTCTAGCCACTATGTTTTCTACAACATTTCCTTCACCTGCGGATATCCTTCCATGAATTTTCTTCCATTTGGTTTCATTCTTATTATGACGCCATTGGTTGAGAAGTTTTACCTTATAATTTACTTCTTGACAGGGTATGAGTCAAGGTTTCGAGATAATGGCTACGTTGAGAGTATAAACGAGAGCAAGGGGAAAAACAAGTGAAGTGACCTTTAGGGTATGAATGGATGTGAGTTAGGCAATTTCAACAACGAATTTGGAAGTTGAGATGAGTGTTGTGGAATGATGAGGGATGAATGGGTTATTTACAACTTTTTATTTGATATGACAAGATATTTTTATCTCACTTTTAGTAATGATAGTTTCTGAACCAAAGGTATATTGTCCATATAATTCATACACTAATGTTTTGACCGTTATTGTTAAATTAAATATTTTCATACATTTTGAATTGATGATTCTAACATTTGATTTCTCTTTTTTTTGTATTGCCTTCTAGTGCTTCTGAGGATGGATTTGATCATTTCTTCAATTTCTCCAATTAGTGTTCCCTGTCAAACATCAGCTACAGAATTCTGTCAAAGCTGTAGATTCTTAGCAATTTTGTAGCTACTTTATTCTAGAAAGAAAAAGAGGGATAAAAATAAAATGGGAATGGGAAAGAAAATTTAGGATGCCAAAATTATTTGGTTTTGACCCTAAATTTTCTGTATAAACATGCCAACAGTGTTGGTTTTCATGTATATATATATATATATATATATATATTAGAAATGAAAAAGGCTTACGAGTCAAGTTGGAGGAGAAAGAAAATCCTTCTTAACCAACTGGAAATCAGTGTTGTCTTGCAAATATTTGATAAACTCCTCCTTTGTCAATGACTTATGATGGATTCTTAATCGATGACCTTTCAAAAGAAAGGTGGTCCTTTCTTCATCAATAGTTCTGGTCCTAAATACACCATTATCAAAGACTGTTTCAATCTCATAGGGCCCAAGCCAATGAGTTTCAAAATTTCCATTGGAAATTTTTGAACTTTGAATAAAAAAGTAATGCTCAATCTCTTGGCTGAAACTTTCTTTCTTTGATATATTTGTCATGCAATCTGGATCTCTGTTGTTGAACTAGATTGGTTCTTTGGGTTGCATCTTGTCTTATCTCATCAAGTTCATTTAGCTGCTCCATTTTTTGTTTTTGTGCCTCTAAAAGATGAAGACCCAATTTAACAGTTGTCTTGAAAGTTTTCTTGAAACTCAATATGAAAAAGGACTTTCTTCTGATAAACAAGTTCATAGGGAGTATGCCCTGTAGTGTTTCTCCATGTGGTACGGTATTTCCATAAAGCTTCTAGAAGCTTTTTTTCCCAGTCTCTTCTATGCAGATGCATAGTTTTGGTGATAATTGCTTCAATTAATTTATTGGTGGAATCAACTTGTCTATTTTCTTGTGGATGGTATGGAGTGGACTTCCGATGTTTTATTTTGTACTCCTCCACTCTCCTATGTACCAACTTGGATGTGAATTGAGTACCTTGATAAGTTATAATTTCCCTTAGCACACCAAAACAAGTAAAGATATCCTCAAAAAGAAATGAAATTACAACATTTTTTTGTAGAAAAAGGAAGTGCTTTAGCTTCTACCCATTTTGTAACATAATCAATGCAAAGAAGAATGCACCTTTTCTGTCTCAATGGTGGATTGATTGGACCAACAAAATCTAGAGCCCAATTTCAAAAATGTTCAATAAGTTCCTGAGGCTGTAGAGGCATTTCATCAGAGGGAATAGGTTTCCCCATCCTTTAACAACTATCACATCTCTTGAAATACTCCTTGAGATCCTTAAAAAGGGAAGGCCAATAGTATCCTAATAGAAGGAATTTGTAGGAAGTTCTTTTGTGAACAAAGTGTCCTCCACATGGCTCATCATGACAAGCTTTCAATATCTTTGGTACTTAATCTTCTCTAACACACCTTCGAATGATCAAATATGGCCATGTTTTATACAATTCTTCATTTATCCATGAATAAGATGCACTATTTTGAATTACCTTCCTTTTTTCTCGAGGAGATAAATATGATGGTAACTTCCCTGTAGCCAAATAATTAGCAATATCTGCAAACCAAGGTGATTTAGTAGGTACTGCAAAAATATATTCATCAGGTAAATTATCTTCTACATGTACATCGTTATTATCATTTTGAATTGTAGACAAAAAGTCAGCAACTATGTTTTTTTCCTAGGTGGATCCAAAATAGTGATATTAAACTCTTGCAACAACAACAACCATATTGTAATTCTTCCATTAGTGACATGTTTATTCATTAAGTACCTAATTGCAGAATTATGTGTATGTACCAAAGTTTTGTAGTTAGTAATATTATGTCTGAATTTCTTGATGCCATTGATAACAACTAAAAAATCCTTTTTTGTTACAGTATAATTTAACTCTGTAGAAGACAAATTTTACTCGTGTAATAAATAGTATAAGGAGTTAAATCCTTTTGTCCTAGTACAACTCCTAAAGTTGTGTATGAAGCATCATTTGAAATGTGAAAATGTAGTTTCTAGTTTGGTCCTCTAAGAATGGGTGCTTCTGAGATTATTTTCTCTTTTAATATTTCAAAGGCCTTTTGGCAATCACAATTCCAATTGAATTCATAGTCTTTTGTGAAAAGTTTGAATAGTGGAGATGCAATTTTTGTAAAGTTTTCCATGAATCTTCTATAGTAACCAGTGAAACCAAGAAGACTTCTAACATCTCGTTGGCAATTTGGAATTTATAATTTAGAAATAACTTCTACGTTAGATGTGTCCACTTTAATTCAATTTCCTTAAATATGGTGTCATAAAATAATTCCCTTAGTAAACATCATAAAACATTTTTCATGGCTTAATGAGATATTTGCCTCTTTACATCTAATGAGAACTTTTTCCAAATTTTTAAGAGCCTCTTCAAAATAATTTCCATAAACTGTAAAATCCATATACACTTCCACACATAATGAATTAGATCAGAAAAAATGCCTAATACTACTCTTTGGAATGTTGCAGGTGCATTACATAATCCAAAAGGAAGTACTCAGTAGGCATATGTTCCCTATGAGCAGGTAAATATATTTTTATCTTGGTCTTCCGGGGCTACTTGGATTTTATTATACCCACTAAAACCATCTAAGAATGAAAAATATTTCTTTCCTGCCAATGTATCTAAAACCTAATCTAGGAAAGGAAGTAGAAAGTGATGTTTTAAAGTGCCTTTATTCAATTCCCTATAGTCAATACATATCTCTATTTTCCATTCTTTTTACGAACAATTACTAAGGGTGAAACCCATTAACTTTCTAATATTGGATAGATAAAATTAACATTCAACAATTTTTTAGTTCCTTCTTAACAATTTCCCTTAGATTTGGATTCATTATTCTTTGAGGTTGTCGAATTGGTTTGACATTTTCTTTAATGTAGATATGATGTATACAAGTATTAGGATCAATTCCCTTCATGTCAGTATATTCCCATGCATAGGCAGGGGAATGTTCTTGTAACATATTTATTAATTATTCATTTTGAAATTCTTCCAAATTATTATTGATATTCAAAGTTTTTCCTTGAAATATTTCAATCGTAGAATTGCAAAATTTTTCCATAGAATGAAAGGATAGTTGACGAGATGATAAATATTCAATATTGCACTGTTCTTGAAAATTCTGACTAGATTTACAATATGATGAAGATTCATTATTTTCTATTAAATTCAAAATTTTATCTTCCTCATATATTTCTGAAGTAGTAAAGACAATTCTTATATTAATATCAATATCTATCCATTCTTCATTTTCAGCTTTTATTGTTGTCTTTGCAGGTGGATACAGTGTGAATTTCTTTGTTGAGCTCCCATCAGAAATAAACATATCGCCAGATCTACAACTTATAAAAGCATCGGTTGTAGCTAGCCATGGTCTTCCTATGATCAATGGATGTCCTCGTAAGTTATTCTTGGGTGTTAAAATCATAAAATTGACAGGGTATTTCCAAGAATCTAAGGATACATATATATTTTTTGATAAACCATCAGGTTTGATTACATATCTATCTGCCAATTGTAATAGTGTAGGTGTATATTGAAGATTAGAAATTTTTAATTGATTCATATTTTGTTTACTCATGATGATTATAGCTGCTCCTAGATCAATCAATGTATTTGGGATCTCTACACCATTGATGTGTGTTTCCAAGATATTTCTAGATTGTTGTCTTACCAATCATGATATCTGCAACTTTTCCAACTAGTGGGATTCTTTTGACTTCTTTTCTTTTTCTTCCTAGTATTTTTATGCTCAATTCCTTAATTGTCTTTGCAAAAATTGGAATTTCCTTAATGGCTTGTAGCAAAGGAATTTTTATGCAAACATTCTTCAGTTCATCTAACATGTCATAATCAGGTAATAAAATCTGTTTTTCTACCCCTTCATCAATTTTTAATCTCTTAGGAAAAGGTGGTTTTGAAACAGATACTGAAGGTTGTTCCATAATAGGAGTTGAGTTATTTGAATGTGTTGGAGTAACTTGTTTTTGAGTTTTTTCTTTTTCATTAAGAGACTTCTCTTCTTCAAAGATCTTTTCTTTTTCACTTTCTTGAATAACAACTGATGGAGACATTTTCTCTAATATTATACCAGATCTAAGTTGAACATTGTTTAGATCTAGTGGAGTTATCATGTAAGTTTGGAAATTTTGTCCTTCCATATTGTAAATAGGTTGTGAATTTTTATTATTATTCAGATTTGGAAGTGGTTGGGCAGGTAATTGGTTTGTTCTTTGAGGAAATGGTAATGAAAGTTGTGGATTCAAATTGTGGGGTTGAGTTTGTTTAACAAGTTGAGGATAATATTGTGGAGGAAAAGTAGGATATGCTTGTTCAAATTGTGGAAATTGAGGGTATTTTCCATAAGGATTTTGCCATCCTTGTGACCAAGGTTATGTCCAAGACTACCAAGGCATTGGGGAAATCCAATTACTTTGAGATGATTGTGCAAATGGTTGAGTTTTAAAACCTTGAGTTGTGTTTGGTTGTGGATTTTGCCAGGGTCTTTTATAAATAGAACAAAGAGGGTCCACCTTATTTGGTACTCCTTATTCTTCATAAACAACTTTAAGACCTGGTATTGAGGGAAATTATTTTGTATCATGATTTTCGGCACATATAACACAATTTTTTGCACTCTTTAAATCAAGAGGGCATTCTCTCAAGGCATATTTATTTCTACACTTAGGGCAAAAAATGGCAATGCAACATTTTCAGCTTTTTTCTTGTTCTGTATTTTAAAGGTGTCAATTTGTTCACTAAGACTCCCAAAAATATTTGTTTTAAAATTAACAATCAAATTACCTAATTCTGCTCTACTTAATGTCCCAGCTGCAAATTTATTAATCCTTGTTAAAAGAGGATCTCTTGAATTTTTCTTGGTTCTTACTTGGCCTCTTGAAATGTGTATGCATAATCACAAATTTCTCCAAGTGACAATTGAGAAATGTCTCCCTTACCAATTAGATTCAGAAGATCAATCCACTCATCTCTAATGGATTTCAATAAGAGAGATTTCAAAGTTTCCTCATCTAGATTATTCATTTTTTCCATTCTAACATTATAAGCAAATCTTTCAATGAAGTCTTCAAGATTTTCATCTCCTCTCTGTACCATTTTAAAGATTGCATGCTTAATATTATGGGGCATACAATAGTTCTTATATTTCTCTAAGAATGTAGTTTTCATTTGTTACCATGTTCTTATGGAGTTTATTCCTAAACTCATAAGCCATTTTAATGTTGCACCTTTAAGGGTTGTAGGGAATAATTTCAACTTTTGAGCATCATTCATATAATTATATGATCTACACAATACTTCAAATTCAAAAAGAAATGTTTTAGGATCTTCACTCCTTAGTCCCTGAAATTTTGGAAGGATAGAGGATGAGATATTTTTCATTGTCATAGTTGTATCTTCATCGAGGATAGGAAATACAAATGGTTCTAGATTTATATCTTCTCCTCTCCCTCTTGATCTTCCTTCACCTCTTCCACCTCCCCCGTTTCCTCCTCTTCCTCCTCTAGTCCTAGGTTCTTCACCATTCAAATTATGTATCTCTGCTTCCCCTTCTCCAGCCATTGTAGATTCTTCAGAACTAATATAGGGTTCTGGTTCCAACATTGGGTTTTTAACTTCATCTAGTTCCTTTGTTTCTTCTATAAATAGTTTGTTAAAATAGGTTTCTTCTTCCTCTTCCTCAGCAGGAACTTCCAGCTCTTGAGCTAGAAGTTGTTCTCCGATTGAAGATAGGAAAATTACTCATGTTTTTGGGGATATGGGATATCCTTCTTCTATTATGGCTTCTATCAATGAAGTTGGTGAATCTCTAGGTTGAATTTCAGATTTTAATACCTCAGGGAGTTTGTGTTTGCCTACCATGGATGGAATTCAAGTTTGTGTGGGTGGTGTGGCACTACAAGGTCATGGTGGGGTGAGTGATGTTGTTGGAATTAAACTCTTACATCTACCTATAAATCTACCCCTAGAGTATCTTTCCCTATGAATATCATGTTTTTTTTTGTTCTTTTTTAATTTATCAAAGTGAAAAAGACTAAGACTTCTATTTACACTTCCCCAGCAACGACGCCAAATTTTTTGTCAATTTAACTGTCTTAAATTTTTACATGAATTATCGACTGAAGTTGGTAAGCTTGTGAAGTGAAAGTGCACAATATATGCTAGAAGTCATTTTTATTAAATCAGAGTATTAATCTGCATGATTGAATTATTGAAATTTATTTCTAAGGATGTAATTTATTCCTTTCTTACTCTTCAAACAAAATGGATTTCAGACATTAAATATTCCTACTCTTTTTTAATGAAATAGACAATTCTCTTCACACTTGTAAAATGAAACCTAAAGAAAAATCACACTATCTTATTAAGAAAACGTAAATGATCTATTTCAACACAGATTTAATCTCTAAAAGCATAATTGTTCACCTAACATTCTAGCAATCCTTTGCATAGAAACCAAAATGAAATTAACTTCTATTCAAAATGAAAACCACACATTTACTTATTATCAATCAATCATGCTTTGAGATGAAAACCATAAACAAATCACACATGCTTTGAAATGAAATACTATAAAATGAAATAAGGAAATCTATCAAGTTGTGAAATGAAACACTCTGAAATCATAAGGAAATCGATGGAAAACAATTACACTATCATTAGCATCATTATAAATGAACTTAAAAAAGGAACGATTAATGAAATATTGCTATCGTTATCTAATTGAAATCAAGATTAAAAAATGATTCCAAAACGTGTGAATAACTGCAATAAACGATAAAGAAAAGTTATGAAAAATGCAAAAACTTCACTGTTTGCAGGGGCCCTCCACAAACAGGCAGTGATAGAACTTTAACCGAATAGTCAGCTACACATCAAAACTTCAAAGAAGTTTCTTCATTAATAGAGTAAAAATAAAGTTTTAAAACATTACTGTCACATACATAAAAACTAACCTCCTATTCATGTTTGTTGCATGGTATTTATAAAAGCCTGTGTCAATAATTGGTCGAGGCTTGTATGCCTAACTTAGCTAACAAAGTTCTCAATCAAGATTCTAACAAATATCATGATATCATTGCTCACGATCTTCTATATAGCGAAGAAAATCATGAAGCATAGGAATTTTGGATTCTCGCTCGCCACTTCAGCAACAAGTTTACTTTTCCCTTTTGACCACACAATCAAAAAATCCTTTGATGACCCGATTCGTATGAATAGGAGGAAATTGTTAAACAGATCAATCTCCACTTGCCCATATGTTTCCTCTCTTAGGTGGCACCTCGATCCTGGTAAACCATGGAATTGGCCACAGAAACATTAATTAGTTGTAGAATCATGTGAATTTGGTAGCTAATACAAATATTAAGTCAATAATAAGGAACATTATAAAATATGAGAGATAGTACAATTAAATACATTACCATGTCGAATACCTTATAGTTTGATGCCTCTTGAGTTGATGATGATGGTCAAGGAAAGGAAAAATAGGTAAGGGAGAGTTTAAAAATGAAGTAATCATTTGGCTAAACAGTGATGAATCCAAGGCTTACAAGCTCTACAATCCATTAACCAGGAAGGTCATAAACAACACATATGTGTAGTTCATAGAAGAGGAGACATGGGATGGAAGTTTGTAGGAGATAATCAATGTAACGATAAGAAATCTACAAGAAGACAAAGATGAATTGACGAAAACAAGTAATTCCTCATTGGTGAATTCTTCCACACATATTCAACCTCAACAAAGCAATCATCAAGTGACATTACTAGCAAGCAATAGGGCAGTGTCACGTAGTTGAGTAATTAATACTCCAAGTGGACTGTAGAGATCCGCATACTCATCTTCTCCAAGTGAAGCATCAAGTGAAATGTTAAGTGGACCATATTATGCAAGCATGAGAAGGAAAAAATGTATAATTTTAAGTGAAAATTATGAGAATATTGAAGCTGACAGCAACAAAAGTCTAAATTATTTATTTGCACTATTTTTTCAGGTAGATGATCCAATTCATTTTGAAGAATTTGTTACAGAAGAAAACTGGGTTGCAATGATAATGAAGAAATGGAAGCAATAGAAAGGAATGACACGCGGGGGTTAGTGGACCTTATAGAAGGAAAAGAAGTCATAGGTGTCAAGTGGGTCTATAAGACCAAAAATAATGTTGCAAGAAAAATAGAAAGGCATAAAGAAAGGTTTGTTGTTAAAGGATACAAGGAGAAATGTGAAAGAGATTATGCAAAGAAATTTGCACTAATCGCAAGAATAGAGACAATGCACACAATGTTGTCAATAGTTGCACAACATAGATGGAAGGTGTACCAAATGGATATGAAGTCAACATTCTTGAATGGATTGCTGGAAGAGGAAGTATATGTGGAGCAACCACCATGTTATGAGGTTAAAGGCCAAGAAGACAAAGTGTACAGGTTGAAGAAAGCTCTTTTTGGGTTGAAGCAAGCATTGTGTGCATGATACAATATGATAGATGCATACCTGTTGGATAATGGCTTTGAAAAATGTGATGGTGAATATACCCTTTACATCTGAGAGGGTGATGGTAAGCTACTTATTTTTGTTGTATATGTAGATGATTTTATTTTCAAATGGAGTGATGATCTCCTCATTGCTGATTTCAAAGAAGTCATCAAAAGTGAGTTTGAAATGACATATTTGGGGTTGTTAACGTAATTTTTGGGCATATAAGGGAAACAAACAAAAAATGGGATCTTTATTTCTCAAGAAAAGTATGCCTCAGACATTTTAAAGAGGTTTGATATGTAGGAAAACAAGCTTGCATCAACTCCAACTGTCATGGGGTTGAAATTTAGCAAGGACGAGTGTAACAACAAGGAACATTGTAACAACAATGTCAATATGACATTATACAAAAGTACAGTTGGCACCCTGATGTATTTAACAAACATTAGGCCTAATATAATGTTTGTAGTGAGCTTGGTGTCAAGATTCATGGAGACATATTGGCAAGCAACCAAAAGAATACTAGGGTATGTCAAAGTGACAAAATAATATGGTATTTTGTACACTATAACAAGTGATTTCAAGCTAGTTGGTTGCATTGACAGTGACTCGGTAGGCAGTGTTGATGATAGAAAGAGCACATTAGGCTATATACTTCACATTGGCTCGAGAGCAATATCATGGGCTTCCAATAAACAACCAATTGTGTGTTGAATATGTCATTACAACAAGAACAACAAGATGTCACTCAGTTTTGATGAAAAGATTGTTGAAGGATTTATGTCAAGAACAAAGAGGAATGACATCAATTTATCAATTGTGTTGTCCAAGAATTATATTTTTCACAAAAAGAGAAAACAAATCGATACTAAGTATCATTTCATTAGAGAGTTGATAAACAATTGAGAAATTGTTCTGTAGCATTGCAGGGCATAGGAGCCGTTTGTGACATCTTCACAAAGCCATTGGTAATCCATGAGAGATTGCTGGGGTGTAGTGTATATTTTCTGGTTGTGATTAAAGGGGGAATGTTGAAAAATTACTCCCAACCATTACATTAAACAACTGACAAAAATCATTTTCAAAATGTATGCAAGCAGATCTGGGAAACAATCTTTTGCAACAACGAAAAGATTTTGTTTTTCAGCTGAGGGAATGTCAAGTTAATGTTTTGCCGAGCATAATGAGTTCCCCATTCCAGCGTATAAAGCCTCCACACTCGCAGCACGTCAAATATTTAAGAACAAATTAAATTTATGAACATGCCTACCATACCTTTTTATTTTTTGCCTTGTCATGAAAAGGTAAGTTGACGGCACAAATCATATGAAGTTCGGAGATTTTTTGGATTAATGTAATAGCATGAGTCTTTAAGTTTTAGTTTTTAATAAGTTTTTATAGGGGTGGAAGGTTTACAGATAGGAAGAGGAAAAAATAGTAGAGCGAATTGTAAAGATTTGGCCATTACGCTGTGTTACACACAAAACTAGAGAGCTGAGCTGACTATTACAGTGTGCTACAACACAAAACCAAAGAGTGTGTTACAAGACAAAAGTAGAAAGCAGTTAAAATGTGTAAAATTTATATTTTCACCCGAATGAATGAGTTGAAGTCAAGTCTTAGTTTTAGCGTTGCAATTGATTTTGCCTCCATAAGATCTTAATACGAAGTATTTTTGGTCAATCACAGAGCCATATTTCTAGTTTTATGTTTTACTGTCATATTTCTACTCTGCCTCAAACAAAAACTGCCTAGGATTGAAACATTATTTACTGTGCATCCCCTGTTTTACTGTCATATTTCTACTTTGCCTCAAACAAACACTGCAAAGGATTGAAACATTATAATCTCGGGAGGATTTGGAAGCATCTGGTTGTGGGCAATGGAAAATCATACATGGTTTGGCTGGATTTGTAAGTCTTTATGATTGTCCCGAACTTGAAGATTTCAGTGTTGAACATTTAAGGTTGTTGGAGAAGACTTGGGCCTTTTGATGTCCCAAACTGTAAGGGAATATGATAAGGTTACTATCGGCTGTAATGGAAGGCACGCAATAATGAGTTTTAATCTAGCTTATACGTAAGAGAAATTATTAATGAAGAGGAGGCTACCGGAATGCGATATTTTGTAATATGATATCCATTCTATATCGGTGAAATGTTTGCTTGAGAAAACCACCCGCAAACACCATTAATGGCATCCCAGATGAAACTTACATGCATCAAATATGTCTGCTTACCATATTCAACATTAAGCGACTATTTTATTGTTTTACAATCTTATTTTGGTTTAACAGTGAATGAGATGCTTGGTTCAACTATGCATTTCTTTGATGTCATCCTACAATAAAATCTAACCAGCACACTTTGAGAAACCGGTGATGGTGGCCATGAATTGGGTAACCTGGGATCAATTTCTTTGAACTGGTAAAGGTGGCCATAAGCTAGGGAATGCATAGAAAATTTGTTTGGCACAAACCAACCTGCATCAGTTTTGCAGGTTCAATTTGGAGATGTAGTGATGTTGAGGATCGTTGTAATATTTCTCATAAATGCATTTTCCAAATTGAATTCTTTCAATGTATCCTCCACCCAGTCCATCCATCAATTTTATAAATTACATGCAATTTAATATGTGGACTATGATTAAACACCATGACGACTGCATGATCCACAATATCTGAGATTCCTTCATTCACAATATTCATAGTCAAGCTTGGTCCATTCCACTTTTCCCAACCATTTTACGCACTCGTATTTGTATGGAGAATCAAGTACTCTGGTCCCAGGGACAACTCTAAGATATCATCCACGTAGAAAGTCAACCATATTATTCAATACATGAGTAATGGTTGTTGTTGGGGGCTTGTTCATCACTTACCCATCATCTATTTCCATAATTATTGTTTTCCTATCTACGAATTTAATGGAAATAGGCTTCTCAAATCCTGGACAACACATGGTTGCAAGACGGAGTTCCCGCATCTAGAAACTGTAATTCTATGTACTTGCCTCTGAGAATAGGCAGATGAAAGCACTGTCTAAATTATAGCAGGGATTCATAATCGGATTTACTGTGTTTCTCAATGTTAACGGTCACCCATCACTACAGTTGAATGTTCCCTTCAGAATCCTTCCGATCAGCGTTCAAAATTGAACACGTCAGAGCCCTTCAAAGGGCCTCTGGCACGTCAGAGAAGTAAGGAGAATTTTTTACACGTCAAAAGAAATTTAAAATATGATTTTTGTCATTTAAAAAAAAAATTGGAATAATATCTTAAAATTTTGTAAGAAGGGCTGTTAAATTTTCAACATTTTTTTAAATTTCATTTTTTCTGAAATTAAAATTTTAAGAATGTTGAATTTGTGAATTTCCTTTCATGTTAAAACTTAAATTCCATTTGAGAAACTCCCATTTCAAAAACAACAATTTCTTTTTGGGTTGTTTTTTCTATTTGTGCATATGATGCAAGTTCTTATTACTTATTATGTCAAAATTACCTTTTTATACCATTACATTTGGCAGTTTCTAAGTTGCTCTCATTTAAAAAACAACAGTTTCTTTTTGAGTTGTTTTTTCTAATTGTGCATATGATCCAAGTTTTTATTAATTATTATTTCACAATTACCCTTTGATACCATTTCATTTGGTAGTTTCAATTGAGAGCCACTAGATGTCAATATGGGTCATGTATTGGGTCTGTAATTTTATTGGGTTGTGCCTGAAGGCTGCCCAAAGCAAGGTTTGACAACGATTTAAGCTGGAGAGAAGCATAGATTCATGATTCAACAAACACCTATCAAGCAAGGTTTAAGCACAATTTATGCTTGGAGAGGAGCGCATTCCACGGGCTTCCTAACGTACTGGATTTTATTTGTTTGCGGATTCCCAATTCCTGGTATGTTTTCATATTCCCAATTTCTGAATGAGTTACTTGTATCAGTGTTAGTAAATGTGCTAGTGACTTGGAGGCAAGATACTAGTAATTAGAGAACAGATTTATCTTTGTTCATAATAATTCGAGATGCCACCCCAAATCTGGAAAGTATGTTACAGATGCTTGTAGTTTGCTTAACTTATTTTTCTAGAAAACAACAAGTCATCCACAAACATGAGATGTGAAATACCAGTGGTTTTTATTACCCTGCATCTAGCAATTAGTCCATTTTCTCTAGGAAACATCATATAGTCATCAAAATTAGCCTTAGATCTCAAGAGCATTATACACAACACCTTGTTAGATTAAGCTAATGATTTGAACCCTCAAATACCCATAAGAAATATTTGAGTGTGGTGTTATGGCCTATAGCCTAACACATAGTTTTCCTATAGCAGCATAAACATTACTCTTGATCTTCCAATGATATCCCAATAGGTTGATCCACTGCTTCTTTTAACTTGGCGTCCTTACAAGAAGGAACCATCCTCACACAGTTGCAAGAGGGAGGCTCAAACCGTCCCTTAACTTATTCCAGTTTCATTCTGTATGATGGCTACTTTGCTGCGGCTAGATGACAACAAATAGAAGCCCTTCTAAACTGCATATTTAGGGTCCTTATTACAGTGTATGGGTTCACTACTGATCAACTCTCCTTCGTTGCGAATAGGGCTTCATCATAACTGCGGATTAGGGCATCATCAAACAATAGATTAGTAGGCTTCGTTAGGGCTCCTTTGATAGCGTGTAAGTGTCACCCTTAATTGCGGATTACATCAACCTTGAGGACTGCGGCTAGGGCAGCTTATATAGACTCCTCTTTGACTGTGTCTAGGGCTAGTTAAGGCCTCCTCTTCCCAGCGTATAATGATCCTCTTCTTGCTACGTAGACAGGTCTCCTTTTGCTGCATGTAGAAGGGAGAATAATGAGGAGTATCAATTTTGCAGCCAAGTATAGGCACTGTAGTTCCAATAATTTGAGATGTGCAAATATTGGAAGTCTCAGCTTTCCAAAAGAGTTTTAATAGACAATAGAATAGTGAGTTGGTCAAATTTGAAGTTTATAAGCTAGAATTACACTGATACTTCCTTTATAAGCTAGAATTTATTTTTAATTTTATAAATGAGACCTTCCATATACTTTTAATATAAGTATTTTTGTTTCTTCGTATTTTTATTTTTATTTCAATTTCATTAAGATATAATTATCCCTATATGTTTATTTTTTGTACTCATATGCAGTTTCCCAACTATGATTTTGTCCCTATAGTTGGTTCAATTGTGGCTGAGTTCAAGGCCTGCGCAATATGATCTTATGTGGTTACATTTCTCAATCACATGTGTAAGAGTAATTCATTTACTAATGCAACCTTTGACGTAGTGGTATCTTTTTGTTTGTGAAAAAATAAAAAGAAATTTGAAAATAATTTACTATTGTCAATTGAATTGCTTTTTTTTTTATGCTTTTCATTATAGAAGTGCGACCTAGATGTGTGCCCTTCTAAATGAAATTAAGACCTGCCCTTCAATTTTGATCACTGCTTCCAATGTTGTTGATGGAGCATATTAATATAGCGGCTACCGTATTAACTTACCCAACAACTTACATGATAATGACAACTGGAACATTTTGTCACTGGTGTTGTTAACTTACATGATAATGACAACTGGAACATTTTGTCACTGGTGAGAACAACATTGTCACATGGAATATTATATGCAGAAGGAATTTTACAAAACGACATGATTGATGACTAACAGTTGCAAGGCCATCGCTGCTATTTTCGGTCAGTCAGCACAAGTTTGTATGTTTACCTGGGATTAGCATATCCTGTGTAGGCTTTATTGCAAAAAGCATCCACACACAGATCAACAATGGAAATCAAATGCAAGGGGTAACCCCGTCATTTCCAAAACCACGACAGGGGTCATCGCATAGTTGGTTTTAGTTTCCATGAAACCACCTGTGGTTTTCTGACATGCATGTGAGGCTAAGGTAGGCCCGCATTACAATCCACCTTAGTTATATATATATATATATATATATATATATATATTAAGTCCAAAAGTACCCAAATGTAATTTGAAAATATGTTTTAAATTTTGTAAAAATGACGGGATAGTATTTTATTAAAAAAACGTTTTTCTATATATATAATATTAAAACATTTTAATTTTTATTTTAAAATCTTTTTGTAAAAGAGTGGTAGTTTTACGACTACCAACTGAATCAATTACCTAACTATTAAACAGTTAGTCCTGGGAGAAAATTAAAAGACCAGTAAAGAAATTGAGAAAGGGTTTGACAGTTGGGAGTCCTAGAGTTGAAGTAGGGTTTGAAGGTTGAGTAGTGATGTTTTTTTTATATGTGTTTATTGTTTTATTATTTTTTTTGCAATAAGTATATGTAGTAGGGTTATTTAAATCAATATCATGAATTTATTTATATATTTTCATATCATACTTATATTTTTAATTTAAATCTTTTATTGTATCTTTCACTATTTCCATAAAATTCATTTTCAACTTCTTGTTTCATTCATCATTATGTCTATACAGTTAAAGCTTAGATTCTTAAATGCCTAAATTATTAAACCTTCTATGTTCTCAATTGTCCTGTAAACATATCTTTAATTTAAAACCCTATAATCCCGATTAACCTGATCATTCTCATTCTAGTAAGCTTTTGAACTAGAATTTTCATTGTATCTTGCACGATTTTACTATGCCCCATCATTAAAAGCTTTTCTCAAGATTTTAGTGAATGTGAATATTCTGGGCATTGTCCTTGTCATTGAAGGGGTTGTCTTCAAAGTACAACCGATCATTCTACGGAAGCCATCGATTATTGCCACTCCATGGGAATTTCCCATCGAGAAATAAAATCTGACAACATTCTCTTTGTCAGAAATTCAATCTCCCTCGCTCACACCAAGCTTGGGCAAGCCTCCTCTTTCTCTCTAGATACACTAACGCTTGGTCCTTAACGTCTCATGCAAGTCTAATAAATTTCCGGTAGGGATCAATGAATCCCATGGTTGAAACTATGAAATTAATGTATTCAGGGCAAGGATTAATGCAAGGAATTGCCGGTACTCCGTATTATATAGCACCAGAGGTATTGGGAGAGAAGGATTAAAATGAGAAAATGGATGTGTAGAGCGCGGGGTGATCTTGTGCATAATGTTAAATGGAATTCACTCTTTTGTGAGAGAAACACCACAAGGTATATTTGAGGCAGCACTCTTCCAAGGACTTGATAAGCCGGATGCTTTCGAGAGATGTCACCAAGAGACTCAGTGCACAACCAGTCCTAGATACCTACATCCCTTCATTCCCACGTCTCCTCTCTTTTCGAACTTAATTCCTTAAATTTATGAAAGAAACAATATAAAGTGTGGTATATAAGTGTAAAATCGGTCGCATCAAGAGTGGAGGAATGCTGAATGTTTTATGGGCAATGGTTGCAGAACATGGTTGGATCTTTGCTCACACATACGCCACTCTTCGTTTGATTGACCGATCTACATTATGACAGATCTGCATTATGCGTCATCGACGTCGTTAGGAGACAACAGAGAGCTTCTTTAGTTGTGGACTGAAGGATTAGAATGGATTCTCTTTCCCCAAATGAGTCTCGTGGGTAGATATGGGTACAGGGACACTAGCACCGGAAAGGTAGAATCTAAGCACCACTTATTGGAATTCTTGAAAACTTTATATTGTTCAATTGCACATACACGTGTAATATTAATAAGCAAGGTCAGATTGGACGGAGTAATTTTGACTACCTCATAATTATTGTTAATGTAGCATTAACCTAAAAACATTGATTGATGCCAAGGCTTTTTTGTATTATCATTTTGTTCCAGAAGGTGGAAACATTCAGTCCAGGATGTCATTCAGTTATACCCATTATCGCTAATAGATAAACTGTAAATCCCACTTGCTTCTTATGTTTCAATTTTAGTCTCTTACGCTTTGTTGAATGGAACATTGTTTTGACTGTAAAAATGTTCTAGTTGAAAAAACTAGGGTATATTTTTAGATTTTTTAAATGAAACTTTTACCAGAAAAAAATTGTTACACAGATGTTTATAAATATTTAGTAAGAGATATATTTGATTTTCTATTTAAAAACACAAATTATATAATTTCAATTAGTAAATTATTTTCAAATAATTACATTTTTAATTTAAATATAGTTTTTTTTGAAGTTATAATTCTTTTTAATATAAAATATAATTAAAATTTTAAAATAAAAATATAATTGAACTTCTAAATATATAAATTTTCAAAGAAATTTTTTTTTTTTCAAAAAATTTAATCTTGTAGTCAAATAAACTAAAAACTATATACAAACAATTTATATATACACATAAACAGTGACATGCCAAATTTTTGTTTGATAATATTAATTGGTTACAAGTATATTTAATAAATAAAAAATACTTCAAATATCTGTTGGCATTATGATTCTGGTATGGCTTTATCATACATATGTTGTACTTGATGGCAACCCACTCATCTCAGATGATAAATTATAGCGCACAAAAGTTCACGCACTTATATGCAGAGAAAAGCTTATTCTATGTAGAGAAAAGTTCACGCACTTATATGCAGAGAAAAGTTTATTTCATGTAGAGAAAAGTTCACGCACTTTTATGCAGAGAAAAGTTTATTTCATGTAGAGAAAAGTTTATTTCATGTAGAGAAAAAGTTCACGCACTTTCATGTTGGAGAACTTACCTTTGGTCCATGGTAGTTAGTCTTTGGTATTTGAACCTATTGTTTTGGACCATGGTACCTCGTCAAAAGTGTGTATATGTTGGAGAATTTACCTTTGGTCCATGATGGTTAGTCCTTGGTATTATTGAGCCCCATGTTTTTGGGCCCCTTGTATTGGTTATCTATGGTATTGATCCATGATTTTAGGAAGAAGCTTGCCTATATAAAGAAAAGGAGATCACTTGGCTAATTCATTCTTGCAAATCGAATATCTTAAGATCTGAAATATTGGGTTATTGTTTTAAAAGTTTGATCTATGAAAGAGAAGTTGAAAGCGAATTTGTGAAGGGTGATCTCTCGAGCGCTGTAGCTGCGGAAGTGCGGAGGCGCCACAGAAGGCGCAGTGCGGAGGCGCCACAGAAGGCGCAGTGCAGAGACGCCACAGAGGCACCACAGAAGGCGCAGTGCGGAGACGCCAAAGAGGCGCCACAGAAGGCGCAGTGCGGAGGCGCCACAGAAGGCGCAGTGCGGAGACGCCACAGAGGCGCCACAGAAGGCGCAGTGCGGAGGCGCCAGAGAAGGCGCAGGTGCAGTGGTCGCGGCGCCACAGAAGGCGCAGGTGCAGAGGTAGTACAGATATCCGCAGATCTATACCAGTGAAGTTGCGATCCCTGCTTAAAATTTGTTTTAACTGCCTTTGACTATTCTGCAGGGTTTTGGGTGCATAACTGATGTTTGGTTACTGGTATTGAGTTCAGATAACATCATGATTAATGACTTATCTTTATGTACTAGATCTGGTTGATAACTCTCATAATATCATTGTATATGTATGGATCTGGTGATTGGGTGATTCCGAAGGTTGTTTGATTATGAGCTTCAATGTTGTTGTTGGATCCAGTTTGAAAATTTATGAAAAGTGGTCCTTGAAAGAAAAGAAGTAGGGGGTTGTAGCTCCCTTCCAGGAGAGACTGGAAAACGAGAGAGAGTTGTAGCTCTCTGCAGGTTGCAGCCTGCGTACTGGTAAAGGACTGCACCAGTACAAAATCATTGTAACAGGAGTTTCTAATTTGAAAAGATAGAGACAGATTGCAGCAGGTGGTTTTCACCCACATTGGGTTTCCACCTTATATCTGGTGTTCTTTGGTGTGACTATCTGTTTTCTTGTTCATGCTCATTATTTTATGGTACTGATATGCAAAAATAATTCAAAGTGTAAATAAGGAAGATTTGTTAAAAGAACTTGATAATACTGATTCACCCCCCCTCTCAGTATTATTTTCAACAATTGGTATCAGAGCCGGTCCTTCAGAGAAGCTTGATCGCTTGAAGGTAGATCATTCATCATGAGCAACTACGAGAGAGAAGCATCAATCAGGCCACCAATTTTTGATGGGACGAACTTCAATTATTGGAAGATAAGAGTTACTGCCTATCTTCAATCTCTTGGTACAGAAGTTTGGGATATCATAGAGACTGGCTACACTTTTCCTTCAGCTACTCCTACAGATTCGGCCGAGAAGAAGAAATATGAAACAAATGCGAAAGAAGTCAATACTCTATTGGGATGCTTATCCCAATCGGAATTCGTGAAGGTAATGCACTATAAATCTGAAAAAGAAATATGGGACAAAATTGTCACGAGTTATGAAGGAGATGAACAGGTAAAGCGTGCTAAACTTCAAACTTTCAGGATTCAGTATGAGAATCTCAGAATGTATAATGATGAAAGTGTGGCTAACTATTTCCTTAGGGTAGATGAAATTGTTAACTGCATGAAAAACTTGGGTGAAGAAATAAAAGAGGCTATTGTGGTTGAAAAAGTCCTAAGATCCTTGTCCCCCAAGTTTGAATCTAAAGTGTCCGCTATAGAGGAAAAAGCAAATCTACAAACTCTCACCATGTCTCAACTACATGGAATTCTAACTGCTTATGAAATGAGAAAGAGAGGTCCATCAAACAGAAGAGAAGCGGCTTTGAAGGCTTCAGGCAAAGGAGATTACTATGAAGCAAGTCACGTTCCAAAAGAAGAAGAAGAAGAATCAAATTTTGTCAGAAATCTTCAAAGGGGTTCTGGAAGGTTCAGAGGTAAGTTACCTTTCAAATGTTTAACTTGTGGAAGAGTAGGTCATTATGCTGCAAAATGTCCTTATAAGGATAAAGGAAAGGAACCTGCTAGATGGAACAAGAAACAGAGTGCAAACAAGAAAAGTTACTACACTCATGAAGATAGTGATGGTCTATCGATTAGTGATGAAGATGAACAAGGTAATGACTATAAATTGTTAATGGCATTTGAAGATGATGATTATATGGATGCTATAGATGTGGATAGCCTTTTTGAAGAAATTACTAGACTCAAGAGATGTATAGAAGAAAAGAATATGATCATTGATACTCTACAATTTCAAATTGATGAAAAGGAAAAACATCTTGAAAAATTAGAAGGTGAAATTGTTGGTCTTAGAAAAGAGATTGGGAAAACAAAAGCTATTAATCTTAAGTTTGTCAAAGGATCTGAAACTTTGGATGAGATTATCAATGTACAACGTTCTCCACTAAATAAGACAGGTCTGGGCTATAATGGAGAAACTTCTCAAGCAACCACTTCAAAAAGTTATCTTGATGCAGCAAAAAGGAATGAGCAAAAGCACAATGAAGACCATCAAGCAAGGCATGGACGAATTGCAAACAGAGACTATCAAGGGCAATCCGTTTTAAGGGTGAACAAAAGCTACAACCAGCCACAGGTAAAATCTTCTCAATTTAGTTCAAGAATGGATGACAATAGGAATTACAATCATTTGGCCGGTAGATTTGATAACCGCAGAAATTTCTTCAGTGGACAATGTTTCTCTTGCCATAACTTTGGTCACAAAGCAGCTCAATGTGTTGCGTATAAAACAATCATGACTAGAGAAGCTCAAAAACAAAGAAGTATGATCGGGATTACAAAAAGGACCTATAACAACTTTTCGGCTCTTGAAAATGAAGTTGAATGTTCTATTTGCAATAACTTTGGTCATGAAGATTCTGAATGCAGGAGCAGGTTTCAGCAGACAAAGGAACAAGCCTCAAACACCAAAACATGTAGAATAAAGGAACCACAAACAGAAAGATGTGGGATAGCATTCTATGCAGAGGGACAGGAAAATCTATGGTACATTGACAGTGGATGTTCGAAGCATATGACACGTGATAAAAAAAAACTTGAGTCATATTCTGCTCTAGAAAAGGGAAAGAAAGTTTCTTTTGGAAATGATACTCCTGCAACTATAAAAGGAAAAGGCATTGCTCAGTTAAAAGAAAAGGTCAAGGCTGGAAATGTTTTGTATGTTGATGGATTGAAACATAATCTTCTAAGTGTCAGCCAGATGTGTGATCAAGGAACCGAGGTGATATTTAGAACAAATGGATGTCTTGTTCGTGATCTTGATACAGGTAAAATGGTGATCAAAGGTAAAAGAACTCCAAATAATCTATACGTATTTGAAGAAGGACAACAACAATGCTATCTAAGCAAGGATGATGAACACTGGCTATGGCATCGGAGGTTGGGGCATCTAAGCTTTTCACAAATAAGGAAAGCATGCAAATATCAGAGAGTTCGCGATCTTCCAGATATCAAAATTCCAGACAACACCATATGCAAATCATGTCAGTTTGGAAAGCAAACCAGAACTAATTTTCCAGAGAAGGAAGGACCAGCTAGCATGCCTCTTGAGCTAGTACATACAGATACATGTGGTGCATTCAGAAAAAGAACACCTCGAGGAGAAGAATACTTGATATTATTCATTGACGATTTCTCCAGGTTTGTCTGGTTAGGACTAATGAAGCACAAAGATGAAGCATTCGAAAAATTCAAATCCTTCAAAGCCTTGGTTGAAAATGAATCAGGATACAAAATTAAGTGCCTCAGATCTGACAGAGGTGGGGAGTTTACCTCGAATGAATTTTTCGATTTCTGTGAAGAACATGGGATAAAAAGAGAATTCTCTACAGCTAGAACTCCTCAGCAAAATGGAGTTGTGGAAAGAATGAACATAACAGTCCAACAAATGGCTCGTGCTACGCTTGATGAGTCGGGTACTCCCGCAACTTTCTGGGGTGAAGCTGCACATGCTGCAGTTGTTATTCTCAACAAAACAAATGTTCGTGTTAACAACACTCAAACCCCTCATGAGCTCTGGTGTGGTGAGACTCCTTCGGTGAAGCACTTCAAAATCTTTGGGAGCAAATGTTATATTAAGAATACTGATGAGCAACTTGGCAAACTTGAACCTAGAGCAGATGAAGGCATTCTTCTTGGTTATTCTCCACATAGCAAAGCATACAAGTGCTACAATAAAAGACTTGGCAGAATTGTTGACAGCATTGATGTAGTGGTTGATGAGAAGGGATACATTCCTAGGCAAGTACATCATGAAGACATCGAAGAAGATGAAGGCTACCCTCAAAGACAGAATGATGAAGAAGAAGAACCTCAAGAAGAACCAGAGGAGCAGACAAGAATAGAAGAGAAGACTCCATCCAGATATGTTCAGAAGAATCATCCAGAATCTCAGATTGTGGGGCAGAAAGAAGCAGGTGTACAAACAAGAAAAACAATTGCAGAAGCTTCAAGCTATTTGGCATTACTCTCTTCCACTGAACCACAAAATATGAAAGAGGCATGCAAAGATGAATGTTGGGTCAAAGCAATGGATGAAGAACTTGAGCAGATCGAAAAGAACAACACTTGGGAGTTGGTTCCTAGACCAAAAGATAAGAATGTTATAGGAACAAAATGGGTCTTCAAAAATAAATTGAATGAAAATGGAGAAGTAATTAGAAACAAGGCCAGACTTGTTTGTAAAGGGTATGCGCAGCAAGAAGGAATAGATTTTGAAGAAACCTTTGCTCCTGTTGCAAGACTTGAGGCCATCCGAATGTTCCTTGCTCTCTCAAGCTTTCAAAACTTCAAAGTATTTCAAATGGACATGAAATCAGCCTTTCTGAATGGAGACTTAGAAGAAGAAGTATATATTGAGCAGCCAGATGGTTTCATTCTTGGAAATGATCCAAATCTTGTATGCAGATTGAAAAAGGCTCTCTATGGTCTCAAACAAGCTCCAAGGGCTTGGTACTATCGTTTGGACAAATATCTTCATCAACAAGGTTTTTCAAAAGGATCAGCAGATAGCAATCTTTATATAAAAGTTGAAAATGACAAATTGCTAATACTTGTTGTGTATGTAGATGACATTATCTTTGGCAGCAATGAAGAAGCTATGAGTCAAAGCTTTGCCTTGGTCATGCAGAAAGAATTTGAAATCTCCTTGCTGGGAGAATTGACATATTTCCTTGGTTTGAAAATCCAACAAAAGGAAGGAGGAATCTTTTTGTCTCAAACCAAGTATCTCAAACAGATTTTGAAGAAATATGGCATGGAAGATGCAAAACCAGTATGTACACCCATGGTCACAGGATGTAGGCTCAGTGCAAATGACGAATCTGCAGCAATACATCAACCAACCTACAGATCTATGATTGGAAGTCTACTTTATCTGACAGGTACCCGACCAGACATCATGCATGCAGTTGGAATAGTTGGAAGATTTCAGGCAAATCCGAAGGAGACTCATCTTCAGGCAGTGAAGAGAATTTTCAAATATCTTCAAGGGACTCAAAATTATGGTTTATGGTATTCTAGAGATACAAATCTCACACTTCATGCTTATACAGATGCCGATTGGGCCGGAAGTGTGGATGACAGGAAGAGCACAAGTGGTGGCACATTCTTTATGTGTTCCAGACTAGTATCTTGGTTCAGTAAGAAACAGAGTTCGATTGCCTTATCTACAGCTGAAGCAGAATATGTTGCTGCTGCATCTTGCTGCACCCAACTCCTTTGGATGATGCAGACCTTGCAGGATTTTCAAATAACTTGTACACCACCTATCTCCATCTTATGTGATAACACAAGTGCAATCAGCATCTCAAAGAACCCAGTCATGCATTCAAAAACCAAGCACATACCAATCAAGTATCATTTTCTTCGGGAACAAGTGCTTGAACAGAAGGTCAAGTAGGAGTATGTTCCTTCTAAGGAACAAGTTGTTGATATACTCACCAAACCATTGCCCAGGGAGACTTTTGAATACCTCAGGCAAAAGTTAGGGGTTGTTGATGCATCATCTTGTTGTTGAATCTCTTCTGATTGTTGGTTGTACGGGAATATGCGTACATGTGCTGGGTTGCGGATTGGATGAAGATCAAATAGCACTGGTTTAGGGGGAGCTTATAATGCATTGTTGGCATTATGGAGGATGTACAGAAGGCGATCATGGATGTTGATCTGAATATTACTGCAATATGTCTCTATCTCTTTCATGGTCATTTATGGTGTTTGGTGGATTATGTTTCTTCTTTACAGATCTGGTTCATATTCAGGGGGAGCATGCTCTTAGGGGGAGCATAACCCTTTGCCCTTGATGTCAAAGGGGGAGAATGAGCTGAAGATTTTGAGGTTGCCATCAACTCCAAAGGGGGAGATTGTTGGCATTATGATTCTGGTATGGCTTTATGATACATATGTTGTACTTGATGGCAACCCACTCATCTCAGATGATAAATTATAGTGCAGAAAAGTTCACGCACTTATATGCAGAGAAAAGCTTATTCTATGTAGAGAAAAGTTCACGCACTTATATGCAGAGAAAAGTTTATTTCATGTAGAGAAAAGTTCACGCACTTTTATGCAGAGAAAAGTTTATTTCATGTAGAGAAAAGTTTATTTCATGTAGAGAAAAAGTTCACGCACTTTCATGTTGGAGAACTTACCTTTGGTCCATGGTAGTTAGTCTTTGGTATTTGAACGTATGGTTTTGGACCATGGTACCTCATCAAAAGTGTGTATATGTTGGAGAACTTACCTTTGGTCCATGGTGGTTAGTCCTTGGTATTATTGAGCCCCATGTTTTTGGGCCCCTTGTATTGGTTATCTATGGTATTGATCCATGATTTTAGGAAGAAGCTTGCCTATATAAAGAAAAGGAGATCACTTGGCTAATTCATTCTTGCAAATCGAATATCTTAAGATCTGAAATATTGGGTTATTGTTTTAAAAGTTTGATCTATGAAAGGGAAGTTGAAAGCGAATCTGTGAAGGGTGATCTCTCGAGCGCTGCAGCTGCGGAAGTGCGAAGGCGCCACAGAAGTCGCAGTGCGGAGGCGCCACAGAAGGCGTAGTGGAGAGATGCCACAGAGGCGCCACAGAAGGCGCAGTGCGGAGACGCCACAGAGGCGCCACAGAAGGCGCAGTGCGGAGGCGCCACAGAAGGCGCAGTGCGGAGACGCCAAAGAGGCGCCACAGAAGGCGCAGTGCGGAGGCGCCACAGAAGGCGCAGTGTGGAGATGCCACAGAGGCGCCACAGAAGGTGCAGTGCGGAGGCGCCACAGAAGGCGCAGGTGCGGTGGTCGCGGCGCCACAGAAGGCGCAGGTGCGGAGGTAGTACAGATATCCACAGATCTATACTAGTGAAGTTGCGATCCCTGCTTAAAATTTGTTTTAACTGCCTTTGACTATTCTGCAGGGTTTTGGGTGCATAACTGATGTTTGGTTACTGGTATTGAGTTCAGATAACAGCATAATTAATGACTTATCTTTATGTACTAGATCTGGTTGATAACTCTCATAATATCATTGTATATGTATGGATCTGGTGATTGGTTGATTCAGAAGGTTGTTTGATTATGAGCTTCAATGTTGTTGTTGGATCCAGTTTGAAAATTTATGAAAAGTGGTCCTTGAAAGAAAAGAAGTAGGGGGTTGTAGCTCCCTTCCAGGAGAGACTGGAAAACGAGAGAGAGTTGTAGCTCTCTGCAGGTTGCAGCCTGCGTACTGGTAAATGACTGCACCAGTACAAAATCATTGTAATAGGAGTTTCTAATTTGAAAGAAGATAAAGACATATTGCAGCAGGTGGTTTTCACCCACATTGGGTTTCCACCTTATATCTGGTGTTCTTTGGTGTGACTATCTGTTTTTCTTGTTCATGCTCATTATTTTATGGTACTGATATGCAAAAATAATTCAAAGTTTAAATAAGGAAGATTTGTTAAAAGAACTTGATAATACTGATTCACCCCCCCTCTCAGTATTATTTTCAACAATATCTACCTATTTAAGAATTATTATTAATATTAAAATCATTATTATTATTATAAAAAATAAGTATATATTAATTATTTATATTTAATAGTAGAAATATTTAAAATAAATTAACAAAATAAATATATCTAATATAGATATAATGAATAAAAATATGTCATTTTTTTTAAAACATTCAAATCCAAAAAAATATGTTATGTACACTAACATAGATTTTGGAAATTATATAATGACAAAATAAATAAATATCTCGTTCATATTAAATTTCTCTCTCTATATATTATTAAAAAAAATTAAATTAATTTCGATTAAGTTATTAATGAAGTTAACATTATTAATTTATGGAATTATAATATTTAGTATCCAATATTATTTATTTATTAGATAAAGTGTGATATACTGAACAAACGTAAATATTTAATTTATTGTATAACCAAACAAATTGATATGCAGGAATGGAATAATTTTCACATGTTAAGTAGTTTTGATTGACACTTACCTATCCCTAACTAATTTCTTGAAGATTTATTCAAGAAAGATAAGAGGATAGGGGTATCTTTGATTGTTATTATTATTATTATTATTTTATAAAACTATTTGTTAAATTAAGTTATGCAGGAATGGACTAACAATTATATGCAAATATTGTTTTCACATGTTAAGTAGTGAGGATTGGCAGTTACTTGTCCCTAACTAATTTCTTGAAGATTTATTCAAGAAATATCAAGAGGATAGGGGTATCTGAGATCAAGAGAGAGAAAAAGGAGAAAGAATTGAAAAGAGAACTATGCGGTGAAGTGTTAGGAAGATTTCCAGAGCTAAGTCTAGTTGTGACTAGATATCTGTTCTATGAGAGATTATAGTCTCAAAGAAAATTCATGTGTGCGAGGAAAACTTGGGGGGAGACAACTCGTCAAGGTGGTCTCACGGTTGGGAGGAAAGGAGCAAAAAATCCAAAGTCTGGTAGTAGGCTCTTATCTGGAATTCAACGATAATTCTGTTAAGTATACTTTTGTATTGTATAGGTACAATAATGAGTGATTTGCAGGTCTAAGGTTCTTTAAAAAGAAGCAAAGGGAAACAATGTACTTCAGATAGAAGTAAGAAAAATTATGTTATTCTGTGCAGTAAAAGAAAGCATAGAATTGATAACAAACAGTTTACTTACTGTATGTTCAAGAGTGGAAATTTGTAACTTTCATAATAAAAAATCACGATAGCCATTTAAGGAACAATAAAACAAGATAGTTGTTCTATGAGAGATTATAATCTCAAAGACAATTCATGTGTGAGAGGAGTAGCTCAAGGGGAGACAACTCATCAAGGCGGTTTGACGATTGGGAGGAAAGGAGCAACAAAAGCCAAAGTCTAGTAGCAGGCTCTTATCTGGAATTCAACAATAATTCAGATAAGTATACTTTTGTATTGTATAGGTAGAATAATGAGTGATTTGCAGGTTTAAGGTTCTTTAAAAATAAGCAAAGGGAAATAGTGTACTTCAGACAGAAGTAAGAAAACTTATGTTATTATGTGCAGTAAAAGAAAGCATAAATTGATAACAAACAGTTTACTTACTGTATATTCAAGAGTGGAAATTTGTAACTTTCATAATAAAAAATCACGGTAGCCATCTAAGGAAAAATAAAACTAGAGAGTTGTTCTATGAGAGATTATAATCTCAAAGACAGTTCATGTGTGCGAGGAACAGCTCAGGGGGAGACAACTCGTCAAGGCGGTCTCACGGTTGGGAGGAAAGGAGCAATAAAAGCCAAAGTCTAGTAGCAGTCTCTTGTCTGGAATTCAACAATAGTTCAGATAAGTATACTTTTGTATTGCATAGGTACAATAATGAGTGATTTGCAAGTTTAAGGTTCTTTAAAAATAAGCAAAGGGAAACAATGTACTTTGGATAGAAGTAAGAAAACATATGTTATTATGTGTAGTAAAAGAAAGCACAGAATTGATAACAAATAGTTTACTTACTCTATGTTCAAGAGTGGAAATTTGTAACTTTCATAATCAAAAATCACGGTAGCCATCTAAGGAACAATAAAACTAGATAGTTGTTCTATGAGATATTATAATCTCAAAGACAGTTCATGTGTGCGAGGAAAAACTCGAGGGGATACAACTCATCAAGGCAGTCTCACGGTTGGGAGGAAAGGAGCAACAAAAGCCAAATTCTGGTACCAGGCTCTTGTTTGGAATTCAACAATAATTTAGATAAGTATATTTTTGTATTTTATAGGTACAATAATGAGTGGTTTGCAGGTTTAAGGTTCTTTAAAAATAAGCAAAGGGAAACAATGTACTTCAGATAGAAGCAAGAAAAATTATGTTATTATGTGCAGTAAAAGAAAGCATAGAATTGATAACAAACGGTTTACTTACTATATGTTCAAGAGTGGAAATTTGTAACTTTCATAATAAAAAATCACAGTAGCCATCTAAGGAACAATAAAACAATAGTAGATACTGAGTAAGTTACATTAACCCTCGAATTCCTTTCTCAGGAAAAGTTAAGATTCCCTCGATTATCTTTACCACAATAGAATAATACAACAGTAACAGGGTTGATGCAAATGCCAAACCAAAATATCAAGAGATGTAAATTATTACAGTAGGAAGCAGGGTTTTGTTACCAGGACCAAACCAAAAATATTGAGAGATAACATTGATATAATGGAAATTCATTATGAAATAACTTTTAAGAAATTCCAACAGATAATATAAAATTTTGATACAGTTTTCGATGAGAGAAGGGTTAAAAACTAACAGTCATTCCAATATACGGAAAACAATCGACAAGGGTTGATATCCATTAAATAATAGGTAAGAGATCCATTACTATTCGACAGACATAGAACTTGCTACACTTGACCATTAACTAGAAACTCGGCTTTGTAATTTTGTAAACAAACTATTAGATAGTAGACAAATGAGACCGAAGGAAGATTAACCATGAAAACAATTAGGATGAAAACTTCCTTAACCATGTTATTACGTAGAGAATAATCCAACACAGTATAGATTTGAGTAAAAAAATAGATAATCCGTGCAAGATGAGAACAACATGTCCGTGACAATAAATAGTTCACATATTAACATTCGAGACTGAAACAATTGTCTCCATTTAACCATAGTCGAGTGGTAGGACGAGGAAACAAACTAAAACCTGAACCACACAGCTAGGATCTACCGCTACCCTGTAACCAACTTAGGTCTAGCTAAGGGAACGAGGGATTAGGGTAGACCCAGTTCACAATATAACCTAGTTTGTATTATAAACCCAATTGTAGTAAAAACCCTGAATAATTACATTAAAAAAAATGCTTCAAAGAAAAGATTCGCCTTAAATAATTTATGGCTAACTACAACAACTACCAAATAGTTGAAACGCCTTCAGCTAAAGCACATACTTGGTAAAAAGACTGGATAGTTTCGTTCCAGATGTGCCAGCCACTTTCGAAATCCGAACTCTAGCTTTTGCCACTCCTTGCGACCCAAAATTTCTACCTCGCAAGAATAAAATACCATACGATTAACAACGATACTTATCCAAGAAATTTGAATAGAAGCAATAACTTAAAACCCTAGGTTTAAGAAAGAAACCTTACCTGAGATGAAAATCGAGCCTAGGGTTGTTCTCGCATGGCTGTGCATTGAGTAGAAATCCACAATTATGTAGAGGCCAGGCCCATCAATAAACAAAGGAATCAACTAGAGAAGTAAACCCACTAACTACGCACAAAATATCCATGACGAGGAAAAAAAAGATAGAGAAATAAACCATTATCACCACGAAGGAGCAACAATAATCCTGTACTATGTATGCCATTGAGATAGACATGCATCGGAGGCATCAAAAAATGAAACAAGCTCAATCGTCTGATGACAAACAATAATAGCATCCCTAGATGAAGAATGAGTATCGAGGCCAGGAGGGCCAGCTGGAGAGAAATGGAGGAATCCGGATTCATCCCACCACCAAGCCTGGGTAGTCACATCACCTAGAAAATTAATTGTAGAGATAAATAGTCACCGGAAAGTAAGCTCGTCCAACTTGAGTAAAAGCGGTCACCATCCCTCCGACCAACATCGTAAGGCAGGATAAACTGTATTAAATCATAAAACCAAATCTTTGAATTACCCATAGTTATATGCAGATAAGTAGGAGTTATATAAGGTGTACATAACTTGTTAATTTTGTTAATGTAATAGTACATATTCATGTATTGTTTAATTCCAATAAGAAATTTTTTTAATGCTTACATGGGTATGTGACATGTGGTATCAGAGCGCTCAGGTTGCAAAACTGAGACCTCTGGAATATAAGTGAATAACAACATTTGTGATGTGCACAAAGAAAGAAGGGAAAACAAACAACATGAGGAGGACTGGAATTACATCACATAGACCCGTAATGGGAACAGGGCCAGCATCCTTTTAAGAAGCCAACCATGAACTATGGGTACAGTTGGGGGTAGAGCCGCACAATGCCAATGTTGCAATCATGGAAACTGTACAAGAACTGAAGGAAGAGATGGCCCTGTTATGGGCAGATAATGAAAGGCTCATGCATGATCAGGAGAATATTATGAAGAGTCTGTCTGATAGGAAGAATCATTGATGACCAATCCATAGTCCTGACCATGAAAATATGACTAGAAAACAAGAATTCCAAACTAAGAACATGGAAACAAAAGGTGGCAAAGAGAATCATGAAGAAGAATCTAACAATGTATCAAGACACAAGACACAGAAAAGATAGAAAATAGAACTTCAAGGGGAATTTCAAAAAATAAAACCTCCCCTCTTTGATGGTGAACAAGAAGAGGCAGCTGAAGCCTGCCTCATCAATATGAACAAGTATTTTTAGATTTATGAATATGACCATAATTTAAAGGCTTGTTTGACCATGTTTCCGCTCCAAGGGAAAGTCACTCTGTGGTGGGAAGAGGTGAAAATGGTACGTGGAGTAAATTAGCAAAGCATAACCTCGGAAAAATTTCAAAGTATTTTAAAGAAAAATATCTAACTGAAATATTTTATGACACAAATGAAAATGAGTTTCACAATCTTCGATTGGGTCAGCTGTTTATGGATGAGTTCATAGCAAAATTCACATCTTTGCTTCGGTATGTTCCTTACATACGAGAAGAAAAGGCGAAAGTGTAGCGGTTTATCAACAATTTTACGTTGTTCATGAAAGAGTGCCTCGAGTTTGATAACCCGAAAACCATGGACGAAGTTATACAAAAAGCTCGAATATGTTATCAACAAAACAAACAAAAGGGAGATGTGGGAAAGAGATGGGCTGACAAAAAGGGGATCAAATTTACCTCCAATCACAAGGGGAATAAGGCCACAGTCAACAAAGGACCCTATAAAGGTCAAACAAGCAGGAATATGAACACAAATTAGCCCAGATTTAAGCTTCCAGGTGAGACTAAAATAAATGAGCAGATAGGGAGAACTGAAGTGGAATTAACAGCTAGACCCCCTGTACAGTGTTGGGGATGTGGAGGGCCACATTATGTCAAAAACTGCCCCACCACAAGGGAACTGATCAGACTTCCCAGGTTCAAGAAGCATCTATTGTGGGAGACATGGCAAGGAGTATTCCAAAATTAATGCTACCCTTGAAAACCATCAGGTAGAATACCAACCAACCATGATAGAATTTGAAGGTAAAGTCTTTGACCAAACTATATCTATTTTAATTGATCTAGGAGCTACTTTGAGTTATATTAGCCCCAAGATAGTAGAACAATGTTGTTTGCAAGTTGTTAAGTTTAAAAATCCTTGGTTAGTACAACTAGCCACAGGAGCAAAAAGAAGGGTGTTGGCCAAGGTCAGCAACTGCCCCCTAAAGTTAGCAGGTCAGTCTATCATGGCCGACCTGAATGTGTTACCTTTGGGATCATACAATATCCTTATAGGTATGGACTGGTTAGAAAAACATTGGTCCCTCATTAACTGTAAAACCAAAACTATTAACTACATGGATGAGGAAGGAAAGAGGCAGGAAATTCAAGGCATACTAAGACCTCTGAAATTAAGACCAGTGACAACCTCTCAATTAGAAAAATGTATCAAAAAAGGCTACTAGATTTATGCAATACAAGTAGGATATACTAATTCAAAGGATAAATTTGTTTCTCTAGAAAATATACTAGTGGTGCAGAAATTTCCGGATGTATTTCCTGAAGAAATTTTGGGACTCTCTCCAAAAAGGGACATATATTTCACCACTGAGTTGATTTTTGGAGCCGACCCAGTCTCCCGAGCTCCTTACTGAATGAGCATACCAGAGTTGAAAGAATTAAAATTGTAGCTACAAGAGTTGCTTGATAAAAAATATATTCGTCCAATTGTATCACCTTGGGGAGCTCTGGTGCTTTTTGTTAAGAAAAAGAATGGAACTTTGCGGTTGTGCATGGATTACCATTAGTTAAAGAAACTAACTATCAAGAACAAATACCCTTGATGTTGTATAGCTGAGTTATTTGATCAGGTGAAGGGAGCGGCGGTGTTCTCAAATATTGACGTCTATTCAGGTTACCATCAGATTATGATAAAGGAAGAGGACATAGCAAAAACTACTTTTAGAACTCGTTATGAACACTATGAGTTCGTTGTGCTGCCCTTTATGCTGACTAATTCTCTTGCAACCTCCATGTGGCTCATGAACAATATATTTCATTAGTATTTGGATAAATTTGTGTTAATTTTTATCAATGACATACTAATTTACTCTCGAAACATAGAAGAACATAAGGAGCATCTTCGAATTGTTCTGCAAGTCTTAAGAGAACATCAACTGTACATTAAGTACAATAACTGTGATTTCTTCAAAGAACAAATCCAATACTTAGGACATGTCATTACCAAGGATGGAATTGTTGTGGACCCAAATAAAAGAAAAACTATCATGGAATGACTGGTACCAAAGGACATGGCTGATATAATATCATTCATGGGTTTAGCCAGATACTATAGGCACTTTGTTGAAGGTTTTTATATGGTGGCATACTCCATTACTTCCTTTCCCAAGAAAGGGAAAACATTTAGGTGGACCATGGATTGTCAAAGTAGTTTTGATGAGCTTAACAATTACTTACCACCGCACCCATTTTGAGCATTGTTGATCCAAATAAAGATTATGTGGTTTGTACAGGTTCCATCAAGGAAGGTGTAGGTGGTGTATTGGTGTAGGAAGGCAGGGTTGTTGCTTATGAATCTAGGAAGCTTAAAGAGCATTAGCATAAATATTCAACTTATAATTTAGAGATGACCGCAGTCATTCATGCCTTAAAGATGTGGCGACATTACTTGATCGGTAAGAAATTTATGTTAATAATTAATCATCATAGTTTAACTAATTATTTCAAACAACCCACCTTGAATTCTAGACAAGCTTATTGGGTTGACTTCCTAAGTGAATTTGATTTTGAAATAAAGCACTTGAAAGGAAAGGAGAACTGAGTCGCAAATGCCTTAAGTCGAAAGGTAAACTGTTTATATGAGGTCACTTTCAGTGAGTCACAAACTACTTTTTATGAGCAAATTAGAGATCCAACAACACAATATTCATAATATAAATATTTATGGCAGTAAGCTAAAACTTTGAACAACCCTGAATAGAAACTGGGGTATGAGGTAAATCTAGAAAATTTGTTGATATATAGAAGAGTATATATGTGCCTAATCAGAAAAATATTAAAATTTTAATATTATATGAATATCATAAGATTCCATATGTAGGCCATCTCGGGTACCAAAAGTTAATTACTGCACTTAGAAAGGAATTTTTCTGGCCCAGTATGAAGAAGGAGGTAGCGGAGTATTTAGCCCACTTTCTAGAATGCTAGCAAGTGAAAGCGGAACATTGTCACCCGGCAGGATTACTCCACCTATTGCCCATTCCAGAATGGAAATGGGAAACCATTTCCATCGATTTTATTACAGGACTACCCAAGTCAAAAAAGAACAATGACTCAATAATGGTAGTAGTAGAAAAACTGAGCAAATCTTATCATTTCATGTCGGTACAATCAACCTACAAGACCATGCAAATTACTAACATATTTATGCAAAACACTTTTAGATTGCATGTAATACCCAAGATGATAATTTCCGACCGTGATGTGAAATTTACCTCATCTTTCTGGGAAGCTTTATTTGAAGGGTTAGGCACATAATTGCACTTCAATATTGCTTACCACCCTCAAATGGATAGACAAACTGAGCGAGTAAATCAAGTAGTAGAATATATGATGCGGACATACGTAATGCAACATCCATCCAAATAGGAGGACTACCTACATTTGCTAGAGTTTGCTTAGAACAATGACTACCATACATCTTTACAGATGAGTCCATTTGAAGTATTATACAGACGTAAGTATAGGACACCCTTGAGTTGGGGTGGCCCATAAGACAAATTGATGCTAGCACCAGACATGTTAAAATAAATGGAGGATATGGTTAAAAAGGTATGCTCCAACCTAAAATTCGCTTAAGACCGTAAAAAGAATTTTGTTGATCGAAAGAGAAGTTTTCGAGAATTTCAAGTGGGACATCATGTTTATGTATGGGTATGAGCCAAGAAGAGTACATTGTAATGGACCAGATGTGCTAAATTAGCACCCCAATTCTGTAGTCTTTTCCAAATTTTGGCTCGAATCGGGCCAGTGGCTTACCAGCTTGCCCTACCCAGCCATATTCATGTGCATAATGTCTTTCACATTTCTATACTTAAGAAATACATATATGATCCTAAACATATAATCAGTTGGCAAGACATACAGGTAATTTAGAAATATTACTTAAGAATAAGACATATTAAAACAGGATGATTAATAATGAAGAGGAATGACTAGTTTTGTCTTCTTGTGTATAAGTCGAATTGGAAGGCGAGTTCTTGGTTGAACCCTTGGGTATACTCGATTGGAGAGAAAGAACGATGTGGAAACGATTTATCACCCAAGTTAAAGTGCTTTGGCAGCACTATGGGTTGGAGGAGACTACCTGGGAAGACGGGCAGGTTATGAGAGAGACATTTCCAAACCTATTTTTAAAAAAGAAACATTGAGACAATGTTTAATCTTAGGGGGAGAACATGTGATATACCCAGCAAATGTAAATATTTAAATTACTGCAAAACTAAATAAACTGATTATTATTATTATTTTATAAAACTATTTGTTAAATTAAGTTATGTAGGAATGGAATAATAGTTATATGTAATATTTTTTTCACATGTTAAGTATTTGGGGTTGACAATTACCTATCCCTAACTAATTTCTTGAAGATTTATTCAAGAAATATCAAGAGGATAAGGGTATCTTGAGATCAAGAGAGAGAAAAACGAGAAATAATTGAAAAGAGGACTCTGCGTTGAAGGGTCAGGGACATTTCCAGAGCCATGTATGGTTGCGATTAGATAGTTGTTCTATGAGAGATTATAGTCTCAAAGGTGGTTCTTGCGTGCAAGGAACAACTCGGGGGGGGGCAACTCGTTAAGGCGGCCTCACGGTTGGTAGGAAAGGAGCAACGAAAGCCAAAGTCTGGTAGTAGGCTCTTGTCTGGAATTCAACAATAATTCAGATAAGTATACTTTTGTATTTTATAGGTACGATAATGAGTGATTTCTAGGTTTAAGGTTCTTTAAAAATAAGTAAAGGGAAACAATGTACTTAAGACAGGAGTAAGAAAACTTATGTTATTCTGTGCAATAAAAGAAATCATAGAATTGATAACAAACAATTTACTTACTTTATGTTTAAGAGTGGAAATTTTTAACTGTCATAATAAAAAATTACGTACTTTGGACAGAAGTAAGAAAACTTATGTTATTCTGTGCAATAAAAGAAATCATAGAATTGATAACAAACAATTTACTTATTGTATGTTTAAGAGTGGAAGTTTTTAATTGTCATAATAAAAAATCACGGTAGCCATTTAAGGAACAATAAAACAACAGTAGATACTGACTAAGTTACATTAACCCTTGAATTCATTTCTCAGGAAAAGTTAAGATTCCCTCGATTATCTTTACCAAACAAGAATATCAAGAGATGTAAATTATTACAGCAGGAAACAGGGTTTTGTTACCACGGCCAAACCTAGAATATTGAGAGATTTTGTTGATATAATGGAAATTCATTATGAAATAACTTTTACCAAATTCCAACAAATAATATAAAATTTAGATATAGTTTTCTGCGAGAGAAGGGTTAAAAAATGATATTAATTCCAATATACAAAAAACAATCAACAAAGGTTGATGTCCATTAAAGAATAGCTAAGAAATCCATTACTATTCTACGGACAAAGAACTTTCCGCACTTGGCCATTAACTAGCAACTGGCCTTTGTAATTTTGTAAACAAATTATTACACAATAGACAAATGAGACCGAAGGAAAATTACCCATGAAAACAATTAGGATGCAAACTTCCTTAACCATGTTATTACGCAGAGAATAAGCCAACCCAGTACAGATTTGAGTCAAAAAATAGATAATCCAAGCAAGATGAGAACGACATGTCCATGACAGTAAATAGTTCATAAATTAACATTCGAGATTGAAAAACCTGTCTCCATTTAACCATAGTCTAGTTGTAGGACGAGGAAACAAACTAAAACTTGAACTGCATAGCTAGGGTCTACTACTATGCTGTAACCAGCTTAGGTCGAGCTAAGCCAACGAGGATTTAGGGTAGACCCAGTTCATAATATAACCGAGTTTGTATTATAAACCCAGTTGCAATAAAAACCCTGAATAATTACATTAAAAAAATGCTTCAGAGACAAGATTTGTCTTAAATAATTTATGGCTAACTACAACAGCTACCATATAGGTGAAATGCCTTCGACTAAAGCACAATACCAAGTAAAAAGACTTGATAGTTTCATTCCAGATGTACTAGCCACTTTGGAAATCCGAACTCCAGTGTTTGCCGCTCCTTGCAACCCAGAATTTCTACCTTGCAAGAATAAAAGACCATAAGATTAACAATGATACTTATCCAAGAAATGTGAACAGAAATAGTAACTTAAAACCCTAGGTTTAATAAATAAACCTTACCTGAGACGCAAATTGGGCCTAGTGTTGTTCCCGCATGGTTGTGCATTAAGTAGAAATGCATAATTCTGCAGAGGCCAGGCCCATCAATAAACAAAGGCATCAACTAGAGAAGTAAACCCACTAACTACGCACATAATAGCCATTCCAAGGAAAAAAAAAGACAGAGCAGTAAACCATTCTCATCGCGAAGGAGCAACAATAACCCTATACAGTGTATGTCATGGAGATAGACATGCAACGGAGGCATCGAAAAATGGAAATGAGATCAACTATTTGATGGCAAACAGTAATAGCATTCGTAAATTAAGAACAGGTATTGGGTCGAGGAGGTCCAGCTGGAGAGAAATGGAGGAATCGAGATTCATCCCACCGCCAGGCCTTGGCAGTCACGTCGCCTAGAAAATTAATTGCAAAGATAAACAATCACTGGAAAGTAAAGCTCGTCAAAACTTGAGTAAAGGCAGCCACCATCTTTCCGACCATCATCATAAGGGAGGATAAATTGTATTAAATCATAAAACCAAATCTTTGAATTACCCATAGTTATATAGAGATAAGTAGGAGCTATATAAGGTGTACAAAACTTGTTAATTTTGTCAACATTGCGTATTGTTTAATTCCAATAATAACTTTTTTTTTATGCTTACATGAATATGTGACATAAAAATATGACTAAATCTATTTAAAATTTTAATAATATGAAAATTTTATTATATGAAAATTTTATTTATCATTTATATATGTATGTTATATTGAAGAAAATTTTATTTTTTTATAAGATTAATATTCATAGATATATAGTGATTTTATTTATATTTCTTATAATCATGTTATTCAAAAGAAATTGAATTTAGGTAAGAATATAATTAGTATTATTATGTGATAACTTTCACTGACAATATTGTGAAAAATATGATTATAATCATGTCATTCAAAGAAAAGTTTTGGTAGAGAGATAATTACTATTATGAGATAACTCTAACTAACAATATCGTGAAAAAAAAAATGCCATTATAATCATGTCATTTAAAAGAAATTGAATTCATTTAAAAGAAATTGAATTTAGCTAAAGAGATAATAACTATTATGCGATATCTCTAACTAACAATATTGTGAGAATAAATATATTATACAATTGAGAATAGTAATTAATTAATAATATTTAATATAAAGGTAAATACTATTTTTTATAAAAAATAATTATCTTAAATATATCGTAATTCTAATCTTGAACTTCAATACCTGCGTAATAAAACCTAAGACCATACCATACTTACAAGTCTTAATCCAATATTTATTGACATACTCCACTAAACACATAAAACAATATATACTCTTTTATAATCTAAGAACGAAATACAAAGGATTTATGCTGTTTTAAAAGGCCAGACTTATCTAGCCTGCTCCGATGGGCAGGGGCTATATATTCTGATGAGCGAAAACACCATTTATTTGCTTACAAGCATCGTGAACGTACACCTAAGTTGAAGAGATACCGTCACACAAAACATTAAAAGGAAATTAACGAAAACTAATACGATATGATATGTCTGGATATCAGAATTCAGTATGGTTTCTGCCCTACATAGTTCCCAGGAGGGTCGTAGTTGCAGATAACAAAAGTCCAGCCGTTGTCGCATTGAGCTTGAGCGCAACCGAGCCTCTTGGAATCTCTCCACACCACCTGAGTATAGTGTCCGCATATTTGATCTTCAGCGCATCTATTTGAAGAGTAATCATAATATTGCTCCTCGCTAACCCACGACATCACGGCACCTCCCACGGGATCTGCGTTATCTGACTGCTCGTAGATATTTTCTCCGTACTGGCCACCAGAGTGCTGCAGAGCGCAGTCTCCTATGCGTTGATTCGCATAATCTTGTGCGTAAGCCGCGACCGTATCGTCCCATACCAGAGCCTCCACACCCACTTGGGCTCTGGCATCATTGTGAGGAGATAAGAATTGCTGTTGCACATCTTGGCCTTGCCCGACCAAGCAGTAGCATGCCATTAGCAGAAAAAAAACATACTTGAAAAACCACTTCATATTGACAAAACTAACCGTAATGTCAGTCCCAAAAGGAAGAATGAAATCACTCGCTGCTCACTCAATTCAGTCTGAGAAAACAAGCAGCTGGTTATGAATACTTATAGCAACTCCAAGGCAATTCTTAGTAAATTGGGTTAGTAAAGTACTTAACGGAGATTAATAAGATGTTTATCAAGTTTATGATAGCTCCGTTAAAGGATGAGCAGTGTCAGTAAGATAAGATTGTGAAAGAATTTGACATAAGTTAGTGGATGTGTTGTGTAACGGCACCAAGTGGATTGTGAGAAATTCGCATCCTCTTTGGACTGTGTCGATAAAAATGACACTTCTAACCCTCAAATGTTCACATCCACATATTTGCATTTCAATTAAATATGATAAAACCCTTCTCGAATGCAGTTGTTATTTCCTTTCAAAGAAGATTGCACTTCTTCATGGGCCAGCTGGTATAAACTTAAGCTGAAATAACTATTTTTTACTCATCTCTGGATTAAAACTCATGTATGATAAAAACAAATATTCTAAAATTCCATTATTTGGAGTTAATTTATTACATATTTTGATGAAAGAATTTATTTAATGATATCATAATCAATTTTGATTTATTGATATTCATTTGTTTCATCAAAACGTTGAAATGATAAACAAAATTGTGAAAGAAGTATATTACAATTTTATTTTATCCTAGAAAATGTTATTGGATTTACATTTTATTCTTAACGGGTTAAGATTATAGGTTCTCAAGGCTGGAATAAAAGGAGCTATTTAAAGCTTTTTTGAGTTAGAATTTTTATGTAATATTATATCATATAAAAATCAAGCATATTAAATGTTTAAATTTAATAAGGATGAATTATTATTTTTTATTTAAATATTAATGTTATAGTTATTAAAGATGTTGATATATTCTTTTTATCTCTTTTACATCAAAAAATGAAATTTCAAATTTTAATTAATTGGTAGATCTAAATTTATGTTTACTTTTTCATATCTACTTAACATGATTAGAAATTTTCAATGCAAATTATAAAATGACAAATAGCATCAGATCAATACATGTTTATCTTTTCACATTTATCTAATATAATTATGAAATTGCCATATAAATTATAAATAACAAATAAATCAATTAATTTTAAAATGAAAAATTTATATCCATTTACATATATCCACCTGTTTAATAATAAAATTGTAATAATTAATAATTTCTACTAAAAGCATTTTTTAAACATTCCATTATTTTGAAACACCAATTTTTACATATTTCCAAAGTACTTAGGTGGAAATAGATCAATAAATCTCTTATATGAATGCCCACTATCAATTACGTCAATAATATTATTGGACATTTTCGCTCTAGTCTGATATTATTTCTATGTAAGGCTTTAAGAGTTATAAATCCCTTTAAAAAATTGTCTATAGGATAACTTTACCTTGACAATGAAATGGTTATAGAAGACAATTTGATCATTGATTTACAAAACAGAAGACCAACAATCTGGCATAAAATTTTGAAATCGTGGAAAACTGTACACTTTAACCCATTGTAAAGTGGAAAGACTTTCGAACGAAAATATGAGATTTTGGAAAACTGCGCATAACGGTTCATAAGATTTTGATTTGTATTGATTGGTCCAGACTTTAATATTTAATCCCTCTAACACAATTAAACTCAATGTATGCATTCCAAAGAAACAAGAGAGCGAAAATCCCTTTTAAGTCTATGCACCTAGCTTTATTCGTTAATGAATTCTAGAGTGGAAAGACTTTCGAAATAAAAATGTGAATTCGTGGAAACTGTGCACTTAGATGAATGAAAACAGAGACAGAAAATCGCTTGTCTGTCTATTCACCTAGCTTTATTTTTTAATTAATTCCAAAGTGGAAAGACTTTTGAAATAAAAAATGAAAGTAGAAAGACTTTCGAAATAAAAATAAGAGAGTGGAAACGTTTCACTTAAGTGAATTCTGAAGTGGAAAGACTTTTCGGAGTGAAAAAGCCCGATTGTGGAAAAATGTGCGCAATTACTGATAAGAATTCAATTGGTCCATAAGAATGTAATGGTTAACCCCTAAACAATTTTGATAAACTCAATCTAAACACTCCTAAGTACGTTTGGAGAAATAGGATGTGAAATTACCATAGAGTTGGTTTTTCTAAACTTTCTTTTTTTATGAGCTAAGTATAATGAGTTGTAAGTTTATAGGGATTTGTATGTATCTAGTTGTTGTAGTTATCTTTAAGTGACATTGGGGCTTCCTCCATTACTATGTAATAGAGAATTTACATTTACTTTGACGTAAACTTGTGAGTAATAAAATACTCTTAACATGTTAGCAAACCCTTGGCCCATGTTCGATTCCTAGTTTGCGTTTGAGAAGCGCTGTTGGATTTACACACTCACCTCGTTGGGAATCGTGCACTAACCCTCACTCTGGGATCCATCGTGGATAACTCAAAAGGTAATGACAATGGTTTCAAAATTTACTAAGACCTGTAGTTTTTGGTGTAAGTGAAAAAAAATAAAAAATTGGACAAATATTAACAACATTTTTCTAGCGAAAACAATATTTTCAAGATGGGCATAAGGTTGTACGTGCTTTATGAGAAGAAGGCAACAGATGAACTTTGTAAAGAGGTTCTTCAATTGTAGTCAGTTGTAACTCTATTGCAAGCAGAAAATGCAACTCTTATGAATAGTTTACAAACTTTAGTAACTCAGAAAATCCTGAAGGTTGACCTTTTGAATTCAAGCATGGGAAATACTTCTAGATGCTTGTAGATGAATTTTAAGAGAAGATTGACCTCTTTTGTTACTTGCAGGACGAAGTTGAGTCTTTTTTTGACTCAAACTTGAAGAAGAAACTAGAAGAGAAAAATAATCAACACATTATGGAGATTGATTGTTTAAAACAAACAATGATGGAGCAATATCATTTTTTGAAGCAAGATTATGATACCTTGCCTCAATAGCTAACTGAAAGGGATGAGTTCATTTAAACGTCGCAAGAGTCTAAGCAGGAACTTGAATTCGAGGTTAGCCATCTTCATAAATCTAAGATGGAGACAGCTAATGTTGAGCTTCCAAGCTCAACTTCTTCCACACTTGATGATGTTGATTGCCAAATGGCTGATGTAGATGATCATGAATCATCACATGCTTTTGTCGCACCCAATTTTGAAAACCATACTACTGGTATTGGGTCTCGATTGCTAAGAAAAATGGGATATACCAAAGGACTTGAGAAGAATGAACAGGGAATTGTTTCTCCTATTAACCTTGTAATTCAGACGTCAAGAGTAGGTTTTGGATATGATTTTGTTGTTGCCTCATCACCTACATCCAACTGTGAGGTGCTTGAAGAAAATGTGCCTATTAATTGTGATAAACATATTGATGACATGGTCGCTAATGTCATTCTAGATAAAAATATTGTGGCACCCAAATTTGAGTCTTTAAAAAAAATGAGCTATCTACACATCCTCATCAAAATAAATTACCCAAGTTTCAGCATTATTCGTTAACTAGTAGTCCAACATTCAAATCATTACAGAAGAGACCTGTTTTGGACCAATGCCAACCATCAAGATCGATTGTGCATGTATCGATAAATGGTCGTGACATTAATGAACTAATGCTTGAAGAATTCATATCATTGTATGCATGAGTTGTGCAGTTTTTATTTCCATTATTCCCTCAGTTGTGTTTTAGGGAGGGAAATTTGCTGGCAATGAAGACTATTGATTCTCAAACCTTCCGCAGTTGTGTTTTCGAGAGGCATTTAGATGGTGACAAATATTTTTGCTTTGGTCAACGTGATGGTGGAAGATTTCAAGAAACATTAAAAGTGATGTTGTACAGAGTTTGAGTTGATATTGTCATACTTGCAGGCCTCATTGGTTGTTTGTTGGTTTATTATGTTGCTTCTATTTAAAGCCTTGTCCTAGTTCTTTACCAACACCAATTTTCTTTAAAGCATTTTTTGGAAATGTTGATAGTGTTTGCTACCCTTGTGCCTCTGCAATAATCATACTTCAGAGATTGACTGACCTCATTGAGGTTTCACGGCTCTCATCTTCAAAGTTTTGGTACTTCATCATTCCGTACTTCTTGATTGGAGCAAGCCTATGATCTTGCCATTCAGTGGATCATTAAGGGATCTACAATTCAGGTCCATCATAATTTGAGCACCGAAATCTTTCTCCCTTTTGGGGGGGAGTTTTTTCCTACGTGGTTTTCTCTCTTTTTCTACTTATGAGAGTTTGTACATGGGTACCTAATCAGGTGTCATTGTCGAGACCCATTCCTTGTTTTCTTTTTTCTTTAGTTACCCCCTATGTTTCACTTAAGGAGGTCTTAGAACTAGTTTTTCCAACGCTTCATTTCCATATGAGCTAAGCTATGGTGACTTGTAAGTTCACATAGGGACTTGCATGTACCAATTTTCATAGTTATCCTTAACTGACAGTGAGGCTTCTTCCATTATTATATAATGAAAGCTTTCTATGTACTTTGACATAAGCTTGTAAGTAATAAAATATTCTTAACAAAATTATTTAAATTTACATCCAAAAACACTTATATAAACCTATTATTTCTTAATATTCCTTCCAAGAAAAATTAGAGAAGAGGCTCTCACAATGGTGTGAAAAATGGTGAATAGTTTCTCTTTCATGATCATGGGAATTACTTAAATTATTGTATATATCATCATTTCTTAGCACTTATTGCATACAATATTTGCATGTAATAGTCATCACATTGCAACCATATTCAGACCATTTACATTGCAACCGTATTCAGACAATTCAACATTTATTTAGAGTTGCTTATTTATTTGTGCTAATTGGGATATCATTTGGACTAAGTAAACATGAATGATACCATTTACTCCTTATAAAGGGTTGGTAATTTACTTGAGTGGAATTAGGGTTGAATGAGTTAATTAATTTTTTATGTTTATATTTTTTATTTAGGTTGTCGATTTTGAAAACAATTGATTTGGTTGTTTATATTTATAATTTAAAAGTATAAGTAGATATAATTTTTTTATTTATTTATTTTTATATATGTTGGATTTTGAAAATGTTTTATTTATAACATAAAATTATAATTAGACATAATCTAATTCTTTTAATTTTTTGTTTTTTTAATGGAATCTACAATAATTTTGTTGGTTAAATAGTAATTTATTTTGATTGAAAAGCATTTCCCAATACATAAATGGATTCCGTGCCCAATATAAGTACCTTAACATTACTAAACAAGGTTTATTGTCACTATTTATTGACCCAAGAAACAAGTAACTTTTATTAGTAAACAAAATGTGCATTTATATGGAGCAATGCACCCAACAGCTATTTCAAGACCATTGGATGGATGTGCCTCAAAGTATTTTATAGACCTATCTTTAATAATAAGGGGTTACCTCTATATTTTCTAAAGAAATTATGGGTGGATTTTAGGCTACCATTACATGTCAACTACATTTAATGTGAAAATTGTAAGTGTGAGTAGAGAAAATAGAAAATGTGCTCCATACAACCTAAGACTAGTTGTCATGGAACATTTGAGGTGATAATATTGGCAAGTGGGCTAAATCTCCTTCATTTTAAAAAACATGATTCCCTAATTACAATTCTTTCTAAAATTGATTCCCCAAAATTTTACACTATAAAATTATTTTATCTTTAAAATCTCCAAATATTACATAGAAATTGTATATAAAATCATTAGATATTTGAATATTTTTATAGATGTATCAACAAATCTTTTATGTTTTGCATATAAGAGACTAGTGAGATTCACCAAGATTTCTAAACTTGAATATAAATTTCCATCCTTAAAATTTTCCTTTCTAGTTCGTCATTCACTTAGAAAAAGGCCTAACCCCTTGACCCAACATCCTACAACAATGTATACAATTATTTGAAATGTAGACTATAGTAGTGATTCACTTGCACATTACTGTATCATGTCACCTTGGTAGCACCATCCCTGCAATAACCACCAATAACTGACTTCGTGGGAGGGATTGGACAAAATCTATAGCATGGTTCAAACAAGAGATACCACATCGAGGTTCAAGTAAATTTATAGTTATATTGATTGGGTACAAGATTTATATGTGGAAATAGAGAGGAATATGTAGTAGATTTTTATGGAGGGGGATATTATCTTTGCTATATGTGTGTGTGTGCGCACACTCATGTACATATATATGTTTGTGTGTGTGTGTGTGTGTGTGTGTGGTTTATTGTGTTTTGTCTATGTATTTGATTATATATTATTTGCAATTGTTAAACCCTAATAACACTTCCAATCTTGATAACTGGATCAATGATAATTTCTATCGTCCATGGTGCACTAGATGTTTCTTGTTCATTTGGTGTACCACATAGTTGGATATAATTAATTAAAATTATGCCTCCTTGCAAAAATTTTCCATGACAACTTAGCGAGGAGCCATGCCACCTATGATGAACACATGATCCTTTTCTTAGGTATCATGTCTTAACTTAAATTTTTCTTAAATATTTATTTCAATTTTTATTTGGGTTAACCAATAAAAATCTAATAAATGTGTATGTATGTTTTATTACTTTTCCATTATTTCACCTACATATTCTTCATCACCATTCATTATTTCGTCATCATTTGTTAATCAATATCATCACATTGCAACATTTTTTGGTGTCAAGCTTTCCACCCTTGGGGAAATTCCATCAATGCTACAACCCATGGGTGTTGATAATCACTCACCTCCACGACCGTTTCCATGCCATCCACCCATGGAGGCTACATCCATATACCATCAAGCAACCCCCTCAATTTTCACTACCATTGTTCCATCCCCAAAGGTTTCTTCACATGGACCCCATTCGTCATCCATGATGGAAATTTAGTGGATGTAAGAGTGGATTTTTGCTCTATGTATGTTGTACAGTCGACTACTCCACCTGCTAGTCAACTTCCATCATTGTGCAAGACATTCATGATTATATCCCTTTTGATAAGGATTTTATTTATTATGTATTGAATCAATTCTATATTTTTTAATAAATTATATTCTTTGTCACTTGTAACTACTATAAGTTTCTATACTTTATATTTTGGCATTGTGAAGGAGGGAAACACCCTTACGACTGATTATGTCATCTAGCGTGAGTTTTTGTGCTTGAACTATAAAGTATCAATTTATAAGCATGATAGTCCATTATAGAAAAGGAAAATTAATATAATATTGTCTCCTTATGAAGTCCTTGTAGAGATGAAGCATGCCCAAAAATAAAAAAATATGAGATCCTTCTTATAGTAAGAGGAGAATGATTGACTTCCAAGATTCAAATGATGGTGACGAGTGTGGAATTAGTCAATGAGGAACCAATCACACCCATCAAACACACACACACACACACACACACACACACACACATATATATATATATATCACCTCATATGCCATATGACATACATTCATGTTTCGGCATGACATGTCAATTCTATGTTAGAGGCATTTTTTCAGGTTACAATATGCCATATTCCCATGTTTAGGAATGTGGTGTGATTTTGTATTTTTGAACACTATGTATTTTCGTTAAAAATGTACATTTGAGACACTTTTGTGTGTATTTAAGTATGTATCGTATCACATGTTCTATGGATTGAAGTGTTTTCTTTTCTTTTTAGTTGATGTTGAAGTGTTAAATTCCTAGGTTGAATTTTTATGTATATGGTGACGATGCAATATCACCTATGGTGAAGTGAGCACTTTAACATGTTGCATTTTTGAACGTTATTAGATTGGGTTTTAAAATACATGTGAATTAGGCATATTCATTGTGATATATGTAGTTGATGATCAAGCAAAACAGGAAAGGTCAGAACATTAAATTTTAGAAATAGATCTTAATACACATTTTTCTTGATAAGGTAATACTATTTTGCAACCCCACACAAAAAATGATATTAAATCCCTTATATTGGTCCAAGCAATTTGTCTTTAATTTTAACATGTATTCATTTATCTTAGATATGTAAATTTTAGGTGGTGTGTATAAAATAGTATGTTTGAATTCAATCATGAGGGCATACATCCCAAGAAGAATTATTATTCAATGCTAACTCCCATTAATGGCGTGCTTCCACCAATGCATCACTCTTAAGATTTAACTTCCATATACCTATCATAATTCATGTATATTTAGTTGCATATTTTGAGGTTTGAGGTGGCCGCATATGAAATTCAAAGTCACTTAGTTTATTATTTCTTTTATCCTTTGAACCACATGTAAGTAATTAAAATAGTTAATCTATGGAAAAAATTTAAAACACCAAAGGTACCTTTATAGAGATGAATATAGTTTTCCAATTAGTTCTTATATCACATTATTTTCTGATTATTGTTGTGTTTATTTCTAAACTATATTTTGTACTTGATCATTTCTTACTAAAGGTTTTTATCTATGTCTTCTTTCCACTTCAATTTGGTTCTTTAGCTAAGATGCCTCCAATAATTCAATAGCATCACATTTCTTGGATGACACTCTCCTACTTAACACATCATCTAACGCATATTTGGTTCTATTTAAGTATGCCCCATCCCAATCTTTCTTATTGTGAAACCTAGAAAGATATACATGTAGTGCTTATTCTACTGAATTTTGGTTCTATTGGTTCAATGCTGACCAATTGTACCATATTATAGTAATGTGCTAGGTATTTTTTGATGTTTCCCTTACAATCGACATGCTCTCATTTATAGATTTTTTTTATATCTCCATTAACCACATTCTAACAATAACATTTCTCTTCTTTGAGACTACTCTCCCACCTAAATATTTCGTCATGTTAGATTATGTCTTTTGTTGCTACATTCACAAAATTCAGCCTAGTGTTTCTTTAATTTAGTATTTAAATATACTTAGTAGCATATTTCATGTGACATGCCTCATTTACATAGTATTTTCCTACATAAAATGTTCTTTATGTGGAGATAAATCCACTCTCCCTAACATTTTTTATGGTGTAGATAGTGCTCTTATACATACACTTTGAATTATTGTAGCATTCCCAAATTCAACTTCCATTCTGATACCTAAATTTAACTATCAAGATATGTTGAAAAAGTTTGAATTAGGAAACTCATCGATCCACATCCTAAATACATATAATTTTAAACTTTTGTTAAGATGATGGAGTCCAACGTTTTCTTCTAGTATGAAACTATTTAGATTTAGATGGTGTGACCCTAGCTTACTCGCTCTCACAATATACTTCTTCAAACATTTACATTCAAATAAATAAATATACTAGTACCAACTATTGACTTAGGTGCTTAATTCGTTAGGATGGATTTTTTAGAACATAAAGGAATTTTTTTTACCATCCTTGATACCTACCTAACTTGATTTGGAGATGGTTGCGATTTTGACTCATAAAAATTCTTTGCACTCTCTAGATATCCTTTTTACTCATAGTTTTCAAGTGAAGAACTAATTGGTAATGGCCATATGCATAAATGTTAGTTAAAAATGTCTCATATATTAGGACTTTGTATCCCTTTTGAACTTTCCACTACAACATACCCTTCTACTTATTTGAGTAAAACGACACAACTCCAATTTTATAGTTAACAATGGAGACAACCCTTCTTGGTTTCCCCCACATGTAAATATTTCCATATGCCACTGTAACTAAAAATTGTGAAAACATGAAAATGAGACAACTAAGAGAGAGAGGACATGGATTCAAAGCTCTGGGAGGAAGCTACTTGGGAATTACTTGGGGAGGTAGCCAAATTATTGAATGCAGAAATCAATACTCAACCAAATCCTTGTTGTGTTGCAAAAATAATTAGAAATGGTGTATGGCCATCTGAGAAAGAATGGAAAGTAATGTTTTGTAAGACATAACATTTCAATCAACACACAAATGAATGTCAAGGATAGAATGGTTAGAAGAGAGGTGACACTTTTGTGAGGGGAAACACTCGATCATTCAAGAATTCAAGAATTATTCCAAAACATGAGAAGTTGAAGGCACAATAAGTACCTCATAGTGAAGATAAGTGTGCATCTACAGTGTGAGGAAGCACTAGGTGAGAGTCAACATATGCTCAGGATTAGGAGCTAGCTGGGAGAAATTAAAAAAAGAAGAAGGAAAATTTGTGGTGTTGAGTAGGTAGGGTGCTAGTGGAATTTGGACTCTTGCACAACATGAGGAGATAATTGTTAATTTGTGACATCTATTAGTTTTCAAAAGTGGAGACCTAAGTGTGGACTTTGGATTCCCATGAAAGTTATCAGGTAGAGGCATAGTGTGCTTTAGATTTCTTTTAGATTGCAGGTGGATGGATTATGAGCTATAGATTCCTACAATGTAATCAGGTGGAGACACCGAGATTTGGATTCCTGTAATTTATTTTTGGGTGGAGACATTGTGTCCTTTGCATTCCCACCAAATTTCAAGTGGAGGCACTATGGACTCTAGATTCCCATAAGTGACTATTTTGGTTGAGGCATTGTGTGCTCTATATTCCTATTGGATTACAAGTGGAGGCACTATTCTCTCTAGATTCCTATGTGTTGTGAATGATTGGTGTGAAATCCCCTAGAGCACTTTACTCCTTAAGCTTTGAATCTAACTCAGGGTTGGCCAACTACAAGAAATTTTTGCAATGTAGTTGTCCTATGATTAGGAGAAGAGTTAAAGTCCCTCTCTCAATTGCTAGTTATACATACACTAAGATAAGTTATTTACCTATTTATTTGTGCATGCTTATGTAGTACAACTGATGAATGATGATATTCATGATAGCAAGTGTATTATCACTATTAGTGAGGAACATGTACTCATTTTTTTTTACAATGTAATGGTTTGAGAATGATTATCCTGGGTGTAAGGGACTTGCAGATTCTTATGATGTTCATATGTTCTTGAATGGAAATTTATTGATATGCTCATGTTTGATTGTCATATCACTAGTAGCTTGATGATGTCTATGATTTCCCTTATATTTCATCTGTGAATAACTTAATAGTTTTAGTGCCAATGTTGTTGAAGGCCCATGGATAATACTATTCTTATATGTTTAATAAGTCCCATGGAGTTATTGTGATAGGTTTATATCCATGATCAGTACATTATAATGGAGAAGTTGTTTCCATTACTTAGAGACGATGAGATTTGTTTTTGACTATTATTACTATATGTTCAAGACCGTATGGGGCTCTGTTATGCATGTTGGTTACAATATAATATTATCTCTAGCATTACAAGTGTTGGGAAGGGTTGTATAATTACATTGTGATAGGCTTTGGGGCTAGGTTTGTGTCGAGCATTCATGTCTCTAGGACAAATGATCTTTGATAAACTTAGCAAGGAAGAATTGGGAACTCATAAGGCATTGAGTTAATGGAGTGTGAAGCAAGATGATTCTTGTTAATCATTGTAAATATTCACATCGTGGTGCACTAGGAGTTAAAGGAGTCTGTTTGTAAAAGGGGTCAGTGTTGACAAATATTTTGCGATGAGAGACTTGCCATCACTCATTTTCATAGTTACTATCACGGCATGGGAACATGATGATTATTTTTCCATGATGGGACATTGGCATTGTAGAAATATGGCATGACAAATATCCATCTCTCTCTATAAATGGGAAAACATCGATGTCATGAAATTTTGGGAACTTGGTGGGACCCAAGACATAAATTGATGCTGCACCCTCTGGAAATTCCTTGTGATTATATGACATCACCTTGACATTACCACATATTGCGAACTATAGAGAATAGTTAGTTGAACCATTTCATAAAAGGCCGTGGAATTGATAAAATCGTAAAGAAAATAAAAGGAACATAACATCGAGTACCTATGTTACTTAATAATAAGATTTTATAGTGCACCATGGATGTCAAGACTGTGTGCATCTAGGTGAGAAGTCCACAGAATGATGGAAGGCATGGGATAAGGAATTTCCCCATCACTTAAAGAAAAATTTGATGTTAGACTATAGGGGTTCGATAAAGTATGCCAAGGAGGTAAAGAATGGAAATGTGATGGTGCTATGGCTTGATGACATGGTGGCTCCACATTGGCCATAGGACATGTTACAAGCCCACATGGGAACTCTATTTCGACATGGGAAATGCTAGTTATGTGGCAAGAGATTAGGGGATCAAACTTAAAAGTGACATAACTTTCAATCTGGGGTTCAAATTTATCAAAAGTTTATATCACCATAAATCTCTTAGTGTGTTAAATGTGATGGCATTGTCCAAAGTTAATTATGCTAAAATTAGTGATGGATGAATTTTGTAACCCCATATTCATAATGAAAACCATGAAGGTTGGGTTAGTTAAAAGTAACACCTCTCAGTCAACCATATTAGTCCTAGTGGGTGGGAGGGAGCATTATAGAGTGATATTAGAGCATCCAAGTTTGACACTTGGACTAGATGGGGTAATGACCAATTAAATGAAAAGTCAAGGTTCTACATGGTACCTTCGGATATGAGATTTGGAACTCTGGTACATAATGGAAATAAAGTGCCCATGTTTAGCACTTGGGATGAAGGGGTCTAGAAGGGTGAAGCATAAAACACAGTTAAAAATTGTAGCAATTATGTTGTGTGTTTATTTTTATTTTCTTGAGGCATTTGACCATGCATTTCATGTTGTATGCAAGTAATTGATTTTTATATTATTATTGTTTCCAATTAGTCATACTAATTTGGAAAGTGGTGTTGCAGATGCCCTCACAACCATATGTTTGTGGTAGATTTTTGAAGGTGGTATGAACATGTTTTAATTGTATTACAGATGGGATAATAGATATGTGTATGAAAACACCTAATAAATGTCAAGAATGAGTAATAGAATGGTGTGGCACAACACTGATAAATGTACCTAGTTTTAGGAAAATGAGCCAATTGTAAAGATGATAGAGGAAGACTCTCTTGATTGGATGGACACCATTAGAAGGATAATATTTGAGCTTATAAGTTACAAGGATGACAGTGAGGTGCTTGTAGTGTCTCAGGAAAATATGACAAAAATCAATGCCATCATATTGTAGAGCCTATCATATTTGAAAATGCAAAGGAATCATGATTTTGGTGCCAACCACATAGGAAAGGATAAAGCTAGACAAATCCCATAAAAACCTATAAAATAAGAATTGAAAGTTCATGGTGTAGAATATATTAGATCCAAGAAAAGGCATACACAATAAAGTGAGGATATAGTGAGACGTGAAAATCCACTTAGTACTCAAGAAAGGAGGTCACGAAATCATGAGCAGTTATTTAGTGCTAAAACTAAAAGAAATAATCAAGAATTAAGAGAATTTAATGATTTCATGCCAAACAAATTAAAGAACAAAAAACCTATTGTATCTAATGAGGCAGTGAAGAAGGCGAAGAGGCATGGATGCTAGGGGTGAAGAAGTATTTTGAGTACATGAATTTTGTAAGAAAATGAAAGCAAAAGTAACCATGTTCAACCTAAAGGGAAAGGATGATATCTAGTGGTAATATTTGAGGAATGTAAAAGTCATTAGAGAGAAGGAGTTGTCTTGCAAGTTATTTGAAAAATACTTCAAGCATAAGTATTTATTAAAGAGTATTGACTGTAAGGCCAAGGAATTCTATGAACACAAACTCAAGCAATTGTTAGATGATGAATATACCACCATATTTCTGGGATTGTTTAGGTATGTACCTTACATTAAGGATGATAAGATAAATATTTAGAGATATCTCAATGCAGTGTCTAAAAAATTTAGGGAGGTAATAGAATTAAATGAGCCTAAAACAATAGAGGATTCCCTAAGGAAATTGAATTATTTCTATGAGCATGGGAGGACGAGGCCTTAGTTGAGAAATAGTAGGAAAATGAAGGGAAACCCTAATTTTAAAGGAAAAGGCTGAAATTAAGTAAAAGGACATGTTAATTTTGCAACTTCTTCCAAGGATGGGTACTAAAAGAAGAATATTATTACTAATAAGGACCAATTCACAAAGCCAACAACAACTGAATATGAGACGTTCAAAGGAGGATCTATGCACTGTTGGATGTGTGGAGAGAACCATCAACCAAGATATTTTCCTCAACGACAAACAATGGTCCAAGCATGTACAGTATGTAAGAAGTAGAGACCATGAAGGATGTGGCTTGGAGTGTGCCACATATTTATGCCATGATGGATTAAAGGAAGGTTGATCACCAAGCATCCATGATCGAGATGGAAGGTATGATTCATAATTAGTCATTTCCAATTATGATAAATTGAGGTTCTAGTTTTAGTCAAATTATCCCCAAGATTTAAAAGAGGTGTGTGTTGGAGAGAATTGCCCATGATAGTTCTTAGCTAGTCCAATTGGCCACAGGGACTAAGGAATGAGGTAAATATGTGGAAAAATCATGCCCATTCATGATAGTTATGATGCCAATGATTGAAACTATACAATTATTACCACTTGGTTCATAGGAAGTAGTAGTCAATATGGACTAGTTGGCAAGCCATAAAACCAAAGTTGATTTCTTCAGAAAATCAATTGAATCCTCAACAACAAAGGGGAGATGGTAATGTTGTAGGGAAAAATGAATCTGATGATAGTTTGTAAAATCACCACACTGTCATTGAATAGGTGTAGCTGAAAGGAATGGAATCTATGCATTGTCCAAGTTACTTGTGGGTCATAGGTGGAAAAGAGTGGAATCGAAGAGCACCCAATGATAAAGAAATTCAGTGATGTGGTCCCTCAAGAGACACTAGGACTTTTTTCAAGAAGGTAAGTTGGTTTTTCTATTGACCTACTCTCAAGGTAAACACTAGTATCGAAAAATCCATACCAAATCAGTAGCCTAGAACTAGTATAGATGAAATTACAGTTAAAAGAAATGTTAGAAAAAGGATACATCAAACATAGCTTGTTACCCTAGTGAGCACCTTTATTATTTGTGAAAAATAAAGACAATAGATTGAGGTTGTGTGTTGATTACAAATAACTCAGTAAATCCACAATCAAGAGTAGATATCATTTTCTAAGAACCGAGGATCTGTTTGACCAACTAAGGGGAGTTGTGATATTCCCGAAGATGAATTTTAGCTATAGGTATCATAAGGTATGAATAAATTCATAAAGTGACATTTCAAACTAGGTATGGGCATTATGAATTTGTAGTTGTGCCATTTGGGCTCAAAAATACCCTAGCAACCTTTATTATTTTAATTAACAATGTTTATGTCTATATTTGGACAAGCTCATGATGGTTTTCATGGATGAAATATTGGTTTATTTAAACACCAAGGAGGAGCATGATGAACACTTAACAACAATAAATTGCAATTGCTAAAACACCACAAGATCTATGACAAGCACAACATCTTTGAATTCTTCTAGTCCCAAGTTTAGTATTGTGTACACATTGTATTAAAGGAAGGAGTTGCAATAGATCCAAAAAATATTAAAGTCATTATTGAATGGAAAACTCATCAAAATGTGTCTTAAGTTACATCCTTCATGGGATTGGATGGTTATCATCAAAGATTCATCCACAAATTCTCAAAGATTGGGCATCCAATAACAGTTCTGCAAAGGAAAGGACTAAAATTTTAGTGGATACCAGAATGTGAATCCATCTTGAGAAATTGAAATATTTGATCACACATGCACCATTATTGAGGATACCATATATAGAGAACCAATTTTTGGTGTGTAAATATGTTTGCAAGGAGGGACTCAGTGGAGTCCTCATGCAAGAAGTATAGATAATTTTTTATGAGTCTAGGAAGCTAAATGAGCATGAGTAGAATAATGTTACTCGTGAATTTGAATTGGAAGCAATATTTCATGTACTAAAAATGTAGAGGAATTATCTCCTTATAAGGAAATGTGTATTGATGTCAAACCAGGGAGGGTTGATATGCTTGTTTGATCTTCCAAACCTAGATATGAGAAAAGTAATATGGGTACCCCTAATCAGTGTGATGGAATTTGAGATCAAGTATATAAAAAGAAATGATAAAAGTTAGTTTATGAACTCAAGAGAATGTTACAGGTATCTCATGTAGTAGTCATAAGCAATTGCTAAATAAAAATCCATGAAAATATTAAGGAGGTAGCATAGAAATATGATCACTATCAAATAATTAGAGAACACTTGCAACAAGAGAATGAAGGGATATTGAGAAATAACTTCTCCCTTACGGGGGATGGATTGTTAAGTTTCAAAGGAATACGGTCTATACCTTATATGGGTGACTTGAAGTAGCTCATTTCTGATGAGATTCATAAAATACCATATTTTGGTCATCTAGATTATTAGAAAATGATAACATCTCTAAAAGATGTGCACTAATGGCCAAGCATTTAAAAGGATGTGGTTGAGTACCTTGCCAAGTCTCTGACATGCCAGTAGGTAAAAGTGGAATGCGAAAATCCAGTGGGACTGCTACAGATAGTCCTATTCCATAGTGGAATTGGGAAGTTATAACAATGGAGTTCATTATTGGGCAATCAAGGACAACTAGGCAGCATGATGCCATCATGCAATGGTAGACAAATTAAGTAAGTAATTCATTTTATGGCTATTAAATTCACTGATAAGGAAAGTGACACTGACCATATTTTTATAACACAAATAGTCAGGTTAGATGGTGTACCCAAGAATATTATTTCAGATTGAGATGGTAAGTTTAGATCAAAATTTTAAAAAGGAATTTTTTGTTCGTCTTGGGACACAATTATCATTCAGCACAATGTTCCATCCTTGGGTAGATGGGGAAACTAAAAGAGTCAACAAAATAGTTAAAGAACACTCAGAAAGTACATCATGCATGAACCTAGGAAGTGAGGAGAGTTCCTGGCGTCAGTAGAATTTTTCTATAACAATGGGTACTGAGAATCATTAAAAGTGAGCCCATATGGTGTTGTTTATGGAAAAAAGTGCAATACAACTTTAAATTGGAATGATCCAGTGAAAAAGGTACACATATGATTAAGAAATGGTGAAGGAGATGGAATATGAATTAATTTTTACTAGGCAACAACTGAATATAGCTCAACATTACAAAAAGAACTATGTTGATTAGTAGATATTTCAAAAGGAGTTTTAACCGAGGGAACATGTTTATCCTCACATCAAACCAAGGAAATGTTCCATAAAGGTTGGGTCTTGTGCTAAAAAGGATCCAAAATTTTGTAAGGCATTTCATGTTATTGATAGAGTGGGATCAGTGGCCCATAGACCAACCTTACCTCCCACAATGAGGGCTCATGATGTTTTACATATATATTTCCTTAAAAAATATGTACATGATGTTGATCATGTTGTTCATTTATATGTGATATAAGTGGAATCTGAGGGAGAATTCCATCCATATCCAATGTGCATTATGGATCATAGGTAGATTGCACTCTGAAAAAGAAGAATGAAGCAAGTCAAGGTTTAGTGGAAACACTTTTTACTAGATAAGGCCACATGGGAGATAGATAATCAAATGAGCATATCTTACCGTCACTTTGATCACCATATTCTTTTGGTTAAGAAAATGTAAATGTACATGTAAGTATAAAATATTTGTGCATATAAAGCTCAATTGTAATTTTTTGTTCAATGATGAGCATGGTTGAATTTTGTTCAAGTATAGAACACCAAGGATGAGGTTGTTATAAGGAGGTGGGATTTGTGATAGGCCTTTTTGGTTGCACCCTGATGTAAATATTTTCATGTGTAATTGTAATTAGAAATTTTGAATATTAAAATGACAGGACTAGGAGAGAGAGGACATCAATTCATAGCTCTCGGATGAAGATGCTTGGGAATGGCTTGTGGAAGTAGCAAAGTTATTGAATGATACAATTAATCCTCAATCACATCCCTCTTCAAGTATACAAAGAATTAACAATTGTGTATGAGCACCTAATAAAGAATGGACAAGTAGGTCCCACAGGATGGTGCATGTTCGTCAACATGCAAAGGAAAGTCAAAGAAGGAATGGGAAGAGGAGGGGAGATACTCTCTTGAGGGGAAAATTTCGATCATTCAGGAATTTAAGAATTATTTATAGAGAAAAGAATATGAATGTACAACTATTGCATTGTAGTGAAGTGAACTATGCATTAACAGTGCAAGGAAGCACTAGACAAGACTCAACATATGCTTATGCTTAAGAGGTAGTTGGGAGACATTGCATAAAGGTGAAGATGTGGTGTTGAGAAGGTAGATTGGTAGTTTACTCTGGACTCTACACAACACCTAGAGACATTGGTTACTTTAGGGCTTGTATTCGTTTTCATAGGTGGAGACCTTAGGGAACTACAATCTAGATTCCCGTGAATGCTATCAAGTGGAGGCATAATGTGTTATGGATTCCTTCCATGCAAGAAGAGGCAATACGAGATGGACATTCGTATAATTTAATTGGGTGGAGACACTAGGCTCTTGATTATTATAAGTGATTATTGGGTGGATACCTTGTGTGCCTTGGATTACTATCGAATTACCAGGTGGATGTTGGCATTATGATTCAGGTGTTGTCCTTGATGGCAAACCCTTTCAGGTGATAAATCAAGAAGGACGCAGGAAATATGTTCAGCAAGTGCGTCCCCGCAGGTATACCATACAGAACCCGCGTCCAGGGACGCAGGCCAGCCGTTCAGGAGGTGCGTCCGCCCAGTGCACACATTTCAAGGCAGAGAAAAGCACGTGGGGGTTTCTTGTGTGGTATCTAGCCGACGGTTTTGTGTTTCTATGGTGTCGGCTCGTGGTTTTGTTCCATGTTTTGGGGAGAAGCTTGCCTATATAAAGCAAAGGAGTTCATTTGGATTATCATCATCTTGGTTGAATATCTTTTGGTGAGATCTAGTCCAGATCTATGAAGGCGAATCTTCTAATGGACTGTGATCTCTATGGCGCATGATCAGATCTGTGGATCTGAGTGTTTGGGTTGGTTCTGAAGTCCTCATATCTTTTATATCTGAAGGGACGCAGGTTCAGTGAAGGGAAAGTGCGCCGGGACGCAGTACAGTGAAGGGTTCAGGTGCGCCGAGACGCAGGCAGTTCAAAAGACTCAGAGCGAGGGACGCAGGCTAGCAGTTGAGCAGAGTGCGTCTGGGACGCGGGCTAGCAGTTGAACAGGGTGCGTCCAGGGACTCAGGCTAGCAGTTGAGCAGGGTGCTTCCTTCTCTTAAAATCTTTGTTTATCATTGTTGCATCCTGGGTTTGGTCCTATTATTGTTGATCTAGTTACTACAGTTGATTGGGTGTTTCAGAAGGTTGTTTGAGCTTCAATGTTGTTGTTGGGTCCAGTATGAAAATCGGATGAAATGTGGCCTTTCAAGATTATGAGTTGTGCCTCAATGTATCCAGTATGAAAATTGATGAAACGTGGTACTTAGAGGGAGAAGATTGTAGGCCGACGCCTACGTACTAGTATCTAAGCTAGTACAAGAGCTAAAAGAAATCTTGGAGCATTGTAGGAGGTAGTAGCCTGCGTACTAGTAAATGGATCGGCTAGTACAAGAGCAAAGGGGGTTGTAGCTCCCGTACTGGTATAAGGCTGCACCAGTACAAATATTGTAAAAGAATTTTCTTATTAAGAAGAAGATTGAGATGACTTGCAGCAGGTGGTTTTCTCCCGCATTGGGTTTCCACCTTATATCATTGTGTTCATATGTGTGCCTTATGTGTGATGATCTACTTTATGTTACTGCATCTGTTAACTGATAATATGGTTGATAATGTCCTAATGCACTCATTGAAGATCGATTAACTTAATCTTAAGAAGTTGTGGAAGTAGCATATATGAATCTGATTATGGAATTGAAAAAGTTTTATTAATGTGATAATACTGATTCACCCCCCCCTCTCAGTATTATTTCCAACAATTGGTATCAGAGCCAAGTTCTTCAGAAAAGCTTGATCGCTTGAAGGAGATCCGTGGAACAATGGGAAAGAAGCTTAAGAAGAAAGCTCATAAGAAAAGGAAGTCATCTCAGAAGAACTATGATAGTGGAAGAATCGATTGGGGATTAGGCATAAGAAGCTCTTCAGATTCAGAATCAGATTCAGAATCAGTATCAGGTATGAATGTGTTATCCTCTGATGTTCCAGCTATATTTCCTTGTGAAAGAGATGAAAGTGATAGCGAAACTATTGAATTTGCTCTTATGGGTGAACAAGAAAGATATCAAATAGAGGCAGAATTTAAAAAGCTGACAGACAAAATTAGAGATCAACAAGATCTATTGAACAAAAGGGAATGTGATTTCAAAGAAGAAGCTACCAAACTAAGGGCCCAACTAGAAGAAGGAAACAAGGTAAGAAAGCTACTCAAGGACAAGGAAGACCAATGTCAAAAATTGCAGCATGAAGTGACATCATTAAGAAAAGAAGTCAACGAAAGAAGCACAACCATCAAGAAACTCAAAGATAGATCTAGCTACTATGAAAATCTTGAAGCTACAATCCTCTCACTAAAAGGAGATCTTGAAGAATCAAAGAAGCAGAATACAGATCTACTCCAAGCTATTGCAAAACAAGAAAACGAAGTCACCAGCTTAAAATCTCAACTGGAATGTGCCTTCCGAGTTCGTCAAATGCAGCAGGATCTGTATGAAGAACATGAAAAAGAAATTCTCAAACTAAGGGAACAAATGGAAGAAGGAAGGAAAGCTGAAGAAGTTTTGAAAAAGAAATCTCTTGAAAAGGAAGAACAACTTCACGTTGAGGTAAATATCTTGAAAGGTAAACTAGAAGAAAAGGATAAGCTTTTACGATTTCAAGATAGCTCTAAAGTATTGGATGATATTCTTAGTAGTCAAAGGTCCCCTGCTATAAAGACTGGTCTTGGTTTCCATGAATCTGTTGAAGGTGAATCTAGTTCACAAGGTGAGGCAAGAAACTCTAAAAGGAAATCTAAAGTGATCAACGAAGAAGTGAAAGATCAATCTCATCATCAACCAAGGAAAGAGATTCCTCAAAGAAAATCCTTTACTCCTCCTATGAATAATGTTGAATGTTATGTATGTCATAATCTTGGACATGTTGCAGCTAGATGTAGAAGAAGAAGAGTTCAAGACCATTATGCAGAAAGGTCATCTCAATCAAGGTACTTTTATGGATATTGCTTTGCTTGCAATATGTTTGGTCACAAAGCTACTGATTGTTACAGGAGGAATATGAAACATGTAAGATGTTATGCATGTAACAAGCTTGGACATATAGCCAAGGAATGCAGGAACAAAGTTTGGGCACCATATCAAAAGGAGAAAATGTCATCATCACGCTTGAAGATATGGAGGAAAAAGGAAGTACAGTCAGAAAAGGATGGCACAGTACAATGTACAGACATACCAGAATCAGAGGAAGCTGAAAGTACAGGACGCAGTGCAGTAACAGGAGACCTGCGTGCGGACGCAGGCCAGACCAAGTCCAGGTGCGTCCAGGACGCAGTTCAGTAACTGAAAATCTGCGTGGGGACGCAGAGCGACTGAGGATCAGGTGCGTCCCTGAAGCAAAAGGACGCGGCGCAATAGTAATTTTGGGTGCGTCCCTGAGTAAAAGTACGCGGCGCGATAGTGTTTTTGGGTGCGTCCCTGCAGCAACAGGACGCAGCGCAGCAGAAGATGAAGTGCGTACCCGTCTCAAAGCATTTATTGGCTGATTCTTCTTGATATGCATGATCAGATTTAACAGATGGCACTGGTTCAGGGGGAGCATATGTCCTGAATGCATTGTTGGCATTATGGTCCTTGGTGACAATGCTTATGATTCATCTTGCTATGGTTATGAGTTGATCACATGATCAGATTTATGGTTGATTCTCTAATGATGCTTGCATGGAGTCTTTATTTTCCTTGGCACATACATAGATGAGGTTGGCTGATTTCATGGATGATTATTCAAAGTCGCATTGTTGAAGACATGACGATGATGAGTCACTCATATGCAGCTGTTGACATGTGCATGATGCATGATTTCTTTCTTGGCACAAATGGATAAGGATTGGTGGCTAGATACAGGGATGATTATTCATACATATGTTGATTGATGTTGATACTCTCATTTGATGACTCTTGATTCATGTAGATCTGGATGGTTGTGAGTTGATGTTGACAGATACTATGGAGCAGATTATACAGTGTTGTTGATGATGTTTGTCATTTGAAAGGTCATAGCAAAACTCATGTTGTAATGGTCTATTGTAGTCATCTCTTCAGGTCATGTAACGGCCTTTGTCCCCCCCACTATGCATGGGATGAAGATGTAATGTATTTGGTTTTCATATTTCTGATGTATTCCCACTTGGTTGGATGGATGATCCTTATTGTGATGGGTGATGGATGTATGTATTGAGTCTTTTGGTGATAGGAAGGTCATTTATGATATATATAGAGTCATGTTCTTCTTGTAGAACATCTTTTTGCAGACCTTGCTTATTGTCAGGGGGAGTTTGAGCATGAACAAGCACTATACAGCAGAGCAGACATCTCAGCTTGTTCTCAGAAAGACCATTATCAGATTGGAGCACCATGACATATACAAAGGGGGAGCTCATTCAGAGACTTCAGCAGATCTGGCTCATAGTCAAAGGGAGCATGTTCTTAGGGGGAGCATACCCTTTGCCCTTGATGTCAAAGGGGGAGAATGAAGCTGAAGATTATGTGGTTGCCATCAAGTCCAAAGGGGGAGATTGTTGGCATTATGATTCAGGTGTTGTCCTTGATGGCAAACCCTTTCAGGTGATAAATCAAGAAGGACGCAGGAAATATGTTCAGCAAGTGCGTCCCCGCAGGTATACCATACAGAACCCGCGTCCAAGGACGCAGGCCAGCCGTTCAGGAGGTGCGTCCGCCCAGTGCACACATTTCAAGGCAGAGAAAAGCACGTGGGGGTTTCTTGTGTGGTATCTAGCCGACGGTTTTGTGTTTCTATGGTGTCGGCTCGTGGTTTTGTTCCATGTTTTGGGGAGAAGCTTGCCTATATAAAGCAAAGGAGTTCATTTGGATTATCATCATCTTGGTTGAATATCTTTTGGTGAGATCTAGTCCAGATCTATGAAGGCGAATCTTCTAATGGACTGTGATCTCTATGGCGCATGATCAGATCTGTGGATCTGAGTGTTTGGGTTGGTTCTGAAGTCCTCATATCTTTTATATCTGAAGGGACGCAGGTTCAGTGAAGGGAAAGTGCGCCGGGACGCAGTACAGTGAAGGGTTCAGGTGCGCCGAGACGCAGGCAGTTCAAAAGACTCAGAGCGAGGGACGCAGGCTAGCAGTTGAGCAGAGTGCGTCCGGGACGCGGGCTAGCAGTTGAACAGGGTGCGTCCAGGGACTCAGGCTAGCAGTTGAGCAGGGTGCTTCCTTCTCTTAAAATCTTTGTTTATCATTGTTGCATCCTGGGTTTGGTCCTATTATTGTTGATCTAGTTACTACAGTTGATTGGGTGTTTCAGAAGGTTGTTTGAGCTTCAATGTTGTTGTTGGGTCCAGTATGAAAATCGGATGAAATGTGGCCTTTCAAGATTATGAGTTGTGCCTCAATGTATCCAGTATGAAAATTGATGAAACGTGGTACTTAGAGGGAGAAGATTGTAGGCCGGCGCCTACGTACTAGTATCTAAGCTAGTACAAGAGCTAAAAGAAATCTTGGAGCATTGTAGCAGGTAGTAGCCTGCGTACTAGTAAATGGATCGGCTAGTACAAGAGCAAAGGGGGTTGTAGCTCCCATACTGGTATAAGGCTGCACCAGTACAAATATTGTAAAAGAATTTTCTTATTAAGAAGAAGATTGAGATGACTTGCAGCAGGTGGTTTTCTCCCGCATTGGGTTTCCACCTTATATCATTGTGTTCATATGTGTGCCTTATGTGTGATGATCTACTTTATGTTACTGCATCTGTTAACTGATAATATGGTTGATAATGTCCTAATGCACTCATTGAAGATCGATTAACTTAATCTTAAGAAGTTGTGGAAGTAGCATATATGAATCTGATTATGGAATTGAAAAAGTTTTATTAATGTGATAATACTGATTCACCCCCCCCCTCTCAGTATTATTTCCAACAGTGGAGGCACCATGGCCTCCAGATTCCTAAAAGTGACTATTTGGATGGAGGCACTATGTGCTCTATATTCATACTGAATTATAAATGGAGGAATTGTTTGCTATATATTTCCATGTGTTGTGAATTACTAGTGTTAAAACCCCTTGATCACTATATTCCTTAGGCTTTGAATCTAGCTTGGGGGCGGTTAGCCACAAGGATGGTTTGTAGTACAGTTGGCCTATGAATAGAAGGAGAGTTCAATTCTCTTTCTCAGTGTCCATTCATCCATCCCCCAAGATAATTTATTTACATGTGTAATTATGCATGCACATGGAGTCTGAACGCTGAATGTTGTTATTGTATGATATCAAGTGTGGGTGAAGAATGAAGATGGGTTACACGTTTCGGCCAAATGTGGTGATGAAATTTCAATTTTTTCCTCATTTATCGAATTGCAACCCTCATAATTCATATAAGCATTGTGAATTTTGATTCAAAATAAAAATATAATACGTGGAGAATTATGTTGTTGTCCTAATGAATTTTTTTGCAAAAAAACTTAGTTCGTATAATCTCTCAAATTTCCATTAAATATAATATATCTCACAAAACTTAATAGATATGTGTGTGTTCACGTAGCATAACTTACTCTAAAATGTCTAATTTTTAATATATATATATATATATATATATATGAGAATGATCTACACCAAGGGAGATAAGTTTTTCATATTAAAAATTTATTTTCTATGCAAAATTATAATTTTTATTACTTATCGAAGTTGACGAAGTAATATTTCAAGTGCATTTTGGAAACACATGTGTTCACATAAAAAAATTTTCAACTCTTGAAATAAATTGAAAAACCAAGAGTACCCTTTTGAAGAGGACTTGTAAACGAAGATAGTGGTATTTTTTGAAAATTTTTCATTGTGTGTATTTTATGTTATTGATTTCTATTGAGCCCCTTTGAAACTATCCAAAAAAATTTCAAGCATTATGTTTAAAAGAAATTAGATGAAAAATATCATATGCATTCAAAAGCGCCAAATTCATATTCCATTGGATAGAGTATTCTTTCATGAATCCAAAATGATCAATTCTGCCACTTAAGGACAAATTGTGCTCTCAATAAGCTAGTGTAAAAAATGGGGTTGTAGAGAAATATGCATAAGAGGTGTTGAAATTTTAATGTTTAGGACTTCAAGAGCTTGATCAAGCGCTTTAAACACTCGATTGAGTGCTTAAATTCAAAATTCAAGTTTCTTGATCACGTGTTAAAGCAACCCTCGATCAAGTGGTATACATGGTTAACCAGTGGCTTGATCAAGCCTAAAACCTCAATCGAGCCATTAAAAAGTCTAACCCACTGTCGAATTGCTTTTCCTCTTGTGATCTGAGAAAAATGACTTTCACAGGTCGTGGCTAGGGTATTTTAATTAGAAATAATGCTCAATCGAGCCATAACTCTCGATCAAGTTGTTAACTCGAGTTAGAAAATGGCTTGATCAAGGATTTGTTTAAATTCTTAATCGAGCTATTTTTAAGCACCTCAATAGCTCGATTGAGTGCTTAAAAATTGCTCGATTGAGTGTTGAAAATTGCTCGATCGCGCATCCATTTTTCAGCAAAACATGCCCTCATTTCACCAAAAATTGTAACCCAACTCCATGCTTTGACCCATGTATCAACACTCTTAATGAGGAGCATGTATTCCTATGTGTTACAATCCAATGATTTGTGAATAATTATCATGGGTGTAAGGGATTTGAAGATCCTTGTGATGTTGATATGTTCTTGAATGACAAATTACTGATATCGTCACATTTGATTGTGATATGACCAACAAACTAAGGTTATTTGTGATTTCCCTTATCTATCATATGTGAATAACTTAATAATTACAGTGCCAATGTTATTGAAGTTTTGTGGATAATGTCATGACTATTTGTTTAATAAATATCATGGATCTAACATGATGGGTATATATCCATGGTTGGTATGTTACAATAGAGAAGTAGTATATGTAACTTAGAGCCAATTGGCTATAATGTTCATTGTTATTATGGTATGTTTAAGACCTTATGGTCAAAGATTATAGGTTGCCCATTTCTTTGAAGAAGATCAAACGAATGGAGTACACCAATAAAAGTAGATATACAAGAAAGGAAAAGGAGATGCATATTAGAAACCAACCCACAAAAGTTTGGAAAAGAAACAAAGGTCGCCATGTGACTTCAACGAAAAAGTGAAATTATCATGGCCTCAAAAGGAGTTGTTGAAGGAAACAAAGAAAAGTCTAGTCAGTGTTTAGCTCCTCGGAGGAGAGAAAACCCAATAATATTTTGAAGATATATCAAATATGTTGGAGTCTTTGTAATGAGACTTTAATGAAAAGGTTAACCATGATCAATTGGAATACCTCGAGATGAGGCATCTGAAGGGCCTTGTTAAGAAACATTTACTATTTATCGGCTATCCTATATCTCTCTAAACTGAGAAGATTACAGAAAACGGAATGGATAAATAAAAGGAGAAGGAAAAATAGTAAAAGTATAGTTGTGTTTCTTCAGCAGCAGATTCGTGGCTTGAATCAGGAACAAGAGAGTGCAAACAACGATACTCTAATTATGCCTATAGTTAGCAAAGAATTTTGATTTGGTTCTCATATGAAATTCACCGTGAGGAAGAGTCCACGTGGTCCTTATAATGGGGGTGGAATTATAACAGAGGACCGTGAAAGGTGCAAAATAATTCAAAATGGGAATGCGAAAACCATAACCAACTTCAAGGAAAATGCACATCGCTTTGAAAAGCGTTAGGTAGGCTTGTGACATGATGAAAGTAATGGTTTTTATAAAACCATATTTAAGTTGAGTAGTCCTAGCAGCAAGTTGGATTGTTAAAATAGAAACATTAAAGTCGTTGCATTCCACAATAAGAAGGATAAGGACGATTAGAAAAGAGTGGGCCATTTGGAGGATCGAAGCATAAAAATTGAAGACACCTTACCTAGCATCCATCACATTGTTGTAAAGGGTGATCTAGAAACTTTCCTCAAGGACGGGAGAGAGCACATCAACATATATAGTTTTTATAATGTTGATGTGGAACCGGGATATGATAAATCTTTGGTGCTTAGATTGGATGCAGTTCTCGAACAACTTAAATTTGTGAACAAGCTCCATACTAAAAGTAATACGCAGTCAATACCTGGATTGGTCAAGCATGGAAGGTTTTTGCTAGATATTTTGGGTTTCACAATTGCGATGGTAAGTAGGAATTCATAGCCTCTCATACTAGAAATGGAACATGCATCAGGATGTCATCCATTATCAACCTTGTGGAATTTCTTTTTACAATAGAAAAAAACAAGCGATATATAAACAAAACATTTCTAATTATGATGATTAAAATACAAAGAAAAGAAGGCATCCTGCTGCACCTACAAGACAGGCAGAGAAGCAATTATTTCCGAGAGTCAAACAAGAAGAGGATATTGGAGATTCATTGTGATGGAATGTTGGTGTCGTTGTTGGATGCAGCACTTGGAAACAGAAGGCGGAGTCAAATGAATGATAGACAAGAATGTATGAGCAAAGAAAAGGAGTTCTGTCTTCTCAAGAATTTATGTTTCAAGAGAGACATAGCAGGTAATTTGTATTTCTTAGCCTTCCTACCTGTCTATATGTGGTATAAGTATGAGAAGTGATATATTCTCGGTGTTACAAGTTCTTCCAAATAAATAAATCCACAGCGATCACAAATATGTGCTACACTGATATGAAGTATGCATTATGCATTACAATGGTATCAAGTAAATTGGACCTGATACAAATAGTATGCATTACATAGACATCATTACAATTCGAGAGATGATACAGGAAATAAGAACATTACATGGATGTGTTACACTAACGGCAGTAGCCAGAGAATAATTACTTACACCAAAGCAAACCAATGTAATGCAATACAAGTCAGAATGTGGACCTGTAGTATAATTTAGGTGTGAATCCATGGTATTCAAACTTTGCCAAGAAATCAACAGAAATACCAATAATATCAAGGATGCTATTGATGACAGAGTTATATATTTGAAGTATGCAAAAGATGAATGGATTGACAGAAGCAATAAATTGCCATAACAGTAGCTGAGACAAGACACCAAAATCTGTCAATCTAGAGGATGTCAGACCACACTAGAAAATGGATCAATTCAATTCGAGAATGATAACATTCATGAATAGATAAATATTATTGATAAAATTAATTAAAAGTATGAAGGCTGAGAGAATAGCGACATATTATGTTGGACCATTTCCACAGTATTTCATTACGCTAGTGGTTGCAGTTGGCAGATATCTATAGGTTTTCTCTGTTGAATGATTTCACGGCCATTGCATATGGTATTAAATTTACTGATTTTATGTACATGGAAGAAAATTATAACAGTGACTATGCTTGGGCCACTCTACTGTGGGAAACAAATGTGATGCAACATTGTGATAGATGATCATTTGAAACTGTGTTCAATTTTTTTTTCAAAGATGTTCGTCTTCATCCTGTAGTATGATTAAATTCATGAGTGGATGTGTGGTTTTATTTCCGGTTGCAATAACTTTCTACATCACATGGTGGTTTATTCAGTTTATCGATGGCTTCTTCAAGCCAATATATGCGAGACTTGTTATCAATATTTTTTGGTATTGGATTTGTTACTTTTCTGTTCCTCATTTTTTTCATACATGTATTTGTATCTTCGTGAATGGGAAATTTTGTTCTCTGGGCTGGAGAATGGTTCATAAAGAAAATGCATCTTGTCAAACATATCTACTTAGCCTCCAAGCAAATACGTGTTCCCATTTCTCGAGACTACAACATAAGTACCTTTAAAGAGGTTGCAAGTATTCGTCATCCACATGTAGGGGAATACGCTTTTGGTTTTATCACATCATCATTTGTTCTTCAAGTTGAGAATAGAGATGAAGAACTATGTAGTGTCTATGTTCCCACGAATCATCTATATATATTACTTATTAGTCCCTGTTTTCGGCATAGCAGGGACTATGGCGTTCGATTGAGTGTTGACTAGGTATTAGTTGCAGTTGACCACACTGTTCAGCGAAATTTAAGCTAAGGTTTGGGCATTTCAATTTCGCACAAAGAAATTTTAACCAAATTTTTCACTTGCACCTCTTATTGGAAACCTCACTTTTTTCGAGGCACATTACGATGGTCATGGTTATTTTATCCAAAGTTTATTTGTTTTGCTGCTCAAAGTTTTCTTTTTATGCATGTTTAGGGTGCCTGTTTTCCTTTCATGCATGTTCTCTGTGCCCTGCATGCAGCAAATGCCAGATGTTTGATGGCTATGCATAGGCGTCCATGTTTGTCCACAAATCCTTCCTCTGGAGCAGAGCAGTAGGGGAGAGAGTGAGTTTCAATTTCGAGCTAGTTTCAGGAGCAGAGCAGAGAGTGTCAAGAGCAAAGCATCCACCAACAGCATCCGAGCTAGTATCTGAGCCAACAACAGCATCTAAGGCGGAGGCACCACCATTACTAGCACCAGATCGAGAGTTTCAGGTGTCAAGGGGGGAGCTTCAGTTTTAGCCAAGCAAGAGAGGAGGAGTTTCTTGTTTGATTGGGATTCTTACTACTTGTAAGTATGTTTAGTGGTTTCATTTTACAATGACCTAATTTTACTGGCTTTATTAGTTAGGATAATATTTTCATTTTAGATTGATTGATGAAAACCTTGGGTGGTGGAGTCTAAAATGGTAGGAAAATCATTTTTGTTACCCCCGTGCCCATGCCCTCATGTTACTCTGCTATAGGGACATTTGCCTCAGTTCAGTCCAGGAGCCTCCCACTACCCATTTTCTCCTCGTCATCTATCGCGGTTACATACACAGAGATACACAGATATACAGAGGGGATAACCAGGGCAAAGACAAACCATTGGAAATATTGATACCATGGAGGGCAAACGACGTTTTGGGGGTCTGCCCTCTGCTTCCAATCCTCCTTCTAAGAGGTTCCAGCCCGAGGAGGAGGAGGAAGAATTGGATGAGGATGTGTTTTTGGAAGAAACCCTTTTGAGAGACGAGGAGCTCCTGCAGGACAACGGTAACCCAGGAGTTGAAAGAAGGTAATGTCTTGCTGAGGATTGGAGGCAACCCTGGCTGTAGCTATGCAGTTAATGAGAGTAAAGAGAAAGATAAGGTTTTTTATCAACTCTTCGACACCCCACGCTAGAAGTATTGACCTAGATCCTAATTATGGGACTTCATACCCACCTCCCTCTCGGACTTCAGATCCACTTCCCTCTGGTGCTGGCTTTCGAACAATAGGTTCTCGAGGCTAAATACCACGTATCTTTGCTTGCTCGGGTCAATGTAAGATCCAAAAATACAAACCAATTGTCCATTTTTAGTTTTGATCAAAAAATAGCATTCCATAAAATCCTTCTTTGACTTATTCATTGTCACTACCTCTATACGTCCTTGCCATTGTAAGAATTTACCAAATTGGAAGGCACACAATTGCGAATTCTGCTAATTTCTTCATCTTCTTCTAACTTAGTGTTGCAAAATAGCCAAAATTGCATCTCCACTCTGCTTGTTTACCTCTAGTTTTGTACATACCTGGATCTCCCCACCTTCGTTTCTTCACGTCCCCACAGAGGCCGCATAGCCCTCATCGATTCCGCCACAGGAGAAACCATCACCTTCCCTCATCATGGTATCGAATCCCGCCAAATCCATCTTCCCCTTCAGTTTCCCCTGGGCTCAAACCGGACTCCTTGAAGACCCGCTGCGTATTGCTTGGAAACTCTTCTTTGTCTCACCACTAAGGGGGGAGACCTTAGACCTTAGAACAGGCAAATAACCTGAGGCACTTGGATATTTGGAGGATTCATTGAGTAACAGAATGGAGGTACGGGAAGCGAGGGAACGAGTGGAATTCATGTAATTGGTCTAATTGTATGAATTTTCTCATTAGGATACGATTCTGGTCATTGAAAGGCACGGAAATGACCCCTGAGGGCCAAAGATCTGCCCCTTGACGGGACGCTTTCGCTCATCGGATGAGCTCCAACACTCCGAGACAGGTTTTCTTGAAAACCCTGACTGACCTGGTTATGCCCTTGACAGTAAGAAAGACTTGCCCCTCCATCTGATGGCTGCTACAGCTCGGCTCGAGCGGCTTTTCCGGTACTTTTCTTTCCATCATAGGCGAGCCAATTTGCTTGCAGCGTGAGCGAGGGATGGGGCTTGACCCAAACCTTGACCAACTTATTTTGCTGCTTTATTCATATGGGACTACTGGAATGTCCAAGGGGGTCATCTCCACGCACAGAAATGTCATTTTCATGGTTTGTATTTTGTTGAGTGTGCAGTGAGGGCTTTATGCACGTAGGGAAGAATGCCCTCCATTTTTCTTTTTTCTCTGGGTTGGGTTTGTTTTCGACGGTACAGAGGAAGAACGAAACGAAGTGAGAGGCCACATTAGGGGGGTAGGAGAAACTACCTTGATAAAATACATGTGCCTCGACTGCCTTGAATCATTCCATGTGCCTCGACTGCCTTGAATCATTTCTTCAGGACAGTTTTAGAAAGACTCTAGAAGGAGATTCAATCATTTGGATGGATGCAAGTGAGTTGGTTAGCTAGGAGGTAGACACGTTGGACATGCAAAAGAGACAGAGGTAAAGACGTTGGGTATGCAAGAAGGACGAGAGTCAAGCAGGTGGTAAAATTGTGGAACCACGGTATTTTATGTGTTTGAAATATATTTTTGTATTATACATTTTTTTTTTGTACGTGTGACAAGTGCCTGTTTAAAAGCTCTATCTTTAGCGTGTTAAGTTACAGTTTGTCTTTGCTTTTATACCTTACAGTTTCAGAGCAGTGAACTGCTACAACTTTTGAGTTCTAGTTTAATTTGATAGCCTTTTAAGTTCATCTTTATTTGATAGGTATTTTTGGGCTTGCAGTTTAGCATTGTTTAGGTTTCCCTGCATCATTTTCGCACCATTTTGGATCACTTTGCACTTAAATTGGTGATCTCTTGCAAACCTCAGTATTGTGGTATGTGTCATTCTTTCACAATATTCACATATCAACAGGTAGGGTATTTCATATTTTTAGGAATGTTAGCAATTGGACAGATATTTTGTAAAATCATATAGTTGAAAACTAAAATATGATTACTGGTGGGTAAAATATTTCTTCAAACAGTCATTACATTTTATAGAATAATTGGAAGATGCTTTGCTTCCATGGGGTTGCCTATACTGGGAGAGCATAACATTTGGGAGATCAAGTTTCTATCTGTGGGTTTTGTTGAAAGAAGGTAACGTCTTGCTGAGGATTGGAGGCAACCCTGGCTATAGCTGTGCAATTAATGAGAGTAAAGAGAAAGATAAGGTTTTTTATCAACTCTTGGACACCCCACGCTAGAGGTATTAACCTAGATCCTAATTATCGAACTTCATACCCACCTTCCTCTCGGACTTCAGATCCACTTCCCTCTAGTGCTGGCTTTCGAACAACAAGCTCTTGAGGTTGAATACCCCGTATCTTTTCTTGCTCGTGTCAATGCAAGATACAAAAATACAAACCAATTGTCCATTTTTAGTTCTAACCAAAAAATAACATTCCATAAAATTCTTTTTTGACTTATTCATTGTCAATTCCTTTTTTGTAAACATATTTGTTGAAACCAAAACCTAATGGAATTATCATGAACATAAACTGATCACTAGGTTTTGACAATAATTGTCACTCCATCAACATTTTTTCATTTTAGTGTGGTTTTTCATGTATTTTTTAATCATGATATTTCATTTTTTAATGAGCATAAATAACAATTTCAACTTCGATGCTGTAAATATTCTCGCCCCCTGAGATTATAATGTCTTTTGATCTATCCTTGAGCTCAAGGTAGCCGTCAGAATGAATGACCCCTAAATCACCAGTGTGAAACCATCCATTTTCAAATGATTTGGCTGTAGCTTCAGCATTTTTGAAGTATATGTTCATGACTATGCTGCCCTTGATCACGAATTCACCAATTGTAGTACCGTCATGAAGAGCACTTTCCATTGTGTTGGGATTCTTAACATCTTGTTTAGAAATCCCTAAGTGAGGAACCCCTTGCCGGGTCTTGAACTTGAATTGATCCTCTGATGGAAGCTTACCCCATTTAGGCTTCCAAACACATGAGGTTATGGGACCGTAGGTTTCAATGAGGCCATATATGTGTGTTATGTGGAAACCGAGTTCCTCCATTCTAGATAGCAATTGGGAAGGAGGTGGAGAACCACCTGTCATAACATAGACAGTGTGAGGAAGTGGTCTTCTTTCATGAGGTGGTGCATTTGCAATGATACTTAATACAGTTGGTGCTGCACCTAAGTGGGTGACTTTGTGTTCCTCAATAGCGTCAAATATATCTTTTGCTTTTACATTTCTGAGACAAATGTTGGTTCCACCTTGTGCTGCCATACCCCATGGAAGACCCCAACCATTACAGTGAAACATGGGTATAGTCCAAAGGTAAACAGGCCTAAATTTCATTTCCCACATTAAAATGGTACTGATTGTATTGATAAAGGCACCTCTGTGGCTGTACACAACACCTTTAGGACTAGACGTGGTGCCTGATGTATAGTTTAATGTAATAGCATCCCATTTATGTTCAGGCCAGCGAGTCTCAAAATTAGGATCTCCACTTGCCAAAAGCTTTTCATACTCCAGAACACCTTCATGATCATCATTCAAAGATACTTTATACTTGTGCAATTCATGAATCACAATCATTAATGGTAATTCCTTTTTCACCTGTGAAAGAATCCTTACTGCCGCTTTTGTAACTTCCAAGAATTGGTAATCCACAAAGAACACCTTAGCTTCTGAATGCCTCAAAATAAAAGACATTATATGTGCATCATGTCTAATATTTAGAGTGCTGAGCACTGCCCCTGCCATTGGAACTCCGAAATGCATTTCATAGGTTGCTGGGACATTTGGAGTTACTACAGCAACCTGTCACATTAATGAATAATATAACTTCAGGAACGTAGTCTAACATCATTTAACAAAACTGTTAAACCCAATAAAAAAGTGTGCCCAAGCATTCATTTTAAACAAGACATTACAGTTCATGGAAGGATACATATTGCTTACCAAGCAATCCCCATCCTTTTCAGTGAACAATTGTCATGGCATAGGCAACTGCCATGGGTTATATTGGTTTTAATTGGTGAGACTGAGGAGCTCTATAGAACATGCACGAGCTCTTGTCGAGGGGCATATGCAGAGATCTTACTGGTACTGGTGATCTCTGAAATTGTCCAGATTTTCTCTAGGAATGCAAATGCTTATTCTGTAAAGGCCAAAAGACTGACCTGAAAGGCGGCAATCCTTGCCTGTAGGCGTTAGTTTACTAAGGCCTACCTACCATACGAGAAGAATGAGTAATATGCCGAATCCCACGGGGAGCAGCATCCTCATTGTGAATTGTTGTGCTGTTTGAAGATGGAATTATGGCATGGTGCTATACAAAAGCTAGTGATAACTAGAAACCTTCAATGACCTTCAATTCATTAAAGACACAATGCAATCTAAACCGTAAGGAAACTGATGATCCAAGGGTAGTATTTGTATATAATGTGCAACAAAATTTCAAATATTGGGATATGCCTTGCATTAAGATATTTTTGCAATATCACAAAAATACAAGTCCAACTGTGCACATAAAATATTGGGTAAAAGATATTGTGTAACATGGGTGTAGATAATGAAAATGATGATTTTATGCAACCTCTAAAAAATGAGAACTCAGTAAAATTCTCATCTAGAGTTCCTTTTCATGTGTTGTTTTCTGGGGGGCTCAAGCTCCATTCTTATCTATTGTTTCCTTTGTTTTTTTTTCTAGGGATGAAGCTCAGTTTTGTTTAGGCTCCATTTTCATTTGCCATTTTCTAGGGTTCAAATGACAAGTGGGGCTAGCTCAATCTACAAGTCAAGCAAGTTATAGCATTTTTCACAGGTCTAGTTATAGCATTTTTCACAAGCCTAGATGTGCTTGCCAACTTGCTATCCATCAACAAAGGACTCGGTTGCAACTTTTCCATCCCAGTCATTTTCATTATGTCTTTCCACTGCTTCCTTTATCAAGTTATATTGCTTTCCAAAGCAATTTTTTCATTTCCAATTCCTTTGTCATTTCTAAATATGACTTGTTGCTAGAAATTTGATATTTGTTTGGCAACATAATGCAAGAGCCTATTGTTTTAATATATATATATATATATATATATATATATATATATATATATATATATATATATATATATATATATATATATATATATATATATATATATATATATATTGTTAGAAACAATCATTTTCAGTTTTCGCTACTCTGATCAATATTTTTTTCAAATATGTAGATAACAACAATAGTAAAAATTGCTAAAGTAATTGAGTTTTTGTGAAGACAATTGCACAAGGTAACTCTGGTAAGCAATTGGAAATTATGGAAGAAATAATAGATGTTGACAGTTACAAATTCAAATTACAATACATTGTGCCTGACAACATTGATTGTCTATTAAAAAGAAATGGTCTCTTTAGACTAGATGCATTTTCATATACTGTAGGAGATTGTCTATTCGACTCATTCGAAATGCTTCTACATTTTCGTTATACTTCAAATCAACCACGAAATGGGTTAATAGAACATTTTCTTTTTTGCTTAAACAATAATGATGTTGAAGCAATAGAGTCATATGAATATGAACTAGCACCTAACTTCCTATATGAGTTACATGGAATTAATGATATTGGTACATATCTTCATAAAATGTGTTGTTCTACATTTACAAGTATAAAGGAGTCTGACTGAGGTTTATGGGGCGATACCTTTTGCATACATTGGTTAGCTAAATGGCTAGATATATCAATTGAAGTTTGATCATTGACAAGGCAAACAATATATTTTCTTTTTAATCAACATGAAAATACAATTCCATATTGCATTCTCTTACATGATACAAATCTTGTTAGTGGTCATTATGAACCATTGCTTTACCAAAAGTTTCCAATATGAATTTGTAAACAGTCTAATATCTACCTGTCATCTATTTGCAAAGATATTGAAAGCCATTGGATGCATATTGCACATAATATGCTTTTAAATGAATTAATGGTCGCAAAACAAATGACATCTAATTGTGGTGACAGTCTCTTTAATGAAATTTGCTATTTAGTAGCAACAGAATTCGATGCACAGTGTTTGCGACTTTACATTGTCCAATCTTTTTGCAATGCACTTATGCATAAGAATCAAGATGCATTGCATTGTTTAGAACAATACCTAATAGTTGATGTGATACACTATGCATTGAATAACAACTGGAAACAATATCTCATAAATATGGAAATTCCATATGAGAAAGGGCAGGTAGAAGGTGGACCATTCTGTTTGCAATGGATATCTATCATATTCAAAGTCAATATCCAAGTATGGTCCTCTGTTGCTAATAACTTTGTCGGTTACAGTTCTACTTATTCAAGATGCAATCGTGTTGTTAACATCATGTCACTCAAAATAGATACATTACATATTCATTACCACGCAATGATACAAAAATATGTTTGCAATTCTCAACAAGTGTACATGGAAGAAAAAGAGGATTGTAATCAATTGCGTCATAAGCATATACTAGAAAAGAAACAATGTATATCTCAAGCACATTTTAACAATAATATTCAATTTGAGATAGCATCTCATTTAGAACAAATGTGACCAACTAAGCGTCGTAGGCTCAATTATCACAAATTGAAGCAATTCATACATACAAAAAGCAAATGTAGTGATGTACATAACAGTGATAACATCTTTTGTCATAATCATGTACTAGAAAATCAACAATCTAGTTCTCACATAAGCAACTTTGGTAAGCAATTGGAAATGATGGAAGAAATAATAGATGTTGACAGTTACAAATTCAGATTACAATGCATTGTGCCTGACAACATTGATTGTGTATTAAAAAGAAATGGTCTCTTTAGACTAGATGCATTTTCATATACTTTAGGAGATTGTCTATTTGACTCATTCGAAATGCTTCTACATTTTCGTTATACTTCAAATCAACTATGAAATGGGTTAATAGAACATTTTCTTTTTTGCTTAAACAATAATGATGTTGAAGCAATAGAGTCATACGAATATGAGCTAGGACTTGACTTCCGATCTGAGTTACATGGAATTAATGATATTAGTACATATCTTCATAAAATGTGTTGTTCTACATCTACAAATATAAAGAAGTCTGAATGAGGTCTACGGGGGGATACCTTTTGCATACGTTGGTTAGCTAAATGGCTAGATATATCAATTGGAGTTTGGCCATTGACAAGGCAAACAAGATATTTTCTTTTTAATCAACATGAAAATACAATTCCATATTGCATTCTCTTTCATGATGCAAATCCCGTTAGTGTTCATTATGAACCATTGCTTTACCAAAAGTTTCCAATATCCATTTCTAAACAATCTAATATCTACCTATCATATTTTTGCAAAGATATTGAAAGCCATTGGATTCATATTGCACATAATATGCTTTTAAATGAATTAACGAACGCAAAACAAATGACATCTAATTGCGGTGACAGTCTGTTTAATGCAATTTGCTATTTAGTAGCAACAGATTTCAGTGCACAGTGTTTGCGACTTTACATTGTCCAATATTTTTGCAATGCACTTAAGCATAAGAATCAAGATGCATTGCATTGTTTAGAACAATACATAATAGTTGGTGTGATACACTATGCAATGAATAACAACTGGCAACAATATCTCATAAATATGGCAATTCCATATGAGAAAGGGCAGGTAGAAGGTGGACCATTATGTTTGCAATGGATATCTGTCATATTCAAAGTCAATATCCAAGTATGGTCCTCTGTTGCTAATAACTTTGTCAGTTACAGTTTTTCTCATTCGAGATGCAATCGTGTTGTTAACATCATGTCATTCAGAACAGATACATTACATATTCATTACCACACAATGATACAAAAATATTATCGCAATTTTCAACAAGTGTACATGGAAGCAAAAGAGGATTGTAATCAATTGCGTCATAAGCATATACTAGAAAAATAACAATGTATATCTCAAGTACATTTTAACAATAATATTCAATTTGAGATAGCATCTCATTTAGAACAAATGCGACCAACTAAGCGTCGTAGGCTCAATTATCACAAACTGAAGCAATTCATACGTACAAAAAGCAAATGCAGTGATGTAGATAACAATGATAACATCTTTTGTCACAAGCATGTACTAGAAAATCAACAATTTAGTTCTCGCATACACCTCAATAACAACATTGAATTTGAAATAGCATCTTGCTTACAAAAATTGCCCAAGTGTCATAAGCTTACTTATCACCAAATGAAGCAATTCATAGGTACAAGAAGCAAATGCAATGATATATGCAAAAAAGCATCTTCTAATAAGAAGACAAGAATGACATTTCTTGGAATAAAACAAATATTGCGCAACATCGGAAACAATAAGAAAAATACAATAAGCAAACAAATGCATCCAAGCAAGAAAGATGCAAAATACATTTATATGAAACAAGTCGAAGACACGCCTAGGAATACATGTGCAATTTGTACCAGATTGCATTTTGCAAAAAATATCAGATGCTTCACTATAGAGTTTTAAGAAAAGCATATGAATTTGACATTGAACAATAGGAACTTCAGCAATGAAAACATATGTGTTGCTTGCAAAAAAGCACTTCAGAATGGAAAGCTTCCATAATTTGCAACACCTGAACAAATAAGATGTAACATTCCATTACCAACTGTAAATGCACTTTCAGATCTAGAAGAAAGACTTGTGTCACTGAGAATTGCATTTGCACAAATTAGACAATGGGGATATAAGTGATCACATATTGGCTTAACAGGATCAATTATCAATGTACCAGTTCATATGGACATTGTGCAAAAAGCATTGTTGTAATATCTAAGTGATACAATGACAATTGTAGTTGCATTAAAAAGACAATTGCAATACAAAAATGCATACCGAATAGGTAAAGTACGTCCAATTATTGTCATGATTGAATGAACTACGTTCTAAAAGTCTTTATAGAGCTGAGAACATTTATATAAATGAGAATTGGACCCATGTTTTACAAGAGAATAATGAATACATCGTACAAAATGCAAACAGTGACAATGAAAGTGATACAAACAGTGATGCAAATAAATAAGCACCTACTGAAACATTGGTGCATGGATTAATAGAGTCACAATGCATCTACGATTTGCAAGACAAGATTATTGAACTAGCACCTGCTAAAGGACAACGACCACTGGGGATTTTCAAGGACAAATATGCAGAAGAAATGAACTTCCAACATTATTCTATAGTGATGCACGTGATGATGACATCAAAAATAGGTTTAGCTACCAAACAATGGTAATTGTTACAAGCAAGTGGTGACTTCTCATATCATACAACAAAATTGTTTTTCAAGACAATGCGAATAATTATTGATAAAGTGCTTTCTTGCATATAGGTACGAATAAGAAAAGGACAACTAAAAGGGAGAAAAATATTAGCAAGAGATGTCAAGTATCGAGCAAATTCAGAAAAGTTATTGAAATCTGATATTGGATACATAGATTTCAGAAACATCCGCATATCATCTGATCATTTGGAACAAATTAAGAAAAACATATTTGCAATGATACGACAATTGAGACCTCCAACTTTCTTTGTGACATTTACAAGTGTAGAACATCGATGGAAACCATTAGTAGATACACTGGTCACATTGTTTAGAAATAAAGAAAGTAAAAATGATACTGATACATTAGAAGATGGTGACATTGACTACCTTATAAGAAAATATCCAGTCATATGTAGCCAGTACTATAGACATAGAATTAATGTTGTAAAGCAAATGATATTTCAGGATACTACATTCTTTGGAAAAATATCAGATTACTATTTCGTAACAGAATTTCAAAATAGAGGAACTGAACATGAACATTGACTGTTATGGATAGAAAATGCTCCAATATATGGAAAACAAAGCAATTCAGAAATTGAGAAGTTTCTTGACAATTACATAACTTGTGATACAGAGCATTTGGAGCCAAATGTTGCTAAATTGCATAAACATCACCATACAAGAAGCTGTAAGAAGTGAAAAAATTCAAACTGTAGATACAATTTCCCCATGCCACCAATGAAATCAACAATGATCATTGAGCCAACCAGTGTACAGAATAAAAAACTTGCAGAGAAATCAATATCACTTTTGGCATTTCTGGAGCAAACAAACTACAATGATTCAATAACCCATGACAATTTCCTAGTAGAAATAGGACTAATAGAAAGTGAGTACATACAACTATTACAACATACAGTAAAGCAACCAACAATTTTCCTAAAATGAAAACCTTCTCACATTTGGAATAACAGTTTTGCAAAGGCTATGCCTACTCTATGGAATGCAAATACAGATGCACAATTTGTGCTAAATGCATATGCTGCAGCATCATATTGTAGTTCATATATGACCAAAATTGACAAGTCTATGAAAAATTCATTTAGAATAATACACAAAGAGCATGAGAAAAATGAAATTGATGCTATGCAAATGATTCGTAAACTTGGAAATACATTACTCAATCTCCAACAAATGTCAACTCAACAAGCAGTGCATATAGCACTTTCATTGCCATTGAGTTGTAGTTCAAGGGAATGTATATTCATAAACACATCTCCAGTTGATGAACACACATTTATGCTTAAACTGCCTATTCTCTTGAAACAAGAACCTGATGATTCAGAGAATGTGACGTGCCATTCCATTATTGACTACTACATTGGACACCCAAGTTCCATTAGCAAAATCTTCCTTGCAGAATTTGTATCAAATTACAAGAAAGATGGCACACACATATCAAAAAGGAAAAAACCAAATGTTATACGATTTGCCAAATACAACAAATACAATGATATTGGAAACTTTTGTAGAGAGAAATTATTATTATATATGCCATTTGAAAATTGTGAAAATACATTGAAACAAGAATTGCCTACATGGCTATCTGCATATATGTTACATGAAAAAACAGTTCAGGCCAATGAAGCTAAATTTACATATAACATCAATCCAACATGGGGTGATTTAGAGACTGCAACAAATGAACAAATTAGTTCTTTGAATACTAACCAAATAAATATGCGAAACCAATAGAATAGTTCCCATTATGAGGAATATGATTTGCAATCAGACTTGCAATTTCCAAAACAGTTTGAAATGAAGAAAAAAATCAATCTTGGATTTCAAATAACTGCTCATCCATTTTTAATGGAGAACAATGAGTATTACAAACTCAGAAGAATGTTGAACAAAGAGTAACAAGTAATTGTAAAAGACATTGGAATTAAAAAAAAAAAAGCCCGAGGAACCAATTTACCTATTTATTACATGTGGAGCAAGCATAGGCAAAACACTCATAGCAAAAGCAATTTTCCAAATGCTTATATGAATTTATGATTCACATAACACAATTGATCCTATGAAACCAAAAGGTCTAATATTAGCATATACAGGAAAAGCTACATATAATGCAGGTGGAACAACAATCCATTCTGCATTGCTAATGCCCTTTAACAAGTCTCAATTGTTGCCACTTAGAAAAGAAGTATTAGACAACTTATCAAATCTATATCAAGAATTGGAGCTAGCTTTCATAGATGAGGCCTCTATGATTGGTAGTCAATTCTTATATTCTATTGACAGTAGATTCAGAAACATAAAACATGTCCAAACCAAATACTTTGGAAACATTGACATCATATTTTGTGGTGATTTATATCAAGCGCAACCTATTCGAGACTCTCTTATTTTTGAAAAACCAAGAATCAACAATCAAACAATAACACATGATTTCTGGAAGGATAATGTCAAGTGCTTCCAATTGCATATGACTATGCGACAAACAAATGAGAGATTCATATCAGTTTTAAATAGAATGCGAACAAATTGTCAAACATCTGATGATATAACATATATTAATACAAGTTGCATGCGCCCTGTACCAAATGATCCAACATTTCCCTATTTATTTTACAAAAACAAGGATGTTGCAATGCATAACAAGAAAATGTTAATGCTCATGCCTGGAAATGAAATTTTAATTAATGTAATTGATGAAAATGAGGAGAATAATGGCAATTTTCCAACACATCAACATACAACTAATTTGCCTTCACAACTTGTGATAAAGTTGAACATGTTAGTTGAAATGTATGCTTGCAATTATGATGCACCAGATGGGCTAGTAAATGGTGCAGATGGAATAGTTAAATCATATACGCATATAGATAAGGTCGATGTTCTATGGATTAAGTTCCATGACCCTAATATTGGTCATCGACAATCTAGAAAACTGGCTCATTTGTATACTTTAGACATAGCACATAATTGGACACCAATACTACGAATATCAAAAGCAGTGCCTATCACACCAAAAAAGATGGCTCATTTGAAAATACGGAAACAATTTCCAATTCAACTTGCATGTGCACGCACAATACATAGATCACAAGGCTTAACCTTGGATAGGCTTGCATTTGACCCTATTGGAGTACATGTGCATGGCCTAGTATACACAACGCTATCACATGTCAAAAACATAGAATCATTGTATTTTCTTAATGCTCTTAAAGGCAATAATTTTAAGGTTAAGCAAAAAGTAAATTGTGAAATGCAACGTTTGCAAACCACTCCAAAATGGCAATTAGAATATGACTATTCATCAATACAATCATTGTGATCCATCTTTATTCTTTCATTGAACACTCGTAATCTTCATGCACATCTTAATCACATATGCAATGATTATGACACAATGCAATCTGATATCTTATGCTTACAAGAAACACATATGTCATTGTGTATGCAAAATGAGTACTTCAAAAATTTCAATTGCATCTCAAGCTACATTAAGCATGGAGTAATGATATTGATAAAAAAAAATATCATTATCCTTGAACATACCCATTTTGAAGAGCAACTTGTAGAGGCATTGCTCGCAAAAATAAAAGTTCACATATTACAAATTGCAGTACTCAATATATATATGCATCACCACATGCAAATGTAAACAAAATTTTTGAATGTCATTACAAAAGCTTTATGCCACTTAGATCTAAACAATATCATAATTATATTGGGGGACTTCAATATTGATATGGTGCATTGCAATCAAAAAACAAAGCAGCTAGAAAGCTACATGGAAAACTACAATCTTCATTTCCTTATTAACAAAACTAATAACGTACATAAATCATTCATTGACCATGTTTGGGCAAACCACACTAATATAAGATATAGAATTTTCATATTAGATACATATTGGCCTGATCATGATACAATATCTCTTGTCCTTCAGCTATGATATACACATGAAACGCTTTACAAAATTGCAAATTTTGACACTTTTGCAATACGTCATTGTTTTTACCACTTCTATTTTACTAAAGCATATTAGCATATTCTCTTTGTAGTAAACCAAATAATAACATCATACATATTATGCATTCTATTGTACATTTACATATATGACCTCATATATTCGTCAATGCAAATTGTGCCAATGAAACCCTTTTCAATTTAGCAGGACAAGAATCCTATCGTAAATTTACACATATGACCTCATATATTTTTTAATGCAGATTGTACCAGTAAAACCTTTTTCAATTGAACAAAATGAATGAGAAAAAAGAACAACAACATGGAACATGAACAAAGAGAGTATATTCTTCTTTCTTTTCCTTTTCTATGGTTTTTATGTTCTTGTTCACTTTTTACTTTTATATGCTCTTTTAAGCTGAACTAAATATATGCTACTATTCTATAACATAGCATAAATCTTGAAAAGGGAAAAGAAACAATTGAAGAGATAAAGGGAATAACCCAAATAGAAAAGGCAAGCCAACCACTTGTTTTGAAAAGGTATGTCTATGAAAAGTATACAAATATGCTAATTTGTATTTAGAATATTAATGTTTACTATATATGCATTATGTTTTTACATATGTATATTTAAATGTATATAAATTAAAAAATGTTGGACGAGTGGAGAAAGCATTAGTAGTAAGTCCCCCCACACAATGCAATAACAATACATGTACAGGTTAGATATCATAATTTTTTTGTTGATTGCTTATGCAAAATACATGTGATAATATCCACATCATATTGAAATGTGCAATTACTTTTTTTAGTCCAAGTGAAACAAACACAACAAAACTTGATTCAACAAATCTACAAAATGATACATCAAAAAGGTATGCATATGGAATACAACATTGTAATCTATTTTTACTTCTACAATTTATAGGAAAACATAGCATTGTAGAAATGTTTATAGCAGTATCTAAATAAGCAATTTTTATAGGCAAAAATAGATACTGCCAACTAAAGTGTCAATTGAAGATCTCAATAGTCATAGAATTGGACAGCTATTTGTTGGAGACATAATGGTTGTGTATAGCGCATTTCTTGATAAAGCAAACAAATCACATAAAATATTACGAGCCGATTTGACAGATGCTAAAGGAATGATGACTATAACATTAACTGTACCTGCACATTTAGTTGAGCGACATGAACAAAAAATTTTGCAATGCAACAGCATATCAATTACAAATTTCAGGATATTGCCTAAAACTGTTTATGATCGCGGTGACTGTGACAAAATAATTTCGCTCAATGAATCAAGTATCATAGAAACTGTACCTGAGGTCTGCAAAGAATATTGCTTCATTCCCGATACAACCATTAGGCAATTTGCAAACAAAAAAGAAATGTACCCAATTGGTACAATTGCTGTAGCCGTTACACTTGCCAAACGGGTTGGATTGCATTACATACTCCATATCAAAGAAGGAGATTCTGAAAATGATAATGCAACAGTATGTATTTGCATATTACTTATTCCTAATTTTCAATAGATAACATGCATCACTTCAATATATAATTATTGTAATTTGTCTCTTGCACTTGCAATTGTTCAACACATACGAACAATGTATTTGCATATTACTTATTCGTAATTTTCAATAGATAACATGCATTACTTCATTATAAAATTATTGTAATTTGTCTCTTGCAGTTGCAATTGTTTGACACCTACGAACAATATTTTATTTCAATGGAAGAACAATTGAAAAAAGGAGATTTCCCCCTGATCCTTTTCAAAAATATAACAAAAAGGACAGACACAAAAGAAAAAATATTCAGAGCAACAAAGTCAACATTCATGACTGAACTTAACACAGATGCAGTAAACAATCTCAGAAAACTAACTACATCTACCTATGTTGTAAGTATAACAATAAGGATATTTTTACTAACTTTGTATTTCATATGTAATAATGTAGATTAACATTTGAATATTTTATAAACAAGTCGAAGGTATTCTGATGGCAGCAAATCCATATTCAACTCCTTTCGAACCTGTTTGTGCTATTTGTAACTCTCCAATCAATTCATCCCTATTGATAACCAATGGAAAAATCTAATGTTCACAATGCAATAATAATTTCCCTTTCATCTACAAGCATTGTATAAATGCTGTAATAGAATCTATTACAAATAACATTGTGCATTGCATTATCAGACAGCCTTTACTACAAGATTTACTTCCTGATTTAAAACCAATTTCATATGAGGCATATTTGGAACAGAAAGCTACCACTATATACATATTATGTGACTTCAAAATTCACATCAATTTCACACTAAATGAAGATAGTGAACTATTACATGTCGGCTAACAAATGGAAGGTACATCAACATATGCCTTAACATCTTTTCTTTCAAATATGTCCTCTCTTCAATTCACAATGTTATCATTTTATTATAACTAACTGTTTGTTATACAGATCACAAAATCCAGGAACATGGCAACTATTGGAATCCAATAGCTTGTTCAATGCGATTGACTACCTTCACGTACACAGCAAATGCAAATGTGATATGAATATGTTTCTTCATATTATGGTGTTATTGTAATAGAACTGTTTAACTTGCAATTTCCACTCATTTACCAACAAAATGTAGTTATGGCATAATATTGTTGCACAATATTTTTTCATTATCGTAATGTTCCATAATTCCTACTGATTATCTAAAAAAAATTGTTCTATTTTTGTCCTACCTCCACTCAAAGTTTTTACAAAAGTCTCTCTGAAATTCTCAAATTCATTATTCTAGTTTTGAGCATTCACTGCCTTTTTCTTAGTATGCAATAAGTACATATCCTATATGCTATAACATGTATAGAAAATGTCCAACTAAGGAGCTCACAGGGGATAATCCATTTAGACATGTGTAAGAACAACCAAGTCTTTTTCCAATATCAAAATGTGTTTTCTTCTTTCTCGTAAATGTCTTAGTGATTTATGGTTATTTTTTAAGTATAAAAATAAAGATATTTTAAATTTTATTTTGAGAATATGTATAAGTTAATAAAAATATGTTTTAGGTTTTATTTTCAAAATAGATATAAGGCAATTAATTTTTGGAAGTAAAAATTTCTCAAATCAAAAAGTAGCTGAATATTGTATTGATCTTCAAAGGAGTCGTCTGTTGCTGCTGGTTCTAAGTAAGTATCATAGCTTGGTTATTTCTTGCCATTTCTGAATACTATATTCTCTGCAATCGTTGAGCTTACAATCAATACAATGAATCAACTTGAGATCTTTCTTATCCCACCTTATAGCTCCATAGCACAGATAATTGTTTCTTATGTCAGCTTACAGCTCCATAGTACAAAGAATTTCCATTCATGCTACGCATCTGGCGAGTGATTTTGACAGTCATGCTTCATAGAACAGAGAACTATTAGATCTGCATTTGCATCAACAATGTGACTGATTTAGATATTAAAATCTAGTTGGATGGGCGAACAATAATTCCTTGCCCTCACCATTGCAATTAACTTAAACTCTTTTGTTTTCTTCATGGACGAGGTCATACAGCTGACTGTCATTTCCTTTCTTCTATGCAAGGCTTTGTGAAGACGTAGTTGGAGGATCCATTCGCGATGCAATAGTGTACATTGAGTGCTATTGGTCAGGACAAGTTTAGTGACAGAGATGAAGACAAATTCAAAGGCCACTGAAATCCATGTAACTCCCATTATCTTTGGTCTTGTTCATTTCTATTTCCTTTTACTTTCATTAGGCCAATATTTACATCAGCACTCCATTTTTCCTAAAATCATGGGCCAATATGAATGATGGTTAGTTGTGTACATTTCGAGATATCCTCTACATAGATGGCTTCCAGTTTTCTGTTATTATTAGAAATTTATGAAGGTTTTAAATTGAATATGATTAACTCAAACTTTACATTTTGTTCTTATTCAGTCTAGTAACCATAGAACTACTTGTGAGGAGACACTATGTTTTTGGAGAAACAAGTATTAGATATCAACAAACGCTAATCATATTTCTAGCTATAATTGCAAGTTTAAAATTGAAGCATAGATGTAAGAACAACCCTACATCTTAATAATTGAATCTGAATAGTATATTTCTTTCCTCTTGTTAGTCTAAAAAAGTGAACAATAAAGATGTTTTATTTTAATGGTTTGTTCTTAATGACCTCAGGTGCTTTGCTGCAACTACCTAGAACTCCCCCAGCATGCAATGGTGGATTTCTTTTTCAGTTAACTAATTCCAAACATGTGATAGAAAGACTTGGGTATCCTCAGGTTGATGAGGCATCTAACACCATTTCTATTAGATTTTGTGCTCATGAATTTTACTCTAGGTTTCCTAGTGTTCAAAATTCTTACCACAAACTAGCTTTGTATACCCATATTTCATAGGCAAAATTGGAGCAAAACAGGCTCAACTGTAAGTTGGAGGTTAAATTCAAAAGGAAATTGCGTTTGCTGCAAGCACTTTTTGAAAGTGTGGAAGCGTTTCACTCATTATGGCCCAGCCTGGTTGATTTTATTGACTATATTAGCTTTTTATTCTGAGGATCCATGTTTACAGATTATTTGAATGATTGATTATACAAAAGGTAAATGGTTGGCATACAGATCAAAAGACAAATTGCTCTTGCATATCAAAAAAATGTTGTCTCTTTCATTTTCATTTTATTTGGAGTTATTATACTTCAGAGCTAAGAACTTCCTCCAACAACATACCTTCTGCAACATGACTTTCCTTCAACAACATGCCTTGTGCAACATGACTTTCCTTCAACAATATTCCTTATGCAACATGAATTCTCTTCAACAACTTATGCTATGAGTCACATTCATTTTTATTTGATTTGATTTGAATTTATTGTATGTTAGGACTAAAAATTTCCTTCAACAACATGCCTTGTGCATGCCCTGTGCAAATAGGTGGTTTAACATGGAACTTTATATATGGTTACATGAAATTCAGCCAGATAAAGGGAACAGTATGGAAATGGCATGGATGCCCACTAGATAATTCCCATTCCAAGTAAAAGTATTCAATTAAGGCAAGCTAAATCTCCCAGTCATATTCACTTTGGAATATAGTTATTAGAACATTTTGATTGGGCCATATAAATAACAGCACAGACAAGATATGATACAAAAAAGTGGAAGGGATGTTGTTGTCATATCATCTAACAGTTGTATGGAGAATGGTCAATGCTGAAACTTTGTAAGATGACTATGTTTTTGTTTAAATATGAATACAAAATAATAAAGGGATATTGTTGTTACATCGTCCACGAGAGGTGTGGAGAAGGTTGTTAATGCTGAAACTTTATAGGGTGACTATGTTATTTAGTCTAAATAGGAATACAGAATAAAGGATATTGTTGCCACATAGTATAGTCATTGGATATGAAATTTAGGATGACTCTGTTTTCCTAAACTTTCGATATAGAATAAACTATGGATTTTATGTAACGAAGATTCAATGGTGGGTGATAGCTTGTATGCAATTTACATTATGTCTGGTTATCTCGTGTTGTTCAAGTGCACGTTTTGTAAACAATACAAACAAGATATAATACAAACAAACGTCAGGAATATCTTTGACACATTGTTCAGCAGCGGTTTGTCGAATAGTCATTCCGTGTCTTTTTATAAAGATACCATACAGGATAAACTATGGACATAATAGATATTCAATGGTGGCTCATAGCTCATATGTAATTCCCCCTCCCTTTTCCTTTCCCTTGGTCCTGCATCATTAGAACCTTTTCCTCTTCCTTTCTTCACCGTTAGTTTTGAAGATGAATTCTCTTGAGGATTTCAAATCCGTAGACTTTTTTGAAAGATGAATACTATAGAAAATTGTTTGAAAAATCTACACTCCAACAACTGTTCCGACAAAAATCTTAAGTCTGTTAGCTCATATATAATTCAGCAGTATGTCTGCAATCCAAATTAGTAGACTTATCTCTTGCAATCTAAGTGCAATACATTAAAGGAGGGTTGTGGTAGCTTAAATACCAAATCATTCGCCAACAATGCATTAACCAGGAAGCTTTACAAAATTTTTAATAACAAAGGAATCCGATGGAGATTATTAGATGTTTTTCATTTGTAATTTTACTGTGTATTTGCATATTTTCTATATTTCACTGTAAAGTGGATGCAACAACAATTGTTAGCTATGATGGGAGAGCTTTGCTAATCAATGGAAAGTGTACGTTATTAATTTCTAGGTCCATACATTACCCCCAAAGCACCCCAGAGGTTTGTATTGCATTTGGTATTATTTTAGTTATGTTTCTGTTTATTGTTAACTGTACAATTTTCTTATATTTTTTGCATGTTATTAAATAGATGTGGCCCGATCTTATTTCCAAGTCTAAAGACGGATGAATAGATGTTATTCAGCCATATGTCTCTTGGAATGGGCATGAGCCAGAGCAACGTCAGGTAATAAGCATTTAAAATATTTTAACAATCTTGAAATGTATGTATGACTTCGAATTGAACTCTGAATTGTTGATGAATTTATTGTGGCATACAATTTAATTGCAGTATAATTTTGAAGAAAGATTTGACCTAGTGAGGTTTTTGAAGACAGTACAAGAAGCATGCCTTTATGCTCATCTTCGAATAGGACCCTATGCTTGTGCAGAGTGGAACTATGGGTATGTATGTTTATAATTTTTGTACATATAATGTATGAAGAAAGGTTTATATCAGAATCACCATGCCATCCCATCCCGTATCTGTATTGAAGGCAGTCAGGTTTAATTCATTATTTTGTAATACCTAACAAAGGGGGGGAACTTATCAAAAATATTTGTGGAGTTTCACGGCCTGTAACCTTTGTCTTTATCTATTGTCACTACAGTACTTTACTTTGCAGTAATTAGTACTGCATGCACTGTAGTATTAGACTTTATATATATTCTCATTACTTCCTCTCTTTCTCTTTATAGATTGTAAGTGGTGAACATTATGCATCTTGCAACATTGAAGTGGTAAGTTTTTTGTTTTATGGCAATCATTAAACACTAGTTTGGTCCAATAAATGCTGTTGATCTTGGATTATATCCTCTCCGATCTGAACTTGAAGTATTTCAGCTCCATTTCAAATCGGATAGTATATGTATTTATTTTTGCACTTGTCAGAAATTTATCTCTCATTGAAGTGTTGTGATCTTGCAGGGGTTTCCCTGTTTGGTTGCACGCCATACCAGGAATCAAATTGAAAAGATTAGATGCATTAAAACTGGAAGTACAAGACTTTTTGGTTGCATCTCTTTTATCACATAAGCTCCCAGAGCAACGTCAGATAATAAGCACTGAAAATATTTTAACAATCTTGAAATGTATGTATGACTTCAAATTGAACTCTGAATTGTTGATGAATCTATTGTCGCATACAATTTAATTGCAGTATAATTTTGAAGGAAAATTTGACCTGGTGAGGTTTTTGAAGACAGTACAAGAAGTAGGCCTTTATGCTCATCTTCGAATAGGACCCTATGCTTGTGTATATTGGAACTATGGGTATGTATCTTTATAATTTTTGTACATATAATGTATGAAGAAAGGTTTATATCAGAATCACCATGCCATCCCATCCCGTATCTGTATTGAAGGCAGTTAGGTTTAATTCATTATTTTGTAAGACCTAACAAAGGGGGGGAGCTTATCAAAAATATTTGTGGAGTTTCACGGCATGTAACCCTTGTCTTTATCTATTGTCACTATAGTACTTTACTTTACAGTAATTAGTACTACATGCATTGTAGTATTAGACTTTATATATATTCTCGTTACTTCCTCTCTTTCTCTTTATAAATTGTCAGTGGTGAACATTATGCATCTTGCAACATTGAATTGGTAGGTTTTTTGTTTTATGGCGATCATTAAACACCGGTTTGGTCCAATAAATGCTGTTGATCTTGGATTATATCCTCTTCAATTTGAACTTGAAGTATTTCAGTTCCATTTCAAATCAGACCATATATGTATTTATTTCTACACTTGTCAGAAATTTATCTCTCATTGAAGTGTTACGATCTTGCAGGGGTTTCCCTATTTTGTTGCACGCCATACCAAGAATCAAATTGAAAATACTAGATGCATTAAAACTGGAAGTACAAGACTTTTCGATGGCATCTCTTTTAGCACATAAGCTCCAAAAAAACTCGTTCCATGAGGTTGAACAACCTATACAAACATCCATTACCCACTGTCTTTCAATCTTTTCAAATGATTACCTCTTGCTTGCAGTATATTCCCAAAAACTCAGTTCCATTCACACTTAAAACCAGCTTGCAAACACCTTGAACTCTTCTATAAATTGGCAAAAGCAATGCCTAATTTCTCACCTGCAAAACATTACTTCTTTCTGCACCTACATATTGACATACATCTCTCTACTTCACATAACATGGAATCCATTAGCATAAGCGAACTTACTCAACTGGCAGCATTGTTTCGTTTAGCACTTGTTCTCATGGCTCTTCTGATTATGTACATCCTAAAGGTAGAAGCACAAAGGAAAAGGAAACCAAGAAACAGCCACTAACAATAACATCTCAAACGAGGAGCATAAGAATCTATGACAAGTAATCGGCTATTAGACTATCCATCTACTACTTCTGCCTCTACAGCATCCATGCCAGGTAATAGAAATACTCAGAGAATTTCTGCATAGTCAACAGCTTTTACCTTAACACAGGTAAATTTATCATGCATTGCACATGGGGGCCAGAACTGCCAGAAAATCATGTAGAATTAGCTAAAGAATCTGTAGGTTGGAGATGACATTACTGTTGGATTTGGTGTAGTTTATGTTGGTGCAAAATTTGTCATTGTTGTAATGAATATTGCCTTCAAGCCTATTAAAAAAATTAATGCCTATGCAACTGTTCATCATATGATACTGTCCACTACAACTTCTGATTGATATTATATTACAATCAACTTCTTCTTTGTAACTACCTACTTGTCCTATGGCTCTACCTGTCATGAACTAACAACATTTTCATTCTTCATACATTTGCATTCTTCATACAACCTCAACATCATGACTTGCTACTTGTACCTTTTGGGTCATTGTAAGCAATTCCGACTCAAGATCATGAATGAGTCATTGTAAGCAATTCCTGCAGAAAACTACTGCAACTAAGTAAACCCATGGATCAGATTGTTTACTACTACAAAACCAAGAAGTTCAGAGCTATTGCACTGAACCACTAAACCTGAATCAAAGTCACTACTGTCTCTTACACTCTAAAATTGTCCACAAAAAAAATTGCCAACTACAACAGAACCAAGAAGTTGGAGCCTGTCGCACTCAACTGCCAAAACCTGACAATCAATCTCCTTTTATTGTTTTTCCAAGCACTTAATTGGGTAGATGAAACTCTTGCAATCTAACACCAAGATTTTATTTGCGAATTGCCTATGATGTCAGATACATCACTTATTTCCCGTTTTGATTTTGCTATCACATACATCATTTTATTTGCAATTTGCCTCCGATGTTAGATAGATCACTTAATTGCTTTTCGTTTCACGTACATCATTCCTGCACCGATTGTTGACATTCCAAAATTTTGTCAATTTTCATATCAAATTCCACACATCTTCAAATCTACTCTTAAAAAACAGCCATTTATCAAGACAATTTGACAACACTACCAATTGGTAAATGTCACTGGACCAACTTTTCAAGAAAGCTTCTGCATCACCCAACTCCTAAAATGGAAACACCATCGATTTGACAGCTCTACCAGTTAGTAAATGTCTCTGGAGCTTTTCAGCTTTTCAAGAAAGCTTCTGTAATTTTACAACTATGGTATGTCTTCTGATTTGTCTCTAAAAGAAAATTATGTTTCCTTTGGACATTTGCATCTATACTGATGTTCAAATTGAATTTTGTACTATTCAGGTCTGCCACATATGCTTTATTCCTTTATCAATATGTCAACATCAGAAATAGAACTATTATGTCAACATCAGAAAAAGAGTTCTGCTTTGCAAATGAACAATTCCATCTTCAGGTACGTTTCCTTTAAAAATAATTATCTCTATCTCAACTTAATGCAGTGCATAAATATTCATCTGCCACTGCTTCATCCATGATCTCATCTGGGTGTAAGTTGCTGCAGAGTGTAAGCATTTTCTTATGTCTCCTTTCCTTACGTGCAGAGACCAAGCATTGCTGCCAGAATTTATGTGGATTTGATTAATGTATACAACAAGTGGTAGTGTAGTGAGTGGCAGTGTAGTGAAAGCATTTCATTGTTACAAGTTTGTCAAAGTACTTGCTCTCATTATTATTATAGCTTTCCAAGACACTATGCTCAACTTGATGCCATGTAATATTATGTTTGCTTGAATATTATACATATATTTTTTACCTTCTCCTTGGAGTTTTTTTATCAATTCTCCATTTGAAATTGGTTGTGGTTCATTGTTTATGTTCAATAAAGACTCACTTGCAAACTTGCCGGTATGCTCACGAATATTGTAAAAACCCTGGTAGGGACTACCACTACGACAGTGGCTCCCTTGTTAGTGATAGTTTCCTTTCTAACTCTAAAAGATATCATTTGACAAAACTTATTTTTTAGTGAAAACATATAAATTGTTGGATATATGGATATATGTTGATATATATCATTTTTGGAATGGTTGTCAGGAGTAGTTGATATAACTCATATGAATAAACTTGAATTTGGCATTTATCTACACATTCTAAAATATCCCTATACTTTACTAGATATGAAGAGTATATAGTAGGTCGTTCCTCTACTTATTGGTTGCCGTGCATGTCTATGAATTTTCGTTTTTTTGGTGAGATGGCATGCTCACTGAATCAGATTATTTTTGTGAATATCACCATTGATGGCATTGCCTTCTATGTATCGATTACTTATGGTATTTCGTATCTTCATAATGAAATATTTGAATACCATGAACCTCTACTCATTTCCATCTCATAACTAATGAATTATGTAGGAGAAGATAATGAAAGAGCCTCTACTTAATAGATATGGTGAAAAATATAGTTATAATAGATTTACCTGGTTTTGTAAATGATGAGGATAATGAAAACATTGCATATCTGCACAATGTTATAGACTTATTAGACATAGAGAATGTGGAAGACAAGAGACATAGGATGTTTTCATAAAAGTTTCCAATCCCATTGTCACTGATGTGAAAGGGGGAGGTGAGGTAAACTTAGGAGAAATGTTTCTCAAGACAAAATTGGGAGGACCAATATGTTGCTATCAACACCGAAGGGGGAGATTGTTGGTAATGCCGTCATTGATAGCAAAGGGCATTGAAGCAACTAAGTATGATGTTGAGTATGTGCTTCTTGTCAGATGTATGGCCACCATTGTTGGCAGATATTGTGATATGAATACTTGCATATCTTGTGATATTGAAGGTGTTCTATGTCATCCTATTTGCTTATAAGAAACCACAAAGATAAGGTTTAAGTTCTAATGTCTTCCCTAGATGCAGAACAGAGGTGTGTCCTTAGAGATGCTCGGTGATATAATTATTGTAGTCTCTAGTTGAATGTTTGGATAAAATATCATCTAAAGAGGTGTATAATGATGTTGTAATGCAAGAGTTGCATAACTAAGTGAATAATTTTTATGTTACATAATTAAGGAATTGACACATATTAGAGCTTGGTTATCACTATCTGCAACTTAGATTGAAAATTTATTATCAACGTCTATAGCCCAAATTGATAGAGGGTAACCAATACCTATGTCTTGTAGCATCAAAAATAAAACTCTGGGCACTAATCCAGATTTAAATAGGAACGCAAAAAATTACAAAGATGGTACCATAAACACATAGATGTAGCGGAAATAATACTTCATTTCATTAATGTAAAATACTGAAATATGCTTACAAACAGAAATGGAAATAAACCAGCTAGGGCGATGGTAGTTTATCTCTAAGAAGAGATGTGGCGGCTACATGCCTCTGAACTTCTTTACAATGCGGCTTAAGGGACTTTTTATTATTGAACAATAAGAGCAAACCCTAAACAACCAAAACCCTAACCTTAGGAGATGTAACACCAAGAGTTTATGGGCCCCGTTGGGGTGAGTTGGACAACCAACTTCCCAAGGTTGCGACTTGGTCATATTATCTCTATTTGATGTGTATGATAGCCTATTGGAAAGATCTCTCTGAGGACTATGGCAGAAAGGACGATTTTAGATAAAGAAAAAATTGCTTGCAGTAGATTTCCAAAAAAAAACGTTGTTTAGGGCCTCAAAACAGCTCTGGAAGTTTAGGACCCGAAAAACTCCTAAAAATAGTAAATTGTTCTACAATTAAGGAAACTGAAAAACTGAAAGAAGCAATGGTGGGGATCCAAGTGGAATTGGCGGGTGGCCACCAATATCCACCTGGATCATTCCTCCCTTGTTAGGAAGCAATGGTCCCCATGGCTTTGAGTTCCTCCATGAGATGAGGGAACTTCTGTTGAACTTGGTCTTTGGTGAGCCACTTGCCCTGGTGAAGGAGTTGGCCTGCTTTGACAACTCGATAGAGTTGGATATTCTACTGGCAAGTGTGCTTTATCTGTGTGTCCATGATCCGATCAGTTGCAACTTGTTCCATGCAATATAGATTTAACTCTGTGGGTGTGAGTTGTTCTGCAATGTCGGATGTGTCTAGTAATGGTGGAAAGTATGGCCGAAGGTGGTCCACATTGAACACTGGGTGTAGGCCAAGGAATGGGGGAATGCTGAGCTCAAATGCATTGTCTCCCATAGCCTTAGTAATGTTGTAAGGACCATATCAGAGTGGTTTGAGTTTCCGATAGGCTCCGGTAAGGCGTTCCTTTTGTAAATGCAACCAGAATTTGTCACCCACCTTAAACTTGTGTGGCACCCATGTTGATCATGTCTATTTTTTTACTTGGCATTTGATTTCTCCAGAATGTCATGGACCTACTGGAGAATATGTTGGATGTGCTCAATGGAGCTGTTTGCCTTAACGTTTTCGGACTGGACATGAGCCAAATCTGCGTGAGTAGCTGCAAATGGCATGGCCACATCAATGGGACATAGTGGCTGGAATCCCAAGCCCACCTAAAAAGAGATGTGGCCAGTCGAGCTGTGGAGAGCCCGGTTGTAGCTGTGATGAACATAGGGGAGGCTCTCATCCCATGTGCGTGGATGCTTTGAGTTGTACATGCGCAGAATGTGTATGATCATCATGTTGACAACCTCTGTTTGACCATCAGTTTGAGGATGGAAGGTTGTGGAATTAGTGAGTTTGGTGTCCAACATCAACCAGAGACTGGACCAAAATGTACTGAGGAACCTACTGTCTCAATCTAAGATGATAGAATGTGGGATCCCAAAGTGTACCCACACTCATTCAAAGAAGAGTTTAGTAGTGGCTTCTACTATCATGTTCTTCATGCAGGCTGCCATAATGGCCATCTTCGAGAACCTGTCGACGACCAGAAAAACACAGTCATTTCCATGCTTAGTGGAAGGAAGGCCTGACATGTAATCCATGGAGATGGATTCCCAAGGTCGAATAAGGGTAGGCAATGGGGTATAGAGGCCTTGCTTCTTGATGGTAGGTTTGGCAATGGCACAGGCAGTGCATGATCTGATGTACTTCCTGACATCCTATTGAAGATTCGGCTAATTGAAATACTTCTACAGTACTGCCACCGTTTTCTTGACTCCGAAATGCCCAACAATCTGACTGTAGTGTGCTTCCCAAATCATCTTGGCACTCTCACTTGAAGGAACGCAAAGGTGACCCAGGTGGCATAACAAGGCATCGTGGAGGTGAAAATCTAGAACATGCTGACCCTTCAAGAGTGTCTGGTATGTGTGGCCAAATTCTAGGTTGTTTTTGTATAGAAGTGGCCAATCAGAAGTCTCATGACCACAGGAGTTGAGCATGGTGGTTAACACCATGATCGGTGGTCCACTGAGGCAATCTGCAACATTATTGGTGCTGCCCTTCTTATACTTGATATTCAAATGGAACTATTGTAGGCATGTGGACCACTTCTAATGGCGATCATTCTACAATTTCCCTTGGGTCTGTATCAACTGCAAGGGTTGGTGGTCTGTGTGGATGATCGTTTCCTTCCTCGAAATGTAATTCTTCCATTGTCGACAGGCCTGCACAATGGAATACATATCTTTGCCATAAGTGGGATACTTCCAGACTGTGTTTGAAAGTGCCTCACTATGATATGCCACTTGATGCCCATGTTGAGTAAGGACCGCCCTAATAACAAAGTCAGAGGCATCTGTCTCGACCTCAAATGGTTGTTGCAAGTCTGGTAATGTGAGCACTAGTGCCAAGAAGAGGCGATATTTCAACTCTGTGAATGCCTTCTGTTGAGATTCAGACCAAAAGAATTTTACTTTCACTCCTCCCCTAGTGACTTGACTCAAGGGCCAAGTGATATGAGAAAATCCCAACAGGGACCTGCGATAGAAGCTGGCAAGACCTAGAAAGTTGTGAAGCTCTATCAGAGTGGTTGGAGATGGCCAATCCCGAATGACTTGGATCTTGGTTGGATCCACATGCACCCCCTATTCGTCAATAATGTATCCCAAATACTAAACCTGGGTCATGCCAAAATTTCTCCAAATTGGTACATAACTTGTGTTGCCGCAGTGTTTAGAGAACCTGTCAGATGTGGTGGAGGTGCTCTTCCAAACTCTGGCTGAAGATCAGGATGTTGTCCAAGTATACCACTACAAATGAGTTAGTGAATGGCTGTAAGATGTCATCCATTAGCTTCCTGAAGGTTGAAGGAGAATTCGTCAACCCAAAAGGCATAACCAACCATTCGAAGAGGCCCTCCTTGGCTTTGAGGGTAGTCTTCCAGACATTGGAGGGTTTGATTGGTACTTGGTGATATCCTGACTTCAAATCGATCATGATGAAATATTTTTCCCCCTTCAGTTGGTCCAGGAGGTCATCAATCCATGGGATCGGGTACCTATTATGGACAGTGATCTTGTTCAGTGCCCAATAGTCAATACAGAGTCTCCAAGTCCCATCCTTCTTCTGTACCAACATGATCGGGCTCCCACAGGGTGATGAACTCAGACAGATGTGACCTTTCTGCAGCAGCTCCTGATCTACCTCTTGATTTCATCGTTCTCCAGAATGGAGCGCCGATAGATTGGTCCATTAGGTAGTGGCGCACCTAGGGTTAGACCAATGGAGTGCTTGACCTGACAATGTAGAGGAACCCCTGTGGAGGAGGTGAAGATCTCCTCGTACTCCTCCATGACCTTGTCCATTTGTAGTTGTCATGCAGAGGGGCCCTGTCTGGAGGTCGTGGCCACCATCTTCTTCTTTACCTGAGGGCGTATCATCAGGAAAACAAATTTCCCAGTTTTGGAAATGAGCTTACTGCATTGTTTTGCAGTAACCAAAGAGATGATGGTAGGCGGTGCTACCTTTGGTATCCTGTACAACTTATTTCCCAAAGTAACAATAACAGCACGGGGCCTTGATTCATACACAACATGTCACTTCCACAAGTATGGTAGTCCTAATAATACATTACAAACTTCAATGGGAGCAATGTCACATAATACCTCATCTGTGAAGGGCTTGATGTTGTATGGAAGGCGACACTGCTAGCTCACGCGAAGATCTCGTCCTTGGTGAAGCCACCCGATGGTGTACGGTTGTGGATGTGTTGTGGTTGGTAAGCCAAGCCGCTTCATGACCTCTGCCGAAATGAGATTATTTTGTCTCCTGCTATCGACAATGAACTATAGCGGGGAGCCCTTTACCCACATCTAGGAGTGGAAGAGACAATCCTCCTCCTCTGGATCTTCGTGGTGGGAATGGCAGCATTGGGCTTCGCATCGATAATCCGCTTCCCTTTTTCATTCCCCTTGTTAGGTTTTAACTCACAGTCAGAACATGCATCTGATTCTAAAACCTTTCAACCACTAGTGATTGCTTGGCCCGACACTCACTTGTGTTATGACTGGAGCTCTTATGGAACTCACACCACTTTCCCATGTCCCTTTTCGGCTTGACGACATTGTTCTTTGCTTGGAGCTTTGATGGGTTGTCTTGGGCCGCCCCGCCTTAGCTTTGTCCTTTGTTCTGCCATTTGGGGGCACCTTTCCCTTGCTTCGAATTTACAGATCCAAAGTCTCGCTTCTTTTGTTTAAACTTTTGCTCGACCTTGACGGCATATCGGTATGCTATGCCGATTGAGGAGATGTTTAGGAATTCTATTTCTTCCTGGATGTACTTGTACAAGCAGCCGTGGTATTTGAGTACCAAATGCTGCTCCGTATACTTGATACCCAACTTTATGCGAAGGGTATGGAAAATATTGGTAAACTCCGGCATGTCTTCGTCCCTTCCCTATTGCAGCATGGTCCACTTTATGTATTAATCCTCATAACTTTCGACAGGGTAGTACTGCTCCTTGATGGCATCCCGGAATGAATTCCAAGTGGGTGTGACTGAAAATAGTGAGTCTGTACTTTCATCCTTCTGCTTGCAATAGGTTTCCCACTAGTCCTTGACGTGGGGGGCTGCTTTGAGGAGAGCGAAAATATTGTTTTCCCGACTAGAAAAATCATGAACAAAAAAATAACCCTCTAGCAGATTTAACCATTTATCGATGACATCTGTGTCTATATGATCCTTGAATATGGGGATTTCAAAATTAACTTGTACCTTAAATGGTGTGGTGTTTCCAGAGTAGCTATTGGAAGCCGACGCGTCGCCCCTAGGTAGCCGTTGAAGGATCTAGGCAAAGATGTCCATCATTGCGTTCATTTATCGCTTGAGGGCTTCTTCGAGCAAGATTTTGATAGGATCTCCTACCCCCTCATCTTTCTTTTCATCCGCCATGGGAGGCCATCGGGATTTGTGAGGCTGGTCTTGCAAAGGTTCAACCAGTTCAAGCCCTAACTCCTTATATCCCAACCTCGTTGGGGACATGCAACTAAAAACAGAGAAAAAAAGTAGATTGCTTTGATACCACTGATCTAGATTTAAATAGGAACGCAACAAATTACAGAGATAACCATAAACACAGAGATGCAATGGAAATAATACTTCATTTCATTAATGTAAAATACTGAAATATGCTTACAAACAGAAATGGAAATAAACCAGCTAGGGCGATGGTAGCTTATCTTTGAGAAGATATGTGGCAGCTACATGTCATTGAATTGCCTTATAATGAGGCTCAAGTGCCTTTTTATTATTGAACAATAAGAGCAAAACCCTAACCCGAAGAGATGTAACACCAAGAGTTTATGGGCCCTATTGGGGTGAGTTGGATAGCCAACTTCCCAGGGCTGCGACTTGGTCATATTATCTCCATTTGGCACGCATGATAGTTCGTTGGAAAGATCTCTCCGAGGAGTATGACAGAAAAGACAATTCTAGATAGACAATTGTTGGTGGTAGATTTTCAAAAAAATGCCGTTTAGGGCCTCAAAACGGATTCGGAAGTTTAGGACCCAAAAAGCTGCTAAAAATAGTAAACTATGCTACAATTAAGGAAACTGAAAAATTGAAAGAAGTAATGGCGGGGATCCAAGTGGAATTGGCGGGTGACCACCAATATCCACCTGGATCACTTTGGATTTTGTAATCATTAATGTTGAATTATGATCATCTATGTTGTTTGAATATTTTGAAATCCATTTGATTTGTTTTGATATTCAAAACCTAAAACAATATGTTGAATACAAAGAGGAAAGATTTTCACTTCAGATTCCCTCATGGAATACTAATAACTAGCAAGCTTTGTTTATATAAGATGTGATTTTGGACAATAATATGGTTAGCTAGGTTATGTGCTAGAAGAGTTCTTGTGAGACTTTGTTCATGCATTTCTTCGTAAAGAGGGAAAGAAAAAGAGAAAAGGTGAAGTAGATTTGAGGAAGAGAAAGAAGAGACAAAGGCATGGAGGTATGCATAATTAGAAACCAGGTAAACTAGAACATTAAATATTTTATGCATCACGAGATTATTATCTCCTTTTAGGCAGTAACATGAAAAATAACATGTTGGAGCCCATGAATGGAAGTAGGAGTTTCCCAACAAGTTCTATCTTGCAGAACAAAAATGAGGTAGGAGCTTCTTGTAGGTAGAATTTTGCAGAAAATTGATGTAAGTAGGAGTGGGAGCTTCTAGCAAGTCATATATTATAAAATAATATAGAGGTTGGATCCTCCAAATGATGATGTAAAAAGAGAGTGGGTGATTGCCTTACATCACACCAAAAAATTCATGGTTTTTCCCTTTATGGGTTTCCACTTATTGTTGGTGTCCACATGTGTTACTTTTGTGTGCTAATTCTTATGTTGTAGTTGAAACTACTTTGTATATGTTAAACTTTCTTTTTATATGATGTATTGTTGCTCATTTAATAGTTTAGATAACTATTGGAAGGAAAAATAAAAATATAAATTTGATGTCCATGAATGCACTATATTGATTCACCCCCATCTTAGTATAGTCAATTTTCCAACACCCCACCCTCTTTCATTATCCCTCTCACTCACCAACTCATTCTTCCCCACTCCCACCACTCTCTCACTCTCTCTTGTTTCTATCTTTATCTCCCATAGCACCTCTATCCTTCGCTCTCCCACCCTAAACCTAAACACCCTCCTTAGCCCCACCTTAACCATTTTCCATGTCTTAAAAACTCACCAGTTGTAGGAATGTGTATACATTCCTAGCACTAGGAATGTACATATCTTCAATGCTAGGAATGTGCACACATTTTAAATGCTACGAATGTGCATGAATTTTCATAGTAGAAACACACACATGCTTTAGTGCTTGGAATGAGAAATTGATTTTCTGAAACTTAAGCTTTTCGTGGCAGGACTCTTACATGCATGATTTCTTAATTTCTTTGAATATAGGTTTTCGATCACAAATGTGCTTTTTTGGGCCGCAAATACATGAAACCATCAATTTTTGAGAGAATATATATATATATATATATATATATATATATATATATATATATATATATATAATTTTGGGAAATCCACTTCAATGAATTTACATATACATGGACAATTGATTGTGAAATTATAAATATATTTTTATTTAAAAGATAAATAGCCTTTATTAATTTAATACATTTTTCTCTTGAGACATATCAAAATCCTATATAGCATTGTAAGTTTTTAGAGTCTTAACCATTTGAAAAGAAACTTGTGATGCATTGATGACATTAAGAGTCACAAACTAAGAAAGGTTGTTTAATAATGTTAAGACCTTTTTAGGCTGCACGCACTGAAACCTTGTTTCAATGATATAATGAATTGATAATTTAGAAAAAAAAGTTAAAACTAAATCATAGGTTTCGAAAAAAATGCCTATGGACAAGAACACCATATTCTATAAAACTACAATTCTTGTAGTATAATTCCATCGTTTATGTACTCAAACATTATATTAACAAAAATTTATGCATTATATTTTGTATGAAAAATAACATACCAATGACATGAAAACTAACATACCAATAACATGAAAACTCAAAATTCACATATCTAAACAAAATTTATATAAATGAAAATTATATATTCTAAAAGCTAAAACTCAAAATTCACATATCTAAACAAAATTTATATAAATGAAAATTATATATTCTAAAAGCTAATTCATTTGACTACATTTCATCTTTTTATACCATTTCAAATTCAAATTCATTGCATAAGTACCTTGATCATTCCTCCAAATTAATACAATATTTTTTTTTCTAAATTAACATTTTTCATTAAAACCCATATTTAACTTCTACCCAAAGAAAACCATCCACATATATATATATAGATATTTAATTTTGTCAAGTAAATTAATCTTTATTGTATTATATTTTTTGATTCATTTTATTTCATATTTATTTTTATTTTTATAATATTTAGAATATCAAGTAGTTATTTTTTATTCAATAGTGTGTAAGTAATAATAATGATTAAATAATTTATAATAAAATCGTATAAATTTATCTTAATTACATGTACAAAAGTGTAGGAGAGATCAAATATTTTGAAACTAAATCTTGGATAAAAATGTTTTATATATATATAAATTCAAGATTTTGAAAATATCTTTAACCAATTGAATTGTGTGGACTACATAATGTAAATTTGCATTTCTAATAATATTTTACTAAATTTCATACAAAATTGGCATAAAAACATATCTTAAAAAGAGTCAAATTAGTAATATTTTTTAAATGTCATATATCAATTTTATTTTAAGACTTAAATGAATAATACATCTACCTATTAATGTTCTTACTAGGAAGTAATTTAACTTTTTAATTTTCAATTTTCTTTTGTGCATTGAAATATTTTATCATAGATGCTATTAAAATACATTTTTTTCTCTATATTAGTTTTTTTACTTAAAATGAAAGCTACCCGTATACTTCCTTACATTTCATGAATGATAAATGAGGTGAACTCTTGACCCTCATTAGTTAAAGATCTGGTCCCAAAGAATCAAAAAGTATAGAAACTAGGGACAATAATGACTCATAACACTTAAATTAACTCCTAAAACTTTTTATTATATTTTTATTTTATATATATATATATATATATATATATGAGTAAGAAGTCAATAATAAAATTAATCCTAAAATATAATAATACATATAAATATTTCAATATTTTTAAAAGAATAAAAGTTATAATTTTTTCTCATAGTTTATGGTGAAAATAGAAAATTATGTTACTTAGAAAGTGAGAGTAAGAATCAGAGTTTGGTAGTTTTACATTTCATTCTTAATATATTTAATTTTTTATTATAAATGACATTTTCAAATTTTTATTATAATTGATATTTTCAAAATGAAAGTGGGTACGAAACAAATTACATATATGTGGGTGTTTCGCAACGTGCTAAGTGTTTGACAAAATCTTCTGTGCTTTTTAATGAAAATAAAAAATCGTCAACGCTAAGAACGGTTGGAATTATTCAAGGAAGGGAAGCTGCTAATCTACGGTGGGAAACAGATAGGATTCAAATGGAAAGAAGTGCAATACTGTGTGTTCCCATTTCTATGGCCAGGCAGATCGTAGTTGCAGCTGTCGTCACGTATATTCGCTTTCTTATCATTTTGAGAGGATGGACCTGCAATCAGGGTTGGAATTTGGATTCCTCTTTACAATTAGAGAATTTTTTTTGATGTTTTGCGTCTTTAAGTTGCCCATCAAAGAACATTATGTTTAAAATTTTGCCTTTCAATATCGATGTTTTAATAATAAATTAACCCTTCACCGATGAAGATTTGATTAAAATATTACCCTTCAATATTACAATTATTTTTAAAAATTTCACACATTTATTATAAGCAAAGAAACAAAATGACCATAACACACAAAAGACTTATTGAATCATGAATCTTAGTTTGAAATTTCCTGAACAGACACAATAAAATCTCCGTAACTTATTATCCTTACTCGGGCATGCCAGAACATTCATATATAACATGCACCTCAAGTCACATCAACAAATCAATCAAGGTCAAAAGGGGCCTAGATAGTTTTACCCATGAAAAATATAAATCTTACAATACTTGTGGCACAAATTCAAATAGAGAAAGGCTAAAAATGTAAAGCCTAGGAGTAAAAATGGATACAAACTTTATCTACAAGTTTATAGCTTGTATTTGTAATAATCACCAAAGCATAAAAAGAGCCAAACAAAGCAATTTCTAGATGGTTTTGTCCAAAAAAAAATCCAAGGTAATATATCTACATTATTATCGTATTTACAATTGATTTCTTCAACGCGAAAGAAAGAGATCAATGTTCCACAATGACAAGAAGCGAAAGTGCACAATTTTGGTCTCAAGGTGGCAACCAATGTTGCTAACATTAACAACTCGATAGCTCGAGTAGTGGAGACCGCGGTGTGAGGGATGGTGGATAACTAATATAGTGGCGTGTGAGGTATGGTGGATGACTAATGTAAGGGGGTTGGCCTGAGTAACTCATTTTTGTGTATATTCAACTCATAATTTATTTACTAACAATAAATCTATTACAATGTTCTCAAATAGAAAAGAAGATGGACGAATGAGCCCTAGGTTATTCGTCAACTATGGTGACTAATTCTTTTAACAATATTGAATTATTAAAAATCAATATCTTTCTATATATAGAAGCATGGGTCTATGAATGTTGTGGCCTACCATAAATTGAGAACTTAAACAAGGTTCACCAATGTTAAAGTGGCCTACCATAAATTGAAAACTGAAATAAGGTTCACTATTGCAAAAATAAATGTGGAGAAGTATAAGAAAGACTTGCAAAATAGAATTTTTGAAACAAAGTTATCCTATAATTATATTTAAGGAAATTAGTATCCATGATTAGAGTGATGATTAAAAAACAAAGTATGCAACAATTGTAAAGTGTTTCACTCTCCATTTACCAATAAAGTGCAAGCTAAAAAATATGTTACAACAACTATAACTAATTATTTTACCAGTATGGAATTATAAAAAATTGATATAATCTACATACTTATAAAAGAATGAGTACCTGAATATTGAGGCCATCACAAATTGAGAACTCGAACAAGGTTTGTCCTCGGAAAAATAAATGTGAAGGCATATATCCAAGGATTGCAAAGTAAATTGATTATTAAGGTGATCAAACAATAGAGTCTACTACAGTTGTATTTAAAACAATGGGTATCCCATAATTAGTAGAGTCTACCACAGTTATAAAGAGCTTCACTGCCCACTTTCCCACAATATGCAAAAACAAAAAACTGTTAAAAAATGGTACAAATGATTGTGGGTAGTTCCCTTTTACTAAACATTAAAAATATATGAATTACATCTGTAATAATTCAAATATATAATCCAAACATTCCATAGATTGGAATTTTCCAAACCAATAATTAAGGGCAACATTGATAATGGATAGGTAAATGATAAGTAAATGCATCCATAACCAATGGAGCCAATAGATTATTGAAAAAAACCCAAGGAATTCGTGGAACAAGCAATGTCAGCAATAATGATATTAATTTGGGTCGATTGTTTTACTTCTTGATACAAAGAACCCACCCGTGCATGTAGAACCTTCAAAATCATACAAAATGCCTCTATTGTATTAGCATTTGGTTTCAGGTCTATTCCTATAACAGACCTGGTTTCATGGAAAGTTCGAAACCCAACTTGCATACAACCACCACTTCATTCTCTTCTCTCATGCGCCGCTGTTTTCCTTGACACAGTGGCCAACAAGGTTGGAATTTGGCATTTTGCCCAATCATAGGGCATTTTACCGGGAAAATGTCCTTAATTTTTTAAACTAGAATCTCTACCATCTCTATGTCGTCGTTAGCATTGGAGAGATCTCCATATTCTTATTATCTTGGAGCAGATGCAGCTCTTTTAGCCCAAATTTTGCCAGATTTGAACGAGCTATCGTCTCTAGACTGTACTCTGATTTTGTCTCCATCCGATTTTTTAACAGATTTTGTGTTGCAAGATTTCTGCAAGGGACCAGGTACATTAGCTTCAGAGGCCAATGAGTTTGAAGACGTTTCTTCTGATCAAACCATCATGCAGCGTGTCAACGGTTTTACAGTCTCGGATGATCAAAGAATTGAAGAATTCTACGATCACACAACAACACAGATTGATTCATGAACTCGATTATACAGGGAAATCAAGCCCACAATCGTTGGGTTTGCTACTGTTGGAATCCGAAGACGAAAGGGAGGAAACACAAGGAGACCATGCAGAGATCCCGAAAATCATCCTCGCAAAGATTCCAAATTAATGTTGGTTTGCTCACAAGACCATTCCGTATTTGATCAACATTACCATTCCAAAACTAAAGTACATCCTTTCCAAGAGAAAGAAACTTCGGCTAATGGAATAGTGCGACGTAAGGTATTAATAATGTTTTTCAAAAAATTTAACCCGTCAAAAATACGTTCTTCACATTTCAACACACTTCACCGTAAATGGTCATTTAAAAATTTAAAACGTATTTTACGTGTGAAATGCCTTATGACGGGTCAAAAGCACTTAGCTTTCTAATTGCAAATGCTTTCGACCAAAAAGACAAAAGCACTTAGCTTTCTAATTGCAAATGCTTTCGACCAAAAAGACAAAAGCACTTAGCCTATCAATGGAAAGAATAGTCCCATTTTGATTGAATATTCAATGTGGCATCGCAAATGTTGAACAATATTTGCTAGAAAAGAAACCTGGCAGATAAATGGCGTGTTTTACGCCGCACGTGCGAAATGAGCGAGTCTTCGTATGGAAAGTGGGACAAGTTGAAATAACTTGTGTGTTTTACCCGGCTAGCGCAAAATGAGAGTCTTCATATGGGAAGAGGCATAGGCTGAAATAAATGACGTGTTTGATCCGCCTCGCACAAAACGCAGTGAATGTTCATGTGAAAAACGGGATTGGTTGAGACAAAAGGCGTGGTTTATGAGCGAATCTTCATGTGATAAATGGGATAGGTTGAAAAAATGGCATCCGAGCAGACGTGAAGATGAGCGAGTGTCCTGTGCAAAGTGGGCTCGGTTGAGATAAATGACTTGTTTTATGATGGGCTAAGAGAGATAAACGTCGTGCTTGACTTGTGCATGATCTAATTTGAATATATCATGGTTCAATCTCAATATAACGATTCAATCTCAATATGACGAGATTAGATTAAGAGAATACATCAATGTATGAGAAAGGCTGACATGGTTAGGGAAACAATAGTTTCTACACGTTTCAAAATTCGGCGGTCAAGAATTTTACCATTTTAAAGAGGTCATGTTTAGAATATTTATCAAAATTTTGAATTAACTAAAAAAATTTATTACAAATAGAGTAATCTATTTCACCAACCACGTATCCCACATATACGATTGTCGTCTTGATTCTTTAATATAGCTTGCATCAAATTTGAGATGTGCACTTTCCAAGTAACATTAAAATAATAGCAAATAAATTATAAGACGTTGCAATATATCATTTATTAATTTCATGAATGTAGCTGGTGCATATGATATTATTGATCAGTGATACACATCTTGTATGGTTTTGAAGGTTGTCTTCTATGTATCTTTCTCTTTGAATCAAATATGGTGAAACCTTGACCTTATTTTATGTCCGACTCAATGAAGTATTTGGCATGTTGCAAGTGATCCAACATATTATAGCTAGGAGGTGCCTATTCTTGGGCATAACTTTCTTTAACTCCATGTAACCAATACACATCCGGATAGTCCCATCCTTGTTTGGAATTATAGTGATGGGTCATTGACATGGTGAGGTACTCTGTCGTAAGACTCCTTGCTCCACTAGCTGCTACAACTACTTCTTTACCTCACTTTCTTTTTTGATAGATTATCAGGAGATCCCAAAGTTTTCCAATGTCAAGTTCGATAATAGTTGGCTCTTGTGATCCACTTCCCTCTTCGATGGTAGTCATTGATGCTCATTGGACAAACCCTTATATACATGGACAAATTTTCTCTTAAAAACATCAAAATGTATTTCTTTCAAGAACTAATAAACTAGTTATCTTGTTTTGCACTTATTACAAAGATCTTTGACTTTCTCTTGTCCATGTTGATGATGAAGAATTTCCTTCCTTGATGAGGTGTTATTGGTTGGTTCTTTGCATGAATATCTCATTGCATGTGTATATATTGGGACTCCCAAAGAAAACTCTGCATACATCAAGTCGAACTATGTTCAATTCTACTTCATCAATAAATTCATCACTGATAATAACTTTGATTATTTGTTATATGGATACCTTTATCTTTGCCTCTCATTGACCCATACCAATGGATGTGGACTAGGATGGTGATTAGTCTCTAATCCCATTTTCTTAACTGGGGCAATTGTCATGAGATTCTCTTATGGACTAAATTGCAAATTAATTTGTAGTTACATCAAAATAGATCAGAATGAATATCAAAATTGTAGTAGAATGCTAAGCTAAGTTGTATCAAATGTTGATATATAGAGGACATTAGATAATAGGTGAAATGTATAGATCAGAAGCATACTAAAAGCACTTGAAGAAAAAATTATTAAATTAATAAATATTATAAAATAGTGAGGGGATTGATGTCTCCTTCAGGTTGGTGCCTCTAAATCAATGGATTGTTATATCCTTCGATTTAGATTCCGTAAATCATGGGATGGGTGTGTCTTTCCTATTAGTGCAACTAAATTAAATTAACAAGAAGTTGGTGCCTATATTGATATATAAAGAAGATGATTTTGTGGTTTTATCCTATACAAGTTTCCTCATAAAACTCCGAGTCTCCTCATTTATGTGCATGCATTTTTATTTATGGTGTTTCTATATGGTATGTTAGATATAGTTTAAATATTTCAAAGGAAGTTAAAAACGGTATCATATTGATTTACCGCCTTCTTAGTACTATTTTCGCTTCAACAAGTAAACCATTTTTCACTTGTGAAATAACTTTTTTTATTTTTTCATGTGTGGAATTTAGGTTCAATTACAATTAGACATTTCCTCTTTAAATATCATCAAAATCTGGTCCTAGTTTCCTAGCTGGCCCTAATATTGAAATTGGCTTCACTTACACAAATGCTTTCCCTAATTTTTTTAATTTTCCTATCAAGTGTAATAAAAAAACTAGATCTCCTCCCAAAAAAAACCCATTATCTAATTCATCTATTGAATCGAACATAATACTTTAAACATATTTTTCAATTTGAAGATCTTAAACATAATACTTCAATTTCATTTTTAATCCATACATCTTTCTCTCCAATAATAAACCTTTTAAACCTATTCAAAGGTTACAAAACTCAAATTACAACTATTTCAAAATCACAAATAAGTGTGAATTTTCCTTATATATTTTAATCTAAAATTATGAATTTGAATGAATTTTCCTTATATATTTTAATCTAAAATTGTGAATTTGAATGCCATGCTTATTCTTTTTATTATTCTATGCATTGAGAATCTATCAAAATCTCCTTTTAATTCTTGAAATGACCAATTGAAATCAATAATATTATAACGATAGAAAGTTTGGTTATATTTTCACTTCAGTAATTAGGAATATAATTTTGAAATACCCTCTTTCAATTTGTAATCTTTGTTTTAAATGACATAGATTATTGTTTTATTGTTTTACTTATTGATGACATATATGCATATTAAAAGAATCTATAATTTTAATACAGTGAGGATTTAAGTGATTTTTGAAGTTTAAAATGGTTTTTTTAAGGATGATAATAAAAATAATAAAATAAAAGTTATGAATTTTAAAAGGAAAAGGAACAAAATTATTTTTTATATTGTATTTTAGATTAGTTTATTCAAATTTCAAGTGTAATAATTAGTTGGATGTGGAATTATATTTTTCATCCAACAAGTATCTATGTTTGAAATTTGAGTAAACCTATAAGGAGATAAGTCAAAAATATGATTAGAGAAACTAGTTTTCTCCTTTTCCATCCAAAATATTTACCCCCTAAAGATAACATCATCATCATAAATTTTATTTTCTCTTTTAAAGTTTATTTTTTTAGTAAATTTTCACTACAAAGGCCCTTTTATACCTCAAAATTCGCATAATATTTATATGGATAGGAACTTGTTTTTTTTACATTGAAAAAATATTTTTATGAGATTTGTGCTTGAATTCTAATTCTCGGATAAATTCAAATATCTAGTACAATGGCATCCAAGTTAGTCCAAAATCAACATCATCATCTTTATACATAATTTCTTTTCTAAATTGTTTGAAAGTTATATCATTTTACGTGTTTTAATCTAATTTTGAGTTAAACCTTAAATGCTTTTCTTTCTGAGTTGTGCTAACTTATAAGGTTTTGCTTTTCTTTCTGAGTTGTGCTAACTTATAAGGTTTTGCTTTTCTTTCTAAGTTGTGCTAACTTATAAGGTTTTCTGCTAGGTTAATAAAGGGTATGCTAGGAGAAAATGTGGTACATAAGATATATATATTTCTATATAACCAAATGGATTTGATAAAGGAGACAACATCAACATGTGAACATACTCCTAAAACTATAAAGTAATTAGCTATAAAGGAAAATAATTATACCAAAGGTAAGAAGCCAATCACGGGAGTCTAGATTCATCCCACTTATGTAAACCACTCTACATTATCGGGTTGATGGATCACACATCTAAAATGAAATGATTCATCCCATTTAATATGGGTAAGGGCTTATGCATTATGAGAACTTCGCTAAAAGGGATGAAAAATACCTTTTCATACAATTTGTTCTTAAAATAAAACTCCATACACCATGGAATCATTGTCTCTCTACTCCTTTTATAGAAGTATTCACAAACATATATAGTTCAACACAATGATAACTCTAAATGATTAGGTATAAATGATTAAAGGTTGAGATTCATTTTCGTAAGCCTAATTTATCTGACATCATACGTATGTGGTTCAATGAATAAAAAAATTTCAAATCCTTAATTTTCAAACATTTTCCCACCATACATTTCAATTTAAGATCAACATATGCATCCACTCAGGTAATAGAAATTTTTAGTGAAAAATATTTAACTCATTTAAAGATGGGGTTGATACCAATTATGTGTGAACTCATTAAAGGAATAATATTTTCCATCGAGCTATTATCATTTCTAACTCTCTTACAAATCTATTGCCAAACTTAGATTGGATGATTTTATAGGAGATGTAGAATTTTACATGTATCTTACCTATGATATCTAATCTATGCTTTTAACACATGCATGGGATAGGTGGCCATTCATACATTTTTATTATAGAAATTCATAGATGGTTAGGTAACAATTTCAATATGCACCTAGTTATAATGGTTTTCTAATACCATTATATTAACACATTTCATGAAAACATTCCCATCAATAACTCTATATGTTGTATAGGTGCTGAAAAATAGTTGATATTGAATATTAATATAAAAAACTATAATGTTAAATAACCACCTGAAACACCTACATTTACGTGTAAAACAGGTTTATCATTCAAGATATTGAATGTAAAATAATGTTTCAAATAATGTTTCAAGGTTTCAATGCATGCTTGATAAGTGAAAAAATATGTCATGCAAATCCTATCCATTTTGTAGAGGGATGTACGAAATAAGATATTCCACTTTCACTAGAATGGAAGGAGCAAGGATTGAGACATATATATATATATATATATATATATATATATATATATATATATATATATATATATATATATCTATATATAATGGAAGGAGGGGATCTATATATATATATATATATATCCTTATTTTTCATGCTTTTGAGCTAGATGATACCATAATGAGAGATACTTTAGGGATTGTTTCAAAATAGATATCAAGGAAGGATTTCCTTTGCTTAGTAGTATCAAGAAAATCTTGATAAGGAACCCCGCATGCTAAAAATAACATGTCTAGAGGCTTTGAATAATTTGAAATGGATTACTAACAAAAAAGAAAGAAAGAAGGATGAAGAAGACACAAGGACTACTATTGAGAGGCAATATGTTTAAGAAGAAAGGAAAGAATGAAAAATGAGAAGATAAGAGAAATTAGGGAAGGAAAGAATAGAAGCTAATTCCAGTAAAGAAACAAGTAGAGAAAAACATTACCAAGCAAGAACTATCGAAAAAGAAAAAGGAATCAAATTCTTAATTCAAAGATAAATTAGTAACTAAGAAGATACAAGAATAGAAAAGAAGGTAGAAGAGGATAGGAAATCCAAAGTTGATGAAACATTTAGTAAATCAGTAAGGAAACATAAAGAGATAAAAAGTAAGTAGCAAAGGAAAATTGATGAAAATTTGAGGAACAAAAATTTAATAATGTTAAAGCAAAAGAGCCAATGAAAAAGGAAAATGAGCTAGCGCAACATATTGATAAACACAACATAAGGAAACAAGATTATATAAAATGGAATATTTTTTTACCACTCAAAAATTTACTATGAATTTTTATTGAGGCATGTTTGTAGGATATCATGATCTTGTTACAACTCTTGCATATGAATTTTCCAATTTAATTTTCTTATTTATTTAATGGATAGAAGAACCAATTAATCAAAAAATTATCAAAAATGAAAAATCATCTTAGATTGTGAAGTAATACTCACCACTAGACTTACGGTAATGGACATAGGAAAGTTAAATTTAAATTCCGTTCTCTATACTAGATTACACATTGGTCAGAAAATGTAACTAAAGAAATATATGTTCAAAAAAACTTATTACAATAGAAAAATCACCTTGCTAAAAATTCAAGTGAATTACTATAAATTAATTAAATATTAACCTTCAAATTTTATTGATTATTCTTTTGAAATACAAAATAAATTTACTTATGTCTAGAGACAATTTTAGGAAAAAAAAACCTATACATCAAACTCACTGTTGTCAAGATATTTCTACTATCATGAATTATATCCAAGCATGTGATGTCACATATAAACATCATCAATTTTAATATTATAAGTTAAAATATTTGGTGCGCTCTTTAGAGGTCATTTCTAAAAGAATTATTTTTTTCACAACCGAATGGCTCAAAGAAATAGTTTTTTGTTTGAAATATTAGAAATATGGTGCTTACGATGGTCCTATAGGAGTCACACAACCGAATGACTCAAAGAAATAGATTTTTGTTTGAAATATTAGAAATATGGTGCTTACGATGATCGTATAGGAGTCACTAAGTAATTGAAGTTTCTTTGTTAGAACAAGTAATGGATAGCATGGGAAGTACATGTAATTTACTACATATACAACAAATTGATAGTTTCTTTCCACAAGGGAAGTATTTAAGGACCCAAAATATTATATAAACTTGAGTGAATATGATATCAACTCCCTATTTAAATTTAATGAATTAAGTACTAAAATTTTTGTTGAAGCCCTTAAAAGAGACATGAAACTAACTAAAGGTTGCATTCTTATGATGGAAAATTCTAAGAAAAGGATGAAGTGAAGCGTCACATCCTACAAGGTTCCTTTAAACAACATCAATTTCCCTAAAGAAATATTTTGATGAAGAAATGAATGGGATGAAGTTTTCACAAGCTATATTAGGTAATATTTTATAGAAAGATATTTAAATATACAATGTTTTTTTTTATAAAATGATAATTTACTCGAAGAACATAATATATCAAAAAGGTAAATGAATACTTTCCCATGCATATCATCACTATTTATGACACATCTCATTCATATTTTCTATAAATAATATGAGTTTGATTCTATAATGTTTCTTATTATACATTCTTGTTGAGTATCATATGAATGGATAATAAGGATAAGCCATAATACACCAATTTTTGAAGACTTATACTCATGTTCATTTGGAGTGGTATTGTTCTTATGTGTATGGAAATTCTAATTCTATTTTAGTGTTATGTTCCAATGAGTTATTAATGGAAATATTAAATGGTGGTTATTTATTAATATTTGAATAATATGTTCTAATAATTGGTGATTGGTGCTACTTTATTTGAAATTACTCTATAATGAATTATTTTAACTTTTAATTATTGGAATGGATGTTTATTTCATGTTCATTTATTTTTCTCAAATAATATCTAAATATTAAATTATGATAGCACTTTGGTACTAGTTTTAATACGACATTTAGGATTTGGAATTTTATCTTTTAAATCATACATTCTTCAGTTTCATATCACAAGCAGTGTAAAGTCTAATTGAGACATTTAACTAAAGAAAACCCATGATGTTGCATGTACATAATTTCTCCCCATCAAAAACATATATTCATTAACAAATTAGGGAGTAGAAAATATTCACCTGTGTTATATGCATAAAAGTCTAGTACATTTAGAGTAACTTGAAGAACCACCAACCAACATATCCTATGTATTCCCTATTAGTTAATAGAGAGATAAATTTAGGTTGAAATAAGAATTTATTTTTTTCAAAAAATAACAATAATGGAATGAAAAGATATTTTAAACTAGTTAAAATGTAAAGTAATAAATAATCATAATCTACATGGTCACTTCTTTATTGAAGATGCTATATTTTCACATTAAAATATATATTTTTAATAATATATATTTTCACATCAAAATATATATTTTTAATGATATATTTTTTAAAGAGGTAAAAGAAAGAAAAGTTCACCATTAAGATCTTCTTATGAAGAAATTTGAAAATTTGGTAACATAAAGCAATAAGGGACATGTAACATATAGAGAGGACTCATGGTTTCAGGAGTGCAACCTAATTAAATATAGTTGAAGTTAGAAACTAATTTGATACTTTATATTATTTTACCATCTTATAGTGCACCCTATATATAGATTACCATCTTATAGTGCACCTTTTATATAGATGCACTAGTGTGCATAATTATTGGGTGCATGACCTGTGTCTTGTTATAAAATATTTTTACCTACCCTGGTCGATGTAGTAGGGTTAAGTAATAATTTAATTAAAACTATTTGGTGCATATACAAGAAATATTTTTAGAAAATGGTGACCCTATCATGGAATGTATGGTATCCCGAATGTTTCATTTATATGTTATTTAAGGACTTTTATTAATTTTCTTAAGAAATATTTTATAATGTTTTACTTTTTAAATTTTTAACTAAATCTATTATGCCTTGTAATATAATGCACTAATTCAATTTAATTATTGGTACCAGCAAATGCTCATATATTTTTTTCTATGCATCTAGTGACATTTTTTCAATGTTTCAATTTTACAAAATTTATTTGTGGAAAGTAATGATTTGTAATTATATATACAGTACATGCAAGAAAACACATATACACATATAAAAGAAAAAGATTTACCAACACATGTAACATTAAAATGTGTCAATGCACCTTAATGTTCTATGCACACAAAAGAAAACATCCCCTAAGACCTCTATCGAACCACCTCCTATAAGAACTCCCACTAAATACATAGTAGTTAGGGAAAAGTAATTTCTTTCAAACCTCTATCTATATTTTCCTTATAAAAATATATTAACAATAATTTTTCCAATAAATTTCACTCCAATTTATAATTTTCAAAATTTAATTATTTTTTTTATTTTTTTTATTCTTAGATTTATTCAGAAAAAATGTTGAGTGACAATACAAACTAATTTTGATTGATAAATATTTTCCATAAATATTCTTCATAATAAGATAGTTTCAGACATTATAATTATTTGTGAATTTTTTTGAAGTTAATAAATCCCTCTACCTTTACGTTATAAAAGTGGTATTGCACAACTTTTGAAACTAACAATTCAGAGTTTGCTATTCGGAGACATTGTTTTATAAGGTTAAATTAAAAATAAATAAATAAATAAAATCATTTCAGATTGTTCGTATCTATTACATCTCTTTCTAATCTATTATATTTCTTTCCTCATCCCATTTGTATCCCACTTGGAGTATTTGGATAAAAATGGTTCAGTTCAATGTTGTCCTTCACTCTATTTAGTCTATTAGATGTAGTCTTTATAAAGAACAGTTAGACATGAACTCGTATTTACTCTTTGTAAATTACGAGTTAGTCTTTGACTCATTAACATTAAGTTATAAAATAAGTTTCCATACTTTGATACATGGTGGGTTAAATTATAAAAATTGTTCCTTGCATTAAAAATCTAGACCAACAACAAAAATGATCGAGCAATACTTTACTTTTTAATTGGCAATTGTAGGGTTTCATATCAAAAATTTCAAGCAACAAGCACACCAAACATGATGAAAGGATATGTTTTACTGAGCAATTGTAGCACTTAAGAGTTGTTATATTCATTTTTCTACAATTGTAGCACTTAAGAGTTGTAATATTCATTTTTCTACAAGTTGTTAGATTTATTTTTCTACAAAGAATGTGGGAGTCATACAAAATTTATGTTTTTACATACAAAGATATAAATTACAGCACACAAACATGACCAAGGTAGATATTTCACTTTGGAATTGTAATTTTTTATTAGGTTTATATTTCCTTCTTTATAAAGAATATGAGTTCCTGCTTTATAAAGAATATGAGGACGACGTTAAAATGGATTTTGTTTTTTTTTCATAGAAAATCATTTTGTTGATATTACATAGTGCTTTACACGAAGAAAAAATGTATAAATATTTGTATTTCTTTAATAGTACACCATGATACACAAATTCATTTCCTCGACTCTAGATAATAAGTAACCAGATGTAATAATTAAGAGTAAGATTTAATGGAATTTTCTATGGGAAGAACTTCTATGCATTTACTTTTCTAATTAATTAATATTATTAAATTATATATATATATATATATATATATATATATAGATGTGTGTTTATATATTGAATTTTTTTTCTTCTGTTTTATATTTTAATTTTTATTAATTTATATTTTGATTCAATATTTAACTTAATATTTTAAGTTTTAGATTAATAAATTATTTTTGAAATTTATTTGCCTATTTTGAAATTAATTGGTTGAATAGAAATTTTATAAATGTGATATTTTTTTAATTAATTTAATTAAATTTATTTTTCTGACAATAAAATATTATAAAAATAAAATTTTAATATATCATAAAAAATAATTATCTAATATTTAAAATATCAAATAAATATATTTAGTATTTAATTAACCAATTGAAAATAAATATACTTAATATTTAATTAACCAATTGAAAAGATATTTAGTTATTTGATGTATTATTTTCAAGTATTTAAAAGAATATTTTTATTTTTATTTTTCTATTTCTAACTTAATAGTCGTCACATACATATTCAATATAAAAGTGCATATTCAATATAAAAGTCCATATTTGGAGAATATATATTTTTGATAAAGAACAATTATGCAATCATTCAAAACAAAAACAACTATATTTTAAAAGACAATAACTAAAATTTATTTAGATTTAATATATTATTGTTATTATTCATTTTTATGTAGATGATGTATTTAGATTTAATTTATTGTTATTATGTTTCAATTTTTTTCGTTTTATTTAATTTTTTTTCTCTCGTAGATTATGAGCTCTGGAAATTGGTGACCATGATTATTAGAGAAATTTTGATATCTAAAATAGGCCTCTTACGAAATATTATAAAAAAATAGTGGAAATAATAATAGTAGAAACAATAAAATAAGATTATATCATCAAATTTTAGAGGGAAAAAGGAAATAACTACTTTTTGAACTCGTATTTTCAACTTATTTTCCTAGAATTTTACTCAGATTTCAAGCTTGTTGGATGCGGAATTTAGTTCCACATCCAAGGAGTACCCATATTATATACTTTCGATGGACCCTCCTACACTGAATATGAGAAATGCATCCAAGGAGTACCCATATTATATACTTTCGATAGACCCTCCTACACAGATTATGAGAAATACATGAAAAAATGTGATTACAACGACGTTTTTCATGTATGAGGTTTCATTGAAAGTATTCAACATGGGTACTCCCTGGATGAAGAATTAAATTATGTAGCCGAGGAGCACTCTACTCGAAAGATTGTAGGGAGATAAATTGAAAATATGAGTCGAAAAAATATTTTTTTATTTCTTGATATTTTAATCTCATTACTTTTTAAATCCAAAAATGGTGAATCATCCCCCAAATCCTATTGGCTCTTATAAAGTTAATTTTAACTATACATTTTTGTTTTGAGGCCCACTTTTGACCTCAAAATCTCTCTAATACATGCACAAATTGTTGTACTGGGCATATCCACCTAAAAAAATCACTTCCTATCAGATGAACCATAGGTTCTAACCCCAACAATTCTTTGTTAACATTATTACTACTATGTTATTTATATAAAATTTAATGTAAACATAAATTAACTAATCTACACTTCATGCATTATTTTATAAATTTTAATAAAATACCAATTACATTGTTTTTTAATAACAAAAAGAAAAGTACTTCACAGAGTACTCTATTTGAGACATGGATTACCGTGTCTTAAGGGAACTTCATTGGAGGAGCAATACCATACCACGTGCATTCATATTTGGGGATATATATTGAGTAAAAAATGGATATATATTGAAGAAAAAATGGCATAATATGTTGAGTATATAATAGAGGTAAACAATTTTTATATTGGTAAGTAAACAAGAGCTCAATGTTAAATGAAAAAATACAATGGGGCTAAACAATTTTTATATTTGTAAGTAAAAAAAAGTCAATGTTATATGAAAAAATACAAAGGGGTATAAAAAATGTTATTGAAAATATGGATAGGTAGGGGTTTTTAAATTTGAAAAGTGTTGGATTCGTATTGTTAAATAATGTGATTTATAGAGGTATCTTTCAATAAAAAATTTAATTTGGAAAGTGTATTGGAATAGTATTGGTAGGGGGTTAAATAATGTGATTTTTAGAGGTATACTCCAATAAACATGTGATATGTCAAGTGTGTGTATTTGAGAGTAGAGTTTCTAGATTTTTAATTTAATATCAATAACTATTAGATTGATTATAGAGATTTAACCTCCATTGAATATTATGAAACATTTTTAATACATTAACAAATCTAAAATAGTCATGCTCTTTATCTCATTTTAATTGAATTTAACAATTAAACAAATCTCATACAAAATTAACTTTTTCACCCTTAAAATAATTTCAAAAGAGAATGTGATTTTTTGTTATTTAAAATGCATTTTTGAATGCATACAATTGAGAAGCATCATGAAGCACTTCAATTCTAGAGATTAAACAACTTAACCTCAAATTTTTAAAAATCTCTACCTAATTTTGATTAAAATTAACTAAAAACAATGTGGCCTACTAATTTTTCATTAGAATTAACCAGAGAAAAAAAAAAAAAAAAGTAAGAAAGTGCCTATTTCATCTACAAATTAAACAACCCAATAATTTTAATTTGAAATAAAAATACAATTTTTTATTATTGTTAATGATTTAAAATTTATTATCAACTAAAACGTTTTGATATTTATCATAGGTTAATGTACATATACATTTACTAACAAACTTATAACGTGCATTCAGTTTTTCATTAACTTTCTATTAGCTTTTTTTACTAACAAAAATTAAAATCTATCCAATGTTTAACATTATGAAATTAAAATTATTAGTTTTAAATAAAATGTATTTCTATTTTTCTCAAATATTATTGGTTAAAATGTCTCCCCTCTTATTGTGTAATAATGGCAAGAATTGACTTTTTGTTTACTGTATTCTTAATTACCATGTACTATATCTCTAATTACTATGTACAATAAATATAAATATTAATTACTATGTACCATAAACACATAGTTTGTAATTAAATTCAGAAATTCCATTTTCCCATTGATATAAAGTATTGAATAGAGAAGTTTTATAGATTTTATTTTTTAATTTACAAAAAAAATAATTTAGAAAATATAAATTTGAAAAAAATGTAAAAATAACATATATATAATTTATACAACTCTCACTATATCAATCTATACTCTAATGACATAACATGTTTACCATAATATAAGCATTAAATAAAAAAAATTGAAATAATTATTAACTTATTATCATTTTCTTCAATATCAATTTTATATATAACCTTTATTTAAAAAAAATTATGTATCCATTTATTAACAATATAATGTATACCAGAAGAAGAGGCTTAAGACGATTCATAAATTATTTAATTGACTAGCGTCACCCACATAATTTATGACAGCACAAAGTCGCCATTTATTTACTTAACTAGCCTCGTCAACGTACAGAGACGTTGAACAACTAGATATTAGGAGGCTACGACAGAAAAGTAAAAGGACACGATAGGACTCAGATATCAGAATTCACTATGGTTTCTGCCCTACATAGTTTCTTGACGGGTCGTAGTTGCAGATAACGAAACTCCAACCGTTGTTACATTTAGCTTGAGCGCATCCGATCCTCTGGGAATTACTCTAGATCACCTGCGTATAGTGTCCGCACACTTTACGTGCAGGACAGGAATTAGAAGAGTAATCATAGTATTGCCTCTCGTTCACCCAAGACCTCACGGCGCTTCCAATGTAATCTGCTATTCCAAACCCTGCGAAAATATTTTCTCCGTATTTGCCACCAGAGTGCCTCAAAGCGCAGTCTGCTATGCGTTGATTTGCATAATTCTGTGCGTAAGCCGCGACGGTGTCGTCCCATACGAGAGCCGAAACGCACACTTGGTCTCTCGCGTTATTGTGAGGAGCTAAGAATTGTTGCTGCACATCTTGGCCTTGCCCAACCAAGCAGAACCATGCGAGTTGCATGAAAAAAGCATAATTGAACGTCCACTCCATAGTGACAACACTAAACCTAACACCCAGCCCGCTTAACTCAATATATGAAAACCAGCATAGAGTATCGATATTTAGAGCGAAAAATTGCAATCCGGCATGACGTATTGCTTCCACGATATGGAGGAAGATGCAATGAATGTGTTTCAGTTCGGCATCTAATCATGCAAAGTTGTATGTACTTGTGGAAATAAGTCATTCTAGAAGAACGCCGAGCCTTGGCTTACTTGGAATCTCATTAGGCAATCTCGCTGTGCTACAAGGTACGTTATTCCTAGGATTTTATATAAATAAAGTAGATCATATTATTCCAAGAATTAATAAATTAAGATGGATAATAATGTTACATAACAAACATATCATATCATGAGATTTTGATTCTAATCTAAGTGAGAAAAAAAGCAACCCACCCTTATGCAGAAAGACCTGCCAGCTCTAAATCCGTACGAAACACCGCTGTTGAAAACGGAAATTTTAAATGAATAAAAGTATAGACTCACAGTTCACCTTCGATTTTTTGTTTCAATTCCCTCCATTAATGTCACACTAACGCGAAAATATATTACTTAAATTATATAGCATTATTTAAATTGTATTCCATTCCGGAAGAACAGCACATTGGTGCCTTCGGTCAAAATTGGAGTTTTCAACCTTGACTCACTCACAAAACAAACCCCACTAGATTGTACGACTATGATACTGTTTATCAACTTCATAAATTGTAATAGATCTTTTAATGCCGAGTGCTACTCCTAATAGATAAGGATAGTGATGGCATTGAAACTAAAAATACAAGTGAAGGGATCTATCAGGTAATGCCACACACCGAGTAGATTGTGAGCTTTTTATTTTTAGAGATATTCATTGTACTAATCGGATATTAGCTGTGTCTGTGCACAACAACTATTTGTTATTACGAAGAAGCAAGGTAGACTCACGGTTTACAATCAACTTTTTGTTTCAATCCCCTCCATCATTAATCTAATAGTAAAGCAGAAATATATTATTTAAATTATATACCATTCCGGAAGAACAGCACATGGGTGCCTTTTGTTCAAAATTGGACTTTTCAACCCACTTACAAAACATAACCACGAGATTGGGCGATTGTGGTACTGTTTAACAACATCATAAATTGTAATAAATTTATTAATGGTTAGTGCAACTCCGAATAGATTGTGAGATTTTTATTTTTATCCTTAGAGATGATTCATTGTACTAATCGGATATTAGCTATGTCTGTGCACAACAACTATTTGTTATTACGAAGAATCAAAGTAGACTCACAGTTTACCATCAACTTTTTGTTTCAATCCCCTCCATCATTAATCTAATAGTAAAGCAGAAATATATTATTTAAATTATATACCATTCCGGAAGAACAGCACATTGGTGCCTTTTGTTCAAAATTGGACTTTTCAACCCACTTACAAAACATAACCCACGAGATTGGACGATTGTGATACTGTTTAACAACATCATAAATTGTAATAAATTTATTAATGGTTAGTGCAACTCCGAATAGATATGGATAAAAAATAAGATAAGATAGTGATGGTATTGAAATTGAAAATACATGTGAATGGATGTATCAGTTAATGGCACAAAGTAGATAAAGTTGATGTTGAGATATTTGTATAATCACTAAAATTTTAGAAACTTTAGTAAATTTTATTAGTTTTTAATATGCAAATTGTAAAATGTTTGGTGATATTTTTAGAGAGCATGGAAAATTAACCCATGAAAATATTAAGCCTAAAATTTTCACACTTTTTAATACACATATTTACAATTTTTTTTTCCAATTGAGGTGGATCCTTCTATTACTTTGCCAAAAAAGAGCACGTTTTACAAGATTGTCTCAACCTGTCGAGCGGCAAACCATGTATGTTGACCATATGGTCGCATCATACATAGTTCAAAAAGGATATGTCCATAATAGTTTTAATAGAGCCCGATACACTGAGACTTCTCCTATCCTCCTACTATATATTATATTGTCCATCACCATCCCAAAAAATAGACTAAAGACCATAAAGAAAACCACTACTCATCTAGAGAATCAATTGATGTAGGATCCTTAGCGCTTCATCCTAGTTGATTTGCCAGAACTATTAAAGGAACATTGTGTTCCAATCTAGTTATCTAGGCATTTAGCTATACCATAAAATATTTCAGCTACCGCATATCTGTTTTGAGAGCCCCCAAGACATCTTGGGTCCATACTTGCCCTTGTTGTGGTGTAGGCAAAGCACTAGCCAATAACATTTTCATTTTCTAGTAAAACAATAGAGACTATAAGAGAAATGTCCTCCTGCCTCATTTATTACGTGGGTTCTATAATAATTCACCGAATTTAACCATGAAGTGATGATCCTCAAGCACCTCATACCTACACTATTCTCTAACTGATGAATCCTTGATTTGCTGAAGGCTGAGGTGGTGGAAGTATATTGGTGCCTGACCATATCAACTTGATCCTCAATGCATCCTCTACCCCAACCACAATTAGAGAAGTTTCCTCGGTGCCCACCACGATCTGTTCTGGCCCCTCTATGGTGAGTAGTAGGAGGTTGAGCCATGATTTCTGGTTGTTTACACTACCAATAAATTCGATGGGTGATAATTTCCTTCTTGGAGAATGTCGAGATCTGAAGAACATGAAAATTGGTAGGGACTTTGCAAGGAAAATTTTAAGGATGGAAATTTATCTTAAAGTTTAGAAACCTTGGTGACTCTTACTAGCCCGTAATACAAAAACTCTAAAATGTTTAGCAATAGTTTTTTAAAATTATTCCAATTTCTAGTGACTTTATATAGTATCTATAAAATTTTGGTGATTTCAATGTATTATAATTTTATATTATAAAATTTCGGTGAATCATATTTAGAAAAAAATGAAAATTAACTAATCTTTCTTTTTGGAAAAGCATGGAAAATTAGCCCAATTACGAATATTTGTCCCTAAACTTTTGCCTACTACTTTGATGCAGAGGGCCCCTTTAGTGAAGAACACAAACGGGCTTCTGTCTCCTATAATAAACACTATAAGCTAGATGTTTGTCATTAAACGGAACATGAAACTAGTGCATGCAAAATCCCAAACCCATAGAGTATGCAAAGGCCTCATCTTAATGCCCCAATGGACCCAATGGACTTTGATATAAAACCCTCGACTACAAATATAAAAATACAATTATAAAGTGCCCATGTTGACATTGTCTGCATAGCCATCACCAAAACAAGCTACCATAAAAATGAAACGAACATCGTGTCAGTGATAGTACTCATAGTGCCAAAGAGCTAAGACCCATAAATATGAAAAATTAATAACATAGAGATCCAATCACAGCCCCCAAGAAACTCGACAGAAGTCCCCTAAACACCCAAACTCCATATCCAAACCCTCCATGGAAACCCATGAACAAGAATGTGCCCATACCCATTATATATCAGGCAAAATTATAGTGGAGACACATACAGACCTATGACTCATTGTAACTATGTAGCGAAGAACAAAAACCAAAGTAATTGTAAAACCATTTAACCTTTTTGTTGCAAAAAACTACCATGCAATGAAGGGCATGAAGGGACTACCTACATACATAGGGTGATGGATTTGGAAAAGGTTCTCTATCTTGAAGTGTTGAATACCAGTCTCAACCATCGTCTGTCATGATCCCTGCTGAGCGCTTCCTCCGAAAACTACAATTCTATACTCCAACCCAGGCAATGATGTTCTCAGTTTACCCCAACATTGAATTTGTTTGGAGATATTGTTCTCTGGCCATACCACTAGGCTTAAAGCCTCATCACCATAACCCTCGTATGCATTTAATTGTTGCATGGTGTGGGAAGTGAAATGGCTTACACGCCACCTCATCACCATTTTCACTAATTATGCCACCTGACATGGGATCAGGTCCCATAAAGCCCCTCTTGATGCCTCCCACCCAGATCGGGGAAGCCCTCCATTTCTCTATGGGGTTGGATCTTCTCTTGGTTACAATCCTTCTCTAGGATGGATTCTAAGCTTTTGAGACCTCTGAGTTTATGGGTCAATGAAAAGTCCATTACTAGATCACTCTTTATTTATTTATTCATGTAGCCCTGATTAGCTAGAAAATTTGTTGCTTGGTTTCCTGCCACTCAGAGTATGGGAATGTATTACATAATGGAAGAGAGGGAGGAGGTTACCTATCTGATTTATCATTCTCAACAAGTGCCAGTTGTTTTCCACCTTTTCACTACTTATCCCTTGATTGAGTTTCCTGACCACTTCAATGACTATTCTAGAGACTCCCTCCACCACCAGTTTATTATACCTCGTCAACTAACCCAATCTTAAACCTTTCTCCAAAGCATGAAATTTTGCTTCATTATTTGTGGTCACACCACAATCCACTACATATATGTTTAAGGTTTTGTTCTCCCAATTCTGGAATATCCCTTTATTGACTGTGTTGGATATCACAAACATACAAGGGGTCTCTCCAATATGAAGTCCCAATTAGACCTCACACTGTTTGGAGTAGGAGCCCGATATGAAGTATCAACCTAGCCACCATAACTTAAGGTTTTCCTTGGTTTCAATGAATAACATAACAGATTACACACATATCCTCTCAAATTGGAAAGCATGCTGACATTATGAAACACTAGTTACAATGTGTAAAAGGGGACCTTCCCAAGAGGGGAGACAAGAGTGAGTCTTTAGAAGGAGTGTAATAGTAGTAACCTAAGAGAGGCACACAAGAGAAAGGAAATACTTGTTAGTTATCTAGGGAAATAGTTCACATAGACACAATGATCATTAAACAAGTACGACACATATCTAATAAGATGAGAACCAAAGCCACCAAAATAGTTCCATTTCTTTGGTACATATGAATGCCAACTTATACCACAAACATCCAAATAATAGTCTTAAAATATTCATGAAATACACATGAAAATGCGATGGCTAAATGAGCTTCAATTATTAGTTGAAAGATCCAAGAACACAGTTACAATGATGATACAATAGTTCAAATGATGGAACATTTAGTCACTTCTTGATCCTCCAATTCATGATCTCCTCTTCTATGTCAATATAGAGAAGCCAAAGCTAGCTCTCCAAATCCTAAGCCTCCAAAAATCCTTTTTCTTGAGTTATGAGGTTTATTTTATAACAAGATTAATGATGTTTCATATCCCTATGAATCTTGAACTACCCTCATGACACTTCGACTTCGAATGACTTTTTAACTTCTATTTGTCTCATTTGTCCTCATGCGACTTTACATATTGCACATGTGACTTTACATAATACACATGTGACTCATGGACTTCCACACATTACATTTTTCCATTTTATTTTTGATAATTACATCATTACATCCACAATGATGTGGCATGACACATGGGCACATTTGAAATTGTGATGACACTTGAATAGCCATGACTAGGAATCTTCATAATGACGTGGCAATGCCAAGTTGTTCTTCTTGTTTCTCTTTCTTGCATTTTTCATGATATATCTGATATGTACTTCATTTTCTTGATGTATCTACTTTTTTGCTTATCCTCGTCCTCCAATGGGTCTTGGATCATCATCAAAACCTTCTGAGTTGACATGCAATGTCTTCATCCTATCATGGTCTAGGATCAATTTCATGTCTTCATTACAATTCTTCCTTGTAAGTTTTTCTTTAGTTCTTCTCCTTGAAACATTCCTTAACCATCACCTTGCCATGCTGAGAAGGTACATCTTCTAATGAATATCACCCATGACAAGTTAGTCTTGAAATGATCTATCCTAGCTCGACCTTGCTCATGGAAGAAACTGCTTGTGAAAGGATTGAGAAAGAATGGATTAATGAAGAGGGTTTAGTTGATATTAACAGTGGTGAAGGAAGGCACTATTATTCACTAAAACTATGATGTTCCCTATAAGTAAGGGATCTTCAAGGTTTAGTCAAGTGAGCAAGTCCAAGGGACAGTGTGATGAACTTGTTTAATAAAACTTCACCATGTGATAGGCTCAATGTACTAGGAGATAGTGAAAGTGCAATTTATTCATACAGTGAGAAAGGGATGACCCCACTATTTACTAAACGTGTGTGATGCACTAAGGGAGAGAGAGAGAGAGAGAGAGAGAGAGACAATTTGGGCACAGGGCATAGTCATAAGAGACAAATAGGGGCAAAACATTACCTTATAATGTGCTATGCACGAGAGAGGCTTTATGGAAAAGCATGTACAATTTTTGCTTGAGGACACATTATGTGCTTTGGAAGAGAAATTAGAAGAGCAAGTGAGCAGGCAGGGAATACTAATAGTGGACAAGGATGCCCAACTATTGCTTGAAAATGTAGAATGCACTTTTAAAGAGAGAAAGGACCCTTTTTTTCTTAAAGTGCACTTTTGAAGAGATATAGGGTCCTTGTTCTCCCAAAGTGAACTTTTGAAGACATCCTTTTGTTGGGCATAATTTTCTTTGACAGTGAATGAATTTTCACTAAAGATGCATTATGTTCCTAGGGAGGCTCATTGGAACAGGAACTTATGCAGTTAAGGCTCATGAATAATAAAGTCTCATCACTTGTGAAGGATGGAAGATTTGATAACTTGCCCTAAGTAGTAGGACCAAGAAAATCTCCAAAATGGATAAGAGCGGCATAAGTATAGTGAGAGATGGAAAAAAATCCAAATGAAAATCAAATATGGATCACACACATGAATGTCATTAATACAAGCTAGGGGATTTCACTAGACTTGTGAAAGAACTTACACCTTGAAATGTGAGCAAAGTGACACTTATTTCTAAGTGTGACAGTTAAGACGACACCTTGCCACACTTAGAGCACAAGTTGTGGCAAACGTTTTGACTGTGATTAAAAGGGGCGCTAAGTTGTAGGAATGTTTCTAGCACATATTCTCATGATTGGTAGGACCATATAGTGTAAAAGAGTGCACTACAACTTCCTCTAGTGATGTGAAAATGTGCGACACATACAAGAGTGGAAACAACTAAAAGAGACACTTGCAACATTTAGAAATTGTGAAAATGACACTTGCAAAAGTTGAAGAAATTGAAAGCCACACATGGCAGAGTGAAGATAACATGAAAATTCCAATTGTTAAAGTTAACGCAAGAAAAAATGATAGTCACTAATGTGAAAGCGACACTTGTGAAAACAAATGTGCACAAAACAAAACAATTGAGAAAACTCACCGAAATAGAAGTGTGATTTTAATCAAAGTAAGGGAGCCTGTCAATGAAAAATGTGTATTGACTATTGACGTAGGTTGAAAATTGCACAGGCACTATCTTGGTGGACTATGCTATGCATGTTCAAGCTTGCGTAAAGGAAGTTTGCTTATGAGTTCACCAAGGGATGAGCATGTGAGTAAGTTAATTTTATAGTTATAACCTTAGAAGGAGACTAAAACACTTAGAAAACATTTGTTGACAATGAAGTGACCATAGAGCGATAGATCATAAGATCCTCAGTAGCCTTTGAAATTCAAGTGTAGGAAAAATTTTGGAGGGTGTTGATTTCAATGTCAACACTTGGCGACACACTGGTATAACTCCAACTTATCTGTTTAGGTTTTACCTTTAAGTGTAGGGTCTCAATAGCTTAGTAAGTATTGATTCACCAAATAGATTACCTCGGACTTTTTACTTATCCCGGTTTAAGATATAGTCCCTTATATTCCCTACTCAACTCGAAATGCATCAACATAAGAATGGTCATACCTTAACTCTTTCGATATGGGAGAAGTATAATGAGTATATCGATGTTTTGATATTAAGAGTTAGTCACATTCCTCAGTGTTTTTCTGCTACCAGTGAGCCTATTCAGTACCTAGGCAGAGTCACCTCAAGGAATCATAAGAATGACTTCACTACTATCAAGCATGTTGAGTACCTTGATGAAGTTTCTTGCTTCACCTCTCTACATAGGAATCATTTATCTTCTTCACCTATTTATTTAGTTACTAATAGAATATGCAAAGGAACTTATTTATTTTGATAGTGGAAGAGGGATCCCAACTTATTTAATTTGCAAGAGAGTTTGGTTCCATTCTTAATGGATTTGAAGGATAACTGAAGTTAATATGCTTGTTTTATGTTTTCTCCTTTCCCTTCTCTACTCAGTTGATACAAGAGGTAAAAGCACTATTCAATACAAGGTTGATTCAAAATGAATATTCTAATAAAGATATGGGCTTCATAGTTTGACAAAAATCTTTTTGTCTGTAATGAATTGTATTTTCCATTCAGATATCATAGACTTTAAGGATATAAAAACCCAAGAAAAAGAAGAGGATGGCAGATTAGCCAAGCATTGTTTATCATCACAGTTCCCTTCTTAAGTTTTTCCACATTGTCTTTTGAGCCAAAAAGAACATCTTTCATGCAAAGACTTACTAAGAAAAACACTAAAGAGAAAGAAAAAAATCTAAAGGACGCGAAAAATGGAGGATGAACTGAAAGCAACATGTGATACAACAATAAGAAAAAAAAAGAGGCTAAACAAAGGAAATGAAGGATGCGTGTGCAAGGAATACTAAAATGTAGCTAGAATGTAACTAGACCTACTCCTAACCTAACCATCTAGAAGGATAGGTCTAAGTGTAATGGAATTACCAATGAAACCATTACAGTTAGCGAACTACAAAACACAAATATGTGAGAAATTAAAATCAATATAAAGCATTGTGCAAAAGAAAATATAATAACTTGAAAAACTTGCACAATGATCTTAATGTCTTGTTTATAAGCAAACATATCTGCCATACCGACTCGATTGATCCAATCTCAAATTTTACCTTGTTGATTGAAATGTCACTCATACAAACCTTGAAGGTTTATTGCAAATGTACATTCATTTGTGTCTTAAATTTTTGCAAACATTAAGAATGATTGAATCTTGTTATTAGCATAGCATCTTGTTAAGTAATATTTCTTGAACCATTCATTGATTGGATCATAATATTCAGAGTAACCAATCTGAAAATCCTGAAAATCATGACGAAATGAATTTTAAAATAACATATCTAAATCACAAAGAGAATATACAATATTATGATTGGGTTTGTCAATTAACATATAAGATTATTGATTCTCATCTATCAATTTGAATATAATAGCCATATCTCCACAAGGGTTTTGATCCGTTGAATGATTTAAGAATTTGTAACCTTCAAGAAGAGGACTTTTGCTAAAAAGATAATTAAATTCATATAATACACAAGGGGGATGAGAAGGGAATTGATCTCAGAAGAGTTAAACAGGGAGAAATCATTCAACCAAAGATGACCTTTATCTTGATGATCAAAACCACATCCTTTAAGGTTGTAAGGATCCGTGAAAGGTGTCCTCCAAAACAATGGGTCTAATACAACGGATTCACATGAAGAGGGACAAACCAAACAAGAATCCATTATCTTATCATAAAATATATTTCATGGGTCAGAAATATTAACTTGGAAACACTAAGAGTCCTTTAAGAATGAACTCACAACCAATGGATAGATGTTAACCAAAGAATTGTGCATGAAAATATGGATCCAACTTAGTTTAGAGATCTCAATAGGACTATGAGAACCTGACATAAATCTGAGTGGGTGTTGAAGTGCCTCAAATGTAAAAAATTCTACAAATCTAGCTCTGATACCATGTAGAAATTTCTTGTAGATTCAGAAGCTCATGCAATTTACTAAATCACAGGACGAGAATTTACTTGTACTATCAGCTACTGGAATCCAATAGATCGATGAAAACAATATGAACAAGAAGAAGATAAATCAATGACACTTAACACAATAAGTATCTGGGGAAAGCCTCAGCTAAAAACCCCCACTATCTATATTGCAATAAATAGAAATCCAAGATGATAATACAATGCTTGTGTCACAAGAACAATCCCATCACTCAGTATGATCAGTTTCCCTTCTCACAATAAATCTCAAGCCAATCTCTATCCTCTATTGCTTCTCTCCAATCCCATGATTTCTTGCGCCCTTAGTCAAATAATTTGGATGAATACAATATCCTCTGCTCAACCTTGATCTGAATCTGCACAAGTATTTCCTATCCCCCGTCGATGACTTCCTTTGGCCAATACTTAGCCAAATTTCCAAGCCTCCAATATTCTAATTCTTTAAACAATTCCTGAGAGAATTAGCCTGTATTTAAAGGGAAATTCATCATCCATAATTGCAAAATCCAAAATTAGTTCCTTCTCTGATTTCATGCATGATATTTACAACTCATTAAATCATACAACTGATAGTACAATGTCCCTGCACTCTAGTCTCAACTAAGTCTTACTCAGATTCGACATGCATGATATTCTGATAAGGGAATCTTCAGTTAACTAGAGTGACACTTGTGGATGCACTAGTGGACCAATTGACTGTTAACTCTTTATTAGTTCCACAAACAGTTTAGAACTAATTTAAGTCAACATAACTAAGTAAAATGAGTTATCTAATTACAACTCATAATTAAACTCATCCTGGACCCCTAAAACTTAGGGAAAACATATACATGACTTCCAAAGACTTTCAACTCAAAATTCCTAAGTTAACTAAGTCAACTTAACTTAGTTAACTATTACATGTTGTTATGTGAAAACAATTACAATTTTAATTCTCAATTTAATTCAAGGACAAATTAAATTGGAAATTCCAGATTGTATTTTTAACATTTCTTGTTGCTATTTTCAACATTAAATTCTCGATAGGTCTTTGAGCTTTCTAACGGTGGATCATCAAATTTGTGTTTCTTAGAAAAATAAATAGGTAGACATGTGCCACTATCTTCATATGTATCAATGAAAAAAGTTTTAGTGCCACTGGTTTGATTAGATTTAAGATTAAGCATATCAGACTCTTGATGGATAGAGTATTTAATTGCATCAATGATGAAAATCCATTGATCATATAGAGTTGGAAAATATTCCCCCGAAATTATGAAATATTTATAGTTGAACAGATCATGAATAATGTATTCACACTTTTCATCCTTTTATTGTATGATCACACCATCCTATACTTGATTTCAACAATTACTAACCAAATAAATTTCTAAAGTATGTAGAGGGGCTGTTGGTATCACAAAATTGTTAAACATATATGGGTACAATGAATAGTGTTTTAGAGATGAGGATGAATGAAAAGGCTCAGGAGGAGGAGCACCCATTTTAACTAGATCGGATTGAACTTGTAAGAAAAATGAATCAATATCATTTTCATCAGTATAATGGTCAAATAAAGGCATACCAATGTGACCTTTCAACTAACCAAGATATACCAAAGATTCAAAAAATTGACAACTTACTTCTTCATATTTGATATCCATAGATGCATGAATCAAAGGGATTTCATGATGATTTTGAATTGAAATACTATATGTCCCCATAAATAGACATGGTACTCATCCTTTGATTGTATGATCACACCATCCTATACTTGATTTCAACAATTACTAGCCAAATAAATTTCTAAAGTATGTAGAGGGGTTGTTGGTATCACAAAATTGTTAAACATATATGGGTACAATGAATAGTGTTTTAGAGATGAGGATGAATGAAAAGGCTCAGGAGGAGGAGCACCCATTGTAACTAGATCGGATTGAACTCGTAAGAAAAATGAATCAATATCATTTTCATCAGTATAATGATCAAATAAAGGCATACCAATGTGACCTTTCAACTAACCAATATATACCAAAGATTCAAAAAATTGACAACTTACTTCTTCATATTTGATATCCATAGATGCATGAATCAAAGGGATTTCATGATGATTTTGAATTGAAATACTATATGTCCCCATAAATAGACATGGTACACTATGAGTGATAGATTTCAAATCGACACCTTGTAAATCCAAGTCCTCAGAAGAAGGAAATATATCATATGATATAGCTAGGAACTCATCACCATATGTATTAGTATACAATTAATGTGAAGGTGATGGTTGTCCAAAGTATTAACTTAAATTTAGGGCCTAGAATCATTTGACAAGTCATCAAGACTATCAGATTTGTGATCATCCAAAGATGCAAAATTCTCATCTTGAAAGATGGAAGAAATATAAGAAACATCTCCAACACTTTTCCCCTCTACATGTGAAATATAAATACATTATTCTTCGATAGTGCTTGAAACAATAGGTTGAATATCATTAAGATTTGAAGTAGGTTGATCAAGTGCGCTAGGGAATAAGGAATTAGGAAAGCAGATGATAGAGGTTGAAGGGTATCCCTTGAGGAAATCATACCTTCGATCAAATCAGATTAAATATTAAAGTTATGAGTGTTAACATCATCTTGAAATTTCAAGGGATTAGTCTTCACCTTAGGCTTTATGAACCACTCTAAACTTTTCTCCTTCAAATCTACATAATGGGAAGTGGATCAAGGTTGAAAAGTCAAATCAACGATTTGATTACCAAATTTCCCAACTTCAACATCACCACAAGGAGTCACTGAAATCGACACTAGAAAAGGAGGAGGACAAGTAACAAAATGAATACCAGTAGGTTCCTCCTCACAGGTTTGGAGTGTCACAAGGTTTGCAAAAGTTGGGGGAGGAGAATCATTCAGGGGTTGAAATTAAAAAGATATCAAGTTGAGTATGATAAAACTCTAAAAATTTTCCATAATGAATCTAATGCAACCAATCCCTTAGGAATTTTGTGGCATGGGTGAAGAAAATGATTAACATAATCCTCTATGAACTCACTTGACTTCATTCTAGTTGATCAATTCTAGCACATACATATTCATATTCATACTTGTTAGATGCTTCACGAAACTCCTTAACAAGTTCCTAAAATGAACGGATAGAAGCAACAAGTAATGTATGATACCATTTCTTGACTCGACCTTCAAATTTTAGGGTGAACAGTTTGGCCATGACATCCTTACAATGTTACTATTCCATTAGTAAGAAAAAAATGAGTAAATTGAAACATATTTTCAAGAAATGTTGGTCCACCCTCACCATCAAACTTAAATTGAGACAAGTTATTAACAATTTTTGCAAGGATGGTAAGATCAAGCTCTTTGGAAGAACATCTTGGGATTATGATATGAGAAAGAGACATTTAAGATAAGAGATTCAACACAAACTCAATGGGCACAACTTGTCATCTAGCCCTCCTTCTAGTCCTATAATGTTGATGGTGTTGGATACTACCAACATATAGGGGGTCTCTGCTATGTGAAGTCCCAATTAGAAATTACACCATTTGGAGTAGAAGCCCCATCCAAAGTATCAATTTGGCCACCATAACTTATGATTTTCCTTCGGGGCAATGAATAACATAAGATATTATACACGTCTTTTGAAACTAATAAGCAAGTTGACATTATGAAACAAAAATTGCAATATGTAAAATGGGACCTTCATGAGAGGGGAGACAAGAGTGAGTCTCTAGAAAGAGAGTAATAATACTAGCCTAAGAGAGTCACACAAGAGAAAAGAAGGATTCATTAGTTATGTAGCGAAATAGTTCACATTGACACAACAATAATTAAATAAGAACAACACATATTCAATAAGATGAACACCAAAACCACTGAAATAGTTCAATTTCTTTTGGTCCATATGAATGCCAAAATATACTACAAACATCCAAAGAATAGTCTTAAAATATTCATGATATACACATGAAAATTCATTGGCTCAATGAGCTTAAATTATTAGGTGAAAGATCTAAGTACAAAGTTACAATGATGACACACCAGTTCCAATAGTCGAATGTTAAGGTACTTGTTGCTTCTCCAAGGAAATATCTCCTCTCCTATGTCATGCTAGAGAAGCCAAAACTAGCTCTCCAAATCCTAAGCCTCCAAAAATCCTTTTTCTTGAGTTGTGAGTTTTATTTTATAACAAGAGAAATTAATTTTCATGTCCATATGACTCTTGAACTTCCCTCATCACTCTTGGACTTCCAATTACTTTTGAACTTCGATTTGACTCATTTGTCCTCATGTGACTTTTACATATTCCACATGTGACTTTACATATTCCACATGTGACTTTCGGACTTCCACATATTACATTTTTTCATTTTCCTTTTGATAATTACATCATTACATGCATAAATGATGTTTCATGACACGTGGACACATTTGACATTGTGATGACACTTGAATAGGCATGGCTAGGAATCTTCATGATGATGAAGCAATGCCAAGTTATTCTTCTTGCTAATTTATCTTGCATTCTTCATGATATATTTGATATGTGCTTCATCTTCATGAATGATCTAATTTTTTCCTCATCCTCATCCACCAAAGAGTGTTGTATAATCATCAGAACCTTCTAAGTTTTCATGCAATGTATTCATCCTGTCATGGTCCAAGATATACTTCATCTCTGCATGATAGTTCTTCTTTGTGCTTCTTCTTTGCAAGTGATTATTTACTTCTTCTCCTTGATACCTTCCTTCAACATCAGCTTGGCATGTTGAGAAGGTACACATATCAATGAATATCACTCATGAAAAGGAAAATTAAATCTTGAAATCATCTATCCTAGTTCTACCTTACACATGGAAGAAGTTTTTTGTGAAGGCCTCTGAAAGGATGAAGAAACAATGGATTGAGGAATAGGAAATACATTAGCTTAACAATGGTTGATGCATATATCAGTTTGATCTGCAAGTGAAATTTCTACATGATATCAGTGAGCTAGCTGATTTGTAGAGAAAATTCTACATGGTATCGGAGCATAGGTGATCAAGGAAGAACAGTATACAAGAAGGAAGAAGTTTGTGGTTTCTATATATAGATATCGAGTTCTTATCACATTTCAGATTTCATCAATGGTGTTCTATGGTTTGAGGCTTGAGTATGCACTAGATGGCAACTCAAACTATATAGCCTGGAAGGATCGCATGGAGGCAGTATTAGAGGATAATGGGGTGAAGGACTTCATTGATCAAGAAGTCCCCAAGCCCTCAAGATCTAATGCCCAAGAGTTGGTGGAATGGAGGAAGTGTGTGGCTAGAGTTAGGAGAATCATCCTGGAGGGAGTTCGAGATCACATAATCTCGAGCCTCCATGGGAAGGAGACTCCATTTTCGATGTGGAAAACATTGAAAGATCTTTATCAGAACAGCAGTGATCAGAGGAAGCTGGCTGTCAAGTACAAACTTTGAAAGATCAAGTGTGAAAAGGGCGACACGATCTCTATGTATCTGACCAAGCTCACCACACGTAGGGATGAGCTTGCAAGTGTATGGGTCGTGAAAACTGATGATGACATGGTGAGTCTAGCACTCCTTGTCCTTCCTAAGTGCTAGCATAGCTACCAGGATTTGGTTAATGGAAGGGAGAAACTGCCAGATTGGGAACGACTATGGTCGGATTTGATGCAAGAGGAGATCAGACGAAGCACCAGAGATGGTTCTTCATCCATGGAGGATGAAGAGAACTGTGCCTTAGCAAGTAAGGCGAAGAAGGGGAAGGAGAAGGTTTCTCTTTCTGAATCCAGTTCTCCCCATGGTGGGAAAAAGGATGACAAATTGAAAGTGCGATGCTTTCGTTGTCATGAGGTGGGCCATTTTGTTACAAATTGTCCACTGACGAAATCCAAGAAGGGATCGGGGGAAGGATCTCAAGGTGAGGCACTTGATTCACAATTCGAGTTGGATTTCACACTCTTCGCATGCAAGGTTTCATCCATGGTGGGAAGTGGTTGGTTTCTTGATAGTGGAGCTTCTTTCCACATGACCGACGACAAGAGTTTGTTCAGTACATTGGAGGAGAAAGATCTCTAGATACTCATAGCAATGGGTAATGATGAAAAGTATAATGTCTCAGGTGTAGGCATGGTTATTTTTTAGAGGGAGCATGGAGCTCGCCTTACCTTGACCAATGTTAAGTATGTACCAAGACTGAAAAGAAACTTGGTGTTGATCACAATGCTGGAAGACAGAGGCTATGATGTAGTCTTCAGTAAGGGAAAGGTTTTCCTTAGACACATCATCACTAGACAGGTGAAGCAGATCAGTTCACTGGTCAAGAACTTGTATGCTCTTGAGGTTCAAGATGCATGCAAAGCCTTGAGTAGCAAGGCAACTGGTAGAGACTTGGTTGAGAGGGAGAGTATATTACCTCTCAACATGCAGCGCCAGGAGAAGTCTCAGACAATTGTGGAGGAGCCACAATTGGTGAAGCAGCTTCAGGAGGTTGTGGAGTAGCCACAACAGTGGAAGCTGAGAGGAGATCAAGTAGAGACATCTACTCATGCAGAGACCTCCAGTAGGGGGAAACTTCGAGCCAAGTGGATAGAGAGATCACATGCAGCCATATCTCCAGGTAGGAGGTGGGGCGATGTGGATTGATCGTCCCAAGGAGGAGGAGCAGGATCCTTGAGGTACCCAACCTCTTTGATTCAACTTTGCTACGAGAGCCCTGATGTGGAGTAGCAGGAACTGACTGATTGGGTAGAGACAGATGCGGATGGAGCGGCAAAGAAAGCTACAGTGTAGGGAATCCCAGGATGCAAGCTGTAGCAATGCGAGAGGCACAAGTGTGTTGCACAGTACAGGGTAGCACAAAAAAGGGTGCAACGATGTGAGATGCATGGAGATGTTGCAGTAGCGCAGAGGTCAAAGAGGGAGCACTTGTCAGTAGCAGGTAGATCTTCAACATCAAAGTATATTTCTAGCCCAACAGAGAGGTCAGTTGGGAGTTTTTTTGTTCTGAGAGTTGCTGGAGCAACAACACTTGGTAGATGTGTTGCATGTAGAACATTCCAGAGGCACATGATCGGGTTTGAGAGGAAGCCTTTCTTGTTGAGAGGGAGTGTTGAAAATTGGCAACAAGAAATTGCTAAAAATAGAAGTGCTAAAAATAACACTGCTAAAAATAGAAGTTTGGGCATCAGTGCTGGATTGGGCAATAGGGAATGAAAAATGGAAGTGCTAAAAATAGAAGTTCTATTTTTAGCAGTGCAGTGTGGATTCCTATTTTAGTCAATCCTTGGACTAGAAATAGGAAGTAAAATTCGAACTTGGTCTTACCAGTAGTTTGAATATTAGTTAATTAATTCAGGTTGAGTTAATTAGTTAAGGAAAATCAAACTTGAAGTCTTTGTGATAACATGCAATAATTTCTCCACTGATTGGGGAATGTGTCCTTGATTTGCTCCACTGGTTGAGGAATTAAGGATGAGTTCTATATTGAGAGGATCAGTTGACTTAGTTTAACTTAGTCAAGTCTAGTTAGATTAATTTAAAAAGTTGTTAAATTAATGAGATTTAGTTTGCTAATGCTTGCAAGCATGTGACAACTGGTATTTTCAGATAACTGAGTATTCACTCATGGATAACTGATGCATGGCAGCTCAGACAGAGACCCAGTTGAGATTAGATGAGGGCAATGTACTATCAGTTGCTAGGATATTCCTAGTGAATATTCCTTGCATGAGGAAGGAATAGTATTCCTTCTAGTACTGTGTAGTTGGACCTGAGGTGACAACAGGTATGATTTGGCCAATTCACACATGTTATGACATTGGACCCCAATCAAAACCGCGCAAGGAAATAGGAGCTTGGAGGACTTGTGCAACCTATATATACAGGCCTAGGTAGTCCATGAGCTACATGATCAGAGTGCAGAGAGAGCAGGATAGCTTTTGAGTTGATTCTTTTTGTATGTTGTTGAGGATTTCCACTTGATAGATAATACAGAGATTGGATTTTAGGCTAGTTCTTTTCCCGCATAAATTCTTATGTGTTATGTGTGATTGATTCCTTCTTATCAACTATATGTGTTCATGCTTGATCTTGCTCATGGTTGATTAGCTTCCACAAAGTTTATGGTAGATGTAGATCTAGTATTATGCTTTAGTACATTACATATATCAGTTTGATCTGTAGGTGATATTTCTACATGATATCAGTGAGCTAGCTAATTTGTAGAGAAAATTCTACAAGATTGATCACAATGAAGACTATTTGTAATTGACTGCATTATTATTATTCAATTGTTTTCCATTCAACATTATGACATTGTCACTTTGCATTCAAAATTTTTATTTCATCATTTTCCATAATTAAAGTTATTAACAATGTCGATCATCTGAACAGATTGAGGTAGCTCAACAAATTTAAAATTAAAACTACTCTTCAAGATATATTTAGTAATACCTGGAGGGACACTATTAAGAATTAATTAGTTTCCAAAAACTGTGATACCTAACATCAAATGAAATATATGTCCAATATCAATCCTCTTGCAATTTATTAACAAAATTCTCTTCCTTCTTTATCACCAACTAATTACTAATAGACAATTACATACACATATAGAAATATAACACAAAAATGTAACATTCACAAACATTACCATCCAAATCTAAACACATAAACCCACAAACCACTCAAAGCATATAAACACAGAAACCACTCAAAGCATCCAAACACAGATATGCAGAAACCACTCAAAACATCCAAACACGAACGTAAAAACCATTCAAGGAAAGAAACATAGACTAAATTAAAGAACAAAATTATATGGTCATGTCACACAAAGAAAACATAATGTAAATTTCAAAGTATGAAGTTTATCTAAAACATATACATAATAATGATAATCTAAAAATATGACATTGTTTCCCTCAGTTGGAACCAACCTAGATCCATCTAACTCTGGATCTATCATGCGCTGAGAGGGATCGAATCCCTCGAGGTGCAAACCTTTCCTCAAATTCTACACTTCAAAAATAAGGTTTTCACCTCAAGGGATTTTATCCCTCTCGACGCATGATAGATCTGGAGTTAGATGGATCTAGGTTGGTATAAATACAAATCTGTGAGACCATTTAATTTCAGATATTTTTTTCTTATAGTTTCAGAGACATGAACCCCGATCTAAATACAAGTCCATGAATCCTCATATAGAAAAGGCATAACGTGCTTAGTTATTTCTCAAATCCCTTAATTTATCTATTACTTGTTGTACTTACATCAATGATGTGCCAAATTTAAGGTGAATGAAAGGATGAAATATATAAGAAGATCAATGTTTTCAGTAAAAGTGTTGATACCTTTGGCAAGAAATTGTTATGCATGCAATAACATAATGAGTTGCCTAGTAGTTGTTCTTTTGGGAATTTCCAAACTTCGTTTATGTGGTTTTGACAATATTTTGTGATATATCATCTTATTACTATATAATGGTGAGCAGGAATGATTCCATCATATTTAGTGATGGCTATATTTTAGTACTGCTAGAAATATAAAAAGAGAAAATTCAGTTGGTCTAGGAACTAGGGGTGAAGTGGATACATCTATTAAATTTTGCATCCCAAATATAATGTCTAAACTACTGAATGTTGTTAGTGGATAAACTATTGAATGTTGCCTCAACAAGGAGCAGTGGTCAAAACACATAAGTTCCAAGTCAATTATTGCCCCACTCAAGGTACGGACTTGTTTCCTGTAACTCCCCTTGTTTTTACTTTTAAACGATTCATCATTAGTTAATAAAGAATATGATTTACTCTTAACAAATGTTTTTTGTTTTTAGTTTTGGATGAACACTTTTCATACCACATGTTTAATCTATTTTCTTAAGAATAACCTTATTTGAAATTCAAATTCGCTAATTAATTTGTGTCTACTAAAAATAAGTATACATATATATAATTTTAAAATAGTTAATAAGTATAATTTTAAAATGGTTAGTAATAAATGTGTGAAGTAAAATTATTATAGCCATTATTAACACTCTAAACATTATTTTTAATGCTTTGCCAACAAAATTATAGATCCACTTACTCTTGTATTCTTAATCAATTCTAATTAACAGACAAATCAATTATATACTATTATAAGTGTTTAGCTAATGTAACAATAATAATAATATAAAAAAACTCCTACCAGTTTGAACTAGGGTTTCTATTGTGAACAAGACACTTCTACCGTCTATTTTAGAAAGGTCGCACCTTATGTTGGAGAAGGAAAATTACTCTTGATACTTTAACTGCCAATAGATCCACCATCCTTAAACCCCTACGGTGAGTCACCATTCAACAAAATATGAGTAACATTGAGTCACTTCCATTTAACAAAATCGATTAGTTTGCCTCCAGGGGGAACTTATAAAAGTATATATGTTATTTGCACTAATATTAGGATATTATTTTATTATTATGGTGAGAGACTTATTCTATAGTTTAATATAAGAGTGATGTATGATTTTGTTTATGTTTAATTAGGTGACACATGTATTTTTAAAATAAAAAATAAATAAAAGGAATATATATATTTAGTATGAAAGGTATATAGTAAAATATACTTTACTTCTCAATTATAAATAAAGTATTTCAATATCCATGTGGAGTAAACAAATTTATATTATCTTTATAAATAAATAAAGTAAAACAAATTTATATTATTTTTATAAATAAATGAAGTAACTAAAAGCTTGTATTTTTTCTTTTTATTATAATTAACATCCATAATTCTTATAATTTTTAAAAATATTTTACTACAACACTTAAATAAACTATTTGAATATCTATACTAAATAATTTATTTGAAGATCAATTTTCATATATGTGTATATTGAGAGAATGTATATATATATATATATATATATATATATATATATATATATATATATATAACAATTGAATTATTTTTTAAGAGGGAGATGCATAATTTATTCAATTCTTAATATAAAATCAATATGCGGGATTTAAAACATATTACTAATGATAAAAAAATTAAAATGTGGGGTATAAATAAAATATTGTAATGCCTATGTCAAATAAATATATTTCCATGTCAACTATATAGTTAAATAAGAAACTATATATATATATATATATATATATATATATAGATATATATATATATATAAACCAATTGAAAAAAATAAAATGTGATGGTTAAAATGTATGAAGTAGTCTCACAATTCTACATTCTCCCTCTTTTTAGAAATATTTTTTTCTCAAATTTGTATGAGATCATGCAAAGATTGGTTGGAATGAATATATATATATATATATAAACCATAGATCTATCAAAAAGGGGACTACTACAAATCTATTAGACACATATATCTATTTTAACCACATATATATCAGGGGGCCAAATATTTCAAATAGAGAATCTTTTGCACTCTAAAAGAATTTTTCGTCTCAAAAGATATGATCCTCTTCGAGGGTTACTAAATCTATATCTTTTAAATTTCAAATCTTCTTTCAATTTCTGCACTCTAAAAGAAATTCATCTCAAAAGATTTAATTCCTCTCACGCTTACTAAATCTATAGCTAAGATGGATTTATACTATTTTTTTACCACAATTATATTAGTAATGTTGTTGGTATATGCTCAAATAATTGGATTTTTTTTTTAAATTAATGGTTCCAGCAAAACAAATCATATTTTAAACTATTCACATGATGGAATTGATTATTTGATAAGTTGCATGGTAATTTCATAATTGTAATAAATAAATATGAAAAGGTAACCATAGATTTAAAAATGCAAGTTAATTAATATTTGAAATTTCATTCATTAGTGTTGAGGAGACCATTAGAATATGTTAGCATCTTCAATTATAACCATAAGATAAACATTCAGATTAAAGGACAAATTAATATTGCAAATGTTTAGTGCGACATATTTGCTTAAACTTTACATTATATATTATTTCAATTAAATTTCTTTTCCTTATATGAGTGGTTAATTATTGAAAAACTTATTTGTGGATATCTTTAGAAATATTTTTAATTATTAGATTAAAAAAGAAAAAGAAAAAAAAAGCATAGAGAATATGGAAAGATAAAATAAAGAATTTTGATTTTATTTTCATTAATTGAGAAGAAGTTATTATAATGTGGAATACTAGATTAATTTAGTTATATTAAATTTTTTTTCTAACAATTTTTGTCCTCTACCACTCATATTTGATTGGGGAATTTTGAGGTAAAAAATGAGCCAAAAAATGAACTTACAATATTAACTTTAAAATAACCAATAGGATTCAAGATGATGATGCCATCCCCATGTGAAAATATTTACGAAGGGAAAAGAAGCAAACTAATTCTTTTTAAATTGTATTTTATGCTTATCTCCATATAGGTCTAGTCAAATCTCAAGTGTAGACACATATTGTATGTGAAATGAGGACACATTCTGCATACTTATGAGTAGACCCACATTGAAAAAAATTGAAAATACATTTAAAAACATGTTGTATTTTCAATTTTTTGATGTGAGTCTAATTAGAAGTATGCAGAATGCATACTCATTGGATATGGAGCTGAATTTTTCATCTAACATGTATCTACACTCAATGTTTGAGTAAACCTATAAGGAGATAAGCCAAAAATACAATAAAAAGAGTAGGTTTTTTTTTTTTAATCATATTTTATTATTTTAATAGTTAATTTATTATTTTCCTTATAAGGCCCAATTTAGACCTCATAATTCCCCTAATGTCATTCTCATAATTGTGATTTTCCGGCTACTAAGATGGTGACCAAATTCTATGCAAATAAAATAATGGAATGTTCTTTTCAATGGGTTTGAATAATATGTAACTAAGGGAGCCTATGAGGCTATGACACGTGATCATAGGGATCAATTTAGAGTGAAAAGGAAAGATGTTGTAGCATCATTATTTCTCATTTAACAATAGTTGGATAATACATCCTTACTAAAATTACAAGACCAACGATAGCGGGAGAAGCTTGGAATATTCTAGAGATGGTATATAGGTAAGTTAAGGTAAACATTGATCAGTGGAGAGTTGTATATGTTAATGAAGTGATTATTTTGACACAATAACTGAAACATTTTGATATCAACGCAACAGTTGGAGAATTTGTGGAAGAGCCTACTAATGAAAAAGAAGATGTAAAAGACAAGGATACTACCACTGACCTGAACACTATAGAAAATGTTGTTGAAGAAATTGCAGAAGAAAAAAGTGATTCCATATGATACAAAGCACCACCATGGTTAAGAGAGAGAATCCTAGTGTGTATATACATAAGTGGAGGATGAAATTGAAATTTCCTTTACAACAATAGAAAAATGTGAGGAGAACCTAGTAGTGAATGTTGAATTTGATGATCAAGCTAAATTGACATGTCTTAGTGATTAGGTTGCAAAGCCCAAGTATAATATAGGTGAAACAGAGAATGGAAAAACTATGATAGCTACAATAGAAAAATGAACAAGAAAGATAAAGAAAATGATCAAAATTGTTGAAGCTTTTGTGATAGTGTAAGAGGAAATGAAAGAAAAAAATATGTGTTTGATATTACAAAGATTGAGAGAAAAGTTCAATCAACAGTAGTTGGGGTTTAAGCACATGTAGATGAAAAACCAAATGTAGACCATCAACTCGAAGACAAAATATTGAAGAAGTTGAAGCTAATGAACAAGGAATGGTATGCAGAATATAACATTTGCAGTGAAAAGAAGAAAAGGCTTATACAACACACTGTAAGGACAACCTCGACTTGTATGCAAAAGAAAACTAAGTTTTTTTGATTTGATCTAATTAAAACCATAGCTAATGTTTAGACCACCATGCAATAATGGTCATAATTAAAGGAAGTGTTGAATTGTGTTAATTAGTCTTAGTTATCATATAATTTCTAATAATTTATATAAAGTATAAATTTGAGACTAGCTAATCATACATGTATAAACTAAAATTAGTATAATCATACTTTGTTAAAAAACTTTGAGGAGACATCTTTAATCTTATATAGTGACTAACATCATCTCTATTATGTGTTAATTGTGAGTGTTCACTACTTTAGCATTTTAGATTCATTCTCTAGCCATCAACTAACTATTAATCAATAAAAAAAACCATTTAAATCCTATCGCAAAATCCAACATGCGATGAAACACTGGTAAAGAATATAATGCTCCTCATTATCATTACAAATACATTTTTTTTTAATCCATCAAAAGCCATTTAAATGCTATCCCAAAATCCAACATACCACGAAACACTTGCGAAGAAGATAATGCTACTCATTATCATTACAAATACATTATCATTACAAATACAAATTTTTTTATAGCTTAAAAAATTCGTAGAAAAGCATTCCAAAATCTAAATCTAGCTTTTCAATTGATCAATCAAAAACCATTTAAATGCTATCCCAAAATCCAACCTACGATGAAACACTTGCAAAGAAGATAATGCTCCTCATTATCATTACAAATACAATTATTAAGAAATTCGTAGAAAGCATTGCAAAATCTAGCTTTTCAATTGAACATTAATAATTTTATTTCCTAAAAATGATGGATAATGTCTTATCTCAATGAAGATAGATAAAATAGATGTGAGAGTAAAATGATATATTTATTTCAATTATCTGCCCATTTCCTTTATTAATCCAATGGTGGACCTCCTTATGTTTAAATCATAGCTTTAAGCGTTCGTTGCGTATTGCAGTACGTCACCAATGAAATACGAACAATAGGGACGACAGGACTCGAATAATCTGAACAATCTCATTATATTTCAACCAGAGAGGACATTTTGAGCTGCATGTGGGACTTAGGGTATTTTCCCAGCTCTGTTCACATCGCGATCAGCTTCGAATATTGCTACTAGAATTTCCCTGTGCCTTTCGAGCTAAAGTAAAAGGCGCTGGAATGATATGTGAAACACGGCCGAAAAAAAAGCAATCTTTATGGCGAGATCACAGTAACCCTAAACTTTTTTTATTAACCCTAATTATTCGTTGCCATTACTTTGACAATAAAGTGGTTTAACCATGAGTCATGAAAAGAAATAAGAAAAGCAAAATTTGTTTGCACAAATATTCCAAGATGCTTCAATAATTCAATAAACTAGTCTAATCATGAGTATTGAAAAGAGATCAAAAGTAAATTTTGATTTAACAGACTAATGTTCGACGATCCTCACAGCATTATAAGATACCGATGACACTGAAAACGATAAAGGCGTGAAAGTGGAAATTGGCGTTCGGTTTTTTTTTTTTTAATGTGTGCATGAAGTGCACTGCTAATGTCCCCTTTTTGTCTCCAATGAGAATATCGGGAACTGTTTTTTTTGTACTGTCACCATCTCGATCGAGAAAATCGGCCCCAGAAAATGCAGTGTGGGTTCCCTCTCTTGACTGGATCGAGAAAATTGAGCACGTCAAAACCTTACTTTTCTACAACTGTGTTTTCTGTCCCCACACATATTCTTGTACTCGAGCAATCACCACCGCTGATCTCTGCAAAAAAAACTTTCTAATAAAGAGATTCGAAATTCGACGTCATGTGAAACTGAATATGAATGACGTTTAGCAATGAAATTGTACCACATGTGACACTAGATTGTCGGAGATGAGAGGTATACCAATTGGAAATCATTAACCTGCGGTAATGACTACATTCTTCGACTTTGAAATTTCGAGCAAGATAACTTACCGGGATTGCTGAAGGCAGGCTGAAAGGAAAGCGTGCAGACCAAATTTGTGTCACAGTAAAAGTTTCTCTAGATTGTAGATTCGGGTCCGTATAGGCCCGACAATGAAAGGTGAGCGTGTGAACCAAATTCGTTAACAGCAGGAAAAGCTTATCTAGACCGTAGATTCGGTTCTGCTGAATACCCTGCAATGTCAATATGATTAATGGTTGGCTTTGTCACTGGACCTTCCGTGAACCGGTATCACCGAAAAAATTGGCAAAATAAATTCAAGTCTTTCTTGGGTTTCAAAGTAAAAAATAATGGAACTTCTGGCGGTATTGATCTAGTTTAATGGACAGGGTTCTGAAAATAAAAAATGTTATTTAATTAGTATAGATCTATTTTAAGTACTGATCTAATCTGAGCAGAGAGGAAAGATGTAACATGAGTATAGAGGATCAATTTCTTTCATTTTTCAGGGTTAAATGTTTTTAGAGTGTAAAATATAATGTGTTACTTTTCATTGTTTAAATTGTATTTTTGAATGCTAAATAGAGTATATATAAAACCAAATAAAAATTTAACCATAAAAACTTTTTTTTTTTCTTATATATAGATATATATGAAGTTGATATCAACATACATTAATTAACATAGATGTTCAAATAGTTTATTTAAATTTCTTTGTTGAAATATTTTTGAAAAGTATAAGATTTAAATCAACATAGATCCATCTTAAATAGGGATCTAACATAATATGAGAGGGATATTTTCTATTTAAACCAACAAAGATCCATCTTAATTTTTTTTTTGAGTAAGTACTATTTATCATTTATTGGGAGGAATTGAATCTTTTTTTAATTTTACTAATGGACTAGAGAAATCAAATCTCTTTTTACTCTAAAAAAATATTTGCCATTCAAAAAAATTAAATTTAATCTTTCTTGACACTTAATAAATCTCAATTTAATATGAATCTAGTTAATATGATTCTTAATAGAAAATTAAACATATTTGTATTATTTATATTTAATTGTTTTTATATAATTTAGGCAAATGATATATGTAAATAATATCAAAAAATTTAGTACTATAAACTAAAATATATATTACATAAATATATAATTTAATTTTATAGTGAATGGATTCAATACTTGCGAATATCTCTTTCCGACTAAAATTACACTTTCCAATTCAAAATGGTAGAGCATGTACACTTTTGTAAACATTACTCATTGAATCATAAGACAAATTTATATTTAAATTAATTTTTTGATTTATATATGTAAAATAAAAATCAATAATATGAAAAACTTTTAAGACATAAAATTGAATTAATTTTAATTAGATTATTAATAAGCAAATAAATGTACCCACGGGGCTTTGGATTGACGGTGAATGGGTGCGCTGTTAAGGCACTCCTTGCGATAGGTCACCGGTTCAAATCCCCGTGGGTACTTAGGTTAGTCTTAAACTAGAAAAAAAAAAAAATAAGCAAATAAATGTAAAAATGAAGTGAGAAAGAAACTTTCAAATCCTCTATTCACATGTACCTGCAAAAAAAAGCATATATTAATCACCTAGAAGCTATAATGGTAGCCTCTATCAATTTTTTTAGATATTAAAAGAAAAACAACCAAACAAAAATATTAATTGGTTTATAACTAGCAATTGTCCCAAAAGGTACAAAGAGAGGTCGATAGGATTATGAAATTGGAATTGTTGAATTTTTCTAGAAGAGTTAATTGGTTTGTGGAAAACCTTGTTTTCTTGGACTGGATCATTGTGCAATTACCCTTCTAAACGCTCTTTGTCGTTTGATAAAATAATCAGAATATTGTTTTCAAATTTCCATAGATTTCCTCTTGCAGTAAATTTCAAATACAAAATCAAATTACAGAGTATTATTTTGTATGGGACACAACTCTTCTACATTTTGGTCATTCATGGCGGATATTTCAGATAAGCTATGAACAAATTAATGAATAGCATATTATTCATGAGGAAAAGTTGTGTTTTCTTATCCATGGAAAAGAACGAAAATACCTGGAGCTTCATTGTTGAGGATCAGACTGTTGTTACAAGATTTCACTCCACAGAGAAAGTTGAAATGTAATGTAGAGGCAAGTAAAAGAGGAATTTCCCTCAAATGATCACGATCAAGCTCTGGAACCCTATTAAACAATGCATCCTTCTCATGGCCTGAATATAATTAAATAAGAACACCATTTCCTGAAACTCGTGGCATGCTTTTAGGGCTAAGCTAATTTCTTGGTGTTCCTATCCAATGGATAATTCCTTGCACATTAACTAAAGAAGCTTGAAAGCCAAACATGGTACTGAGGAATATTAAACTTTATCATGTCTTAGTCCAAGACCATTAGTATTGAGAATCCCAGAGAGGGAGGTCTTGGGTATTCTAGCAATATCAACACGTTTTTCTCCACTGAATCCTTGCCTCAAGAGCATCATAAAATGTCATGAACCTAAACTTGAAGTCTAACTTTTTTTCAAAACTAAAAGAAACTCACAGCAAGAAAAATGAAACTTTGAAACTTAAATATATATAATCTAAACCTGATAGTGTGTTAATAGTAGCAAATAACAAAGAAAACAGTAGTGACATCAATAAACTCAGCAATAACAGTGATGGCTCAGTAATAACAACAGAAATTCCATTAGTATTCAGCTGCACATTTGATAGCACATTTTAAAGCACAAACCAAATAAAGTGCAACAATAGTTACTGGCAACAATAATTGAATTTGAAATCCATAATAGATAAGAACAGATATCAAAGCCATTCAGGAATGACAACTAATCATAACCAAAGAAGTGATTCCTCATGCATGTTTCTAGTAGTATTAACCATCCATGTATCATAACTGATAATTTGATAAGCTATAAGCATCATTGATATTTGATCATTTTAAGGAACATTTCAGCATAAGCATAAACCAGGTCATACAACATTTTTGTGAGCCATGTCCATATGAACAGTGAATAAAGTGGTTTTCTTGAGGGCTATAGCGGGACTTAATAATAGTGTGGGTGAAGTGAGCAACTTCATGGCACTCCTCTTGTTGATTAACCAGAGGAAATTTTTGGGGCTTAATCACAGAAGTTTTCAGGAAACCTGTTATTTCTCCCTTTTCCTATTTTCTGTCCCTGGAAAATTGTCTGTGCAAAAGAGAACAGAAATCTCTTGCAGCCTATTGCAAGTGAAATTAGGAATGGAATTCTTCTACAGGAAGAACAGGGGATTTCATATCAGCCGTTGCTGAATCAAATAAACAAACTCTTGGTTTGTTAGAAGTCTATTGTTTATAAGCTTTCTTGGTGGGGCACTGGCAAGAGGAATAGTAAACATGGGCGGTAGTGAAAATCCTAAAGCACACTTGAAATCTGGCAATGATGATCTTGCATTCAATTAGCCACTAATTGATTTTCCTAGTGATTTTAAGGCTCATGCATTTAGTTCATCATAATCGAGTTTCTTGGTGTTCCTATCCAATGGATAATTCCTTGCACATTAACTAAAGAAGCTTGAAAGCCAAACATGATACTGAGGAATATTAAACTTTATCATGTCTTAGTCCAAGACCATTAGTATTGAGAATCCCAGAGAGGGAGGTCTTGGGTATTCTAGCAATATCAACATGTTTTTCTCCACTGAATCCTTGCCTCAAGAGCATCATAAAATGTCATGAACCTAAACTTGAAGTCTGACTTTTTTTCAAAACTAAAAGAAACTCACAACAGGAAAACTAAAACTTTGAAACTTAAATATATATAATCTGAACCTGATAGTGTGCTAATAGTAGCAAATAACAAAGAAAACAGTAGTGACATCAATAAACTCAGCAGTAGCAGCTACGGTTTAGTAATAACAGTAGAAATTCCATTAGTATTCAGCTACACATTTGATAGCACATTTTAAAGCACAAATATGAACCTGATAGTGTGCTAATAGTAGCGAATAACAAAGAAAACAGTAGTGACATCAATAAACTCAGTAGTAGCAGCTACGACTCAGTAATAACAGTAGAAATTCCATCAGTATTCAGCTACACATTTGATAGCACATTTTAAAGCACAAACCGAATAAAGTGCAGCAATAGTTACTGGCAACAATAATTGAATTTGAAATCCATAATAGATAAGAACAAATATCAAAGCCATTCAGGAATGACAACTAATCATAACCAAAGAAGTGATTCCTCATGCATGTTTCTAGTAGTATTAACCATCCATGTATCATAACTGATAATTTGATAAGCTATAAGCATCATTGATATTTGATCATTTTAAGGACCATTTCAGCATAAGCATAAACCAGGTCATACAACATTTTTGTGAGCCATGTCCATATGAACAGTGAATAAAGTGGTTTTCTTGAGGGCTATAGCGGGACTTAATAACAGTGTGGGTGAAGTGAGCAACTTCATGGCACATAAAGATAGATCACACCTTGACAACAGACCTTGACCAAAATCATAGATCAAACCTTCAGAGTAGACATTGAGATCTGATGTTTATAGATCAAACCTCAAGAGCAGATCTCGACAAAAGGATAGATCAGACATTGACCAACAATAAATTTTCACATTTTAGACTTTAGGCACTTAAGGTTTGGGGAAATTTTCATTAAAAAATCAATTTTGGGGGGATCAGGGGGTCAAAATAGCGCTGGAAGTTTGGAAACTGTTTCAAATTTCAAGATCCATTTCCTTTTCGATGGGATCTGAAATTAGGAATGGAATTCTTCTATAGGAAGAACAGGGGATTTCATATCAGCCGTTGCTGAATCAAATAAAAAAATTCTTGATTTGTTCAAATTTAGTTGTGAAGCTTTGAAGATTATACTCATGCATTACACCAAACACTAAAATATATATTCAATCTTTGATGCTCATATTTGAAATCTTAAATACTACATGTTATGCTAGGCTTGGTCACAACTCATATGCAGTAAATGAATGAAAGGAAAATCAAACCATCCAAAAATGAGGTGTATCAAACCATTCCAACATAAAATCTAGTTGGTCCAAAATTTTATAGGTTTGTTTTTGAAAAATGTTATGAAATTACATTCGCCGGATGTTCATTCAAGCTTTTTCTATTAACTTCTTTCCACTGGAACATTCCAAAACTTAATAAAAGATAGAAAATGAGCTTGTTCTTTCTCAACTTCATCAAATCTTAAAAAAAATACCTCTACTTACGTAATTACTCATAAACTTACCAAACAAAATTAAAAACTCGCATATCCTTTCCTCACAAACTTGCCAGAAAAATTTAAAAATCTCATTTTTTGTGTTGGAAAATCTAGAAATTAAGTTCGTTCAAGGGCCTAAAGCGTAGCCCTGTATCAGTGATTCCAGGGTCATTGTTCGCTTAATTCAATAGGCTCCCTTAGGCTCCAACAATAAGTCATCTAAAGTTATATTTTTGCTTACCACACATTATTTGGATAAAATGTTTTGGTTTATTTACTTATATCTTTTACAAACACTCACAGTAAGATTGATTTTTTTTTTTTTAAATTGATATATAAACTATTTTTTTTAAGAAAAAATTGTAATTTTTATTAATAAATAAAAATATCATCCTATTTTTTCATAAAGATGCACTCAAAAAAACCTTGTAGAGCCATCATCCTAGAAAATATGATTAATGCTAACCATATGATTATACTACATCGCAATGAAGACCAGGGTTTCGAAAATAAGATAATATTTTTGAAATAATAGAATTTCGGTTTAACTTTTGTTACATATGATCGCACTTCAGCGAAAACTTGAAATTCTCCGTTTCGATCCGACGAATTCCAGGCTTTCATGATAAGAAGGAAGATAAAAATTTTAGAAAGGATGCCAGTATTGTGAAATTTTGTTTTGGGCAGGTTAATGGAGTTGAGTTAATTGGGTAATAAACAATTTTTTAATTATAGAGTTAATAAAAATTTGTCAGAAATTTGAAGCATGAGTTGAATATGATTCAAATAATTTTGTGGAGAATTTATAACTCAAATCTATGATTCTAACAAATACCTATCTCATTCTGAAGAAATTTTATAGAAATTCTAGGCTTTCATGATAAGAAGATAAAAATTTTAGAAAGGATGTCAGTATTGTGAAATTTTGTTTTGGGTAGGTTAATGGAGTTGAGATAATTGGGTAATAAACAATTTTTTAGTTATAGAGTTAATAAAAATTTGTTAGAAATTTGAAGCATGAGTTGAATATGATTCAAATAACTTTGTGGAGAATTTATAACTCAAATCTATGATTCTAACAAATACCTATCTCATTTTGAAGAAATTTTACAGAAAAATATGTCGTTCCTCCAAAAATATATAACAAATAATTTATAAACTAAAGCAAAGCAAATTTTATTATAATTTATGCATAGCAGAACCGTTCATATAGAATTTGTCTAATCCCCAATGAAATTCTTAAAAATTTGAAAATTTCATCATAGTTCTGGAAAGATGAGACGTGATTTTTCTATATCACCAAAATTCTAGCAAATTTTCCACAGTATTTGGCCTCTCCAAGCAAATCCATCGGTTAAAAAGGATTATTTGTTTCACAATACATTTGTTCATAGACTATAAAATCAATGGACTTGTAAGAAAATAAAAGGGTTTTACCTTTAATTCGATTTAAATAGCAGACTAGAAATGTGGGAGGCTTGGTTAAGGGTTGCCTTCCACATCTGGATGCATTCTGCCTTTGCATTTGTGTTCTTCAAACGCTTTAGGGTAACGCCCACTCTCAATGTAACGAAGGTCTTTAGGCTCAACATCACAAAACACAGGAATTATCTTCAAGTTACGATTGTGATATGATCTCAAAATCCAACGTAGCTCTTCCAAACACCAAGGGGATTCAACATAACGCTTAGTAAAAAGGGCAATATGAACTTACGCACTTTGGAGTGACATAAAAGAATGGGAAAAAGCAGTAAGGCAACTCAAAGGGTCAGGTTCAATGCACAACAGAACTAGGAGGTGAAAAGAAGGCAACTCATATATTTGGAAAAAGCAGTCAAAGTGCAGTGCATGCTTACCAGATGACACTTCAAATCAACCGTTGAGAGTGTCTCACTTGATCGAACAGTTCAAGATAAAAGTGTTGACAATTATTAATGCATAAAAAAACCTACTTAATATTTTATAAACGTATAATATTAGGTATCTCTATAATACTATCCACGATATAAATATCTAATTTTAAAATTCTTAAAACCATAATATTATATGAAAATAATTATTTAAATTTAAAACCCGAACTATCTGAAATTAAAAGTTGTAATGCGGAATTCGGAATACTAGTGCCCTTTTATTAATTAATAATATTCATTATAAAGATAAATATTCTTTTTATAAAAGAAATTATTTTACTTACACGATATTTATAATCTTGAACTTTAATACTATGGTTTACTTAATAAAACCTTAGATCATATTTGCAAGCCCTAATCCAAGATTTATCTCGTTACATCACTAAACACATAAAAATAATATATACTCCTTTATAATCTAAAATAAGTGACCTTCTATGATTTGAAATCTTCTCCCATATAATCTACGAACCAATTACAAACGATATATGCTGTTTTAAAATAAGTGCCTTTCCATGATTTGAAATCAGGAAAGGCCGTCGATAAGCGCATTTATTCTGATGGGCAAAACAACAATTATTTACTTACGAGCATCATCAACGTACACATACGTTGAAGAGATACAGTAACACGGAATATTAGAAGGAAATTAACGAAAACTAATACGATATGATAGGCCGGGATATCAGAATTCAGTATGGTTTCTCCCCGTTATAGTTCCCAGGCGGATCGTAGTTGCAGATAACGAATATCCAGCCGTTGTTGCATTGAGCTTGAGCGCAGCCGAGCCTCTTGGAATCTCTCCACACCACCTGAGTATAGTGCCCACATACTTTACCTTCAGCGCAGGTATTAGAAGTGTAATCGTAATCTTGCTTCTCATTAACCCAGGCCGTCACGGCACCTCCCACTGGATCTGTTATTCCGTAACCCTCGAAAAGATTTTCTCCATATTGACCACCAGAGTGCTGCAGAGCGCAGTCTCCTATGCGTTGGTTTGCATAATTTTGTGCGTAGGCCGCGACGGTATCGTCCCATACGAGAGCCTCGACACCCACTTGGGCTCTGGCGTCATTGTGAGGAGATAAGAATTGCTGTTGCACATCTTGCCCTTGCCCTACCAAGCAGTAGCATGCTATTTGCAGAAAAACAGCATACTTGAAAAACCACTTCATCTTGAACAAACTAAGTGACTAACTTTCAATCCCAAAAGAAAGAATGAAATCACTTGCCGCTCTCTCAACTGAATATGAGAAAACAAGCAAGCGGTTATGTATATTTATAGCAATTCTCAACCACATATCGCTTCCACAATATGGAGGAAAATGTGGGGAAGATGTATGGTATGAGTTAGTCTTCATTTATCTCAATCTAGAAGAACGCCGAGCCTTGACTGACATGAATCTCATCAGACAATTCCTCGTAAATTTTGCAAGTGATGGCGAGCGAAACATGGAGATGTTGTGACTCGCCTTCGCATTGTCGTCGGTTTTGACACGGCTGTTGGAGACCAAAACTTTCAGTGAATAGGAGCGTAGACTAACGGAGTTTTCTCTTATAACATCGACCCTTTTTGCTCAATGCCCTTTCAGACGTCGAACAGGTAAACATATCGTTATTATTACGTCTTTGCTGGCACGTTTTTGGATTTTTCTTTTAATAATTCTGTGGTAATTTTGTTTTAGAATAGTAAATTAGAATTGTGTTATTTGTGAAATTTAAGTGTCTAACTATTAAGTATATCTTAAATAATAATAAATTATAATTTTATTTACCCATATAATTAAATTAGACTTAAATTGTATTTATAGTAGGATGTCCTGAAATTCTTGTGTTTGGTTAAGAGGTTAACAATCATTAGTTAAGTTGGACATGGAGTGTATGTTTTGACACTTTGATTGAGCAAAGAGCTTGTCTTTCTCAGATTTAAATAGACATGTTAACAATTAACAACCCAAGACCTAAAGATATTTGGCAGGAATTAAAGCTTGTCCCCTTCTTTGAATAACAGTGATGAATCAACCTCTCTTTGCAATAACAGATAAAAATAGCTATTCCCACTATTAATTTGTTGGTTTGAAACTGAAATATAATAGATTTTCTTATTAATTAAAAATATCAATCAAATTATTAATGTCTTTTGAATAAAATTAATTTCAACGAATAAAATACCAACATTTTGCAAACTAGTGAAACTTATCCACCAAACATAAATTGGTGAACTATCATGTGGAAAATAAGATAGCAACAGTTAATGGACATTAATAACAGATTTATCATATTTATCACAGTTCCGTAAAAAAGAGGAACAATACCAACCAGATAAGTTCGTCAAGGAATGGTCATAAGTCAGGGGATGTATCAATGCACAAGTGAATTGTGAGGTATTGGCATCCTCTTTTGACTGTGTAGATAAAAATGACACTTGTAAGCATCAATTCAGGAATGGTCATAAGTCAGGTGATGTATCAATGCACAAATAAGTCAGGTGATGTATCAATGCACAAGTGAGTTGTGATATATTGGCATCCTCTTTTGACTGTCGATAAAAATGACACTTCTAAGCATCAATTTTTCACACCCATCTTGAATGCAGTCGTTCTTGCATCTAACAAGATTGCACTTCTTATGCACCACGTCACAACTAACATAATCTTCACATATATGATGCTACTTTTTCTTACTCATTAGTGATTACAAATTCATGAATAATAATTTTTTTCATGAACGTCCATGGAATTCTAAAATTCCATAATTTATTATATATTTTGATGAAATACTTGATTTAATAGAATTATATTTTGTTTTATTTTTATTTTTATTAAAATGTTAAAATAATTAATAATTTTTTTTTAGGAATTTAGATTCACTGAAAGTTATAAAAACCTTGTGTGGATGGACGACTTTGTGAATTATTTTTATGATTTTGCAAAAGATAGGCTTGTGCAGTTTGGAGAATAAGTTGCATATATAAACTATAATGTGCACATCCATATGGTGGCCCTAACTAATACGCTGGGGCTATTTAAAAAAGATGGGGACTCAAATTTATGTCCTCCTTCCATAGATAAGTGTAGACAATGTTCTCAATCACCTATAAGCTATACTCTATCTATTTTCTTGTTAGTTAGTTCTTCTTTTTCACATCCTTATGATTCTTTGGATTCATATTTCAATGCAGATTCTTAATACTCATCTTTAGTATGATGACCAATATTCTAATGGTTGAAATGGTTTTGTAGATTATTTCGTTGATGTGCATTGGCTGGCATTTGTTAATTTTTCCTTTCCACTTCTTTTGATTTAGAACCAATTTCTATCCTTCCTCATGGACTATGTCCTTTGGGTATTATGCTTACATGGAGGGATCATTAATACTTATTCCATTGAAGAGTGCCATTTTATTTCATAAGTGAATGTCTAGAAACTTCAAATACTTAAGAAGTACATATAGTTTCCTAGGACATATATCAAAATTATCACCATCTTCCTAAACACAATGGTGTATTCTTGCACACTTTTCCTTTGCCTCTACTTGAATCTACGCCAATGGAATTAATAGTCCTCTGGATAGTGTGTTAGCACCTAATGGTGGTTTTAAATTCCTCCCAATTAGTTACTAATGAATAAATCTCTAGCCTAAGTGTCTCCACATGACTTTCCCATTATATTAGTGCATGAACCTCTAGCTTTAGTTAGGAAGAATGAAACTTCCTAGTCTTTATGTATATGCATAGTAGAATACACTTTTAGTCGTTATAATGATTGTTTCAATAAAAACATTGATCTAACCTTGGTATTATTTTATGCTAAATTTCACTGCTATATGAACAAGGTTATGAACAAGTTATGACACTTGAACTTAGTTTCTCTTTCCCATGCTCCTTTTTCTACTTATTTTTTGTTCTTCATTATTTCCCAATTTCACATCTAATCCAAATTCTGAGTTAAAGGAACAAACATCCCCAAAATTTCTAATCTTGTTCATCATATCCTCCATGAAGAGGTCTATGTTATGATAGATATCAGAAAAATTCTCTTCAAACCTGACACATATGGAGGGTTTTTATGAATAAACTCATCTACCATGGCTAAAGTTCTAGAACTGCATCCTTAAGGCAATTACCAAATCTCACAATGTTGCATGACTACTATAAAGAGTTTATAATATCATCTTTAAATTACCATGGATATTAAACTAGAATAGTTCATCACAAAAGATTTTGTACTATGCAAAAATATTTTATTAAGTAGGTTGATTTCCTTATATCTTATATTTATTTTCCTTAGCTTACTACTCCAATGAATGAAATAACTGAAATATGAAATGAAAGTGTAAGAATGTAAGTACACCATTGACAGAAATAAACATTAGACGTATCCTATGGAAATTAAATGGCAGAAAACCCATAAGGAAGGTAAGCATTACTTTATGCTCTCTTTTCCTTAATTATCAAAATGAAAGTACAAAGGAATGGCAACTAACTATGGAGTTTTCCTTGATACCATGGCTTGAATGGTTGTAAAATATAGTTCCTCCTTTGTTATGCTCTCAAATGCAGCTTCTAGGTACTTTCTTGTACTATAGAAAAAGTATAATGCTAAAATAATTGAAACCTCCCTCTTCCTAGTAGCCCAATATTTAGGATACCTTGATAACTAACTAGAATTATGACTTTCACATCATCAACCCTCAATTAGTGATAGGGATTTGGAACTTCTGGAATATTATTGAAATTCCACACATCCCTATCCAAATACATGAATTATGGGCCTTAACATGGCATCCACTTGGTATCACGGTGTTTAAGAAGGTAATTCAAATTGTGGGAGGCATAATTTCCACAAATTAGCTCAAATTGTTGTGACTGTCACTTCATTAGAAAGTTCCTAGTGTCTAGAATAGTTTCTGGGCGATAAGATCTTTGATTTCAATTATTTAATTCTAAATGTGCCAATTGATTCATAAATGTTTCTTCGAAAGGCTTCAAATGCTAAGTCTCATAACTAAGACCTACCACTAGGATGGACATTGTAAGTCAATTCCTGCCATTTTTCTACCTAAAAAATACCAATGTAAATAAGAAACTACATAATAAACCATTATGAATCAAGCCCCAATGACTTACTTGCACCAACAATGGAGATTGTTTGAAACCTTTATCTACACACCTTTGTTTCAAATCTCCACTAAAAACAAGGTAAGGAGAGTTTTTTCTTGATTCCTTGTAATAATAGTAAAAGATATTACAATGATCATTTTTTAAATTATTCGCTCATTTTCATTTTGAATATTCATATTTTAATGAAGAATAATTTCAAACCTATGAATAAATTTTGTAGCATGGCTATACTATCATCAAGTAACACCAAATCAAAATATTAAAATCTTTGTTAATAAGTATCAAGGATAGAGAGACGTGGTTTAATAGTACTATGTATCAAGGATAGAGAGACGTTGTTTAATAGTACTATGCAATATACATGAGGTGTAAGTATTGTGTAATATTTCCGAATTTGTTTGGTAAATAATATCTCACTCCACACTTTTTGAAAGTGATGTATACAAAATTCAAGGCTATTTGTTTAAGGTATAAGTATTTTCTAATATTTTTGAATTGTTTTGTAATAATATATCGGTGTAAATATTTTCTACTATTTTTTAATTTGTTTGGTAAATAATATATCACTATGCACTTTTTGAAAGCAATGTATACAAAATATTTAAAGAAAATGGAACTTCCCTTGCGTTATAGAATTAATATTCATGGCACAAATTCTCAAGAATATTCAAGGCTATTATCTCTATATCTAACTTTTGTTTTCCATTTCAAATATTTCGAAAATATCCAAGGAACCATGCGTTCTACGAGATGTATGTATGTTCTCCAACCAAGGGTTGGAACATGACTAATTAACATTAAATTACAACAGGTTACTATATAGTCTAAATGGATTATTTATTTGATTCTTGGTTGGGGATAAAGAATGGAACATGCTTCGGTCAACATTAACATTAATTCTTTGTAGTTATTTTATATAGTTATATCCATTGTTCTACCAAGAATATACGAAGCATGTAAAATGTTTTAGCTTAATATTCTAATGGTTATGGAAGAGGATTTGATATTGCGTGTCATTTAACATCAACATGGAAATACCAACAATCCACTTTATATCATGTCTGTAGATTTTTTCCCAAACCGCTATCAAAATAATCTATTCTAAGGCGGTAACAACGTTTGGATGAAGAAATGGAATATGGAGTTACTGATATGAGACATTATTATAATTATTTTCACTCGAAAAAGAAAGTAATTACAAACATATTGTAATTAATCTCCCAAAATGAGAAGCTCTGTCTAGACATTTGGGGCCCATATGGAGAGATTGGATTGCAATGTAAGCGTACCTAGATTGGCCCAACTTGATTGATCGGATAGTGGAAATCATGAAAAAGCCTATTTCGATTTACGAACCAAAACATTTGTGTGGACCTATTATCTATTACTGTTCCATTAACGTAGAAAGCTCAATGCACTCCCTGCAAAAGTGTTTTCCTTTTAGGTATATTTTATATTAATACCAGCCGACATTTACTTCGTAACTCTAATTTATATAGGTTAGGCATTGTATTTGAATAACTCTCTTTTATATAGGTTAGGAACTATACTTGAATAACATTGTTAAATATAGTGATTTTGCAGCACCTCGACTTTGACATCCAAAATAGAAATGGATATTTGTGTATATGATGAGTAATCTAGGTTCAAGTGATGTAATATATTAACATTTTTTATTGAAATAAATACAATGAATTATATTATTAACTATAGAAGGACATGATTAACTAAGTAAAAGGTAGGATTGATTCTAGAGAAGAGGGGAAAAAGGGGTTTTAAGGGGAAAGAAGGACATGAAATAAGCAAAAGGAGAGGAGACAAAGCGGTTCTCAGGGGAAATCGAACTTACCCAAAATCACATGTCATTTTCTATAAAAACAAATTTGAATTATTAAGCACACTAATTAAATGTACGTGTGAGGGTGGTGTAGGAAGAGTCATTTCATTTAGTTATTAAAATATGGAGAAAAATATAATTATGTAAGAGGTCAATGTGATGGTTGTGTCACTGAGTCATGATAGCAGTTATTTAGTAAAATCATTAGTGAAGCAAGTATGGGGAAGAAGGAAAAGCAAATTATAGTAGAAAAGTAGTAGTTTTTAGGTAATACTTTCATAGTTGTAGAAATTGAAGAAAAATTATATTTAGTGCTACAAAACAGTAGATATATATGAAGGACATTGATCTTGCTAAAACTCAAATTTATGTGGAGAAAGATGATGTTATGCTTATGAGTGATTTCTATTGAAAAAATATTTGATCATGTGTAAATATTAGTTGAAAGAAATATGTTTGCAACTAATTTCCTAGATCCTTCAACTAAGAGTTTCTTGGTTGGTCTATAGTATAGCCCTAAAGGAGATGGAGATTTTCTAAGGTACTAAAGTGAAATGAAGTAAATCTAATTCTTTGGGTTCTGTAGACTAATGAGAGAAAGATGTAAGTGGTAAGATATGTTGTAGGAGTCATTTGAGTGTCCTTTATTCAATATTGGTCCTTTTAAATGATTTGTAGCTACTTGCAAAAGTTTTTTTTGGGACTGAGAACTATAACAGTAACTTATTATAAGAAAATTATACAATAAGGTAAAACATCTAACATCTATATTATGTTGTATAAACATTTATATAAATCACTTTATGATCAATATCTTTATTTATAGCGTGATGCCATGCCTAATGTTGTGTTTAAAAACAATACTAATGTGCATGCAAGAATCAATTGTATTCACGATTTTTTAAAATTATGTTAGTTGCAACACAAACATAGATATGAAGTGTTGTAAAAAGTTATTTTCATGGTAATATGGTATAGGTGATCATTTTACTTTGAGTTGTAGTGTTGTATAAAGTTATTTTCATGGTAATATGGTATAGGTGATCATTTTACTTTGAGTTGTAAGTTGTAATAATAATATTAATATTAAAAGTTATGATATAATAATGATAATATTAGTTCGATAAGTTAAGGAAAAAATTGATATGGAATGTGTTAATTATACCACTTAAATTTGTTGGTATGCCATCCATATTGTCAATATTCAATATACGAGTGCGTATCTCAAGTATAGAATCTTTTAAACAGCCATCATGAAATTATTAAAATTATTAAAAAGGAGAGGAGTAACACAGGAACTCACATTCACGAAGGGCAAGAGCTAACCAGCCTGCCATAGGGCATTAAATGCTCGTATAGAGGCCCCACTTACCATGCATGCCCATGCCCTTCCATCCCGCATCATGCATTTCTCCCGGAGCCCGACCCATCGCGTCAAACTTTCTCCAGTAGCGGGTCACCCACCCCCTCCGAGCTGGCACCCGCCTTGCTGGCGCATTTTCAAACCAAGAGATCGCGCCAAAAACTCATTTTCGTTGCTCTATTGCTCCATTCGCGCTCCCGTCGCAGGGCCTCTGCAACCCTCGATTAGTTCTTGCCCTGAGGAACGCATCTGTTGGATTTCGCTCGGAGACTTTTTGGGAGGTTGCGGGATCGTAACGGTGAGAAGCCTTGCCATATAAGATTCCATTGTTGAACAGCATTTTGATAAATTTATCCTGCGCTTGCTCCATCGCTTGCCCTGTTTGTTCGTCTGAACCAAAAGAATCAGTTTTCTGACTGCAAAATAGTGATTTTACTAGCGATTGTGCAGCGGCAGATTCGAGTTCGAAACTCTGGAAGAGGTATCTGTCTGTAATTTTGGGGGAGGGGCGAGGGCTAGCTGAGAAAATTACGCGTGAATGGCAGCCTCGGGAAGTCTGGAGATCGTCCCGGGATTTGATATCCATACCTTCTAACAAGGAGGATCCGAGCTCTAGAGTATCAAGGAAAATTAACAATACTGGCGCCCCGTAGTATTTGCATTCCCAAGATGCAGGGGAAGACGGGAGGGAGTGCATGAGGTGTTCATCGGTGGTTGTCCAGTGAGTCGAGGCGCCGGTGAGCATTGTCTGGTCGCTGGTTCGACGCTTCGATGAACCCCAAATTTACAAGCACTTTGTCCACAAGTGCTCCATATGAGGTGAGGGGGATCTGAAGGTAAAGGTTGGCTGCCTCAGAGAGGTTCAAGTCGTCTCTGGTCTCCCTGCGGCCACCAACACTGAGAGGCTCGACATTCTGGATGAGGAGCAGCATATTCTGAGCTTCAGCATCATTGGGGGAGATCACAGGACTGAGCAATTATCGATCCATTACCAATCTGCAAGAAACGGTCATAAATGGAAAACCTGGAACCAGTGCCGCATGGGAATACCAATGAGGGGACATGTTTATTCGTGGACACCATCGTTAAATCCAATCTGCAATCCCTGGCTCACGTCTCCAAGCACTGGAGCGCACAGCGTTGCTGATCGCAGAATCGAATCTCATGCCGCAATGATCAAGCTTCGTTTTTTCCCTCTTTTTTGTGTTTCTGCTTTTGTTGGCTATACAGTTTGAGAATTTGTACAAAGGCAGTACCGATTGAAACTTGTAGAGGCATTCGTGATATTTATTAATATCTGATTCTTTTGACAGATTTTGGTGGGTTTTTCAAGCTTCGAGATTCAGTTTTTGTAAGGGTTTGGAAAAAAATAACTTCAATACTAACACTAGAAACTCTTATGAAATATATCAATAGCCTCATAAAAATGATGTGGAAATTTCAAATGTGGAGATTTTATGAAATTCTATATGGTATTGAAGCTTATTATGTTGAAATTCCCTTCTTACGAAAGAGGAAGTTCAATATTTCAATGACAAGGAGTTGTATTTGTTGTCTTATTTGCTCTAGAGATTGGAGTTGTATTTTTAATTGGGGATACGTTTTAATTTACTCTGCTTGTTCCTTGACATGTTGATTGAGGTGTTCTTCAAGATTTGCAAGGATGATGTTTCAATCTTGGAGAGTGTAATAGGTAGAATATGCTTCCAACTTTTCTCCTTAAAAATATACACCGCAAATGCTAATTAAGGAGGTCGAGCTTTGGTTGTTTGTTAAAAAAAAGTTTAATGTCTCTACTAATCTTATTCAAATTGGTTGATTACAAGAATGAGGTGGCCAAGGAAAAGTGAACCATTCTTGATTCAATGAAAAATCTTTTTGTCCCTCACATTAGAAAGAATACGATTAAAGAGATATATGATGTTTTGATAGCTTTGTACAATAGTGTGAACATTTCTTATTAAATATGTTAATAAATAAGGTCTATGTGATTTGCATGACTAACACAAACATTGTGGCAAGTTCCATGATGAACATCACAAAGTTAGGAGCTCAATTTGTTGCCATAAGGGTGAATGAAGATGGAGAGTTGGTGTTTGTTACACCAAATGGTTTATAGCATCATGGGAACTCTTTCTCTAGGGTATCCATGCTGATGATAATTTTCCCACCTTTGTAAGGCTTTGAGATTATGTTGTGTAATAAGAAACAAAGCCAAAGACTATTTCAATGAAGTAGATCAAATTAAAATATCTTTTCTCGTTAGGAGGATGTGTAATGGAGGCAACAAAGGAATGCTCAAGAAAGGGAAACATGAATTAATTTATTTGAACTAAGATAAGAAGGATTTAACTCATGTGAAATATTTCAAGTTCCAACATAAAGGAAATCATGCCAACAAATGTATAGAAAGAAAGGGAGGCAAAGAACCAACATAAACTAATTACCACTGAGTGTAGATGTTATATATGGAAATTAGACAAGTTTGAAAAGAATCAATTATCTGTGTGTGAAATCAATTCAAATTCATATTTACAATGGATCATGGTCACAAGATTAATACATGTAGAATTAAGAGTCATGACTCTTCATGAGTGTTGCTCCTCATAAAGATCGACTTGTTACAAAAGGATATAACATCTAACTATCTTAAATTAAATGCCAACATTAGCATGTATCCTAATCTAAGTATGGTGCAAGGCATCGCTTCTTAAAATGATCCAACCTCAAAGCATTAGTAAGGATGAGTGTTGAGTCGATCCAAACTCCCAAATAGCTTCATCTTCCAATAGGTTCCTCCACTTAACTTACATTTTTATTTCTTTTTACTTTTGTTAGTAAGGTTTGACTATTATTTTTTCTAATGATTGATTTCATTTTCTTTATTTAATAATACATTCGCAAAATGTTTCACTACGTATTTCTTTTCTTATGATTCTCTACCACAATTTGTTACAACATCTCATCAAGTCAGTTCCTAATCCCTCCCAAACTCATTAAGCAAGTTGCATTATTTATTGTCACTATTAGAATCACCTTCCTTGAATATGCTCTTTTTTCCTTCTTCTTTTTAGAGCTCTATTCTCTAGACATTTCTTTAAGTAATCCATGTGAACCACTCTCATAATTTCTAGTTATAAATCTTATTTGGACTTTCTTCTTTTTATGTTTGACCAATCCCATCTTCTCAATCCTTCAATCCAAATATATTAATGATGTCATGCCCCAAAGTTTGACCATGAGTATCTATGACTTTAGAAAAATATTTGACAATGGTTGGAGACGACCCTATAGCAATTCAACGTCAAGCTTTCGTTTCTATTCATACTAACAAATACATTTTGTTCACTTCTTTCCTCCAACATAGTCAAACTATTATCTGCAACATATTGTCTTGACTTACCTAGTCCACTCCTTTTCTCTACATTTTGTAGTCTTCTGTCATTTTCCATCAACTCTAGTTGATTATTTGAGTTATCACATTCTCAAGGTTCTTTTATGATAGCATTAAACTTTGCTAAACCAAAATGCATTTCCCTACACACATCTAGTATCTTTGATGCAAATAAATAATTTTGATTGCCTTCCTCCATATAGTTTTTCATCTTAGAAATATGTCATTTTGTAACTTCCACTTCTCCATACTTGATTTCATTATTTATGACCAAACAACCTTCTAAATCATAATATATGAAGAAGACCTCACAACTATTAGAGAATTTTGAGATCTAACATGGGCCTCTTAAAAAAATTAATAAAAGAGTTGTAAATTTTCAAAAAGAAAGAAGTACTTATTATCATGCTTTCAACTTATGTCTGTGATATGTGAAAAAATCCCCCATGACCATCTAAAATAGATATATTAAAGAAAAATAATAAAATAGTAATAAATTTTTAGAAAGGAAAGAAACAAATCTACTTTTTATCACATTTTCAACCTATGTCCATCATAAGTGAAAAAAATCCTCACTATTATTGGAGAAATTTTGAGATCTAAAATAGCACTTTTAAAGAAAATAATAAAAAATATATAAATTTTAAAGAAAAAGAATAAAAACTACTTCTTATCATATTTTCAACTTATGTATAAAGTCTAAAATAATCCTCTTATGAAAATAATAAAAAAATTATAATATTAAAAAAAAATGCAAATTATTTCAAATGTAAACATTTATCAAACATGTGAAAATTAAATTTTGCATTCATTAACTATTCACTTTACATTATTTTAATAAACCAATCAAATAAATTAAAAAAAAAAATTACCAACTCCCTACCACATACAACATTCATTTTCATAATGTCATGTTCATCAACCAAACATTGTCATTCAACAAACATCATCATTCTTCCCAACAATGTCACATTTGATGGTTAATTAAACAAAAATCACCCACATGAAATAATCATCACCATTCCACCCATTCATGTAATGTTAATCAAACAAGATCACCAACATTACTTGTGAATATGTTATATTCATTTTTCAGATCGCCAACATTACTTATGAATATGTTATGTTCTTTTTCCAGTGACTACTATCATAGACAACTCAAAATATCACATTAAAATAATCATTGCAAAATGTTATTCCAATTTGTTCTTTTTAATTTTATATCTTGATATTTCTTACCCTTGTCCTCCAAAATACTTTGGAAGCACAACGACTGTGGATCCTGAATCTATTAAGTTTATTCATCCTATTTGGTGGTGAGATTGGGTATAATAGGTCCAATGTTTTGTTAGATCCAACTAACAATTGTTTCTGTTATTCTTTCACCAATAGCCTTCTTGTCTACTCCTCCGATGAAAAACAAGATGGTAGGAAACCCTTAAACTTTTTGTGTCATCTTCTTTATATTGATTGTCAATTTTGTCAGCTTGTTTTATTCAATTATTTTTATTTTGATGGTTAATTTTAAAAATATTTTAACATTGAACTAATAAGAATGAGATGAATTTTAAAACTGTTAAATTGTAATTAATGAGATCTGATTTTACCGGGATTAAACGACTTCTTACTTCAACTAAATCACAAGACTGACATAGTGCAAAACTAAGCATTGACAATCCCTGTATCATTACCCATAAAACTTGATCGGCAGAGACTAACACACTGCAAAATTCATAATTAAACATTGACAATTACTACATCACTACCCATAAAACTTTACTGCAAAATTCATAATTAAACATTGGCAATTCCTATATCACTACCCATAAAACTTAAATAACACATTGCAAAATTCATAATTAAACATTGACAATTACTACATCACTACCCATAAAACTTTGACAATTCCTATATCACTACCCATAAAACTTAAACTTTACTGACCGATAACGATTAATCTAATCCAATTTTAAATTATTCTCAAAATCAACCATCCAATTTAATTCAATATCTACTACTATTAATTTCTAAACCACCATTTGAGGATTTTTTATATATTTACATTCAACATTTTTCTTTTACACAATTCAATTCTAAAAAATTCTTCTCTCACAAAGTTCTTATTAAATTTAAAAAAAAAAAACATATATTAAATTTATTCATTTATTAACATGCTTAATTTTTGTGAAAACAAACTTCCATAATCAAAATTCCATTCATACAATGTCCTTACATAAATTAAAATAAAATTAGATTTATCTATTTACTAGGTCTTTCTAAATTTTAAAATTTAAGTTTATTTATTTACTAGTTTTTTCTATATTTTAAAATTTAAATAATCATTTAAAGACAAAATTTATTTCTCAACATCTAACCATATTCATACTTTGAATTTGAAAAAATTAACCAAAGAGATCAGTCTCAGTGAAATCAGATCCATCTGAATTCCCTTCACGCTATTAAAAATTCAGATCCAACCTCAAACCCTTTTAACACTGAAATTATTTAGCACAAGCCTACGCATCTTGAGCAAACACAATGACCCATTTGACCGCTGTAAATTTTGTAGCACAGAACTCAGATACCTGATTAAGCACAATGAACCATTTGAAATGGAAAACCAAAATAAAATTGGAGGAATTGTATAAGAGTTGATAAAGTGTGCAACCACAACAGAGCAGCCATGAGATCGATTTCCATACAATAAAATTCCAAGAAGTGTCTGTTTGGGAAAATAACACTCAAAAAAGTTTCCATCCTGCAATATTGTCTAGAAAGAAAAGATTGCAAGCCCAATCCTACATATGACATATGGACATTGTGATGCTGAAACTATGGAAATTTAATCTCGAAGCTTGAAAAACCCACCAAAATCTGTCAAAAGAATCAGATATTAATAAACATCACGAATGCCTCTGCAAGTTTCAATCGGTACTGCCTTTGTACAAATTCTCAAACTGTATAGCCAACAAAAGTAGAAACACAAACAAGAGGGAAAAAACGAAGCTTGATCATTGCGGCATGAGATTCGATCCTGCGCTCAGCAACGCTGTGCGCTCAAGTGCTTGGAGACGTGAGCCAGGGACTGCAGATTGGATTTAACGATGGTGTCCACGAATAAACATGTCTCCTCATTGGTATTCCCATGCGACACTGGTTCAAGGTTTTCCATTTATGACCATTTCTTGCATATTGGTAATGGATCAATAATTGCTCAGCCCTGTGATCTCCCCCAACGATGTTAAAGCTCAGAATATGCTGCTCCTGATCTAGAATGTCGAGCCTCTCAGTGCTCCTGGGACGATCTCCAGACTTCCCGAGGCTGCGATTCACACATAATTTTCTCAGCTAGCCCTCGCCCCTCCCCCAAAATTACAGACAGATACCTCTTCCGGAGTTTCGAACTCGAATCTGCCGCTGCACAATCGCTAGTAAAATCACTATTTTGCAGTCAAAAAACTGATTCTTTTGGTTCAGACGAACAAATAGGACAAGCGATGGAGCAAGCGCAGGATAAATTTATCAAAATGCTGTTCAACAATGGAATCTTATATGGCAAGGCTTCTCACCGTTACGATCCCACAACCTCCCGAAAAGTCTCCAAGCGAAATCCAACAGATGAGTTCCTCAGGGCAAGAGCTAATCGAGGGTTGCAGAGGACCTGCGACGGGAGCGCGAATGGAGCAATAGAGCAACGAAAATGAGTTTTTGGCGCGATCTCTTGGTTTGAAAATGCGCCAGCATGGCGGGTGCCAGCTCAGAGGGGGTGGGTCACCCGCTACTGTAGAAAGTTTGACGCGTTGGGTCGGGGCTCCCGGAGAAATGCATGATGCGGGATGGAAGGGCATGGGCATGCATGGTAAGTGGGGCCTCCATACAGGCATTTAATGCCCTATGGCAGGCTGGTTAGCTCTTGCTTTCACGAAGTCGTGTCGTGGTTTACCTTGTTCCCGCTATGTCATGGTTAAAACGAAGACCGATAAAATCAAATCATATATTTATTAAACTTTCATTAAATACCAATTATAATAATTTTCGTAACCAACCGAAAAAGATCGACATAGGAGTTTATTTTCAGTTTTAGCTTTTCTCGGTCCAGTAACAATAATAATAATGATGCATAAGAAGTTAATTGCAGGACACAAAAATGCATACATTTTCGATCTATTTCAATATTTGTATTTATATAAGATAGTTTTTCAATATTAAAATTAGTATAGATTTATTTTAATCACAGATTTATCATGAGTAGAGATGGATATTGCAGGATACAAAAATACATATATTCTTGATGTATTTTTATATTTGTATTTATATAAGATAGTTTTTCAATATTAAAAATAGTATAGATTTATTTTAATTACAGATTTCATATGAGTAGAGATGGATCAAATTTTTTCATGTGAAAATTTATTTTAGAGCGCAAAAAGAAATGTGTAATTTTTTATTGTTTAAATTGTATTGTTGAATGTTCTAGAGATTACATAATATGCGCATTGAATTATTTTATCAACACTAGATTTTTTGTTATTAATATATTTTTAAGTAAAAGTATTGGTTTTTTTGTTATTAATATATTTTTAAGTATGGTTCGATATTAATTCATATTAAAATATTTTATTCATAACCCATAGTGGATATTTTATTGTATACAACATTAAAATATTTTTTTTAATATATTTTTTTTCTATATGAAGTTGATATCACGTGTTAAAATATTTTTGAAAAAATATAAGGTTTAAATATCTTACATATTTTTTTTATTAATTACTTTACATGAAATTATATTACGTCATATGGACAACTAATTAAATATGCATAACATATTTTATTTATTTTTTATTACAACCAACATTATTTTTCTATTTAGAAAATATTTTATTTTTATTTTAAGATGGAGGAACATACTTACACATCACCTTCACAATGGGTTGTAAAATGAGCTTCTCAACTCAATTAATGTTGAATTACCTCATATAGATATTATTATGTCAAATATGTTCACTTAAAAATATATAATGACCACAGAAACTTGGAAAGTGGGTTGCCTTTACATTTTCACGTAGATGACCTCAAGGATCTCGTAGAGATCCTATAATTGGATGGTATGCCCGAGTGGCAGAGGATAACCCTGATTCCCCGATGTGGTGAGAGAGGGAAAATGGAGTGGTCAAGTTCTTCGAGCCCAATACACTTGATATGGTTGTAATGAAGTACATTAAAGGGAGCGGGTGGCGTGGCCACCCCTGTGCAGGGTCATGGATGCAAAGGGCGAGATTCTGAGAATTTCTTGTTTGGGTTGTAGAATGTCAAAGATGATGCACAAAGGTTATGTTGGTATCAACTTTTTTGTGGGTCAATTTGTTCATCATGTCATCAACGAGTTTAGCTTAGCTATTATGGCGTCTAGATGTAGCTAACTAGGGAGGAAGGGAACCAAGGAGAAGTCTTTTAAGTGTAAAATGGTTGATGGTAACATAGATATTTGTTTGATATTCAAAGAAGCTCCCTCAGATTATTGCCACTCCTATGCTATTAATAAACTACAGTGGGGACCTCTAGCTATAGAGAGGAGGAAACTCTAATACTCTTTTGGTGGTCATTCACTTTGTGGCTTCTTTCTTATCATAGTAATGATTGGACAAAAGTTGTTTGCTACCAAAAGTTGAGCTCTTTTAGATATTGCATGGAATTTTTTTGGTTTAATTATTATTAGGACACTTGTGAGTTGGGAAAGTGTTTAGTGGAAGGGATATTTCTTGTTTTTTATTCCATATGAGGGTTAGTCTGCAGTTTGGCTGTGAAAGTCTATGAGTCGATGTGGAGTCTAGTTGTGAGAGTCTGTTGGGAAATTTTATGTCCTCTTGCTCTGCTAGTTACTTGTGTTGAAATGACCTCCACCAAGCTACTTTGCAAGTGGATTAAGCCTATCAGTATGGCTAGTAATTCAGTTTTTGTGTACAGTTTAAAATGGAGTAAATTACAATGAGATTCTACAATACTTATTGCATCCAATATTTATTAACAATTGCAACTATATTGTGAATGTTCACTTTAAAGTTATTGTGGAAAAAACTTATGTGTTTCTATACTACCCATTATTCTCTAGGTGTCTTATTGATGGCACAGTTCGTCACGATAATCATCTTAGTGCCAAGTTGATTGCAAGAATGTTTTGGGAAGTTATCTCGCCTCTCCTTTAGAGCTCAAAGAAAATTGATATAATTATTGTAGTGGTGTATTATTTGGTTATCTTGTCTATTTTTCAATTTTCTATAGTAGGGGTTACATAAGGTTTCGTAGTGTGGTCTGGCAAAGATAGGACTAGTTGGTATAGAGGTGATTTCTCTAGGGTGGGAGAAATCACTAGGGCTTGTGAAACAAATGGGGTTTCCTCTTGTTTAGTAGTTCACTTTTGTTGCCAAATAATTATATAGTAACAGAGGATGAGGTGTTGCATATTTTGGCATGGAGGTTATGACCCGCAAGGTCCGAATTGTAACCAAAAGAATGTTAATGATGTCGCTAGCACTTCCCAATAGAATATTCTAGATGATATCTAGACTGAGTTGCATCATCTAGAAAACTTGGATGCTAAGGACCATTATAAATTATCCATCCTTGAGTTATTGGAGGAATTTGGTCAACTAGTTACATATCTCGGTCACACTAAAGGATGACACAAACAATACCTCTAGACTTTGCTCCTATACTAGAAAATAAAGACTTTAATGGAATGGATTGTCATGGAATGATTATTCGACCAATATTACATATTTTCCCACTTGGCAGATGTGAAACAAAAACAATGCAACATGTGTTTTGATATGGAGCAAACATATTCTCGTTTGGCAAGGATTAAGAAGCATATCCCATGCCTCGCGTCATCACCAATACCACTAGGTTCTAGTGTAGGGAACCTTGAACCTATCAAATCTTCTGACTGATCTGGATATATGTTAGTGACTAGTTGTTTTTGTTATGATAGTTTGTTTGTGTCTTTTGTAGAACTTTTGGGGATGGTTATGTTTCAATGTTGGACTTGTTACTTTGCAGACACATGGCCAAAATTATTTGGTTTCCTATTGAGCATGTTGAGGCCACCTATCATGATAATGTATGGAATAACATAAAATATAGATGTAATTTTTAATCAGGCCAACTTATAAAAATATACATATATAATGACTAAAAATAAAGTTTCTTTATTTAATGAAATATGAATTATGTTAGAGTGGTGATTAAATAAATTTATAAAAAGATAATAATACATTATTTAAAATTAATTCAATCTTTATGTTCTGAAACCAATATATTCACAAGTAAAAATAAAATCCCGCAAGTGATGTTTTAGTTTCATTTTCTTTCATAGACTTTGTAACTATTATATCACTTTGTGACATCTAGAATTAATGAGGAGGTATTAGGTCGTCTATATGATTCTTTTTTTGGCTTTTACAAAATTGACATTGGTTTTGTATATACATTTTTAGTCAACACCATTCAACCAATGTGTCTTGGCTCCAATACCCAAGGGATGAAGACACCTGATTTCCATTCCCATTAGCATTCGTCCAATCTCATCCGTCAGTTCGGCACTCAAGGCATTGTCTTTCAGTGGAAGGAAGGTCAAGTTAATGCTTTACAGGCCATAAGGATGAGTTCTTCATTCCAGCGTGCAAGACCTCCACACTTGTAGCACTTCAAATATTTAAGAATAAATTAATTTTATGAAGATGCCCGCAATGCCTTGTTTCTATTTTTTGTCTTGTCACAAAAGGATAAGTGCATTTCACAAGTCATATGAAGTTTCCAAATTTTATGGATTAATTTAATAACATGAGTCTTTGAGTTTTAGTTGTTCATAATTTTTTTTTTATAGGAGTTGACTGTCTGCACACATGAGGGGAAAAAATAATGGAGCAAATTGCAGAGAGTTGGTTGTTACAAAACAAAACCATATCATAGTTTGGTTGTTAGAGTGTGTTACAACACAAAACCAAAGAGTTGGTTGTTACAATGTGTTACAACACAAAAACAGAAAGTAGTTAAAGTGTAAAGTTTATTTTTCACCAAGTTGAAGTCTCAGTTTTAACTTTGTAATAGTTTTTTCCACAAAGTATTTTTGGTTGCACGTTCAATAAAAGAGTCATATTTTTAGTTTTACTGTGCATCCCCTGTTTTAGTTTTTTTATATGATATTGTTACTTTGTTTTACTCTATTGTTATTATGTGTTGTTACTCTGCATAAATTTTCTGGGTTTTTCTTCTCTTCCTCAAATAAACGGTGGTATCACAGCAACTTGAAGGAGTAAAAGAACAAGTTTTTAGCAGGAGTAAGAGGTTGTTTTGAAGGAAAAATTTTGGGAGCATATTTACCGGCAAGAAGTATTTTTTAACTCCTAAAGGTGATAGCAAAATCAAGAAAAACGTTTACCTACCCTCAAATACCTCAATTCAATGGAAAAAAATTATGACTATTGGCTTATCATAATGAAAGCCTTGTTTTCTTTTCAAGATATTTGGGATTTGGTGGAGAATGGGTTCCCAAAACTAGCAGATGCAACAACATACAATGCTACAATGCTTTGACACAAGTAGAAAATGATTTGTTGAGAGACAATATGAATAAGGACTCCAAATCCCTCTTGTACATTTTTCAAGTAGTTCATGAGAGCATATTTAAAATGATTGTAGTAGCAACAATGTCTAAACAAGCATGAGATATTCTCTAGACAACCTATCAAGGCATGAAAAATGTGAAGTCAAAAAAGCTACCAATGTTAATGAGAGAATTTGAGACAAGTTGCATGAAGGATTATGAGAATAGAGATTCATTTTTCACACAAGTTATTGGATTGGTTACTCAAATCAAGTTTCATGGTAAGACACTTTAGAAAATTTTAAGAAGGTTTCCATCAAGATTTGACCTTATTGTTGTGACCATAGAGGAGACAAAGTATTGCTCACAATTTTCAGTGGACGAGCTTCATGCTTCATTGGTTTCTCATGAACATAGATTGAATAGAGCAAGAAACTCCTCATTAGAGCATGCCTTCAAGACACAAATTTCCATTGGTCAAGGTAGAGGCAGAGGTATACAAAATGATAGAGGAAGAGGCATAAGTCCACACAAAGGTGGAAGAGGTAGCCCTTCAATCTCAAGTCGAAAAGGTAGAAATCAAAATTCAAATCAAATCCCAAGCAAAAATTAAGCACAAAGTCAAAGTTATGATAAATATCATGTTCACTATCATTATTGTAAGAAGTATCGACATTATGAAAATGAGTGTAGAAAGAAACAACATGATATTAGTAACAAACCAAATGCAAATTTCACAAAGGAAAATCTGAACCAAGACAACATGTTCTTAGCTTGCAATGTCATGCAAGAGAGATGAAAAGATGTATGGTTTTTAGATTCCAAGTGCAACAACCACATGGCAGGGAACATAGAAATGTTTTCTAGTCTAGATAAAAGTGTGGAATTTGAAGTGACATTAGGGACTAATAAAAAAGTGTATGTTATGGGAAAAGGAAAAGTAAACATTATAACAAACAAGGGGGAGAAGAAATACATTTCAGATGTATATTTTGTCCTTCGTTTGAAGCATAATTTGATAAGCATTTGACAACTCATGCAAAAGGGCTATAATTTTTTTTCAAAAAAGGTGAATACACAATATTGTATAAATTTCCAAGAAAGTAGTTGATTCCAACAATGCGAATGCTAAGAAATAAGATTTTTCCCCTTAAGTTAAAACTAGATTTGAAGGAAGAAGGTGGACAAACACAACTGTCAATGGATTCACAATATGAAAGGAAGATATCTATTGTTACACAAACATATTTTCAAAGAGAGTTCAAGGATAAAATCTGGTTACAACATCTAATATTTAGTCATCTTCATTTTGGAGGTTTAAATTTGATGCATAGGAAAGGCATGGTGAAGTGATTTCCACTCATAGAAAAATGAAACACCTTATGTGAAGGATGCATCATGGGAAAACTACATAGAGAATAATTTCCAGCTAGAAAGTCGATAAGAGCAAAGGAACCTTTGGAGATTATCCATTCAAATTTATGTGGACCAATGAAAACACCATCAATTGGTGGCCTATTTTATTTGTTGGAATTAATAAATTATTATACAAGAAAGGCATGGGTCTACTTCTTAAGAGAGAAGAGTGCAGTGGTTGACCACTTCCGTTAATACAAAGCACTTGTTGAGAAGCAAAGTGTACATTACATCAAAGTTTAGAGGATTGATAGAGGTGGGAAGTACATCTCAAATGACTTCCTTTGGTTCTGTAGGAAGCATGGTATTCACAAACAATTTACAACAAGCTATACACTTGAACAAAATGATGTTGTAGAAAGGAAAAATATGACCATTATGGAAATGGAAAGGAGTATGTTGAAGGAAATGAATTTTCCAAATGACTATTGGGATGAAGTTGTCGCTTGCGGAACATAAATTATAAATAGGTTTCCAACCAAAAGTGTCAAGAATATGATTCTTGAAGATGCATGGAATGGAAGAAAGCATATTGTCACTCATATGATAGTGTTTAGACGCGTGGCTTATGCACATGTCCCAAATGAATTAAGGGAGAAGTTGCACAACAAGAGGGAGAAATGCATAGTTTTTTGGATACATTGATTGTTTGTCAATTTAATTGTCTTAAATTGTGACATGGATTATTGATCGGATTTGGTAATCTTGTGAAGTGAAAGTGCACTACATATGCTAGAAGTCATTTTTATTAAATCATATTATTAATGTGCATGATTGAGTTGTTGAAATTTATTTCTAAGGATGTAATTTATTCCTATCTTACTCTTCAAAAAAAATGAATTTGACACATTAAATATTCCTACTCCTTTCTAATGAAATAAAAAATTCTCTTCACACTTGCAAAATGAAAATTAAGTAAAACTCACACTATCTTATTAAGAAAACTTAATTGATCTATTGCAACCCAAATTTAATCTCTAAAAGCAGAATTTTTCATCTAACATTCTAAAAATCCTTTGCATAGAAACCAAAATAAAATTAGCTTCTATTCAAAATGAAAACCACGCAATTACTTATTATCAATCACTCATGCTTTGAAATTAAAACCATAAATAAATCACACATACTTTGAAATGAAATACTATAAAATGAAACTATAAGGAAATCTATCAAGCTGGGAAATGAAACACTCTAAAATCATAAGGAAATCTATGAAAAGAAATTAAACTATCATTAACATTATTATAAATCAAGTTTAAAAAAATGAACAATTAATGAAATATTTCTATCGCTATCTGATTCAAATCAAGACTGCAAAAATATTCTGAAAAGTATGAATAACTGAAACAAACGATAAAGAAAATTTATGAAAAATTCAAAACCTTCACTGTTTACAGGGGCCCTCCACAAACAGACGGTCATAGAAATTCAATCGAATAGTCAGCTACGCATCAAAACTTCAAAGGACTTTCTTCATTACTAGAGTAAAAACAGAGTTTTAAAACATTACTGTCACATACATAAAAATTAACTTTCTGTTAATGATTGCTACATAGTATTTATAAAATCTCGTGTCAATAAGTGTTCAAGGCTTTTGTGCCTACCTTAGCTAACAAAGTTCTAAATCAAGCTTCTAAGAAATATCACAGTATCGTTGCTCACGATTTTCTATTTGGAAAAGAAAATCGTGAAGCATAGGAATTTCTGATTCTCGCTCACCTGTTGAGCAATAGGTTGAATTTTCACTTTTGACCATGCAATCGAACAATCCTTTGATGATCTGATTCAGATGAATAGGAGGAAATTTTTAAAAGGATCAATCTCCACATGTCCATATTTTTATTCTCTTAGCTGACACCTCTGATCCTGGTAAACCATGGAATCAGCTACATAAACTTAAATTAGCTGTAGAATCGTGTGAATTTGGTAGCTAATACAAATATTAACTCAATAATAAGGAGCATCATTAAATATGAAAGATAAGATAATTAAATACCTTACCATGTCAAAAACCTTGTAGTTTGATGCCTATTGAGTTGATGATGATGGTTAAGGAAAGGAAAAATAGGTAAGGGAGAGTGTCGAAATGAAGTAAGCATGAGGCTCAACATTCTCCCACACAGAGGCCATTGCATGTCCTCATGCAAAAAATGAAAATTGGAAGTATTTCTCTATCACTGTTCTCTCTTAGAAACTTGGGCCAGACTATCCTAGTTTGTCCTTTTTGTCTTCTTTCTAGCAACTATTATTCTCGGATTCTTCATCAAAATCCTGCATTTTACACTCATGACCTTATTTTTTGGAGATTCATTCTTTTTCTTTAATTTCTTGTTGTTTTCATACCATAAGCCCATATGTAGAAAAATGTAATCATTCTAAGTCATTTGTATCTCATTCTTCATCTTTAATGTCTCATGTTCTTTCTTCAAAAGTTTATTCTGTGTCTCCGACTCAAAGACTTCTCGTTTCATAGTTTTCACGAGTAGAGGTTCTTGTGGACTGTTTGACTTGATTTCTTTTTCAGGGACTGTAGAACAAGATGCTTTTTCTGCTTCTCTCCTCTCCAGAGACTCAATGTAGCCATATATTTATTGTTGTACTAGATCTATTTCTTGTGTTCTTCATCCTGGGATATGAACAAGTGAGATGATGGTAGGTGATGTAACTTCCATTTTCTCTTCTTCCTCCAAATTAACAACATCTATATATTGTTGAGATGGTTTTTGATTAAGCTTGGTGCTTATTCTTACATTTGATGGAAGAGGGTTTTTAGTTTTAACTCTTTTCTTGTATGTTTTAGCTTCCTCGATTTTCTTGGATGTGCTTTCTTTCTTTTTATTGGCTTTATTTCTTCTAACAGATTTCATTTTAAGGCTTCCTAAAATTTCTACAATAGGAGTCTGATCTTCTGACTGTTCTTATAGTTGTCGTTGAGGTAATTTTTTGATAGGATTCTCATATATTCTCTCCCTTCCTCTTATTTCTTTGTTGTTGTTAGGTGACTCTTCATCCTCCTCCTTAAAATGAATTTCAAACTAGGAAGCTATCCCAATTATCTCCTAATCTTTCAAGATGAAATTCAATGAGTATTTTTATATGTCTGTGGTGATACATGGTGTTTTCAATGAATTGGATCCTTTTCTGGACATTCACATACATTTTCCTTAAGTTATTTAATAGAAAATAAGGACGATTGATTTCAATCTCTTTGAGAAAATGTGTCATCAAATGAATTTGGTAAAAGAACATAAATCCAAATCTTCCTTCACACGTGAAAAATTTCTTAATTATTAGCAACAAATTTCTCCATTTACCTTTAAGTGTTGTAATTGGAATTACTCTCTTAAAACTAGTGATATCCATACCTGGGTATTTTAAGAAGGTCTTCCATTCTTCTCCTTCAATGCCCCTGTTCTTAAACCATTTCTCTCTAACTCTTGACAGTCTGGTAGCTTCAACAATAAGAGATTTTGTCACTACAAACTTTATGTCTCCAATTTCAACCTCTACACCATCAAAAGCTCTGGAAAATGATTTGGTTACTTCCTTGTTAAAACCATCAAACTTTTCCATGAACTCTAGCCACTGTGCTTTCTGCAACATTTCCTTCACCTGCGGATATCCTTCCATAAATTTTCTTCCATTTGGTTCTGTTCTTATTAGGAGGCCCCTGGTTGAGAAGTGTTACCTCAGAATTTACTTCTTGACAAGGTATGAGTCAGGGTTTTAGGATAATGGCTATAGTGAGAGTATAAACAATAGCAAGGGGAAAAACAAGTGAAGTGGCCTTTAGGGTATGAATGGATGTGAGTTAGGCAATTTCAACAATGAATTCGGAATTTGAGACGAGTGTTGTGTAATGATGAGGGATGAATGGGTGATTTACAACTTTTTATTTGATATGACAAGATATTTTCATCTCACTTTCGACAATGATAGTTTTTGAACCAACAGTATATTGTCCATATAATTCATACACTAATGTTTTGACCCTTATTATTAAATTAAATATTTTCATACCTTTTGAATTGATGATGCTAACATTTGATTTCTCTTTTTTTTTGTATTGCCTTTAGGCGCTTTTGAGGATGGATTTGATCATTTCTTCAATTGCTCCAATTAGTAGTCGCTGTCCAACATCAACTGTAGAATTTTGTCAAAGTTGTAGATTCTTAGCAATTTTGTAGCTATTTTATTCTAGAAAGAAAAAGAGGTATAAAAAGAAAATGGGAATGGGAAAGAAAATTTAGGATGCCAAAATTATTTGGTTTTGACCCTAAATTTTCGATATAAGCATACCAACAATGTTGTTTTTCATATTCATATATATATATATATATATATATATATATATTAGATAAGAAAAAGGCTTATGAGTCAAGTTGGAGGAGAAAGAAAATCCTTCTTAACTAACTGGAAATCGGTGTTGTCTTGCAAATATTTGATAAACTCATCCTTTGTCAATGACTTATGATAGATTTTTAATCGATGGCCATTGACAAGAAAGTTGGTCCTTTCTTCATCAATAGTTCTAATCCTAACTGCACCATTATCAAACACTGTTTCAATCTCATAGGGCCCAAGCCAACGAGTTTGAAATTTCCTTTGGAAATATTTGAACTTTGAATAAAAAAGTAATGCTCAATATCCTGGCCGAAACTTTCTTTCTTTGATATATTTGTCATGCAATATGGATCTCTGTTGTTGAACTAGATTGGTTCTTTGGATTGCATCTTGTGTTATCTCATCAAGTTCATTTAGATGCTCCATTTTTTGTTTTTGTGCCTCTGAAAGATCAAGACCCAATTTCACAGTTGTCTTGAAAGTTTTTACTTGAAACTCAATACGAAAAAGGACTTTCTTCCCAAAAACAAGTTCATAGGGAGTATGCCTTGTAGTGTCTGTCCATGTGGTACGGTATGCCCATAAAGCCTTTAGAAGCTTTTTTTCCAGTCTCTTCTGTGCAGATGCATAGTTTTGGTGAGAATTGCTTGAATTAATTTATTGGTGGACTCCACTTGTCCATTTTATTGTGGATGCTATGGAGTGGACTTCAGATGTTTTATATTGTAGTCCTCCATTATCCTATGTACCAACTTGGATGTGAATTGAGTACCTTGACATGTTAAAATTTCCCTTGGGACACCAAAAGAAGTAAAGATATCCTCAAAAAGAAATGAAACTACAACATTTTCGGTAGAAAAAGGAAGTGCTTTAGCTTCTACCCATTTTGTAACATAATCAATGCAAAGAAGAATGTACCTTTTCTGTCTCGATGGTGGATTGATTGCACCAACAAAACCTACAACCCAATTTTGAAAATGTTCAATAAATACCTGAGGCTGTAGAGACATTTCATCAGAGGGAATAGGTTTCCCCATCCTTTGACAACTATCACATCTCTTGACATACTCCTTGACATCCTTCAAAATGGAAGGCCAAAAGTATCCTAAGAGAAGGACTTTGTAGGAAGTTCTTTTTTGAACAAAGTGTCCTCCACATGGCTTATCATGACAAGCTTTCAATATCTCTAGTACTTCATCTTCTCTAACACACCTTTGAATGATCAAATATGGCCCTGTTTTATACAATTCTTCATTTATCCATGAATAAGATGCACTATTTTGAAATACCTTCCTTTTTTCTCGAGGAGATAAATATGATGGTAACTTCCCTGTAGCCAAATAATTAGCAATATCTGCAAACCAAGGTGACTTAGTAGCTACTGCAAAAAGATATTCATCAGGTAAATTATCTTCTACAGCTACATCATTATTATCATTTTGAATTGTAGACAAAAAGTTAGCAACTATATTTTTTTCCTAGGTCGATCGAAAATAGTGATGTTAAACTCTTGCAACAACAACAACCATCTTGTAATTCTTCCATTAGTGACAGGTTTATTCATTAAGTACCTAATTGCAAAATGATGTGTATGTACAAAAGTTTTGTAGTTAGTAATGTAATGTCTGAATTTATTGATGGAATTGATAACAACTAAAAAATCCTTTTCTGTTATAGTATAATTTATCTCTGCAAGAGTCAAATTTTTACTGGTGTAATAAATAGTATAAGGAGTTAAATCCTTTTTTCCTAGTACAGCTCCTAAAGTTGTGTCTAAAGCATCAGTTGAAATGTGAAAATGTAGTTTATAGTTTGGTCCCCTAAGAATGGGTGCTTCAGAGATTATTTTCTCTTTTAATATTTCAAAGGCCTTTTGGCAATCAGAATTCCAATTGAATTCATAGTCTTTTGTGAGCAGTTTGAAAAGTAGAGATGCAATTTTTGTAAAGTTTTCTATGAATCTTCTATAGTAACCAGTGAAACCAAGAAGACTTCTAACATCTCATCGACAGGTTGGAATTTATAATTTAGAAATAACTTCTACTTTAGATGTGTCCACTTTAATTCCATTTTCTTAAATATGGTATCCTCAAATAATTCCCTTAGTAAACATCATAAAAAAAAAATCACGGCTTAATGATAGATTTTCCTCTTTACATCTAATGAGAACTTTTTCAAAAATTTTAAGAGCCTCTTCAAAATAATTTCCATAAACTATAAAATCGTCCATATAAACTTCCACACATAATGAATTAGATCAGAAAAAATGCCTAATACTACTCTTTGGAATGTTGCAGGTGAATTACATAATCCAAAAGGAAGTACTTAGTAGGGATAAGTTTCCTATGGGCAGGTAAAGATAATTTTATCTTGGTCTTCTAGGGCTACTTGGATTTTATTATGCCCACTAAAACCATCTAAGAATGAAAATTATTTCTTTCCTGCCAATGTATATAAAACCTGATCTATGAAAGGAAGTGGAAAGTGATGTTTTAAAGTGCCTTTATTCAATTCCCTATAGTCAATACATACTCTCTATTTTCCATTATTTTTAGGAACAATTACTAAGGGTGAAACCCACTGACTATCTGATACTGGATAGATAAAATTAACATTCAACAATTTTTTAGTTCCTCCTTAACAATTTCCCTTAGATTTGGATTCATTATTCTTTGAGGTTGTCAAATTGGTTTGACGTTTTCTTCAATGTAGATATGATGTATACAAGTATTAGGATCAATTCCCTGCATGTCAGTATATTCCCATGCATAGGTAGAGGAATGTTCTTGTAACATATTTATTAATTATTCATTTTGAAATTCTTCCAAATTATTATTGATATTCAAAGTTTTTCCTTGAAATATTTCAGTCGTAGAATTGCCAAATTTTTCCATAGAATGAAAGGATAGTTGACGAGATGATAAATATTAAATATTGCACTATTCTTGTAAACTCTGACTATATTCGCAATATGATGAAGATTCATTATTTTCTATTAAATTCGATATTGGTCTTATATTAATATCATTATCTATCCATTCTTCATTTTCAACTTCTATTGTTGTCTTTGCAGGTGGATACAGTGTGAATTTCTTTGTTGAGCTCCCATCAGAAATAAACGTATCACCAGATCTACAACTTATAAAAGCATCGGTTGTAGCTAGCCTTGGTCTTCCTAGAATCAATGGATGTCCTCTTAAGTTATTCTTGGGTGTTAAAATCATAAAATCGACAAGGCATTTCCAAGAATCTAAGGATACATACATACATACATACATACATACATACATACATACATACATACATATATATATATATATATTAATAAACCATTAGGTTTGATTACATATCTATCTGCCAATTGTAATAGTGTAGGTGTATATTGAAGATTAGAAAGTTTTAATTGATTCATATTTTGTTTACTCGTGATGATTATAGCTGCTCCTAGATCAATCAATGTATTTGGGATCTCTACACCATTGATGTGTGTTTTCAAGATATTTCTGAATTGTTTTCTTACCCATCATGATATCTGCAATTTTTCCAACTAATGGGATTCTTTTGACTTCTTTTCTTTTTCTTCCTAGTCTTTTTATGCTCAATTCCCTAATTGTCTTTGAAAAAATTGGAATTTCCTTAATGGCTTGTAGCAAAAGACTTTTTATGCAAACATTCTTCAGTTCATCTAACATGTCATAATCAGGCAATAAAATCTGTTTTTATACCCCTTCATCAATCTTTAATCTCTTAGGAAACGGTGGTTTTGAAACAGATATTGATGGTTGTTCCATAATAGGATTTGAGTTATTTGAATGTGTTGGAGCAACCTATTTTTGAGTTTTTTCTTTTTCATTAAGAGACTTCTCTTCTTCAAACATCTTTTCTTTTTCACTTTCCTGAATAACAACTGATGGAGACTTTTTCTCTAATATTCTACTCGATTTAAGTTGAACATTATTTAGATCTAGTGCAGTTATCATGTAAGTTTGGAAACTTTTTCCTTCCATATTGTAAACAGGTTGTGAATTTTTATTATTATTCGGATTTGGAAGTGGTTGGGTAGGCAATTGGTTTGGTCTTTGAGGAAATGGTAATGAAAGTTGTGGATTCAAATTGTGGGGTTGAGTTTGTTTAACAAGCTGAGGATAATATTGTGGAGGAAAAGTAGGATATGCTTGTTGAAATTGTGGAAACTGAGCGAATTATCCATAAGGATTTTTCCATCCTTGTGACCAAGGTTGTGGCCAAGACTACCAAGGCATTGGGGAAATCTAATTACTTTGTGATTATTGTGCAAATGGTTGTGTTTTAAAACCTTATGCTGTGTTTGGCTGTGGATTTTTCCAGGGTCTTTTATAAATAAAACAAAGAGGGTCCACCTGACTTGGTACTCCTTATTCTTCATAGATAACTTTAAGACCTGGTATTGAGGAAAATTATTTTGTATCATGATTTTCCGCACATATAACACAATTTTCTGCACTCTTTAAAGCAAGAGGGCATCGTCTCAAGGCATATTTATTTCTGCACTTAGGGCAAAAAATGACAATACAACATTTTCAACTTTTTTCTTGTTTTGTATTTTAAAGGTGTCAATTTGTTCACTGAGACTCCCAAAAATATTTGTTTTAAAATTATCAAGCAAATTACCTAATTCTGCTCTACTTAATGTCCTAGCTGCAGATTTATTAATCCTTGTTAAAAGATGATCTCTTGGATTTTTCTCGGTTCCTACTTAGCCTCTTGAAATGTGTATGCATAACTCACAAATTTCTCCAAGTGACAACTAAGAAATGTCTCCCTTACCAATTAGACTCAGAAGATCAATCCACTCCTCTCTAATGGATTTCAATAAGAGAGATTTCAAAGTTTCCTCATCTAGATTATTCATTTTTTCCCTTTTAACATTATAAGCAAATCTTTCAATGAAGTCTTCAAGATTTTCATCTTCTTTCTGTACCATTTTAAAGACTGCATCCTTAATATTATGGGGTATACAGTAGTCCTTATATTTCTCTAAGAATGTAGTTTTCATTTGTTCCCATGTTCTTATGGAGTTTATTCCAAAACTCATAAGCCATTTTAATGTTGCACCTTAAAGGGTTGTAGGGAATACTTTCAACTTTTGAGCATCATTCATATAATTATATGATCTACACAATACTTCAAATTCAAAGAGAAATGTTTTAGGATCTTCACTCCTTACTCCATGAAATTTTGGAAGGATAGAGGGTGAGATATTTTTCATTGTCATAGTTGTATCTTCATCGAGGATAGGAAATACAAAGGGTTCTAGATTTATATCTTCTCCTCTCCCTCTTACTCTTCCTCCACCTCTTCCACCTCCCCCGTTTCCTCCTTTACCTGCTCCAATCCTAGGCTCTTCACCATTCCAATTATGTACCTCTGCTTCCACTTTTCCAACCATTGTAGATTCTTCATAACTAATATAGGTGTTATGAAACCAACTCACAAAAAGATAGAAAAGATAGATCAATGACTTAGAATTCAACCTCTTCGATGGGGAAACCTCCTTTACATTACACGAATGAACAATTCTTTTGATGATACAAATGAAAAAACCTCCTTTCTATATATAGGAGTCTAAGGGGTCACAATATAACCAAGTCGACTTAACAATAATAATATAAAGGCACAAAAATAAAAATAGTGGGATTCTATGGGGCACAATAATAACAACAAGGGATACAATGACAATAGTAATGGGGAAATCACTAGTATTATAGGGACCTAACATGCCCTTCTCCTTCAAAAAAGTGTTGTCCTCAATGCTTGAGTAGTTCTGGATGCTTCTGTATAAAATTCTCATCCTCCCATGTGGAATCTTCAACAAGTAAGTTCTTCCACTTGATGAGATACTCTGAAATTGATCGATTCGTAGTTGTCGAGTTCTTGTTTCTTTGACTGCTTCAGGTTCCAATATGATTTTTCCTTCCTCATCAAGTTTTGGAAATATTGTTTGAACTAGAATCTTGTCACCTATAACCTTCTTTAAGCATGAAAATTGGAAAACTAGGTGCACTCGGGAAGCTGTAGGAAGCTCCAATTTGTATGCCATAGTACCTATCTTTTTCAACACCTTGTACGGACCATAATACTTTGGTCATAATTTATTATCCTTCTTAGCTTTCTTGAGGGACATTTGTTTATATGGTTTTAGTCATAGGAATACCCAATTACCAACATCAAAACTTCTTTTGTTGTGATGTTGATCTACCTGTTGTTTCATTCTATTATGCACTAGGGTGAGGTTATCCTTTAAGAGTTGGAGAACTTGTTGTTGATGCTCAATGTGATATTCCACTGCTTGAACCTTAGAATTTTCTCTTAAATATGATGTGATGGATGATGGATGATATCCATAAAGTGCCATAAATGGGGTCATTTTTGTTGCAGTATGGAAGGGAGTGTTATACCACCATTCAGCCAGAGGGAACCATTTGACCCATTGTGTCTATTTATCAGAACAAAGCAACGAAGATATCCTTCCAAACATTTGTTTACTATCTCTGTTTTCCCATCAGATTGAGGACGATAAGATGAGCCATGAGCTAACTGAGTACCAAGACAAGAAAATAATTCAGTCCAAAAATTTCCAGTGAAAATGGGATCTCTGTCGCTTACAATAATCTTTGGGTTTCCATGTAGCTTTTGAATTGTTTCCATAAATGCAGTATAAACTGTACTCGCTTTAAATGGATGAGATAATGCACAAAATTGTGCATACTTGGTAAGTCTATCAACTACCACCATGATAACACTCTTTCCTTCGGACTTGGGTAAACCTGTGATAAAATACATTGAAACCTCCTCCCAATGTTAGCTTGGAATCGATAAAGGTTGTAATAGTCCTCGAGTCTTAATTGTTTCAACTTTATTTTGTTGGCAAACCAAACATTCTGCCACAAACTTTTGAATATCCGATTTAAGGCCATCCCAAAAAAAATCGTTCTTAACCCTGTGGTAGGTTTTTAGAAATCCTGAGTGCCCTCCTGAGGGAGAGGTGTGCAATTCCCTAAGAATCTTTTGTTTGAGTTGGGAACTCTTACATAGGTATAATCGATCCTTGTACCATAATGAATAATTTTTCCAGCTAAATGTATCAGATGTACTGGGATCTTGTTATATCTTTTGAATGAGTGCCCACACTTCCTCATCATTCTTCCATTCATCACTTGCTTCGTTTATCTAATCTAGTTAGATAATAGAAATGGTGCAAAGAAATTCTTCCACATCCTCATCCTTTCTTGAGAGTGCATCTGCCACAACATTTTGCTTCCCTTTTTTGTATATGATTTCAAAGTCATATCCCAACATCTTTGTGACCCATTTTTGCTACTCTTCTAAAGATAATATTTGTTCTAAAAAGTATTTAAGACTATCATGATATGTTTCTACCTTGAAGTGTCTTCCCATTAGGTAGGGTCACCATTTCTTAAGTGCATGTAATATTGCCCACATTTCCTTCTCATAAATAGCTTTGTGTAAATAATTTCCTTTGATTGGACGACTTTCGAAAGCAATGGGTCTTTCTTCTTGCATTAAAACAACACCAATTCCATTTCCTAAGGCATCACATTCCACAATAAAGCTTTTTGTGAAGTTCGGTGTAGCTAAGACTGGTGCTTGGCATATTGCCTCTTTAAGATGTTCAAAGGCCTTTGTTGCTTCTAGAGTCCATGAGAATTCATCTTTCTTCGCTAATGTTGTTAGAGGTGTTGTTATTGTCCCATAATTCTTAACAAACTTGCCATAATAACATGTCAACCCGAGAAATCCTCATAGATGCTTTATGGATGTGGGGATTTTCCATTGCTTAATGATTTTAACTTTGCTAGGGTCTACCTTAACACCTTCATGAGATACAATATGACCCAAATATTCCACCTCTTGTACTCCAAAGAAACATTTGGATATTTTTGCATATAGTTGTTTCTCCTCCAATAGTTTGAGCATCATGTCAACATGTTGGACGGGATCCTTCCAAGACTTGTTGTACATTAGTATATCATCAAAAGACACTAACAAAAATTTTCTAAGGAAGGGTTTGAAAATGGAATTCATCAAACCTTGAAATGTAGAAGGTGCATTAGTAAGGCCAAAAGACATGACAAAAAATTCATAATGACCCTCATGAGTTCGAAATGCTGTTTTTGGAATGTCTTCAGTCTTCATTCTCATTTGATGATATCCTGAATGAAGATCCAACTTGGTGAAGTAAATTGATCCATGCAATTCATCCAATAATTCATCAATGGGAGGAATGGGAAATTTATCTTTAATAGTGAGCTTGTTGATCTCCCTATAATTTGGACACATGAGCCATGATCCATCCTTCTTCTGAACCAAAACTATTAGAGCAAAGAAAGAACTTTGACTAGGTTGAATTATACCAACCTCTAGCATTTCTGCAACCATATGTTCAATTTCACTCTTTTGGACATAGGGATATCTATAAGGCCTGATGTTTGGAGGAACACTTCCTGGAATCAAATTGATAGCATGATCATGATCACGAATAGCTGGGAGGCCTTTGGGAGTCTCAAATACCTTGGAATGATTGTACAAGACATTTTGGAGATATGGAGAAATGGATGATTCCGATGTGGGAACCTCTAGTGAACATAATTGCGCAATTATGCCTCTTTGTTCTTTCTTTAGAAGCTTTGTCATTTCGTTAGAGCTGATTATCTTTCCCAGTTTCCCTACGATACCCCTTAATTCAACTTCATTTCCTTCTGAAGGGAATTTCATGAAAAGTTATTGAAAATTAAAAACTATTGTACCCAAGGATTGTAGCCATTGGACTCCTAGTACAACATCAACACCACCCATTGGAATGGAAAGAATTTGGCTATTCAATACATATTCTCCCATGGATAGCTTGAGATTATGATGCTTTCCTAGGCAATTTATGGTTCCTCCACTTGCAACCATCACTTGAAAATCTGATGATGTATATAGGAAGAAATTCAATTCCTTGGCTATCTTACAATGAATAAAATTATGGGTACTTCCCGAATCAATCCACACTATTACCTTTTTCTTCTTGATATACCCTTCTATATTGATAGTTTGAGGAGTGGTAATTCCAGCCAATGCATTACAAGATATGGTCATATTCATTTCCTCTTTTTCTAGGGTTTGTTCCTAGTGTATATCCTCTTCTTTTGACGTTTCTTGTTCATTTTCTTCCTCCTCTTCACAATCTATGTAAAGTAATTTCTTCTCGGCACACTTATGACCTTTAGTGTATTTGCTATCACAACTGTAACAAAGCCCTTTTTCTCTTTTTTCTTCCAATTGTTGTGGTGTCAACCTTGTAGGTTGTGGATGGCTAGGTGCAGCAAGACACCCATCTTTATGATTGTGATTGGTAGGCTTCCTTGTTGCCATAATTTTGCTTTCCATTTTCTTGCCAACCTGAATGCCTTCTCTAATGAGTCTGGTCCCCAAAGGTGAACCTCATGTTGGATGTTATCATTTAAAGTCCCTATGAACACATCAATCCTATCCTCCTCTGCAATATCTTTTACCCTTATATTCAATTTTTGGAAGTCCTGGATGTGCTCCATCATTGAACCCTTTGGTTTGAGATTTATCAATTGGCTAAAAAAAGTGTTGCTTTTTGTATCCTCATAATGTGCTATCATTTCATCCATAAAAATAGCCCAAGTGACAATTTGTTTATGAGAGCAAATCCATCAATACGATACAAACTGATTTGGTTGCAAATATAAAGTTGCAATGTGTACCTTTTGTGTGTTTTGCACATTATAGAGATAAAAAAATTGCTCCATCTGTAGTATCCATGTTCTGAGATCCTTGCCATTAGGCTTCCTCATATCAATCTTTGGAACATGGTGGTTCTTCAATCCAATGTTAGTCTATGAAATCATGATTAAAATTTATTTTGTTCTCATCATGAGTTTCCTTTACTACCATTTCGCCATTAGTAAGCATTTCTTGTAGAAATTTTGTCAAATATGTCTTCAAATCTGTCTTCAAACCGTCCATCTTAGCTTCCATGCCGTCCATCTTAACTTCCACACCGTCCATCTTAGCTTCCACGTCATTCATATTAGCTTCTATGCCATTCTTTAAACAATCCATCTTAGCTTCCATGCCTTTCTTTAAACCATCCATATTAGCTTCCATGCCATACATCTTAGTTTCTACGTCTTTCTTTAAAACATCCATCTTAGATTTTGTTACTTTTTGTGCGAGTGACATTTGTTGCACTTGGTCTCATAATTTTGATAATATCATGTTGCATTTCTTCCTCTTCTTCATGAGTCATGCTAGAGGTTTCAGGTTTCTTACTGGGTGTTTCCATTTTCTTTCTTCAGAGCATCAATTATGGATAATAATTCTTCACTATGCCCTTTGAATTCCTTGAAACTAATTTTTCTAACCAAGCTTATGTAAAAATTAAAAAAAAAAACTACACACCTTTTTTTTCACTTTGTAGGGGCTTGATATTGAATCTGATGTATTTCTGTAATTTTGGATCTCCAAGGTCTGAAATTTCTTCCTGCGGTAACCCTATGAGTAATATTTCTAACTCTGCAAGTATGATCAAGATTGGATTCTCCAATGAAGAGTTATGCCAAATCTCCCACGATGACCTAAGTATAGACTTGTTTAGTAGAGCGAACTTGTACGACGTGCCGCGGGTCACTGTTTCAATCTTGGGTTCTGAAAATGGTACCCAAAAAACTATAGTCTGTCATCTTTTTGTAACTTCTTACAAAAATTCAATATGATTCTTGGAGAGAAAGTTATGACGATTTTCCCAAGGTGACCTGTTTGGAATGTAATTAGAGGGTCTGCAAAAACCCTAACTTCTTCAGATTATATCTCCGAAAAAATAATGAGACAAGATCTAGAATTCAGAGCTAAGGTTCAGACCAATTTCTTCTCGAATGGATTTTTGTTTTAGATTCTAAAACTTCTTAGAGAAAGCATTATAGCGAACATTCCATAATGATCTGTTTTAGATGAAATTTTGGAGCTTGCAAAAACCCTAACTTCCTCATATCATATTTACGAAAATATAGCGAGACAAGATATGAAATTCGGACCCGAGGTTCAGCAAGATCTTTTCTCAAATGGGTTTTTTTCGCGTCTAAAATGTCATAAAAAAAAATTATAGCAAAAATTCCAGGACGACCTGTTTGGAGCAGCGAAACCCTAGAATCCAAAGCTCTGATACCAAATGTTATGAAACCAGCTCAATTTAAGATGGAAAAGATAGATCAACGCCTTAGAATTTAGCCTGTTCGAGGGGGAAACCTCCTTTACATTACACAAATGAACAATTCTTTTGATGATACAAATGACAAAACATCCTTTCTATATATAGGAGTCTAAGGGGTCATAATATAACCAAGCCAAACTAACAATAATAATATAAAGGCACAAAAATAGCAATAGTGGGATTCTATGGGGCACAATAATAACAATAAGGGATACAATGACAATAGTAATGGGGGAATCACTAGTATTATAGGGACCTAACAATAGGGTTCTGGTTCCAAGATTGGGTTTTCAACTTCATCCAGTTCATCTGTTTCTTCTATCAATAGTTTGTAAAATAGGTTTCTTCTTCCACTTCCTCAGCAAGAACTTCCAAATCTTGAGGTAGAACTTGTTCTCTAGTTGAAGATAGGAAAATTACTCATGTTTTTGGGGATATGGAATATCCTTCTTCTATTATGGCTTCTATCGATGAAGTTGGTGAATATTTAGGTTGAATTTTGGATCTTAATACCTCAGAGAGTTTGTGTTTTCCTACTATGGATGGAATTCAAGTTTGTGTGGGTGGTGTGGCACTACGAGTTCGTGGTGGGGTGAGTGATGTTTTTGGAATTAAACTATTACTTCTACCTACAAATCTACCCCTAGAGTATCTTTCCCTATGCATATAATGTTTTTTTTGTTTGTTTGTTGTTTTTTTAAATTTATCAAAGTGAAAAAGACTAAGACTTCTATTTACACTTCCCTGGCAACGACGCATTTTTTTTGTTAATATTATTGTCTTAAATTTTTAAATGAATTATCGACCGGAGTTGGTAAGCTTGTGAAATGCAAGTGCACTATATATGCTAGAAGTCGTTTTTATTCAATCATATTATTAATCTGCATGATTGAATTATTGAAATTTATTTCTAAGGGTGTAATTTATTCCTTTCTTACTCTTCAAATAAAATGGATTCTAGACATTAAATATACCTACTCCTTTTTAATGAAATAAAAAATTCTCTTCACACTTGCAAAATGAAACCTAAAGAAAACTCACACTATCTTATTAAGAAAACGTAAATGATCTATTGCAACACAGATTTAATCTCTAAAAGCATAATTGTTCATCTAACATTCTAACAATCCTTTGCATAGAAACCAAAATGAAATTAACTTCTATTCAAAATGAAAACCGCACATTTACTTATTATCAATCACTCATGCTTTGAAATGAAAACCATAAACAAATCACACATACTTTGAAATGAAATACTGTAAAATGAAATAAGGAAATCTATCAAGCTGTGAAATGAAACACTCTGAAATCATAAGGAAATCGATGAAAAATAATTACACTATCATTAGCATCATTATAAATCAACTTAAAAAAGGAACGATTAATGAAATATTTCTATCGTTATCCGATTGAAAACAAAATTACAAAACGATTCTAAAACGTGTGAATAAATGCAACAAACGATAAAGAAAATTTATGAAAAGTGCAAAACCTTCACTATTTGCAGGGGGCCTCCACAAAAAGGTGGTCATAGAACTTCAACCGAACAGTCAACTACACATCAAAACCTCAAATAAGTTTCTTCATTAATAGAGAAAAAATAAAGTTTTAAAACATTACTGTCACGTACATAAAAACTAACCTCTTCATGTTTGTTGCATGGTATTTATAACAGCCTGTGTCAATAATTGTTTGAGGCTTTTATGCCTACCTTATCTAACAATGTTCTAAATCAAGATTCTAACAAATATCATGATATCGTTGCTCATGGTTTTCTATTTAGCAAATAAAATCATGAAGCGTAGGAATTTCGAATTCTCGCTCACCAGTTCAACAACAAGTTGACTTTTCCCTTTTGACCACACAATCAAACAATCCTTTGATGATCTGATTCAGATGAATATGAGAAAATTGTTAAAGGGATCAATCTCCACCTATCCATATGTTTCTTCTCTTAGTTGGCACCTCGATCATGGTAAACCATGGAATCGACTATAGAAACATTAATTAGTTGCAGAATCATGTGAATTCGGTAGCTAATACAAATATTTAATTAATAATAAGGAATATTATAAAATATGAGAAATAATACAATTAAATACCTTACCATGTCAAATACCTTATATTTTGATGCCTCTTGAGTTGATGATGATGGTCAAGGAAAGGAGAAATAGGTAAGGGAGAGTGTCAAAATGAAGTAATCATGAGGCTAAACAGTGATGAATCCAAGGCTTACAAGCTTTACAATCCATTAACCAAGAAGGTCATAATCAACACATATGTGTAGTTCATAGAAGAAGAGACATGGGATGGAAGTTTGTAGGAGATAATCAATGTAACGACAAGCATTCTACAAGAAAAAAAAGATGAATTGACGAAAACAAGTAATTCCTCATTGGTGAATCCTCCCACACATATTCAACCTCAACAAAGAAATCATCAAGTGACATTACTAGCAAGCAATAGGGCAGTGTCACATATTCGAGCAATTAGTACTCCAAATGCACCGTAGAGACCCGCATACTCATCTTCTCCAAGTGAAGCATCAAGTGAAATGTTAAGTGGACCATATTATACAAGCATGAGAAGGAAAAATTTTATAATTTTAAGTGAAAATTATGAGAATAATGAAGCTGATAGCAGCGAATGTCTGAATTATTTATTTGCACTATTTTGTCATGTAGATGATCCAATTCATTTTGAACATTTTGTTACAGAAGAAAAATGGGTTGTAACAATAATAAAGAAATGGAATCAATAGAAAGGAATGACAAGCAATAGAAAGGAATGACACATGGGGGTTAGTGGACCTTATAGAAGGAAAAGAAGTCATAGGTGTCAAGTGGGTCTATAAGACCAAAAATAATTTTGCAGGAAAAATAGAAAGGCATAAAGCAAGGTTGGTTGTCGAAGGATACAAGGAGAAACGTGGAAGAGATTATGCAAAGAAATTTTCACTAGTCGTAAGAATAGAGACAATGCACACAATGTTGTCAAAAATTGCAGAACATAGATGGAAGGTGTACCAAATGGATGTGAAGTCAACATTCTTGAATGGAGTGCTGGAAGAGGAAGTATATGTGGAGCAACCACAATGTTATGAGGTTAAAGGCCAAGAAGACAAAGTGTATAGGTTGAAGAAAGCTCTTTTTGGGTTGAAGCAAGCATCATGTGCATGATACAATATGATAGATGCATACCTGTTAGATAATGGATTTGAAAAATGTGATGGTGAATTTACTCTTTACATCCGAGACGGTGATGGTAAGCTACTTATTTTTGTTTTATATGTAGATGATTTTATCTTCACACTGAGTGATGATCTCCTCATTGTTGATTTCAAAGAAGTCATCAAAAGTGAATTTGAAAGGAGATATTTGGGGTTGTTAACATAATTTTTGGGCATAGAAGGGAAACAAACAAAAAATGGGATCTTTCTTTCTCAAGAAAAGTATGCCTCATACATTTTAAAGAGGTTTAATATGTAGGAAAAGAAGCTTGCATCAACTCTAACTGTCATGGGATTGAAATTAAGCAAGGAAGAGTGCAACAACAAGGAACATTGTAACAACAATGTCAATATGACATTATACAAAAGTACGGTTGGAACCTTGATGTATTTAACAAAAATTAGGCATAATATGATGTCTATAGTGAGATTGGTGTCAAGATTCATGGAGACACATTGGCAAGCAACCAAAAGAATACTAAGGTATGTGTTGAACCTCAGAATTACCCTCTCCTTGACAGTTTTTCTCACTTTTTTCCCTCAATTTCTCATAAGATTACAGACAACAATCAATGATAAATGCTAATTTTTTTCTTAAGGAAAGAATTGAAATGATTACCATATTATATTTTCATGTTCTTTCTATTTGAGTAGTTTTTTGCAATTTAGCTACAGAACACAACCTATTCTGCAACTAACTGTGGATTCCATAGCTACTCTCATGGTTTGGCAGGTTCCAAGTGTCAAATGAAGAATTGGGCCACATTGGAATTTCTAGAATCGTCTCCACAAGATTCTATCCTATTCACTCAGTCCAGATCAACAAAAAAGCGAGCCTAAGATCATGGTGAAAGATGAAGTCAAAATACGTTATCCGGAAGCAGTAGGACTCTTGATTTTCTCTTTTGTAGGAAATCATGAGTCCAACAATCCTATTGCAAATCTAATTTGAATTACACACCTGTAGCAAGTTTATCTCACAAACAATTATCTTATTTTCCTTTAAATATCAGTTACATAGAACCGAGAAATAGTTCCAAAATTAAGTGTTAAATTTAGGTTTTTTGCTAATACTCTATATACAGACTTCATTTTATCATAATATAAAGTTCGTGTGGCGAATGATTGGTTAAGAGCATCTTTAACTAGCTAGCAGTCCAGCCAAATCAGTTGCATAGGGCCCCTGCATTGGAGGAGGCTTTTTTTATTGTTGTTTTTAGTTCAATTTGCATTACTCTATTTTCAACAAATCTGTTTTATAATTAGGATAATATTTCATTCTAGTTTTTTTATCAATAGCATAGTGATAATTCACAATTGTGCAACCTTGTCCTTTTAAGATATTTCATGTAGAGAAATAACTATGTTTCCAAATTTAATTAAGATTGAAGTGATAAGAATACATAGTTGCTTAGTTTTCTTACTATTTTGTCATTCATTTTCTTAGAACAAAATTGTCAATTAACTATGTTAATGGATGTTTTCAAAAGCCATTTCAAGATGATGATGATCCTAAACTAAATGGTTAAATGATTAATTCATACAGTGATTGAAATTACTTAGTACATTATTATTAGCTTCCAAGGAACTTAGGAACTAAGGCATAATTGACTTCTTACATAGCACTTCAAGAGGGTAATGCTTCACATTTGAATGTTGGAGAAAGTCAAAATTGCATTAGTTGTTTACAGTTATTTTTACATGCTTTCATCTTTTTTCTTTTAGATTCTCACTTAGTTGCATACTTTGCTTATTTTTCTAGGACATTAGAAGTTAAAGTACAGACAGTTGCTTATACTCCATCTCAAGAAGATCATACTTCATAATTGAATGCTAAAGTAACCAGAAGTACTTTAATTGATTTCATTTTTTGTATTTACTTCAAACAAACACTGCAATTTCATTTTTGGTTTTAAGAATTAGATCCATGGATTAGTGATGCAGGGGCATCTGACCTCCCTTAATCAAGAGAGGAATCCAAAGCGGAGCAAGGAGGAGGACGTGGACCATCGGAGTAAAACAGGGACAATTTTGTTTAAACAGAGCTAGATTGATGGAGCTAATAAAGCCTCAAGAAGACTTTAGTTAATGTAATCTGCCATATGTATTCTATAGCGAGATTTAGGGCTTTAGTTGAGAGATTTGAGGAAAGGATGTGATCAGATCCTTCACAGTGATCCGATCCAATGCTCCCTTATATATATATAGATGAACCTGCGTGTTTGACGAGGGGGGAGGATGATCAAGTCATAGATAGACATTTTGTGGAACAGGGTGATTAAAAATGTAGTTCAGAGGAGAATTCGTTCTAAGGCTGAAATGACTTAGCTTGTACTCTAATATTGTATAATCTATACATGTGTGTTTGTAAATTTCTGCGTATTTGTGTAATTATACTTTTCGAGTGATTCTGTAAACATATGCATTCAGGACTTAAATACTATTTGTAGATTTTTGATCGACCATCGATCACTGAAAGGATCGATGGTGATCCAAAGATATTATAATGAATGTTATGTCATAACAAAGCATGGCAGAGAAACCTGAGCGTAGTGTAAGTCCATTAATGGAACGAGAAGTGAAGAGTGATGCACAGGAACCATTAGATCTAGAAGATCAATGGCCCAGATCAGTCTTTGAGGAGCAAAGATCTCATATCGCATCATCGGAACCCTTTGGGTTTATCGGATCCCAACCATAGAGACAAAGCGATGGTGATATGTGATTTAATTGCAACCATCAGATCAGAAGCATATCGACGGTCCCGATGTGATCGCTAATTGCATATCGGAGAAGGCAAGAGCTGGCAGACGGTGGTTTGATGATGTTGTGATAGTGTTGGGCCAATACGCCAATAGCGATAAAGCGCTGATCAGCGATCAGAGATCAAGATGATTGGAGGTTGGAGGAGTAGCGGACTGAACTTGCGATGGATCGAGAGTGGACCCAATGATAATTATAGGTGTTGGTGTATTCTTTTTGAATTCCGGCCCATGGGATCGAAGTCGGGTTTCTCGTGTAATCCTGTGTATTCTGATATTTTGTTGTCTCGGGGATTTTATGGCAAGAGCACAGTTAATGAATGCTCTCGATAGTGTAGTGGGCTCCGATATTTGTATGGTCCATAGTTTTAAAGCGAAAGGCCTCAATAATGCTTCTGCTAGGTCTGTGGGCCATAACCCACAGGTCTCAGGATCGAAACTTATAAAGAAAGGGGAAATGGAGAACCTCCAAAATCTCCTTTCATCAAGTGGTATTAGAGCAAGGAAAGTTTTCCTACGAGAAGGGAGAAGGAGGTACAGTTGTTTAAAGTATGGAGAGTTTATGGTCTTACTGTCATGCAGAGAACGACAACAAAAGGTGAGAAGACTTGCAACAAGCCTAGAGCATGGAGTGCTCAAATGGTTCCACAGAAGAGAGAACCAGAAGGATGCCAAAAGACTAAGCTCAGTGGAGAAAGCTTGGTGAGGTATCGTGTAGCAGAGAAAGACTATTACTGCAGAGGTTTGGTTGCAGCTCACAAAAGATCATAAAGGCAATTCCATAGGGATGTGGGTAGAATTGCTAAGGATAAGGAGAAGCTTATGACCAGGAGGTCATAAATTTTAGTGACTCGGGAGTCTGATGCAGGGGCATCTGACCCCTTAATCAAAAGAGGAATCCAAAGTGGAGCAAGGAGGAGGACGTGGACCATCGGAGCAAAACAGGGACAATTCTATTTAAACAGAGATAGATTGATCGAACTAATAAAGTCTTGAGAAGACTTTAGTTAATGTAATCTGCCATATGTATTCTATGGCGAGCTTTAGGGCTTTAGTTAAGAGATTTGAGGAAAGGATGTGATCGGATCCTTCACAGTGATCCGATCTAATGTTCCCTTATCTATATATATATATATATATATATATATATATATATATATATATATATATATATAGATGAACCTGCGTGCTCGACAAGGGGGGAGGATGATCAAGTGATAGATAGACATTTTATGGAACAGGGTGATTAAAAATGTAGTCGAGAGGAGAACTCGTTCTAAGGCTGAAATGCCTTAGTCTGTAGTCTAATATTGTATAATCTATACATGTGTGTTTGTGTATTTCCACGTATCTATGTAATTATACTTTTTGAGTGATTCTGTAAATATATGCATTGAGGACTTAAATCCCATTTGTAGATTTTTAATCAACCATCGATCACTGAAAGGATCGATGGCAATCCAAAGATATTATAATGAATGTTGTTTCATAACAAAGCATGGCAGAGCAACCTGAGCGTAGCAAATTTCCATCAATGGAACGAGAAGTGAAGAGTGATGCACAGGAACCATTAGATCTGGAAGATCAACGACCCAGATCAGTCGTTGAGGAGCAAAGGTCTCATATCGCATTAGTAGAACCGTTTGGGTGTTATCGGACCCCGACCATTAAGACAGAGCGATGAAGATATGCGATTTAATTGCAACCATCAGATCGGAAGTAGATCGACGGTCCCAATGTGATTGATTATCACATATCGGAGAAGGCAAGAGCTGGCGGACGATGGTTCAGTGATGTTGTGATAGCAATAGGCTGATACACCGATAACGATAATGTGTTGATCAACGATCAGAGATCGGGCCGATCGGAGGTCAGAGGAGTGGCGCAACGAACTTGCGATGGACCGAGAGAAGACCCAATGATAATTATAGGTGCTAGTGTATTCTTTTTGAAGTTCAGCCCATGGGTTCGAAGTCGGGTTTCCCATGTAATCATATGTACTTCGATATTTTGTTGTCCCAGGGTTTTTATGGCAAAAGGGCAGTTAATGAATGCTCCCGATAGTGTAGTGGGCTCCGATAGTTGTATGGTCTGTGGTTTTAAGGCGAAAGGCCTCAATAACGCTTCCAATAGGTCTGTGGGACATAACCCACAGGTCTCAGGATCAAAACTTATAAAGAAAGGGGAAATGGAGAACCTCCAAAATTACCTTTCATTGATTAGGACTAATGATAGGATAAGATAGATGCTTTGTTTCCCAAATTAGGTTCTAACTAGCCAATAGTTTTTGGTTTAGATAATTATATTAACTTAGGAACATTTCTTTAGATTCACTTAAATCATCTCATAGTTTTAGGTTGAACATTCTTAGACATCAAAGAACAAAACCCCCCCAAAACAACATAAAATACAAAACAACGAAGTAAGAAAAGGTTAACTAAGCACATATAGTGCACCACACTTCATCAGTTTACAAACCTCAATTGATAATTTACGCAAGCAATTTAGGACACTAAACTGACTATACATTTTGGCGTCGTTTCCTGGGAAGTGTAATTAGGTAACCTCATCTCTTACATCTAAAAAAAATGATATGCGTATAGAAAGGGACTCTAGGGGTAGATTCATAGATAGAGGCAGGAATTTAATTCCTACCACACCACTTACTCCACCAAGACTAAGAAGAGATACACCTCCATCTAAAACTCATATTCCACATTTTACTAGTCGTAGACTTCCTGAAGTTTTAAGGTCAGAAATCCAATTAAGAGGATATCCTACTTCATCCACTTAGGTAGTCCTAGACGAAGAAAATCTTGGATCTCCAACAGAAAGAGTAACCTTTTTCACCTCTATAGGGAACATATTTTAGCTGAAGAATTAGAAATTCCTAGTGGAGAGGAAGAAAGAGAACCCTTCTTCAATACACCATTGATAGAGGAACCGAAGGAAGAGCAATTAACCTTGCAGGTTGAAGCTTAAATTAGCTATGAAGAATCTATAATGATAGGAAGAGAAGAAGAAGAAGAAGAAGAAGTTCTAAATGGAGAAAATGTAATATTTGGAGGAGGAAGAGGTAGAGGAAATAGGGAAGTTGATAATTCTTTTGGATTCCCTATAGTTGATGGAGATACAAATGCCACAATGAAAAATATCTCACCTTTTGTCCTCCCAAATTTCCATGGATTAAAAAGTGAAGATCCTGAAACCTTTTTATTTGAATTTGAAGTCTCGTGTGGAACTTATGATTATTTACAAGACTTTCAAAAACTTAAGTTGTTTCCTTCAACATTGAAAGGATTTTCTTTTAAATGGTTCATGGGGTTGCTCACTCAATCTATTAGGACATGGAAAGACATGAACAAAGAATTTTTGGAAATGTATTTGGATTATTGCAGGCCTATCAATCACAAGGATGAAGTGTTTAAAATGATGCAAAAAGAGGATGAAATTTGGAGGATTTAATTGAAAGATTCAACTATAACATAAAAAGAGCAAAAATGGAGAACTTAGATCAGGATACTTTAAAAGCTATTTTATTAAAAGCCATTAGAGATGAGTGGATAGACATCCTTAATATGATGGGGAGGGGAGATATCTCTCAACTTTCATTAAATGACATTAGAGAATTATGTGTTCATCTCTCAAGAGGAAAAGCCAAAACTGGGAAAGGTCCAAGAGATCCTTCTCTTACTAGAGTGAATAAATCTGCAACTAGATCACTGAGTAGTGCAGAAATTGGAAACATGCTTGATGAATTTAAAACAGATATTCTAGGGAGCCTTAGTGAATAAATAGACACCCTTAAAATACAAAACAAGCATAAAGCTGATACTGATGCTTTAGCTATTTTTTGTCCCAAATGCAGAAAGAAGCATGCTTTAAGAGAATTCCCTTTGGATGCAAAAATCATAGAGACTTGTGTGATTTGTTCAGAAAACCATGAAACCAAGAGTTGTCCTTCAATTCCTAGTCTTAAGGTTGTTTTTCAAGAAGAAACAACTTCAAATCCAATAGAATCTCTTTTCTTTGTCTCTAGAAGACCTTGGCAAGGGCCACAAACCCAGGGTTTTAACAACCAAATGTATAATCAACCCCCACCAAATTGGAATTCTTGGCAGCAACCTTGGCCTCAACCGCAATCTCAATCTCAATTTCAACCTTGGGCTCAAGGAATGCAAAACCCCTATGGAAGATTCTCTCAATACTATCAATATCCTCCATCATATCCAAACTATCCTCCCCAACAAATTCCTCAACAAAATCAACAGCCCCAACTTCAAAACCAAAATTCTCAACTTTCACTACCATTCCCACAGAGACCAAATCAACTACCTACCCAACCATTACCAAACCCCAACAATAAAAATCCTCAGAATACCTATATGGTGGAAGGACAACAATTTCAAACCTATATGACCACTTTTCTCGATCTCAATGATGTCCAACTAAGATCTAGGCAGATATTAGAAAAGAAGAAGCCTTTTGTAGTTATTCAAGAACAAGACAATTCTAAGGAAGATTCTCTACAACCAAATAAAGGTTTTGGAGAAGGAACATCTCTTCAAAACCAAAACACTGAAAATGAAAATAAAAAATAACCAATAAACTCAACTCCTATGATAGAGAAACCATCCGTATCTACTTCTACACCTCCTTTTCCTGAAAGATTACAAGTTGATAGAAGGGTAGAAAAGCATATTATGTTGTCTAATTATGATTTTCTAGATGAATTGAAAAATGTTTGTATCAAAATCCCTTTTTCACAAGCCATTAATGAAATTCCAATTTTAGCTAAAACAATAAAGGAGTTGAGCATGAAGAAACCAGGGAGAAAGATAAAAGAAGTAAAAAGAATCCAACTTGTAGGAAAAATAGTAGACATAATGATGGCGAAAATTGCCATACAAAAATATTTAGGTCCAGGATGTCTAGTTGTAAAAACACATATCAATGGAGTTGAAATTTTGAATACATTGATTGATTTAGGAGCAACAATAAACATAATGAGCAAACCAACCATGGAACAACTCAAGCTTCCTAATCTTCTTTATATACCTACATTACTGCAATTGGAAGATAGATCTGTAATCAAACCAGATGGTGAATTAGAAGATATTTGAATGTCCTTAGACTCTTGGGAGTACCCTGTTGACTTTATGATCTTAACCCGTAAGAAAAATCTAGGAGGACATCCACTTATATTAGGAAGAACTTGGTTGGCTACAACTGATGCTTTCATTAGTTGTACATCTAGTGATATGTATATCTTTGATGCTAACTCAACTAAGAAATTCACTCTATATCCCCCAGCAAGAACAATCACAGAGATAGATGACAAAGAATGGATTGATGATGAAAATGATATTCAACCTCTCTCTACCATTTCAACCATTACTGAAGATAGTCAAATCTTAAATACAATGGAAAATTTTGAATCATTTCTAGAATATGAACATGATCAATTTCAAGAAAAATCTAATATTGAATATTTGTCATCTAGGCAGATGTATCTTTATTCTGTGGAAGAATTTGGTAGCTCTAGAGTTGAAATCTTCGACGAAAAACATTGAACATAAACAATAAATTGGAAAAAGTACAACAGGAAAAGCTAATCAAAACACTACAACAACATTCTTCTGCATATGAATGGGAATACATTGACATGAAAGGAATTAGTTGTAAGACTTGTATACATCACATCTAGATTGAGGAAAATTGTAAACCTATCAGACAACCTCAATGGAGGATGAACCCCAATCTTAGGGAAATAATGGAGTGTTGAGGGACAAAGTCCCCTAGGCTTTTGGGTCAAAACCCTAGCAAAGAGGGGTTATCTACAGTAAAAAACAAGCATTCCACACAGCCATGATACTTAAATAAGCAAACTATACAAAGAGAGGTGCACCTGGGGGTCCTTCGTTCGGGTAGATCCAGCCAGGGTCCAAACCCTCTTAGAATTTCTTTCGATCCTTAGGCCTGCAAAACAACCAATTCAAAGAGGTATAGCAATATATGAACCAAGTATCATATAGAAATCAACTTCATAACATATTGAAAGGTAGTTAGTTATACAATTGAAACAATTATTCATACGTAAACCATAACATTAACATCATATGCATGAAGGAGATTGTTTTCGGGAACAAGACAAATGTTTCTTTATTGCAGATAACTAAAACAAAGCAAGGAATGATATCACCTGAATCTTCCTCTCGATGGCTCCAAGTGGAACCATTCTCCAGATTTGTCCAATCCCAAGTCTTCAAAAGCCTCCTTCCATGACTCGTACAAAGATATCTCAACTAGTGAAATAACATCAAAGCTCAAGGAAACAAGGGTTTCCTGTAATGGGGGAAGTGTTGGAAGCACAAGGATCTTCAGACCTGATCAGGGATAATCTCAGCAGAGTAATTTTCTCTCTATTCTCTCTTCCCTTAGGCCTTCCCATTGAAGCCTTTTATACTTCTCGCAAAGTAGTTTTTTAGTTGGGAATTCATTGGGAACAGTTGGGCCATGGGCACTAATAGGTAATCAATAGGTAAAACCTGTGATCTCTGCTTGAAATTAAGGAGATTTAATTTTTTTAAGTGTTTTAAGACATATACGCGGGTTGGGTATACCTGGACCCGCGTACACACACATTTAGCTCAGGGCAATGTCACGTATAGGGAGTAAAACACTGTTTTTAAAGTATTTGGACCAGGTCTGGAAGGAGGGGTTGCCCTAGGCCATAAATGGAGCATCACAAATATCAAGGGCGAGATCTGGAGTTATAACAAGGAGGAGTTGAAAAAATTGTTGAATGTAAACTTCATTTACCCAATTTCAGATAGCCAGTGGGTTTCCCCTATAGTGATTGTGCCTAAAAATAATGGCAAATGGAGGGTATGCATTGATTATCGAGAATTAAATAAAGATACCCTAAAAGATCATTTTCATCTAACCTTTATAGATCAAGTTTTAGATACATTAGCAGGTAAGAATTATTTCTCATTCCTGGATGGGTTTAGTGGTTACAATCAAATTCAGGTAGCACCTGAAGATCAAGATAAAACCATGTTCACCTATCCATAGGGAACTTATGCCTACCGAGTACTTCATTTTGGATTGTGAAATGCACCTGCAACATTCCAAAAGATAGTACTGGGAATTATTTCTCATCAAATACATGATTGTGTAGAGGTGTATATGGATGACATCATAGTTTATGGGAATACATTTGAAAAAGCTTTAGAAAAATTGGAAAAGGTTCTTAAAATATGTAATGAAGTAAACCTTTCATTAAGCCATGAAAAATGTTTTATAATGTTTACAGAAGGGATTGTTTTAGGGCATTACATTTCAGGAGATAGAATTAAAGTTGATAAATCTAAATTTGAAGTCATCTCTAAACTAGCAAATCCAAATTGTTAAAAGGATGTTAGAAGTTTTCTAGGATTCAAAGGCTACTATAGAAGATTTATAGAAAATTTCACTAAACTAGCATCCCCACTCTTGAAATTACTCACCAAAGATTCTGAATTCAATTGGAATCCTGATTGCTAGTTGGCATTTGAGACTTTAAAAGCAAAAATTTCTGAAGCACCCATCCTAAGAGGTCCAAATTGGAAACTACCCTTTCACATTTCAACAAATGCTTCAGATACAGCTCTGGGAGTTGTATTAGGACAAAAATATGTGATCCCCTACACCATCTATTACACAAGCAAGAATTTGACTCCCACTGAGTTAAATTACACTGTAACTGAAAAAGAATTCTTAGTTGTTGTTCATGCTATCAACAAATTTAGACATTACATAACAAGCTATGAAACCTTTGTTCATACAGACCACTATGCAATTAGGTACTTAATGAATAAATCTATTACTAATGGCAGAGTTACAAGATGGCTATTACTCTTGCAAGAATTCAACATCACTGTTCTAGATAAACTTGGAAAACAAAACACAGTTGTTGATTTCTTGTATAGAATTCAAAATATCAAAGATGACACTCCAGTTGAAGATAAATTTCTTGATGAATATCTTTTTGCAATAACTACTCAAACCCCGGTTTCCAGATATTGCCAATCACATAGTCACAAGAAAATTACCTTCACATTTTTTTCCTAGGGCTAAAAGAAAAATCATTCAAATAAGTGCAAGATACCCATGGATTACTAATGAATTGTATAAAACAGGTCCCAATCTCATGATCAGAAGATGTGTTCGAGAAGATGAAATGCCACTACAAACTCAAGTACTCATTGAACCTTTTGAAAAATGGACCTTGGATATTGTTGGACTAATTAATCATCCATCTAAACAAAAGAAGTATATTTTGGTATGCACTAATTACGTCACTAAATGGGTAGAGGCTAAAGAATTACCTTTTGCTAATGAAAAATCTGAAGTTAATTTTCCTTTTGAGGATATCTTCACTCGTTTTGGTGCTCTAAGAGAAATTGTGACAGATCAGGACTCTCAATTTACATCTAAAATGGTGAAATGGCTTGTGGAAGATTACAAGATCAAACACAGAAAGTCTTCTCCTTATCACCCACAATAAAATGGTCAAGTTGAATCTACCAATAAGGTCATTGAAGGAACTCTCACTAAGACTGTACATCTACACAGAAGAGATTGGGCAGAAAGGTTTCCTGAAGCCTTATGGGCCTACAAAACTACATGGAAGAACACAACAGGAAATACTCCCTATGAACTTGTTTATGGGAAGCAAGTCCTATTCCCTATAGAGTTTCAAATCAGAACCTTCAAGATGGCAGTCCAATTGGGACTTGATTTATTAGAAGCACAGAAACATAGATTAGAGAAACTCAATGAGCTTGATGAAATCAAACAAGATGCAGTTCAAACAACCATTATACTCCAGTAACAAAGGGTTAAATGGCATGATAAGTATATCAAGGAAAAGAAGTTTCAAGCAGGGGATTGGGCACTTTTGTTCGATTCAAAATTCAAAGATTTTCAAGGAAAGTTTCAAACTCATTGGCTTGGGCCATATGAGATTGAAAAGGTCTTTGATAATGGATTAGTGAAGATAAGGACAATAGATTAAAGAAAGGTACCTCTTCTTGTGAATTGTCATCAGTTGAAGATATATCATAAGCCAATTTCAAGAGATGATTTTATCAAGATTTTCTAGCATAACACTAAAATGAAGTTGGTGAAGAAGAATTCTTCTTCTTCACTAACTTAGTTTTTATTATATATATGAAAACCAATCATTGATTGGCATACTTATACAGAAAATACAGGGTGAAAATCAGAGATTTCTGACATCCTGTATTTTCCATTTCTTTTCTGTCATAAGTAGTGACATAAAGCTACATTCATTTGTAGTTCATAATATGTAAATCCATTTCACTTTACAGTATCATTCCATTTCGCGCCATTTTCATTTCATTTTATAGTTTCATTCCATCTCACTCCATTTTCATTTCATTTTTCAGTTTCATTCCATTTCACCATCATATTCCATTTCCATTCCATTTCACATTCATGTTCCATAGCCATACTTAATTTTTGTACAAATCACATTCTGCAGTTGATTCCATTCTGCAGCTAATTCAATTCTACAGCCATATCTCATTCAGCAGCTCTGACACAATTGTACAACTTACAAACAAATGATGATTGCAAGGAGTTGAAGAATTATGTTTTGAAGACCAACACGCTAAAAGGGTACCTAAGGATCAACACCAAAGAAAACAACAAACGAAAAGGTTAAGTTCTAAAAGGTAAAGTGCAAAAATTTATTTTAATAGCAAGGTTAAAACATAAAGCATGTATAATATGGATATTCATATGTTTCCTTGACAAATCATCATTTGATTTGATTGCAATCTCCATCATACTACATATCAGCCACATCCTCAATATTTTGTTGCATAACGGTCCATAATTGACTCCCTCGTTGATCATTAATGGTCATGACTATGACGTGACATACTTGTCTACGTTTCTCCAAAACCCCTACCATCTATTTATTCATACCAACCTGCAATTCCTTTCACCATATTCACAGGCAATTCATAAAACAAGGAAGGGTAATTCTGAAGGTTGAGAACTTTGCACAGTAGAAGGCATGGGGCTAATTGTCATATCAGAATCGATAGGAGAAAATTACATGGAAGGATACCCATAGCTTAAAGAAATGTTGCAAAAAGCTGGTTGGATTAAATTCATCGAAAAATTTAATGATTTTCATAAAGATATTACAAAATCCTTTGCTCGATCTTTTGATGGCACAGAGGTAGAAATTGGAGATATCAAATTTGTAGTGACTGAGTCATTCATGGCCGAGGCTACAGAACTTCCCAGGCATGGTGAAATATGGTTCAAGAACAAGGAGTTCCACAATGAATCATGGAAAGTAATACTCAAAAACCCAGGTATGGATGTCTCCGTTTTTAGAAAAGGTTTCCCCAGCTGAGCTCTTAAAACTAAATGGAGGAACATGCTCTTGATTTTACAGAAATTTATCACTTGTGAAGGGAGGTTTGGTTGGATGTATGTCTACCATATTCGTTTATTGATGAATTTCTTAGAAAATAGGGAAATTAATCTTCCTTTCTTGCTTCTAAATAGTTTAAAAATGGTGGCCTTGAATGTGAAAAAGAAAATACAATTCATAGATACAACCATGTATCATCATGGGTTGATAAAGATATTGGTTGAGTTTCATTTAAAGAGCATAGGAGATACCTGGGAGAATTTCCTTATTAGAAACCATTTTCAAGAAGCACCAGAGTCACCTAAAGAAGATAATGTCAGAAGAAGTAGAAGAAAGAAGACAGATATAACTATTGAAAACAGACCTGAGTCTTCATTACAGAAGAATGATGAAAAGCTAATCTCTGAAGAATTGACAGAGATCAGAAAGAAAATCAAGACAAGAGGGAAGATAAGAAAGGAGAAAAAGGTTACAAATGAGGAAAATGTAAGTCCTCCACAACCTAGAAGGAGCTCTAGACTCCGAGGTTTGATAAAGAAAACATCATCAAAAGGGCCAGAGCTTATAAATTTAGACGAGGAAACCCTAGTACCATCTCCTGTTAACATCTCTTCTGCACACAGTCCTCAAAATTCTCTTGTTTATCAGTTTGAAGGTAGCCCCAGCAGAAGATCTCCAGGCATAGACCCAGTGCAACAACAAATATATGATTATATAGAATCACTGGAGAAGAGAAGTGCCTCAATGAACCCAAAACCTTCTGTCAATCCACAAGAACCTCTAATTGATGCTCTCAAACATGATATTTATGAATTAGAAATATTGAACAGACATATCAAATAGGAAAATGAGACCTTTAAGGAACAAAATAAATTGGACAAGGAAACTCATGATTATAGCATTCTGCATCTAGGACTATGGTATAAGAAAAACAGGAAATTGAAAAGAAAGAATAAAGTTTTGAAAAAAGCAGTCATTAACATCAAGTACAAGCTTCTTATGAGAAGGCCCAGAATGGCAGTCACTTCAAAGAAAAATAAAAGGAGGAAATTTGATGTACTAGCATAGGTGTATGAGCAAATGCAATAGGGAAGAAGAACTCACATTTTTGGCATATTGTATGAGGACATGCAATGATTTTGTAGTGGGGGTATTTTGAATCTCAGAATTACCCTCTCCTTGACAGTTTTTCTCACATTTTGCCCTCACTTTCTCATAAGATCACAGACCTCAATCAATGATAAATGCTAAGTTTTGTCTTAAGGAAAGAATTAAAATGATTGCCATATTATATTTTCATGTTTTTGCTATTTGAGTAGATTTTTGCAATTTAGCTACAGAACACAACCTATTCTATAGCTAATTGTGGATTCCATAGCTACTCTCATGGTTTGGCAGGTTCCATGTGTCAAATGAAGAATTGGGCCACATGGGCATTTTTAGAATCATCTCCATGTGGATTCTATCCTATTCAATCCGTCCATATCAACAGAAAAGTGAGCCTAAGATCATGGTGAAAGATGGAGTCAAAATACGTTATCCGGAAGTAGTAGGACTCTTGATTTGCTCTTTCGTGGGAAATCAGGAGTCGAATAGTCCTATTGAAAATCTAATTCGAATTAGACACCTGTAGCAAGTTTGTCTCACAAATAGTTATGTTATTTTCCTTTAAATATCGGTTACATAGAACCGATAAACAATTCAGAAATTAAGTGTTAAATTTAGGGTTCATTTTATCATAATATAAAGTTCATGTGGTGAATGATTGGTTAAGAGCATCTTTAACTAGCTAGAAGTCCAGCTAAATTAGTTGCATAGGGCCCCTGGACTGGAGGAGGTTTTTTTATTGTTGTTTTTAATTCAATTTTCATTACTCTGTTTTCAGCACATTTGTTTTCTAATTAGGGTAATATTTCATTCCAATTTTTGATCAATAGTATAATGATAATTCACAACTATGTACCCTTGTTCTTCTAAGATATTTCATGGAGAAAAATAACTCTGTTTCCAAATTGAATTAGGATTGAAGTGATAAGAATACAGAGTTTCTTAGTTTTCTTACTATTTTGTCATTAATTTTCTTAGAACAGAATTGTCAATTAACTGGGTTAATGGATGTTTTCAAAATCTATTTCAAGATGATGATGATCCTAAAATAAATGGTTAAATGTCTAATTCATACAGTGATTGAAATTACTCAGTACATTGTTATTAGCTTCCTAGGAACTTAAAAACTAATGCATAATTGACTTCTTACATAGCACTTCAAGAGGGTAATGCTTCACATTTGAATGTTGGAGAAAGTCAAAATTTCATTAGTTGTTTATAGTTATTTTTACATGCTTTCATATTTTTTCTTTTAGATTCTCACTTAGTTGCATACTCTGCTTATTTTTCTAGGACATTAGAAGTTAAAGTACAGATAGTTGCTTATACTCCATCTCAAGAAGATCATACTTCATAATTGAATGCTAAAGTAACCAGAAGTACTTTAATTGATTTCATTTTCTGTCTTTACTTCAAACAAACACTGCAATTTCATTTTTGGTTTTAAGAATTAGATCCATGGATTAGGACTAATGATAAGATAAGATAGATGCTTTGTTTTCCAAATTAGGTTCTAACTAGCCAACAGTTTTTGGTTTAGAGAATTAGATTAACTTAGGAAAATTTCTTTAGATTCACTTAAATCTTCTCATAGTTTTAGGTTGAACATTCTTAGACATCAAGGAACAAAACCCCCCCAAAATAACATAAAATACAAAACAACGAAGTAATAAAAGGTTAAATAAGCACATATAGTGCACCACACTTCATCAGTTTATAAACCTCGATTGATAATTTATGCAAGCAATTTAGGACACTAATTTGACTAAACAGTATGTCAAAGTGAAAAAATAATATGGTATTTTTTACACTATAAGAAGTGATTTCAAGCTAGTTGGTTGCACTGAGAGTGACTCGGCAGGCAATGTTGATGATAGAAAGAACACATTAGGATATATACTTTGCATGGGTTCAAAAGCCATATCACAGGCTTCCAATAAACAACCAATTGTGTCTATATTGATAGAAAAAGTTGAATATGTCTTTACAGCAAGAACAACAAGATGTCAAGAAGTTTTGATGAGAAGATTGTTGAAGGATTTATGGCAAGAATAAGAAGGAATGACAACAATTTAGCAATTGTCTTGTCTAAGAATTATATTTTTCACAAAAAGAGAAAACACCTCAATACTAAGTATCATTTCATTAGAGAGATGATTAACAATGGAGAAATTGTTCTATAGCATTGCAGGGCATAGGAGTTGTTAGTGACATCTTCACAAAGCCATTGGCAATCCATCTGGGAGATTGTTTGGGTGTAGTGAATATTCTTGGTTGTGATTAAAGGGAGAGTGTTGAAAAATTACTCCCAACCATTGCATTAAACAAATGACAAAAACCATTTTCAAAAAGTAGGCAAGTAGATCTCGGAAACAATATTTTGCAACAAAGAGAAAATTTTGTTTTTCAACTGAAGGAATGTCAAGTTAATGCTTTGCACAGCATAAGGACGAGTTCCCCATTCCAGTGTACAAGGCCTCCACACTTGCAGCAGCACGTCAAATATTTAAGAACAAACTAAATTTATGAACATGTCTACCATACCTTGTTTTTTTTTTTGTCTTGTCATGAAAAGATAAGTTGACAGCACAAATCATAAAAAGTTTGGAGATTTTTTGGATTAATGTAATAGAATGAGTCTTTAAGTTTTAGTTTTTAATAAGTTTTTATAGGGGTGGAAGGTTTACAGATAGGAAGAGGAAAAAATAGTAGAGCAAAAATAGGAAGAGGAAAGAATAGTAGAGTGAATTGTAGAGAGTTGGCCGTTATGGTGTGTTACAACACAAAACTAGAGAGCTGAGCTGACTATTACAGTGTGCTACAACACAAAACCAAAGAGTGTTACAAGATAAAAATAGAAAGCAGTTAAAATGTGGAAAATTTCTATTTTCACCGCAATGAATGAGGTGAATTCAAGTCTTAGTTTGAGCGTTGCAATTGATTTTGCCTTCGTAAGATTTTAATACGAGGTATTTTTGGTCAATCACAGAGCCATATTTCTAGTTTTATGTTTTACTATCATATTTCTACTCTGCCTCAAACAAACACTGCCTATGATTGAAACATTATTTACGGTGCATCCCTTGTTTTACTGTCATATTTCTACTTTGCCTCAAACAAACACTGCAAAGGATTGAAACATGATAATCTCGGGAGGATTTGCAAGCAACTGGTTGTGCGCAATGGAAAATCATACATGGTTTGGTTGGATTTCTAAGTCTTTATGATTCTCCCGAACTTGAAGATTTCATTTAAGGTTGTTGGAGAAGACTTGGGCCTTTTGATGTCCCAAACTGTAAGGGCATATGATAAGGCTACTATCGGTTGTAATGGAAGGCATGCAATAATGAGTTTTAATCTAGCTTATACGTAAGAGAAATTACTAATGAAGAGGAGGCTATCGGAATGTGATTTTTTGTAATATGATATCCATTTTATATCGGTGAAATATTTGTTTGAGAAAACCACCCGCAAACACCATTAATGGCATCCCAGATGAAACTTACATGCATCAAATACGTCTGCTTACCATATTCAACATTAAGGGACTATTTTATTGTTTTACAATCTTATTTTGGTTTAACAGTGAATGAGATGCTTGGTTCAACTATGCATTTCTTTGATGTCATCCTACAATGAAATCTAACTAGCACATTTTGAGCAACCGGTGATGGTGGCCATGAATTGGGTAACGTGGGATCAATTTCTTTGAACTGGTAAAGGTGGCCATAAGCTAGGGAATGCATAGAAAATTTGTTTGGCACAAACCAACCTGCATCAGCTTTATAGGTTCAATTTGGAGATTTAGTGATGTTGAGGATCGTTGTAATATTTCTCATAAATGCATACTCCAAATTAAATTCTTTCAATGTATCCTCCACCCAGTCCATCCATCAATTTTATAAATTACATGCAATTTAACATGTGGATTATGATTAAATACCATGATGATTGCATGATCCACAATATCTGAGATTCCTTCATTCACAATATTCATAGTCAAGCTTGGTCCATTGCACTTTTCCCAACCATTTTACCCACTCGTATTTGTATGGAGAATCAAGTGCTCCTAGTCCTAGGACAACTCTAAGATGTCATCCACGTAGAAAGTCAACCATATTATTCAATACATGAGTAATGGTTGTTGTTGGGGGCTTGTTCATCACTTACCCATCATCTATTTCCATAATTATTGTTTTCCTATCGACGAATTTAATGGAAATAGGCTTCTCAAATCCTGGACAACACATGGTTGCATGACGGAGTTCCCGCATGTAGAAACTGTAATTCTATGTGAGATTTGCACTTTCCTCTGAGAATAGGAAGAAGAAAGCACTGTATAAATTATAGCAGGGGATCATAATCGGATTTACTGTGTTTCTCAATGTTAACGGTCACCCATCACTACACTTGAATGTTCCTTTCAGAATCCTTCCAATGTTGTTGATGGAGCATATTAATATAGCGGCTACCAGCTTAATCTGAGTATTAACTTACCCAACAACTTACATGATAATGACAACTAGAACATTCTGTCACTGGTGTTGTTAACTTACATAGATAATGACAACTGGAACATTTTGTCACTGGTGAGAACAACATTGTCACATGGAATATTATATGTAGAAGGAATTTTACAAAATGACATGATTGATGACTAACAGTTGCAAGGCCATCGCTGCTATTTTTGGTCAGTTAGGACAAGTTTGTATGTTTACCTGGGATTAGCATATCCTGTGTAGGTTTTATTGCAAAAAGCATCCACACACAGATCAACACTGGAAATCAAATGTAAGGGGTAACCCCGTCATTTCCAAAACCACCACAGGGTTCATCCCGTAGTTGGTTTTAGTTTTCATGAAACTACCCGTGCTTTTCTGACATGCATGTGAGGCTAAGCTAGGCCCGCATTACAATCCACCTCTCATTAAAAACTTATATATATATATATGAAGTCCAAAAGTATCCAAATGTAATTTGAAAATATGTTTTAAATTTTGTAAAAATGACGGGATAGTATTTTATTAAAAAAAGGTTTTTTTATATATATAATATTAAAACATTTTAATTTTTATTTTAAAATCTTTTTGTAAAAGAGTGGTAGTTTTATGACTATCAACTGAATCAATTACCTAACTGATTAAACAGTTAGTCTTGGGAGAAAAATAAAAGACCAGTAAAGCTATTGAGAAAGGGTTTGAAGGTTGGGAGTCCTAGAGTTAAAGTAGTGATGTATTTTTTTATGTGTTTATTTTTTTATTTTTTATTTTTTTTTGGGAATAAGTGAATGTAGCAGGGTTATTTAAATTAATATTATGAATTTATCCATATATTATCATATCATAAATGGCACTCATGTTTTTAATTTAACTCTTTTATTGTTTCTTTCACTATTTCCATAAAATTCATTTTCAACTTCTTGGTTTTTTCATCATTCTGTCTATACAGTTAAAGCTTAGATTCTTAAATGCCTAAATTATTAAACCTTAGTCCTGAGTGAGCTCTGCTCAGGCTTTGAGGGGAATCAATATTAGGGGATAACCTTCGCTATCGCAGGTCAGTAAGCAAAATTCTGTCACTATATATCGTAGTTGGAGGCGGGATAACGGTCAAATAATTCCCCAGCACCCGCGCCCGGTACGGTCAAGTAATTCCCCGATCCGCTCGTTCTTCGAGCCCTCTCCCGGTGGTCGAGAGTTCGCTACCTCACCCTGCTTTTCCTTTCCCCTTTGGGCAGGCGTATGGAGTATAGCCAAGTGGTAAGGCATCGGTTTTTGGTACCGACATGCAAAGGTTCGAATCCTTTTACTCCAGATCTGTGTGTGCAATTATGAATATGAACTGGTGCTCTTCAATTCCATCCAAATCTGTACTGACGAACGGAGCAAGCTTCCCATTTTTCGCCATTCGAAAACCTATCTAAATACATGAAGGTCAAGAAGGGTGGTGTGGTATGTTCTCAATTGTCCTCTAAACATCTCTTTAATTTAAAAGCCTACAATCCCTATTAACCTGACCATTCTCATTCTTGTAAGTTTTTGACCTAGAATTTTCATTGTATCTTGTACGATCCTAATATGCCCCATCATTAAAAGCTTTTCTCAAGATTTTAGTGAATGTGAATATTCTGGGCATTGTCCTTGTCATTGACGAGGTTGTCTTCAAAGTACAACCCATCATTCTACGGAAGCCATCGGCTATTGCCACTACATGGGAATTTCCCATCGAGAAATAAAACCTTACAACATTCTCTTTGTCAGAAATTCAATTTCCCTCGCTCAAACCAAGCTTGGGCAAGCCTCCTCTTTCTCTCTAGGTACACTAACGCTTGATCCTTAACGTCTCATGCAAGTCTAATAAATTTCTGATAGGGATCAATGAATCCCATGGTTGAAACTATGAAATTAATGTATTCCGGGCAAGGATTAATGCAAGGAATTGTGGGTATTCCGTATTACGTAGCACCAGAGGTGTTGGGAGGGAAGGATTAAAATGAGAAAATGGATGTGTAGAGCGCGAGGTGGTCTTGTGCACAATGCTAAATGGAATTCACTCTTTTGTTGGAGAAACACCACAAGATATTTTTGAGGCAGCACTCTTCCAAGGACTTGATAAGCTGGAAAGCTGGATGCTTTCCAGAGATGTCAACAAGAGACTCAGTGCACAACCAGTCCTAGCTACCTACATCTCTTCATTCCCACATCTCCTCTCTTATAGAACTTAATTTCTTAAATTTATGAAAGAAACAATACAAAGTGTAGAATATAAGTGTAAAATCGGTCGCATGAAGAGTGGAGGAATGCTGAATGTTTTATGGGCAATGGTTGCAGAACATGGTTGGATGTTTGCTCACACATACGCCACACTTCGCTCGATTGACCGATCTACATTATGCGTCATCGACGTCGTCATCAAGTAATATAGCAACAATTGAGCTTGTTTAGGTTCATGTTTAAATATAGAAGTGCATATATATATACAGTATAGACCATATATATAACATTTTAACCGAACATCAGTAATGAGAGTTTAGTTAGAAGACAACAGAGAGCTTCTTTAGTTGCGGACTGAAGGATTAGAATGGATTCTCTTTCCCCAAATGACTCTCGTAGGTAGATATGGGTACAGGGACACGAGCACCGGAAAGGTAGAATCTGAGCACCACTTATTGGAATTCTTGAAAACTTTATATTTTTCAATTGCACATACACATGTAATATTATTAAGCAAGGTCAGATTGGACGGAGTAATTTTGACTACCTCATAATTATTGTTAATATAGCATCATCCTAAAAACATTGGCTGATGCCAAGGCTTTTTTGTATTATCATTTTGTTCCAGAAGGTGGAAACATTTAGTCCAAGATGGCATTCCGTTATACGGGCATTTTGCCTGTCATAAGGCCTTTTGAACGTATTGGATGGTTAGAAAATTTTGAACCCGTTTTGCAAGACGTGTGTGGAACCGTCCAAAACGTATTTTTGATGGTTAATATTTTGCTGAAAACGTCATTAATACCTATTCAAGAAAGCGGAAGCTAAGGTTCTTCTCCTCGATATGGTCACTTGTCTGGCCTCCAGCAAGCTATCCTGTCTCTAGCAACGTTGGTATGTTTTTGTCATGGTCCTGGTGTAAGTGATAATTCTTATTTGTGGATAATTTTGCACTTCAAATTAAGTTCGCAGCAATGAAATTCTGAAATCCTGGGAAAGGCATCCAGGAAAACCTAAAGTAAATCCGACCTTGCTTTTATCTTTGATTCTGCACATTACATTATTTTGTTAGCCAAATCGCAGAATGGACTTTTGGTGGATGTTTGGTTGCCGATTCTCTGCCATTTCTGAGGGTGTAAACTCCGAGTTGAATCAAATAAATGATTTGCTGCCCGACGGTTAATTTAGTGGATCACTTGCAAATTTAAAGGTGGTTTGTTTTGTGGAGACGGCCACAAGTAACCACCCTCTGGAATCATCTTCAACTTTATGGGAAGTGAATTCCAAGAGAGGCAATGCCAATGACGGGTTTGAAGAAAGCTTTCCTCTGCTGTAATGAATGGAGGCTTCCGAGGAGCACTGCTTCAAGAGACCCGGGATAATTTTCAAGAGGTCATTGCAAAATGCATTGAGGTTCAGGGGAGGAAGGCGAGTGATGCCAAAGTCGTTACATCTCAGGCAAGTGTCGGCCTTTACTCGAGTGGTCAGACGTTTTCAAGTCGTGGGAATAGAACCTATTACATCCAAAGTCGTTACATCTCAGGCAAGTGTCGGCCTTTACTCGAGTGGTCAGACTTTTTCAATTCGTGGGAATAGAACCTGTTACATCCATTGGAAGGCCAACGACCAAAACTTGAGAGAAAGGGCAACAGTAGGTCTGACTAACTGTGAGCTTGGACAGATAAAGAAGGTTAGCTCTAAATTTACGGTCGGAGTTAACATCCCTGTGATTAATTACAATAGTTTTTAGTGGCTTAAAAAAATGTCATGCCTAAACGGGAAGACTCACACATTATATATATATATTCACCAGTTAAATACAATTTTATATAACGTTAATTTTTAATACATTTAAACTAAAATGTTTATATAAATAATGATGAGAATTAGTGTTTTTTAATTAGTATTATAAGATTTATTTGTTTTTATTGGAAAATTCAATATTTATATTAAAAAAATTATGATTATAATTGAATTTATTACGAGAGAATTTTTTTTTTTTAAATTGTAAATAAAAAATAAAAAATGTATCTTAATTTATATACAAAATAGTCTTTTTCACCATGTTATACAATTTCAAGCAAAATTATGAATTTTTGTTATTTAAAATGAATTTTGAAGGCATAAGTAGATTTAACACTCTACAAATTAAAAATCCCTGCCATATTTTGATTAAAATTAACCAAAAAAAAATAAAATTCATTTCATGGATAAGAAATAATTTAATTAGTTATAATAATCATCCTAACATATTTAGATATACTTTCCTAAATTAAATAATCAATAAAAAAACATACATCAATGAAATGGGATATTTTTTTAATATTGTATTTGAATAATGATTTTTTTCATTTAATAAATTTGTTTTGATGTAAATACTATTTTTTGTTACACTGTATATTTTAAGACAATGAGGAATTCCTTCTTTTCTAAAATATTTTTGAGCAAATGCTCTCCAATATGATAGAGATGTTATAGTTTCTTTTATAACATTTGACTTAGTCAAAATAAAATTAGAAAAATAAATAAATAAAATTAAAAATCAAAAATCAAAAAATAAAATTAATAATTATAATGATAATGATAATGATAATTATAATTAATAATTAAACTAACTTAGATCCATCTTAAATGTGGAACTACCAAGTGGCCAGAAAGATCAAATCTTAAAAATCTCTTATTAAAATATTTGAAAGGAAAATAATTCAATTATAAAAAAAATAATTATTTATTATTTTGATATATTTGTTTTAATGTAAACTTAATTTTTATATATATTTATTTTTAAGTTTTAGAATGTTACTTAATTTAACTTTAGTCACATTATGCTTAATCCAAATTCGAGTATATTGTAGAGTGCACCTTGCTTTGTGCAAACAAGAGTAAACAAATCTTTTCAAATCTTATCTCCCCGTCATTTTAAAAAGTAAATATTTATTTTAATCCCAAACCTATTAAACATAGATAAGGATTAAAAATATAAAGAATCCAAAGCATAAACATGTTTATGACAAAACAAAATTGAACTCCAACATGATATATTTTTATCCAGTATAATTAAGGTCAAAGTATTGCATTTTATGTCAAATTAATCTTAAAAGAATAAAGTTCTATAATATTGAAGGCCCCACTACACCACCTATTGGAGAATGAGATGTTTATTATATTTTTTGTCTATTTGCATTTCATATACCTAGGTGTCCCACATCTTACCAACATTTTTAAAAATGCAGTAAAAGATGTGACACGTTTAGATTGGAGCATTTTTCTACTATGGCATATCATCGTTCCCTTTATGTTTCTCAAGATGAATTTAAATATGAGGAGATTCTTTTGCACTTATATCCAATCTCCATCTTTATTTGGATTTAATGCATAGCTTCCATGCAACTTGACTCATTTCAATGAAATTTAGAGACTTGTAAGTTGTGACATCAGTTTGAAACAACTAATAATTTGTTGTAAAATGAATTTCTCTTATTAGATAGATATGAATTCTTTGCTTACATTACCATTGGAGCAATGAAATTTAGAAACTTGTAAGTTGTGACATCAGTTTGAAACAACTAATAATTTGTTGTAAAATGAATTTATCTTATTAGATAGATATGAAAACTGGACGTTGGTGGTATGTTCTTGTGCCCTTTTAGGGTGTCATATATTTATGTTTTCTATCAAACCTTATATTAGATAATGTCAAAAATTATCTCCTAATTTTAATGGAACTTAGTTTTATAGGGAATCTAAACTTTCTAGTGGTATAATATAAATTATTGTTTTTAAATGACACTTGAAAGATATGCAACGGATAACCATCAAGTACTCTACCTAGGATTGATTATATACTTTCAATAAGAAAAATAAACATGTTTCAAATGTTCAATATTTTTTGTTGAAATCTCCACAATTGTAGTTGTCAAAGTATTATAATTTAAATATAGTTAGTTTTTAGTTGATATGTCTACAAGTTAGATTAAAGGGTATAGTCTCTAAATAATACACCAAGGTGAAAATTATTTTGAATTTTCAAATAAATTATTTTGTCTAAAAAATAAACTAACTAGTTAGTTAGAGTGAGTTTTTTATTATTTTATTTAATGTTACTTTAATACACAATGATTTTTTGTTTATATATATTGATTTTACTACAATTTGGTGATAAATAGAAGGAAGGATTTGATGAGAGCATGCTTTTACCACATTTAATACTTATAAGTGTTTGTTCTCTAAGAATGTAATAGTGGAAGAAATCATAACATAATCCTATAACATGATGTTAAGAGATCTACAATGTCCATTTATTATAATTTTAGTCTTTTAATTTTTAAAAGGTTCAAATACTATGCATTCATTGTTGTTAACATTAGTGTATATCTCATTATCCAAAGCAATGCTAAATAATAACATAAACCATATTAATTAATCTACTTTTGAGTTGTTATTGATAACATTCAATAGTTTTACTATGTTGGCCATATTATATGACCTATAAGATATCCTTAGTCATGTCTCATATATGCAAATGCTATGGCATGTCCGGGGCAAGGACAATTGATTTCAAGTTCCAAAGACTTTATTGTGAAGGTTCCATGCAATTTCAAACCAAGATTCGAGATTTAATAAATCATTTGTGTGTTATGATCATTTTGTTTTTTTCTTTATGATAAATATGTGAAAATTTAACATAATTATGTTATTTAAAAGTAATTTTATAATCAAATATTTATTGGTGAAGGGTTAATTTATTGTAAGAACATTAATCTTGAAGGGCAAAATTTTAAACAAAATGTTTCTTGACGGGTAACATAAGAACCCAAAATATCAACAAAAAATTGTATAATATGTAAAAAAAAATCCAAATTCCAATCCTGGTTATACCCATTATCACTAATAGATAAATTGTAAATCCCACTTGCTTCTTATGTTTCAATTTTAGTCACTTATGATTTGTTGAATGGAACATTGTTTTGACTGTAAAAATGTTCTGGGTGAAAAAGCTAGCGTATATTTTTAGATTTTTTTAAATGAAGCTTTTACCCAAAAAAAAATTGACATATGTCTTTATAAATTTTTAGTAAGAGATATATTTGATTTTGTGTTTGAAAACGCAAATTATATAATTTCAATTATTAAATTATTTAAAATTATTTTTAAGTAATTACATTCCTAATTTAAATATAGATTTTTTTAAAGTTATAATTCTTTTTAATATAAAAATATAATTAAAATTTTAAAATAAAAATATAATTGAACTTCTAAATATATAAATTTTCAAATAATTTTTTTTTTCAAAAAATTTAATCTTCACAAATATTATTGTAGTCAAATAAACTAAAAAATATATATGCACAATTTATATATACACATAAATAGTGACGTGCCAAATTTTTGTTTGATAATATTAATTGGTTGCAAGTATATTTAATAAATAAAAAATACTTCAAATATCTACCTATTCAAGAGTTATTATCAACATTAAAATTATTATTATTATTATTATTGTTCTTCTGGCAAGGTGCCCTTCTGATCTTGATAAGCAACTCAAGCTTCTTAAGGATTTCTGCTCTACCATGGGTATGACTGTTAATACAGACAAAACAAAAGTTATGATTATCAAATCTAAGAAGGACACTTGCGCTAATTTTACGTATGACAATAATAACTTGGAGGAAGTGTATTCTTACAAGTACCTAGGAATTGATATCCATCACAAGCTCAACTGGAACCATAGCATTGAGAAAAGGATCAATGGGGGATGGAAAGCTTATTTTGGTCTTGAAAATAATTGTAAAACAGCAAACCTCGTAATGTGGGATAAAAAGAAGTTCCTCTTTGAAACTTTAGTCACTCCCGTTATCTTATATGGTTGTGAAGTTTGGGGCTGCAGCATCTCCAGAGAATCATGGAGGAAGATTGAGCAAATCCAGAAGCGTTTTATAACTTATAACCTGAAAATTAAAAGTAATACACCCTATCCTATTCTCCTTATAGAAGCAGGTCTTTCTTCTATTGAGAGCCTAGCTATGCTCAGGTTTTTGATGTACAAGCACAAGCTCAATAACATAGACAATCATAGACTTCCTAAGCTAGCTTTAAATTCCAGCCAAAAATCACCTAAGGCTTAACCGAGGATGGCATAAGGACACAAGGGCCTGGTTAAACTATTGGGAGATCAATGAGAATGATGCTTTGCAAAACATAAATAACATTAAAGATATTGTTACTTCTAAGTTCAAAGAAAAATTGTGGTGTGAGAAAGATTTAGCGTCTAAAAGAAAATTAAGTTATTATAAGAGGGTCATCAACCCCACCCTCGAAGATCAAAAGTATCTCTCTATTCTAACTAGCTCAAAAAAGAAAATTAATATTGCAAAGATTAGAATGAATTCTCATGAGCTCCATAGTGAAACTGGCCGCTGGGTAGTTCCTAAAACGCCATGGATGGAAAGGATCTGCCATATTTGTGAGAATGGGAGCATCGAGGATGAAAACCACTTCCTCTTAGAGTGCCCTGCATACAACCACATTAGATCTCAATTTCACAACCTTTGTTACAATACTGACCTTCCTAGCCTTTTACAATGCCAAAATTATAGTGAACTCGGGAGGCTTCTCTCCAAGCTTTTTGAGCATAGGAATAAAATCTTAAATCAAAATAAATAATTTGTCTTTTTAGGTCCGATAGATCATTATTTGGTCTTAGCGGACGTTAACCACCACCATCATCATCATCATCATCAAAAATATGTATATATTAATTATTTATATTTAATAGTAAATATATTTAAAATCAATTTAATTTATTCAATATGTATCATGATTATTAACTATATATATATTATTTAATAATGTTTTTTTGAAAATAGATAAAAAATAAAATTGATATATCTAATATAGACTTAATGAATAAAAATATGTGATTTTTGTTGAAACATTCAAATCCAAAAAAATATGTTATGTACACTTATATAGGTTTTATAAATTAAATAATGACCCAAAGAAAAATATGTCGTTCATATTAAAATTCACTCTTCTTTTTCTCTTCTTCGTTCTTTTTTTTTCTTCTTCATATATATATAATTAAAAAAAACGATTAAGTGATTAATGAAATTAACATTATTAATTTATGGAATTATAATATTGAGTATCTAATATTATTTATTTATTATATAAAGTGTGATATATTGAGAAAATGTAAATATTTAATTTACTTTAGAATTAAACACACTAATTATTATGATTATTATTATTATTTTATAAAACTATTTGTTAAATTAAGTTATGCAGGAATGGAATAACAATTATATGTAAATATTGTTTTCACATGTTAAGTAGTTAGGATTGACAGTTACCTGTCCCTAACTAATTTCTTGAAGATTCATTCAAGAAAGATCAAGAGGATAGGGGTATCCGAGATCAAGAGAGAGAAAAAGGAGAAATAATTGAAGAGAGGACTCTCCAGTGAAGGGTCAAGAAGATTTCTAGAGCTAAGTCTAGTTGGGACTAGATATCTATTCTATGAGAGATTATAGTCTCAAAGACAGTTCATGTGTGCGAGGAAAAACTCGGGGGAGACAACTCATCAAGGCGGTCTCACGGTTGGGAGGAAAGGAGCAACAAAAGCCAAAGTCTGGTAGCAGGTTCTTGTCTGGAATTCAACAATAATTTAGATAAGTACACTTTTGTATTGTATAGGTACAATAATGAATTATTTGCAGGTTTAGGGTTCTTTAAAAATAAGCAAAGGGAAACAATATACTTCAGATAGAAGTATGAAAACTTATGTTATTATGTGCAGTAAAAGAAAGCATAGAATTGATAGCAAATAGTTTACTTACTGTATGTTCAAGAGTGAAAATTTGTAAATTTCATAATAAAATATCACGGTAGCCATCTAAGGAACAAAAAAACTAGATATTTGTTCTATGAGAGATTATAATCTCAAAGACAGTTCATGTGTGAGAGGAACAGCTCGAGGGGAGACAACTCGTCAAGGCAGTCTCACGGTTGGGAGGAAAGGAGCAACAAAAGCCAAAGTTTGGTAGCATGCTCTTATATGGAATTCAACAATAATTCATATAAGTATACTTTTGTATTGTATAGGTACAATGTTGAATGATTTGCAGGTTTAATGTTCTTTAAAAATAAGCAAAGGGAAACAATGTACTTCAGACATGAGTAATAAAACTTATGTTATTATGTGCAGTAAAAGAAAGCATAGAATTGATAACAAACAATTGACTTACTGTATGTTCAAGAGTGGGAATTTGTAACTTTCATAATAAAAAATCGCGGTAGCCGTCTAAGGAACAATAAAACTAGATAGTTGTTCTACAAGAGATTCTAATCTCAAAGACAGTTCATGTGTGTGAGGAACAGCTCGGGGGGAGACAACTCGTCAAGGTGGTCTCACGGTTGGGAGGAAATGAGCAACAAAAGCCAAAGTCTGGTAGTAGGATGTTGTCTAGAATTCAACAATAATTCAAATAAGTATACTTTTGTATTGTATAGGTACAATAATGAGTGATTTGAAAGTTTAAGGTTCTTTAAAAATAAGCAAAGGGAAACAATGTACTTCAAACAGAAGTAAGAAAACTTATGCTATTATGTACAGTAAAAGAAAGCATAGAATTGATAATAAACCATTTACTTACTATATGTTCAAGAGTGGAAATTTGTAACTTTCATAATAAAAAAATCATGTTAGCCATCTAAGGAACAGTAAAACTAGATAGTTGTTCTATGAGAGATTATAATCTCAAAGATAGTTCATGTGTGCGAGGAATAGCTCAGGGGGGATATAACTTGTCAAGGCAGTCTCACGGTTGGGAGGAAAGGAGCAACAAAAGCCAAAATTTGGGTAGCAGGCTCTTATCTGGAATTCAACAATAATTCAGATAAGTATACTTTTGTATTGTATAGGTACAATAATGAGTAATTTGCAGGTTTAAGGTTGTTTAAAAATAAGCAAAGGGAAACAATGTACTTCAGACAGAAATAAGAAAACTTATGTTATTATGTGCAGTAAAAGAAAGCATAGAACTGATAATAAACAGTTTACTGATTATATGTCCAAGAATGGAAATTTGTAACTTTCGTAATCGGTAATCATCTAAGGAACAATAAAACAACAGTAGATACTAAGTAAGTTACATTAACCCTCGAATTCCTTTCTTAGGAAAAGTTAAGATTCCCTCGATTATCTTTACCACGGTAGAATTATACAACAGTAACAGGGTTGATGCAAATGCCAAACCAAAATGTCAAGAGATGTAAATTATTATAGCAGGAAACTGGGATTTGTTACTATGACCAAACCCAAAATATTGAGGGATGACATTGATATAATGGAAATTCATTATGAAATAACTTTTAACAAATTCCAATAAATAATATAAAATTTAGATACAGTTTTCGATGAGAAAAGGGTTAAAAATTGGTAGTCATTCCAATATACGGAAAAAATTTGACAAGGGTTGATATCCATTAAAGAAAAGGTAAGAAATCCATTACTATTCCATAGACAAAGAACTTGCCGCACTTAGCCATTAACTAGCAACTGGCCTTTGTAATTTCGTAAACAAACTATTACATAGTAGACAAATGAGATCGAAGGAAAATTAACCATGAAAACAATTAGGATGCAAACTTCCTTAACCACGTTATTACACAGAGAATAAGCCAACCGAGTACAGATTTGAGTAAAAAAAATAGATAATCCGAGCAAGATGAGAATGGCATGTCCGTGATAGTAAATAGTTCATATATTAACATTTGAGACTGAAAAACCTGTCTCCATTTAACCATAGTCAAGTGGTAGGACGAGGAAACAAACTAAAACCTGAACCACACAGCTAGGGTCTACCACTATGCTGCAACCAACTTAGGTTGAGCTAAGCCAATGAGGGTTTAGGGTAGACCCAGTTCGCAATATAACCGAGTTTGTATTATAAACCCAGTTGTAATAAAAACCCTGAATAATTACATTAAAAAAATGCTTCAGAGACAAGATTCGCCTTAAATAATTTATGGCTAACTACAACAGCTACCAAATAGGTGAAACACCTTCAGCTAAAGCACAGTACCCGGTAAAAAGACAGGATAATTTCATTCCAGATGTGCCAGCTACTTTAGAAATCCGAACTCCAGCTTTTGCCCCTCCTTGCAACCCAGAATTTCTACCTTGCAAAAATAAAAGACCATAAGATTAACAACTATACTTATCTAAGAAATGTGAATAGAAGCAATAACTTAAAACCCTAGGTTTAAGAAATAAACCTTACCTAAGATGAAAATCTGGCCTAGGGTTGTTCCCGCATGGCTGTGCATTGAGTAGAAATCCACAATTATGTAGAGGCCAAGCCCATCGATAAACAAAGGCATAAACCAGAGAAGTAAACCCACTAACTATGCACAAAATAGCCATGCTGAGGAAAAAAAGACAGAGCAGTATACCATTCTCACCGCAAAGGAGAAACAATAATCTTGTGCAGTGTATGCCATGGAGATATACATGCATCAAAGGCATCAAAAAACGAAAATGAGCTCAATCGTCCAATGGAGAACAATAATAGCATCCATAGACGAAGAACGAGTATCGAGGCAAGGAGGGCAAGCTAGAGAGAAATGGAGGAATCCAGATTCATCCCACCACCAGGCCTGGGCAGTCACGTCACCCAGAAAATTAATTGCAGAGATAAATAGTCACTGAAAAGTAAGCTCGTCGAACTTGAGTAAAAGTGGCCACCGTCCCTTCAACTAGGATTGTAAGTCGGGATAAATTGTATTAAATCATAAAACAAAATATTTGAATTACCCATAATTATATGCAGATAAGTAGGAGTTATATAAGGTGTACAGAACTTGTCAATTTTGTCAATGTAATAGTACATATTTGTGTATTGTTTAATTCCAATAAGAATTTATTTTTTTATGATTACATGGGTATGTGAGATGTGTTATCAGAGCACTTAGGTTGAAAAACTAAGACCTCTGAAATATAAGTGAATAACATCATTTTTGATGTGCACAAAGAAAGAAGGGAATGCAGACAGCATGAGGAGGACTCGAATTACATGACACAGACCCGTAACAGGAACAGGGCAGCATCCTTTCAAGAAACCAACCATGAAGTATGGGTACAGTTGGGGGAAGAGTCGCACAATACCAATATTGCAATCATGGAAACTATAGAAGAACTAAAGGATGAAATGGCCCAGTTACGGGCATATAATGAAAGGCTGATGCAGGATCAGGAGAAGATTATGAAGCCACCAATCCATAGTCTCGAGCACGAAAATATGACTGGCGAACAATAATTCCAAGCTAAGAACATGGAAACAGAAGGAGGCAAAGAGAATCATGAAGAAGAATCCAACAATGTATCAGGACACAAGACACAGAAAAGACAAAAAATATAACTTCAAGGGGAATTTCGGAAATTAAAACCTCCCCTCTTTGATGGTGAACAAAAGAGGCAGCTGAAGCTTGGCTCATCAATATGAACAAGTATTTTCAGTTGTATGAATACGACCATAATTTAAAGGTTTGTTTGGTCATCTTTCGGCTGCAAGGGAAAGCCACTCTGTGGTGGGAAGAGGTAAAAAAAAGTATGTGGAGTAAATTAGCAAAGCACAACCTCAGAAAAATTTCAAATGTATTTTAAAGAAAAATATCTAACTAAAATATTTTATGACGAAAAGGCAAAGGAGTTTCACGATCTTCAATTGGGTCAGCTGTCTATGGAGGAGTTGATAGAAAACTTCACATCTTTGCTTCGGTATGTTCCTTACATACGAGAAGAAAAGGAGAAAGTGCAGCAGTTTAACAACAGTTTTTTGTTGTTCATGAAAGAGCCCCTCAATTTTGATAACTCGAAAACCATGGAAGAAGTTATATGGAAAGAGATGGGCTGACAAAAAGGGGATTAAATTTACCTCCAATGATAAGGGGAATAAGGCCAAAGTCAACAAAGAACCCTATAAAGGTCAAACAGGCAGGAGTATGAACACAAATTGGCCCGGATTCAAGCTTCTAGGTGAGACTAAAAAAAATGAGTAGACAGGGAGAATTGAAGTGGAATTAACAACTAGACCCCCTATACAGTGTTGGGGATGTAGAGGGCCACATTATGTCAAAAACTTCCCACACCGCAAGGGAACTGATTAGACTTCACAGATTCAAGAAGCATCTATTGTGGGAGACGTGGCAAGAAGTATTCCAAAATTAATGCTGCCCTTGAAGACCATCAAGCAGAACATAATAGAACAATGTTGTTTGCAAGTTGTTAAGTTTAAAAGTCCTTGGTTAGTACAACTAGCCACGAGAGCAAAAATAAAGGTGTTGGCGAAGGTCAGCAACTGCCCCCTCAAGTTAGCAAGTCAGTCTATAATGGCCAACTTGAATGTGTTACCTTTGGGATCATATGATATCCTTATAGGTATGGATTGGTTAGAAAAACATTGGTCCCTCATTAACTGTAAAAACAAAACTACTAACTACATGGATGGGGAGGGAAAGAGGCAAGAAATTCAAGGCATACTAAGACCTCTGAAATTAAAAACAGTGACAATCTCTCAATTAGCAAAATCAATAAGAAAAGGTTGCCAGATTTATGCAATACAAGTAGGATATACTAATTCAAAGAATAAATTTGTTTCTCTAGAAAATATAGTGGTGGTGCAGAACTTTCCAGATGTATTTCCTGAAGAAATTTCGGGACTCACTCCAAAAAGGGACATATATTTCACCATTGAGTTGATTCTAGGAGCTAGCCTAGTCTCCCGAGCTCCTAATCGAATGAGCATACCAGAGTTGAAAGAATTAAAATTGCAGCTACAAGAGCTACTTGATAAAAAATATATACGTCCAAGTGTATCACCTTGGGGAGCTCCGATGCTTCTTTTTAAGAAGAAGGATGGAACTTTTTGGTTGTGCATTGATTACCATCAATTAAACAAACTAACTATCAAGAATAAATAACCCTTACCTCGTATAGATGAGTTATTTGATCAGATGAAGGGAGTGGCGGTGTTCTAAAAGATTGACCTCCATTCATGTTACCATCAGATTAGGATAAAGGAAGAGGACATAGCAGAAACTTATTTTAGAACTTGTTATGGACACTATGAGTTCATTGTGTTGCCCTTTGGGCTCACTAATTCTCCCGCAACCTTCATATGCCTCGTGAACAATATATTTCATTAGTATTTGGATAAATGTGTGTTAATTTTTATCTATGACATACTGATTTACTCTCAGAACATAGAAGAACATAAGGAACATCTCTGAATTGTTCTGCAAGTTTTAAGAGAGCATTAATTGTACACTAAGTATAGTAACTATTATTTCTTCAATGAACAAATCCAATACTTAGGACATGTCATTACCAAGGATGGAATTGTTGTGGACCCGGAGAAAATAAAAACTATCATGGAATGGCTGGTACCAAAGGACGTGGCTGATATAATATCATTCATGGGTTTAGGTAGATACTATAAATGCTTTGTTGAAGGTTTTTATACGGTGGCATACCCCATTATTTCCTTTGCAAAAGAAAGGGAAAACCTGTAGGTGGACCATGGATTGTCAAAGAAGTTTTGATCAACTCAACATTTACTTACCACCACACCCATTTTGAGCATTGTTGATCCAAATAAAGATTATGTGGTTTGTACAGATGCCAGCAAGGAAGTTGTAGGTGGTGTATTAATGCAGGAAGGTAGGGTTGTTTCCTATGAATCTAGGAAGCTTAAGGAGCACAAGAAGAAATATTCAGCCTATGATTTAGAGCTGACAACAGTCATTCATGCCTTAAATATGTGGCAACATTACTTGATGGGTAAGAAATTTTTGTTAATGACTGATCATCATAGTTTAACTAATTATTTCAAACAGCCCACCTTGAATTCTAGACAAGCTCGTTGGGTTGACTTCCTAAGTGAATTTGATTTTGAAATCAAGCACTTGAAAGGAAAGGAGAACCAAGTTGTGGATGCCTTAAGTCGAAAGGTAAACTATTTATATGAGGTCACTTTCAGTGAGTCACGAACTACTTTTTATGAGCAAATTAGAGAGGCAACAATGCAAGATTCAGAATATAAATATTTATGGCAACAAGCTAAAATTTTGAACAACCCTGAACAACAACTGGGATATGAGGTAAATCCAGAAAATTTATTGATTTATAGAAGAAGAGTATATGTGCCTAATCAGAAAAATCTTAAAAATTTAATCTTAGATGAATATCATAAGATCCCATATGCAGGCCATCTCGGGTACCAAAAGTTAATTACTGCACTTAGAAAGGAATTTTTCTGGCCCGGTATGAAGGAGGTAGCAAAGTATTTAGCCCGCTGTCTAGAATGATAGCAAGTGAAAGTGGAACACTGTCACCCGGCAGGATTACTCCATCCATTGCCCATTCCAGAATGGAAATGGAAAACCATTTCCATCGATTTTATTGCAGAACTACCCAAGTCAAAAAACAAAAACGACTCAATAATGGTAGTAGTAAAAAAACTGAGCAAATCTTCTCATTTCATACCGGTACAATTAACCTACAAGGCCATGCAAATTACTAACATATTTATACAAAACATTTTTAGATTGCATGGAATACCCAAGATGATAATTTCCGACTGTAATGTGAAATTTACCTAAGATTTCTGGAAAAAATTATCTGAAGGGTTAGGCACATAGTTGCACTTCAGTACTACTTACCACCCTCAAACGGATGGATAGACTGAGCAAGTAAATCAAGTAGTAGAAGATATGTTGTGGATTTACGTAATGCAACATCCATCTAAATGGGAGGACTACCTACATTTGGTAGAGTTTCCTTACAACAACGACTACCATACATCTTTACAGATGAGTCCATTTGAAGTATTATATAGACGTAAGTGCAGGACACCCTTGAGTTGGGGCAGCCCAAAAGACAAATTGATGCTAGGTCCAAACATGTTAAAAGAAATGGAGGATATGGTTAAAAAGGTATGCTCCAACCTAAAATTCGCTCAGGACCGACAAAAGAATTTTGCTGATCGGAAGAGAAGTTTTCAAGAATTTCAAGTGGGAGATCATGTTTATGTATGGGTACGAGCCAAGAAGAGTACATTGCAATGGACCAGATGTGCTAAATTAGCACCCTGATTCTATGGTCCTTTCCAAATTTTGGCTCGAATTGGGCCAGTGGCTTACCAACTTGCCCTACCCAGCCATATTCATGTGCATAATGTCTTTCACGTTTCTATACTTAAGAAATACGTATATGATCCTAAACATATAATTAGTTGGCAGGACATACATGTAATTTAGAAAGATTACTTAAGAATAAGGCATATTGTAACAGGCTAATTAATAATGAAAAGGACTGACTAATTTTGTCTTCTTGTGTATAGGTCGAATCGGAAGGCGAGTTCTTAGTTGAACCCCTGGGTATACTCGATCAGAAAGAAGTAACACTGCGGAAATGAGTTACCACCCAAGTTAAAGTGCTTTGGCGACACTATGGGTCGGAGGAGGCTACCTAGGAAGACGGGCACGTTATGAGAGAGACATTTCCGAACCTATTTTCAGAGAAGAAACATTGGGACGATGCTTAATCTTAAGTGGGGAGAAGATGTGATATACCCAGCAAGTGTAAATATTTAATTTACTGCAGAACTAAACAAACTGATTATTATTATTATTATTTTATAAAACTATTTGTTAAATAAAGTTATGTAGGAATGGAATAACAGTTATATGTAAATATTGTTTTCACACGTTAAGTAGCTAGGATTGACAGTTACCTGTCTCTAACTAATTTCTTGAATATTTATTCAAGAAAGATCAAGACGATAGGGGTATGTGAGATCAAGAGAGAGAAAGAGGAGAAATAATTGAAAAGAGGACTCTGCGCTGAAGGGTCATGTAGATTTCTAGAGCTAAGTCTGGTTGCGACCAGATAGCTGTTCTATGAGAGATTATAGTCTCAAAGATAGTTCCTGTGTTTGAGGAACAACTCGAGGGGGGACAGCGCGTCAAGGCAGTCTCACAGTTGGTAGGAAAGGAGCAACAAAAGCCAAAGTCTGGTAGCAGGCTCTTGTTTGGAATTCAACAATAATTTAGATAAGTATACTTTTGTATTGTATAGGTACAATAATGAGTGATTTGCAGGTTTAAGGTTCTTTAAAAAGAAGCAAAGGGAAACAATGTAGTTCAGACAGAAGTAAGAAAACTTATGTTATTCTGTTCAATAAAAGAAACCATAGAATTGATAACAAACAATTTACTTACTATATGTTCAAGTGTGGAAATTTGTAACTGTCATAATAAAAAATCATGGTAGCCATCTAAGGAACAATAAAACAATAGTAGATACTGACTAAGTTACATTAACCCTTAAATTCCTTTCTTAGGAAAAGTTAAGATCCCCTCGATTATCTTTACCACATTAGAATAATACAACAGTAACAGGGTTGATGCAAATGCCAAACCAGAATATCAAGAGATTTAAATTATTATAGAAGGAAGCAGGGTTTTGTTACCACAACCAAACCTAGAATATTGAGAGATGTCATTGATATAATGGAAATTCATTATGAAATAACTTTTAACAAATTCCAACAAATAATATAAAATTTAGATACAATTTTCGACTAGAGAAGGGTTAAAAACTGACAGTCATTCCAATATATAGAAAACAATCGACAAGGGTTGATATCCATTAAAGAATAGGTAAGAAATCCATTACTATTCCACGGACAAAGAACTTGCCGCACTCAGCCATTAACTAGAAACTGGCCTTTGTAATTTTGTAAACAAATTATTACACAGTAGACAAATGGGACAGAAGGAAAATTACCCATGAAAACAATTAGGATGCAAACTTCCTGAACCATGTTATTACGCAGAGAATAAGCCAACCCAGTACAGATTTGAGTCAAAAAATAGATAATCCGAGCAAGATGAGAACGACATGTCCATGACAGTAAATAGTTCATAAATTAACATTCGAGACTGAAAAATTTGTCTCCATTTAACCATAGTCTAATGGTAGGACAAGGAAACAAACTAAAACTTGAACCACACAGCTAGGGTCTACCGCTACCTTATAACCAGCTTATGTCGAGCTAAGCCAACAAGGGTTTAGGGTAGGCCTAGTTCGCAATATAACTAAGTTTGTATTATAAACCCAGTTGTAATAAATACCCTAAATAATTACATTAAAAAAATGCTTCAGAGACAAGATTTGTCTTAAATAATTTATAGCTAACTACAACAGCTACCAAATATGTGAAAACGCCTTCGACTAAAGCATAGTACCTAGTAAAAAGACTTGATAGTTTCATTCCAGATGTGCTAGCCACTTTGGAAATTCAAACTCCAGCTTTTGCCCTTCCTTGCAAGCCAAAATTTGTACCTCGCAACAATAAAAGACCATAAGATTAACAACGATACTTATCCAATAAGTGTGAACAAAAACAATAACTTAAAACCCTAGGTTTAAGAAAGAAACCTTACCTGAAACGCAAATCGGGCCTAGGGTTGTTCCCACATGGTTGTGCATTGAGTAGAAATGCACAATTCTGCAGAGGGAAAGCCTATCGATAAACAAAGGCATGGACGAGAGAAGTAAACCGACTAACTACGCACATAATAGCCATGTCGAGGAAAAAAAATGAACAGAATAGTAAACCATTCTTACTGCGAAGGAGCAACAATAACCAGGTACAATGTATGTCGTGGAGATAGACATGCAGCGGAGGCATCGGAAAAAGCAAATGAGATCAACCGTTTGATGGCAAACAGTGATAGTGTTCGTAAATGAAGAATGAGTATCGGGGCGAGAAGGGCCAGCTGGAGAGAAATGGAGGATTCCAGATTCATCGCACTGCCAGGCCTTGGCAATCACGTTGCCCAGAAAATCAATTGCAGAGATAAAAAGTCATTGGAAAGTAAAGCTTGTCGGAACTTGAGTAAAAGCGACCACCATCCCTTTGACCAGCATCGTAAGGCAGGATAAATGGTATTAAATAATAAAACCAAATCTTTGAATTACCCATAATTATATGGAGATATGTAGGAGCAATATAAGGTGTACATAACTTGTTAATTTTGTCAACGTAATAGTATATATTCGTGTATTGTTTAATTCCAATAAGAATTTTTTTTTTAATGCTTACATGGGTATGCGACATAAAGATATGACTAAATCTATTTAAAAATTTAATAATAGGAAAATTTTATTTATTTATATATTATGTTATGTTGAAGAAAATTTTATTTTTTTATAATATTAATATTCATAAGTATATAGTGATTTTTTCTATATTTCTTATAATCATGTTATTCAAAAGAAATTGAATTTAGGTAAGAATATAATTACTATTATTATGTGATAACTTTAACTAACAATATTGTGAAAAATATTATTATATTCATGTCATTAAAAAAAATTGAGTTTTGGTAGAGTAACCAACAATATTGTGAAAAAATTATCATTATATTCATGTCATTGAAAAGAAATTGAATTTAGGGAAAGAGATAATGACTATTATGTGATATCTCTAACTAACAATATTGTGAGAATAAATATATTATACAATTGAGAATAGTAATTAATTAATAATATTTAATATAAAATAAATTTTTTATATTATTTTAAATATATCATAATTCTAATCTTGAACTTCAATACTTGCGTAATAAAACCTAAGGCCATATTCACAAGTCTTAATCCAATATTTATTGACGTACTCCACTGAACACAAAACAATATATACTCTTCCATAATCTAAGAACGAAATACAAAGGATTTATGCTGTTTTAGAAGGCCAGATTTATCTAGTCTGCTCCGATGGGCAGGGGCTATATATGCCCTCCTATAGATTTAAAACCAGCTACTTGGGACTTTCCATGATTTGAAATCTGGAAAGGCCTGAGGGCATTTACTCTGATGAGCGAAAACACCATTTATTTGCTTACAAGCATCGTCAACATACACCTACGTTGAAGAGATACCGTCACACAAAACATTAAAAGGAAATTAACGAAAACTAATACGATATGATATATCTGGATATCAGAGAATTCAGTATGGTTTCTGCCCTACATAGTTCCCAGGCGGGTCGTAGTTGCAGATAACAAAAATCCAGCCGTTGTCGCATTGAGCTTGAGCGCAACCTAGCCTCCTGGAATCTCTCCACACCACCTGAGTATAGTGCCCGCATACTTGATCTTCAGCGCAGCGATTAGAAGAGTAATCATAATATTGCTCCTCGCTAACCCACGACATCACGGCACCTCCCAAGGGATCTGCGTTATCCGACGGCTCGTAGATATTTTCTCCGTACTGGTCACCAGAGTGCTGCAGAGCGCAGTCTCCTATGCGTTGATTCGCATAATCTTGTGCATAAGACGCGACGCTATCGTCCCATACCAGAGCCTCGACACCCACTTGGGCTGTCGCGTCATTGTGAGGAGATAAGAATTGCTGTTGCACATCTTGGCCTTGCCCGACCAAGCAGTGGCATGCCATTTGCAGAAAAAAAGCATACTTGAAAAACCACTTCATATTGACAAAACTAACCCTAATGTCAATCCCAAAATGAAATCATTCCCTCCTCAGCCGATTCAGTCTGAGAAAACAAGAAGCTGGTTATGTATATTTATAACAACTGCAAGGCAATTCCTAGTAAAGTACTTAATGCAGATTAATAAGATGTTTATAAAGTTTATGATAGCTCGGTAAAAGGATGAGCAGTGTCAGTAAGATAAGATCGTCAAAGAATTGACATAAGTTAGTGGATGTGTTGTGTCAAGGTACCAAGTGGATTGTGAGAAATTCACATCTTCCTCTGACTGTGTCGATAAAAATGACACATCTAACCCTCAAATTTTCACACCCACATATTTGCATTTCAATTAAATATGATTAAACCCTTGTCGAATGCAGTTCTTATTGCCTCAAACAAGATTGCGCTTCTTGCTGGGCCAGCTGATATAAACTTCAGCTGAAATAACTATTTCTTACTCATCTTTTGATTAAAAGTCATGTATGTTAAAAAGAAATCCTAAAATTTCATTATTTGGAGTTAATTTAATACATAATTTGATGAAAAAAATATTTAATGATATCATAATCAGTTTTGATTTATTGATATTTATTGTTTTTATCAAAAGTGTTGAAATGATAAATAAAATTTTGAAAAAGTACATTACAATTTTATTTTATCTTAAACTATTTAAGATCATAAGTTCTTAAGGCTCGAATAAAAGGAGCTATTTAAAGTTTTTTGCCGTTAGAATCTTTATCTAATATTATATCTAACATGAAGAATGAAAGCTATTAAATGTTTAAATTTGATAATGATAATTTTTTTTTTTTTTTTTAATTTAAATACCAATGTTATGGTTATTAAAAATGTTTGCATATTATTTTTATTTATTTTACATTATTAAGAGATGGTATTTTAAATTTTAATTAATTTGTATATCTAAATTTTTTTCACTTCTTTTTAACATAATTATAAAATTTTTATACAAATTATTAAATAAAACAACTTTATCTCTTCACATTTATCTAATATAATTATAAAAATATCATAAAAATTATAAATAACAAATAACACAATTAATTTAAAAAAAATAACATCCATTTACATATATCCAACCTATTTAGTAATAGCATTGTAATAATTAATAATTTTAAAAATTCCATTATACTTTGAAACACCAAATTCCAACCAATTTAGTAATACCATTGTAATAATTAATAATTTTAAACATTCCATTATACTTTGAAACACCAATTTTTACGTATTTACAAGGCGTTTAGGTTGAAAAAATCAATAAATGTTTATATATGAATGCCCACTATCAAGCACGTCAATAATATTATCGGACATTTTGGCTCTAGAATGATATTATTTCTATGTAAGGCTTTAAGAATTATAAATCCTAACAAATTCTAAAGTGGAAGGACGTCCGAATGAAAATATGAGATTTTGTAAAACTGTGCACCATGGTTGATAAGATTTTGATTTGTATTGATTTGTCCAGAATTTAATATTTAATCCCTCTGAACATTTTTTTGTAAATTCAACCTATGCGTTCCAAAGAAACAAGAGACCGAAACTCCCTTTTATGTCTATGCACCTAGCTTTATTCTTTAATGAATTCTGGAGTGGAAAGACTTTCGAGATAAAAATAAGAAAGAGAAAAAGCTTCACTTGAGTGAATTCTGAAGTGGAAAGACTTTCGTAATATAAATACCATATTGTGGAAAAGTGTGCGCAATTATTCATAAGAATTGATTTTTTCCATAATGGTTAGCCCCTCAGCAATTTTGATAAACTAAATTTATACCCTTCGAAGTCACTTTGGAGAAATAGGATGTGAAATTATTATAAGAGTTTATTTTTCTAAAGCTTCATTTTTTATGAGTTAAGTATGGTGAGTTGTAAGTTCATATAGAGACTTGCATGTATCTAGTTGTCATAATTATCTTTAACCAATACTCAACTTCCTCTATTGCTATATAATGGAGGCTTTCTTTATACTTTGATATAAGCTTGTGAATAATAGAGTACTCTTAACATGATATCAAAGCCTTGGATCACATGGACTAACTGCTACTCTGGGATCCACTTGGGACCACTCAAAAGGTAATGATATTGGTTTGGAAATTTACTATGACATGGAGTTTTTGGTTTAAGTAAAAAAAAAAGGAGAATTTGGAGAACTATTACTGGATTTTTTTCTAGCAGAAACAATATTTTCAAGACGGGTATAAGGTTGCAAGAGCTTCGTGAGAAGGAGCATATGAACTTCATAAAGAGGTTCTTCAATTGCAATCAGTTGTAACTTTATTGCAAGGAGAGAATGCAACTCTTAAGAATAAATGGCAAACTTTAGTAACTGAGAAAATCCTGAAGGTTGACCATTTGGATTAAATTATGGGAAAATACCTCCAGATGCTTGCAAATGAATTTCAAGAGAAGATTGACCTCCTTGATGACTTGCAAGAGGAAGTTGAGTCTTTTTCTGACTCAAATTTGAAGAAGCAACTAGAAGAGAAAAATGATCAACACATTATGGATATTGATCGTTTAAAAGAAACAATGATGGACCAATATCATTTTTTAAAGCAAGATTATGATACCTTCTCTCAACAACTAATTGAAAAGGATGAGAACATTCAAACGCTACAAGAGTCTAAGCAAGAACTTCAGTTAGAGGTTAGTCATGTTTAGAAAATTAAGATGGATACAACTGATGTTAAGTTGTCAAGCTCACCTTCTTCGAAACTTGATGATGTTTATTGTCAAATGGCTGATGAAGTTGATCATGAATGATCACATGCTTTTCTCACACCTAATTTTGAAAACCATACTAGTGGTATTGGGTATCGATTGCTGAGAAAAATGGGATATACCAAAGGAGGACTTGAGAAGAATGGAGAGGGAATTGTTTCTCCTATTAACCCTATAGTTCAGAAATCAAGAGTAGGTCTTGGTTACGATTGTGTTGTTGCCTCATCACCTACGTCCAATTGTGAGGTGTTTGAAGAAAATTTGCCAATTAATTGTGATAAACATATTGTTGTCATTCCAGATAAAAATGTTGTGGCACCCAACTTTGAGTCTAAAAAATTAAAAAATGAGTTATGTACACATCCTCATAAGAAGAAATAACCCAAGAATCAACATTATTGGTCAACTAGTAGTCCAACATTCAAATGGTTATAGAAGAGACATGAGAGAATGCATTATGGACTGGTGCCAACCATCAGGATCAAGTGTGGATGTATCAATGAATAGTCGTGGTATCATTTGAACCATTGCTTGAAGAGTTCATATCATTGTATTGCATCAGTTGTTCATTTTTTATTGCTCTTGTTCCTTCAGTTGTGTTTCAGGGAGGTAAATTTGCTGGCAATGAAGACTATTGATTCTCGCTCCTTCCGTAGTCATGTTTTTTTTTTTGGGGAGGGGGGGGGAGAATTAGATGGTGACATATTGTTGCTTTGATTAGTGTGATCATGAAAGTGTTCAGAAAACAACAAAAGTATTGTTGTACATAGTTTGAATTGATATTTCCATACTTATAGGCCTCCTTGGTTGTTTGTTGGTTTTTTGTGTTGCTTTTGTTTGAAGCCTTGTCATGGTTCTTTACCAACACCAATTTTCTTTGAAGAATTTTTTGGAGATGTTTAGAGTGCTTTCCACCCTTGTGCCTCTACAACAATTATACTTCGGAGATTGATCGACCTCATTGAGGTTTCACGACTCTCATATTCAGATTTTTGCTACTTCAACATTCCATACTTCTTTATTGAAGCAGACCTATGTTCTTTCCATTTAGTGGATCATTATGGCGATCTACAATTTCAGCTCCATGATAATTTGAGCAATGACATCTTTCTTTTTTTTGGGGGGAGTTTTTTCCTATGGATTTTTCTTTCTTTCTCCGCTTATGAGAGTTTGTACATGGGTACCTAATCAGGGTTTGTTGTTGCGACCCATTCTTTATTTATTTTTTCTTTAGTTACTCATTATGTTTTTCTTGAGGGGGGTGTTAGAGTCGGTTTTTCCTATGCATCATTTCCTTATGAGCTAGGTATGGTGAGTTGTAAGCTCACATAAGGACTTGCATGTACCCAATTGTTGTAGTTATCCTTAACCAACACTGAAGCTTCCTTAATTGCTATATAATGGAGACTTTCTATATAATTTGATATAAACTTGTGAATAACAAAATACTCTTAACAAATTTATTTTAATTTACATTCGAAAAGACTTATATAAACCTATTATTTCTTAATATTCTTTTCGAGAAAAATAAAGAAATAGTCTCTAAAAATGGTGAATAGTTTCTCCTTCACGATGAGGGCAATTACAAAAATTCTTGTATATCGCCTCATTTCTTAGCACTTATAGCATACAATGTTTGCTTCTAATAGTCATCACATTGCAACTATATTCAAACCATTCAACATTTATTTAGAGTTGCTTATTTATTTGTGCTAATTGGGTGGTCATGTGGACTACCTAAATATGAATAATTCCATTGACTCCTTATAAAGGGTTGGTTGAGTAGAATTAAGATTGAATGGGTTGACTAAATTTTTATGTTTACATTTTTTATGTTGTTGATTTTGAAAAGAAGTTGATTTGGTTATTTATATTTATAACATAAAAATATAATCAGATATAATTTTTTATATTTTCTTATTATTTTTTGGTTGATTTTGAAAATATTTTATTTATAATTTAAAATTATAATTAAATATAATATAATTCTTTTAGTTTTGTTTTTCAATAGAATCTACCATATTTTTTAGTGAAATAGTAGTTTAGGTTGCTTAAAAAGAATTTGCTAATATATAAATAGATTCAGTACTCAAAATAGCACTCAAATTACATTTATAATTAAATTTCGTGATTAGAGTTAATTCTTATCTTATTTGGGACAAAAACGACCATCAAAACTCCAAAACATTAAACTGCAACTATATAATACAATTTATAGTAAAAAAAACCTATTCAACGGATGTAAACATATTGAATTGATGTGAATACCTTATTTTGATTTGAAAATAAACCTCTCCGCTTTGTAATATAATATTATTTACATATTACTAAAAAATAATATTTTAAAAATGAAAATCATAAATTATAAATTCGATTTATAATTTTCAATAGTGTATTTCATTAATTTAAATATTTTATAGTTCAATATTAACAAAATGTTTTCACATTAAATAATATTATAGGTAATTAATAAAAATAAATCTACCGAGCGGGAAAGAAAATACGAATAATTGATCAACTTCAAAATAATTAAAAGAAAAAAACACCTATATTTACGTTGAATGTCACATTTTTGTGGGAAGTACTTGATACAGTCCTCGATTTCATCAAATTTACCAAAGTATCATGTGAAGGGACAAAAATGCCGGATTTAAGAAAACACGATCCACCTAGAAGTGTGGTAAAACCCAGCCACTCTACGAGAATTTGGATCATTGGAAAAATAATATTAATTATTGTGAAAGCAAACATTGGTGGAGAATAGTTTCTTAATCTCCTAATCATTTTTGGAATTTTTAATTCAGCAGGAAACTTAATTTAAATGTTACTTTGTTTGGATATGGCAAGGAATTCGTCGTCTCTTTGATTGGAAGAAACTTCAGGGTAAAGTTGAGGGAATATAAAAGAAGATGTTAATCATAGATTATATGATTAATTATATATGGAGGTAGAAGCAATTGAGATTCTTTGTTTAATTGACAACGATAAAGTTGTTCCAAATACTATGGAAGATTGTGGAACACAATAAAGATAATTGCAACATATGAATATTGAAAGTGAAATAATAAAGGAGTGAGATAAAGTCGTTCCAAATACAATGGAAGATGGTAAAGATAATTGCAACATACGAAAATTAAAAGCTGAAATAATAAAGGAGTCAGAGCCATTCGAAAGAATGCGTATAAGACAATGTGTGTTATGGAAATGAAAAGTTAGAGAGTTGAGATCTTTTGAATATGTTTTTTTCAAATGACATTACAAGGTGAACATGTTATATAACAACGCAGAAGCCCTACAACAGATAGTGTGTCATTGGAAAATGCAGTTGGCATACATTACTGCATTCAAAACAGCTCACGTTAAGTAAAGATTTTCCAATATTAGCACAAAGACTATAAAATAGTCTTCATTATAATATGATTGAAAATGTCGTTTCAAATCTGTTGGTTTGTAAGCACTAATTGTGTGTGAAGTATCTGCCATGTAATGGATATAAAGGGCTTGCTGTTTTAATAAAGAGGAAAAAGACATTTCATTTAAATATATTGTTCGTCTTGACACATGATCTGAATTGGATTACTGTTTTTATAAGCAGGGAAAAGTCATTTTATTTAAATATATTGTTCGTCTTGACACTGGATCTGAATATGCTCACCACTCGGTACGATATGTTTATGACGAATATCGTGTTGGATTCCACTTAAGAGTTCTAATGGATTTTGTGTTTCTTTGGTTAAAAATGAGAAAAATCTCTAAATAATACGTCAAACACAAAGCCCCAAGAGTTAGCTCAATCAGGTAAAATCAAGTGCCTCATCAATGGGAGGTCACAGGGTCGAATCCCGAAAGCTCTTGGGGTTAGGTCAGTAAATAGCTCGAGGGGTGTTGATGCCTTCGGGTGCGTCCACTCAGTGTTGAAAAACCCTGGATGTAGCGGCTACCCATTGACCCGGGTATCCGTGAACCAGAAAGTGAAAAAAAAAATACGTCAAACACAATCACCAAATTCCACCCAACAACAAAGAAATTCCACTAAGGAAATTGATATATCCTTTGGCATTTTGATGGTATTGATTCTATATCTCCAAAACCCAAGATATCCATCACAATTATCTTTCCCTGCTTTATTAAATTCAATGGTATTACCGATTTACGAGGCTTAGGGTTCGTCAACGAGTACCTCTAATTGTAAGGATAGCATATATGGACATTATAGAGCCGGTCTAAATAAGTACCTTAACATTACTAAACAGGATTTATTATCTTATTGACACAAGAAACAACTAATCTTTATTAGTCAACAAAATGTGCATGTGGATTTATATGGAACAGTTCACCTAATTGATAAGGAAATTATAGGTAGAGTTTAAGTTACCACTACATGTCAACTACATTTAATGGGAAAATTGTAAGGGTTGCTTAAGATTAGTTGTCATGGAACATTTTAGGGATAATATTAGAAAATGGGCCAATTTTCCTTGACTTTAAAAAATATGATTCTTTAATTACAATTATTTCTAAAATTGATTCGCCCAAATTTTACACTATAAAATTATTTTATGTAAAAAATCTCCAAATATTACATAGATATTGTATATAGAATTATTAGATATTTGAATATTTTTATAAAGGTATCAACAAACATTTTATAGTTTTCATATAAGGGACTAGTGAGATTCACCAAGGTTTCTAAACTTAAATATAAATTTTTATCCTTAAAATTTTCCTTTCTAGTTCCTCACTCACTTAGAAAAAAGGCCTAACCCATTCACCCAACATCCTACAATAATGTATACAATTATTTGAAAACCTAGACTATAGTAGTGACATTCACTTGCAGTTTATTGTATCATGTCACCTTGGTAGCATCGTCCTTGCAATAGCCACCGATAAATGATTTTGTGGGAGGGGTTGGAAAATTAGAATCTATAGCAAGGTTCAAACAAGGGATACCACATTGAGGCTCAAGTAAATTTATAGATATATCAACTGGGAACAATATTTCTATATGGAAATGAGAGGAACAGGTAGTAGATTTTTATGGAGGGGGATATTATCTTTGCCATATTTGTGTGTGTATGTGCACGCATGTGTATGTGTGTGTGTGTGTGTGTGAGTGTGTGCGTGTGTGTATATGAGTCTATGTGTGTGTAGTTTATTGTCTGTTTTAACTATTTATTTGATTATATATTATTTTCAATTGTTGAACACTAATAAAACTGAAAATATTGATAAGTGGATCAACGCTGATTTTTATCATCGATGGTGCAGTGGATGTTGCTTGTTCATTTGGTGTACCACATACTTGGATATAATTAAATAAAATGACCCCTTGTTTCAAAAAAATTCAATGACATCTTAGTAATGAGCCATGCCACTTAAGATGAACACACGACCCTTTTCCTCGGCATCATGTCTCAACTTAAATTTTGTGTAAATGTTTATTTCATTATTTATTTTGGTTAAATAATAAAAATATAATAAACGTGTATGTATGTTTCATTATTTTTCAATTTTTCCATTATGTCTTGTACATATTCTTCATTACCATTCATTATTTCCGCATCATTTGTTAATCAATATCATCACATTGCGACAAATTTTTGTGTCAAGCTTACCACCCTTAGGGAACTTCCATCAATGCTACAACCCATGAGTGTTGATAATCACTCACCTCCATTACCTTTTACATGCCATCGACCCATGAAGGCTACATCCATATACCATCCAACAACCCCCTCCATTTTTACTATCATTGTTCCATCCCCAAAGGTTTCTTCACATGCACCCCATGTAGTCCCCCGACCATCATCCATGATGCAAATTTAGTGGATGTAAGAGTAGATGTTTCCTCTATATATATTGTGTAGTTGAGTACTCCACATGCAAGTGAAATTCCATCATTGTGCAAGACATTCACAATTATATCCCTTTTAATAAGACTTTTGTTTATTATGTATTGAATCAATTTTGGATTTTTTTATAAATTACATTCTTTGTTAATTGTAACTACTATAAGTTGGTATAGTTTATATGTTGCCATTGTGAAGGACAAAAACACCCTTGCGACTAATCATATCATCTAGTGTGAGTTTTCTGGGATTGAATTATAAAGTATCAATTTGTAAGCATGATATTCCATTATAGAAAAGGAACATTAAGATAATATTGTCTCCTTATGAAGTCCTTGGAGAGATGAAGCAAGCCCAAAAATAAAAAATATTGAGTTCCTTCTTCTAGTAAGAGGAGAATTATTGACTTCCAAAATTCAAATGATGGTGGTGAGTGTGGAAGTAGTCAATGAGGGACCAATCACACCCATTATATATATATATATATATATATATATATATATATATATATATATATATATATAACATACATTCATGTTTGGGCATCTACAATATGCCATACTTCTATGTTTAGGTATGAGATGTCATTTTGTATTTTTGAATGTTATGTCTTTTTTCTTTAAATGTACATTTGAGACAATTTTGTGTGTATTTGAGTGTGTATCATGTTAAATTCTCTATGGATTGAACTGTTTTTATTTTGTAGTTGATGTTGAAGTGTTAAATTTCTAGTTTGAATTTGCATGTATATGGTGATGACGCAATATCACCTATAGTGAAGTGAGCACTTTAAGATGTTGCATTGTTGAAGGTTCTTCGATTGGGTTTTTAAATACATGTGAATTAGTAATATTCATTGTCTTCTATGTATTTGATGATCATTCAAAGCCAGAAAGGTCACAATATTAAATTTTAGAAATAGATATTAATACAACTATTTCTTGATAAGGTAATACTATTTTTCTACCCCACACAAAAAATGAGATTCAATCCCTTATATTGGTCCAAGTAATTTGTCTTTACTTTTAACATGTATTCATTTATCTTAGATATGTAAATTTTACGTTGTGTGTATAAAGTAGTATGTTTGAATTCAAGCATGAGGGCATACATCCAAAGAAGAATTATTGATCAATGCTAACTCCCATTAGTGATGTGTTTCCAGTAATGCATCACTCTTGAGATTTAATTTTGCAGATACCTATCATAATTCATGTATATTTGGTTGCATATATTGATGTTTGAGGTGCCCACATATGCAATTCAAAGTCACTTAGTTTATTATTTCTTTTATCCTTTGAACCACATGCAAGTAGTTAAATAGTTAATCTATGGAAAATTTGTTAAACACCAAAGGTACCTTTCATGATATGAATATAGTTTTCCAATTAGCTCTTATATCACATTATTTTCTCATTGTTGTTGTGTTTATTTCTGAACTATATTTTTCAGATCATCATTTCTTACTAAAGGTTTTTATTTGTGTCTTCTTTCCACTTGAACTTGGTTCTTTAGCTCAGACGACTCCCTCTTCCCTATCACTCTCTCTTCCCTGTCACTCTATTTCTCTATATCTCTCTCTTTTTCTCTCTCTATATTCCCCCTCAAACTCTCCCTCTACCTATCTCTCCCCCTTGCACTCTAATTATATTTCTATATCCCCCCTTCTTTCCTTCTCCCTCTCCCCCTTTACTCCATCTCCCATCTCTTGTTATCTCCCCTCTTACCTCGCTCTTACTCTATTTCTTTGTCCCTCACTCCCTTTTTTACAACAACCTACCTCTCTCTCTCTCTCTTGTTTCCCTCGAGCTTTATCCTAGTGTCCATTAATTTAAGCTTATCTATCTCTTCCTCCCCTATTGTATCTCCCCCACTCCCTCCCCCTCTCTAATACTCTTTCCACCAACATAATATCGCTATATTTCACACCTCCTATTTCTTTTCCTTCCACTCTCTCTCCCCACCACTCAAAGCATCCCCCCTCCAATTTTGTCTCCCTTTTTCTCAGTATGTCAACCACAACCATCTCCCTCACTCTTCCTCCCCTATGTTGGAAAACTTGTCATTAATGGAAAAGGGTGTTGAAGGAGATGAGTATGCATTTATTGTGAGAGGTATGGTGCCCATTGTTAGCACAAGTTATGATGTGAATGTTTGCATATGCTGTCATGTTGAAGGTTTTCTATGTCATCCTAGATGATTGCGAGAAACCACAAATATAATTTTTAAGGTATAAGGTATAATGTCTTCCCTAGATGTAAAAAATAGGTATGGCCTTGGAGACGCTTGGTTATATCATTGTTGGATTGTTTAGTTGAGTTTTTGGACAAAGCATTGTGTAAAGAGGTGCATGAAGATGTTGTGATGCAAGAGGATACCGAACTAAGGGAACAATTGTTATGTTTCACTAATTCAGGGAATGAATATAGATTAAAGCCTAGCTATCAACATCCACATATTAGATTGACTATTATTATCAATGTCCACTACCTAGATTGATAATTGGTAGCCAACAACCGTGTCTTGTAGCATGGATAAATAAAACTTTGGGCCTTTGATTTTGTAATCATTAAAGTTGGCTTATTATAATATATTTTGTTTTAATATTTTGAAATTCATTTGATTTTTTTTAATATTCAAAATCTGAAAAAGTGTGAAATGAATAGGTGGAATACATGGAGGCAAGCTTTTCACCTCAAATTCCTACATGTAATACTAATAGTCAGGAAGTTCTATTTATAAACAAATGTGCTTTTGGATGGAAATGTGGTTGGTTAGATTATGAGTTGAAATAGTTGTTGTGAGACATTTTTGTGCATTTCATGGTAAAGAGAGAAAGAAGAAGAGAAGATGTGAAGAAAATTTGTGGAAGAGAAGGCAGTGACAAAGAGATGGACGCATTTACAATTAAATACTAGGTCAACCAAAACACTAAATATTGTATGTATAACAATATTGTTGTCTCCTTTCAGGTAGTAGTTTGAAGAAGAATAGGTTGGAGCTTGTAAGTAGAAGTAGGGTGTTCCTAACAAATTGTAGCTTGCAGGAGAAAATCAAGGTAGTATCATCTTTTATGTAGAAGCTTGCAGAAAATTGATGTAATTTGGAGTGGGAGCTTCCAGCAAGTTGTAGATTCCAAAATAGCAAAGAGGTTGAAGCCTCCAAAATATAATGTAAAAATGGAGTCGGTCCTTGCTTTACATAACGAAAACAAATTCATGCTTTTTCACTTTATGGTTTTCTACTTATATCTAGTGTCCACATGTGTTTATTTTGTGTGTTGATTATTATCTTATAGTTGAATATTTTTTTCTATGTTAAATATTCTTTTTATATGATTTATTGCTACTCATTTAATAGTTTAGAGTAACTATTAGAAGGAAAATTAAAAGCATAAATTTGATGACCATGATTGCACTATGTTGATTCACCCCACTCTCAATATAGTCAAGTTTCCAACAATTCGTATCAAAACTTATTCCCTCTGTATCAACTTAACCATTGGAAGGTATAACTGATAGAATCATGGATTATCAAAGGAAAAGATGGCATAATATATTGAGCATATAATAGGGGGTAAAAAGTTTTTATATTGGGAGGTATAAAAAATGGAGCTTAAAGTTAATGAAAAAATCCTTACCTACAATATCTAGTGAAAGTAGGAGTTTTTTATATTGGGAAGGTGTATTGGGTTCGTATTGGTAGGAGGTTAAATAATGTGATTTTTAGGGGTATTTTACAATATGTGGTCAATTTAAGGGTATTTTTTAGTATACCATGAGCACACATGATATGTCAAAGTTTCACAAAGTGAACAAATTGTGGCTTAGTACTACAAACTTTTAGGAATGGAGAGAGAAGGTAAAATCTAAATTGATTTTTTATATACCTAATTTATGGATGTTAGTATTCAACATATACAATAAGCATTCCCCCTTAAAGCAAGAAAAATAGTGGAATGCTCAAGGTAAATGTGAAATTTACAACATCCTTCAGAATCTGGATCTTGAGATGGTAACAGATAGAAAATCTACAAAATAAATATGGGACATGTTGCACGACATGCATGAACGAGATACCAATAATAGCAGTTGAGAAAAAGATAAGAAAAGGAAGAAGAAGAAAAAGGACTCTTTGAAAGAAATTGTTTAGTCGAATGAGACTTGTTTTGCTAGTAATTATTTACATGATTTCCATGAGGATAATTTAGTTGCAGACTAAGCTAAAATTGACTCAGCATTGGTTGAAACAAAAGTACTTGTAAACAAAAAAAATATCAAAAGAAATTATTGTGGATATGTGATTAGAAAGAGCATGAGTTCAAAGAAGAAGTCATTAGCCTGAGGACATAGTTGGAAGAATCCAAGAGAGTTGAAGAGGTGATAAGGAACTAGCTAAGGGAAAAATAGGAACAATGTAAACGGTTAAAAGGTGAGGTCATTTTATCAATAAATGTGCTAGATGAAATTATTAGATTATATGAAAACTTAGAGAGGAGGTTTTCTCCATAAGAAATAAGTCAGAAAACAACAATAGCTAAAAGGGTGTTATAGTAGATAATAATAAAGTTTCCTTTGCAAAAGGGCCATTTCCTCCGAGAGATGAGTTGAGAAAAATTTTAAGATTACAAAGGAACTCATTTTCTCCCCTATTGGAACATATTGAATGCTTCAATTGTCATAAAATAAAGCATGTAACAACTAGCTAT